>CM040117.1:161075509-161675509 GCA_022559845.1 Amorphophallus konjac | reverse complement strand
CAAATGGTGTAATGCATAAACCAAACCCAAAAATGCATGGATTTGATATGGACATGAAGCTCTTGAATTATGGACATGTTTCTTTGAGCTAACACTTCATTTTTGCAGGTATAGGTCTTTCCGGTCGACCAACACACATTGGCTGGTCGACCAGAATTGCCAAAGCCTAAAAATTCCAGATTCTGCAGGTAGCCGTAGACCGCCCCTAGGCGTCCGGTCGACCGGTTTTCCCAGAACCAAAAAGTTCTATTTGAAACAAGTAGCGGTCGACCGCCCCATGACCTCTGGTCGACGCCCCCGATCTGCCCATCTTTGTTGATTTTTTGTCACTTCAAGGAAAGCCCTTCCTCTTGATATTGTTTAATCCCAAAGCCACCAAACCCTCCAGAATTTATGGATCTGGTCTGGGGCTTGTCCATAGACCTTCCAAGGGGTATAAAACATCTCTTTGAAGTCATAAACCCTACCCATCCAAGAGATCAAGAAGAGAGGCTATCAAAGAAAGAAGAAGGCTGCTACAACTAGGTGATACTGTAGACATGAATAGTGATCCGTGGATCAACTCTTCATGTAGGAGCTGAAGATTCAAGGTACATATGAAGCCAGCAACTTCCAATGAACTGAAGAAGCAAGTAACCAACAAAGAGAGATCAAGGGGGAGGCTATCAAGGCAAGAAGGAGGCTACTGCAACTCTCATAAACATACTCCATCTAGTATGTTCTTCATCCAACTGGAGTCATTCTAGCACCATCTGAAGCCAAGGAACTTCCAATCAAGAGAAGAAGCAATTCAAGAGTTTCAAGAAGAGATCAAAGGAAGGTTATTCAAGTGAAGAAGGAATCAACGCAAAGATCTGCAACATATCTTCAAAGGGAGCCAAATCAGGAGCTTTCTAAAATATGGTTTATTCATATTGGTGTTTTGTGCTTTATAGTTTCATATTCGTGTTCCATATAAACTACAAACATTCGTGTGTGTGTGGATCAAGTTAGATCCGTGGTCGTGTGTGGTCGTCGTGTTCCATTCGTGTGTACGTAGGTCTTCTTAGATCTACGTGTGTGTGTGTGTGTGTGGATTTATCCAGATCTTAGTATTTGTGTGTGTGGAGTGCTGCACTTGTCGCAGCGTGTGTGTCTTATTTATACGGTTGTTAGATCGTGTTGGAGACCTCGTCTCCGTGTGTGTGTGTGTGTTGGGGTGCGTCCTCGTGTGTGTGGGCAGGTGTCGTCCTGCATGTGTGGTTGGAGCGTCGTCTCCATTTGGGGATTTATCCCCGAGTGAAGCCTCACCGAGTTTGGTGAGGGGTGGACGTAGGACTGCCGTCGTTGCATCCGAACCACCTTAAAAACCGCTGTGTATTGTGTTTGAATTGTGTGGATTGCTCCATTTCGTCTACCCCCATTCTACATGAGTGTTAGTGTTTATTGTTGTTCCGGATTTATCCTCATATATCTTGCATAATCTATATTATCATCAATTAAGTTTGATAAATCCAATTTGTGTACAAACTGTTTTGAATCTCTTAACTAGCATTCTACCACATATTTTATAAAAGATCAAAAGTTTTCGTAAAATGTGCAAACACCCAATTCACCCCCCTCTTGGGTGTCATTGATCGCGGGACTTCAATTGGTATCAGAGCCAAGGCTCTAATTTCATAGATCTAACGATCTAGAGTGTTCCAGATCAATGATTACCATTATGTACACTTTGAATTCTCCACCGGTGTTTGATGGTTTCAATTTCGATTTGTGGTTAGGAAGAATGTGCGGTCTTGTCAACTCATATGACCCTAAGCTATAGAAGCTTGTTTCATATGGCCCTTATGAGTTGCCTAAGGACAAAAATGTCTGGGCTGAAAATCAAAAGCTTAAACATGATTAAAATTGTTTGGTGTTAAAGTTGCTAACTGCTGCAGTTGATTCTAATTATTTCTCCTTTGTCTCCCATTGCAGATCTACGAAGGACATCTTGGATGGATTAACCAAAATGTAAGAAGAGCATGGAGACCAATGTCTTGTAGCGGGCACGAGTGATCAAGGAAGTGATCAGCCAAGTGGATCAAGCTCAAAGGTAAATTCTGATTCTGATAATGAAGATGAATTTAGCTATGAAGATCTGTTGAAGGCATATGATGAGCTTGCTGAAAGATACAAGAAGTTAAAATCAGAAAATAAAAAATTGAAAAAGGATACTGAACAAAATAAGTGTAATTCCTCTTGTAAAAAATGCTTGCATCTAGAGGAATTGATTGAGTCTTCTATTTTCGATCTTGAATTCCATAAAGATCAAATCTCTTCCTTGAGAAATGAAAATAAAGAGCTGAGAGAGAGAATAAGTTCAATGGACAATGGTCAGACTGAATTTGTTCATGATAAGAAACTTGAAAAAGAAAATGAGAAACTAAAAGAATTGAATAGGACCATTTTTGAAAGATTGCTTATTTTTGAAAAAGAAAAATCTGTGAATATTGATGAATGTGAAAAAGTGCATGCTTTGTTGCAAGAAATTGAAAGTCATAAAACCATCAATGCTACTTTACATGAACAAGTCAATTCGTGTGAAAATAAGATTGTTTCTTATGAATTACACATTTCATCACTTGAAAAAGAAATCTCTGACTTGAATACTTCATTGTCTAGATTTGTGGATGGTCAAGAAATTTGAACAAATTGTTGGGGATGAAAGTGAACTTTCAAAGAGAAGGACTGGGATTTAATCCTGTGAACAAGAAAAAAATTGAAAGCAAGTTATACACTTCATTTGTTCATAGCACATGTACACCCAGCACCTCTAAATCTAACTCCCAGCAACCCATTGTGCCAAGAACTCAAGCAAATCTGAAAAACAGTATGAATGTTCAAAATGTGCATGCTAAAAACTTTCATGCGAAATCACATGCATCCAACAAAAGAAACATGTCTTATCTTTACTGTGAAAAACTTAGACACCTGATGCATTATTGTTTCACTATGAAGAATGATGACTTGAGAGCATGTAGAAACCAAGTAATTTTAAAAATGCGAAGAAAGCGTTCACCACAAAACCTTCCGTGCATTGTAATCACTGTGGTAAAAGGGGTCACACCACTTCACATTGCTGGTTACTGTTGAAGAAAAAGAACTCTCATTCAACACATCATACTCACACACATAAATTGGTAGACCCTATGAGAAGAAAGAATATGATGCCACGTGCCTTCTACCATCACTTTGGCAAATCTAGGAATGTCAAGCATGATTGTTTTCTAAAGAAAAGTGAAGTGGAAATTACATGCCAATATTGCTGCTAACCCACAAGGACCCAAGATAGTTTGGGTACCTAAGAATGCCAAATGAGAAATCTATTTTGCAGGTGTGCCATATGAATGTAAAGTATGAAATCTGTCTTTGTCAAGAAGGTAAGGCACACGAGCCAAGTGGCATAAATCAAGTTAGAAGAAAAATCAAAAATTGAATATGAGCACTCATGTGATATCTCTCCTACTCTCTCCAGTGACTGTGTAAGGTTTTGATTCATTTTGAGTCATATAGTCATGAAGTCTTGCATATGTCCGTACATGCATTCCATTCATGGTTGTTTACATATTTGTGCATATATCACTTGTCATATAGCATCTTGTTGTAGGAGAGCTTGAAGATTCTTCAGATCATGATTTCACTACACATATTGAGTTTGCATACACCTTCATACTCTGTCATGCAAAAGTTGAACATTATATATTCATGTCATAATGCATTGCAATCCCCCTGCCTACGTCATCCATGATTACATAGTATATCAAATGGTGACATGTGGGAGGGCAGGTTAAGCCTGTCTGAAAACTATCACTACGCATGAGGTGATCTTCGGATCTAAGCTCTCCGCCTAGTACTATGAGTCATTTACTTAAAAGGTTGCATATGGCATTAGATTTTTACTGAGCATATCACATTCATGCACACAATAAGGGGGAGCAACCACATTCGTCATATGGGCTTAATGTTTAGGTTCAAACATGAGTCATGCATTACATCTAGAGCTGTCTAGGGGATATTGGTTGTTAAAATAATTTGTCATGCCATTATTAATAAATCTGAATCATAATTGACAAATCAAATCTATTTTTGTTTTTGGATGCAGATTACACTCCCCAAGTCCAAGTGATGCTGGTCATCCATAGTCAGGCTTGAATAAACTAAAGATATACCTTGCAAGGATGAAAAATGATGAGAATATTCTCAATTACCACCAGGAGATAGGACATCAAATCTTGAACAACCTCCAGGTCGACTCAAGCATAAGCTGGTGAAAGTCCTTGTACGTGCAAAAGTAAGTACCCAAGGCATGGTATGAAAAGCCCGCATCTTTTGATTGATAATAGGTTAAATAGGTAAGGTTGATCAAACACCTCTCACAAGACAAATCAGGTAAAAGATATTTTAGTGGTTTGAGTATATGTGAATGATATTTCTTTTGGAACTACTAATAATGCCTTTTGTGAAGATTTTGCAGGGATTGTGCAAGAATACTTTAAAATACTCTCATGAGTAAACTGAATTTTATTCTCCTTTGGATTGCAGGTGAAAGGCTTGGAAGAAAATGGATTCTCAAGGCAAAGGTATGAAAACCAAAATATGAAGTACTAACCTTCGTGGAGTTAGTGATCTTAGTGCATGAAGACTTCCAATCTTGTCGTCTGAACTAAGGTAATTCAACCTTGTAAATTCATGTAATGGCCGTCTTTATCACTTGGTGACACACTCAAATGACAGGTATTGATTCTAAAAACTTGAATTATCATTTACTAGCATGTTGTGATGAATGTGCCTAATTGATTGAATCAAATTGAAAATCTTGAAAGATGTGCATGAAGTGGTTGCATATTGAATATTCTCAATTTGAATTGCATGATCACACTTGAATTGAATTGCATATATGGTATATCAAATGGCTTCTGTGGAAGAGTGGATCATGTCCACTTGGAAGCATTCCCTATGCGTTGAGCTGGGTCTTCGGACTAAAATCTCCACTTCGTACCAGATCTTAAAAATTGGGATTGGTTTATGTGTGAACGAATCCTTGAGCTGAGCTATGTAAATTAAAAATATGTTTTGTGATTAAATGATTCATACATTTGGCTTTTGGATGAATTTTTGTTTCAATACTTGTGAATGACCTTTGAAAATCTGTTGTTGAATAATTCTAAAAATTGGCTTGCATTGCTTAATTTTGATCTTTTAAAGAACCCTTATCTCATAAAGGTCATGTCATGCAAAAGGTTGTTGACACATTGATAAAATGTGAATGCTCTAATGTGGCATTTGTCTCATGGTGTGAAAATCAAAGCCCTCCCTTGCTGCATTTGCATCTTGCACCACATGCTCATCTAAGCATAGGTTGCATGCATTACAATCTATGCATTAGCTGAAGTTAGTTCATTCATTTGGTATCAGAAGTTTTGCACCACATTGCATTCTGTCTTGGCATGTTGCATTTCATTATTATATGATCAAATGTTGCATTGCATTAGAACTCATGCATTAGCTGCATTTAGTTCATTCAATTGGTATCCATTTGATTGGTATCAGTTGCATATTTGCATTGCATGTTGCATACATTCCTTTTGTGTGCTTGCTTGATATTATATGCTATTCACCCCCATCCCTTAGCATTTCTATGGCCTTATGTCTTCTTGATAAATAATGTTGCATTTGAGTCATTATTAGAGTGTTTCATATCGTACACTCTGGAGGAGTTTATATTTCATAAGTGCATCTATTTAGGGGGAGTTGTAATGTTATGTATTCATGATATTTTTGGTATACATGCTGATTTAAATTCGCACACTTCTTACACAAAATGTGAAAATGAGTGTTAATGATAAGGATATATGAATTTCTTTTCAACACTCTCGAGATGTTAAACTAGCTACATGTATGTTGAAGAGACAGTTGAGGAAAAAGCTGCCTACCTATCATTGTTGAAAAATCTGAAATGAAAATGAAAGATAGAGCAATGCGCGGTCTCACTGAGTAAACTGGCACATGTCACCTGAGACGTGATGTGGTTCATATCTGAAAAGTATTGACTAGTATCTCTGTTCAAAATGAGGTGAAATGGTTCAGTATTTTGAGTAACCGAAGATTCTGGCATAAGCTCCATGCGTCTACTCGTGTAAAAAGGAATTATTTGAACCTGATCACTCTTGAAAATTACTAACTATCATGTGATATTGGTTGAGTTGAAAAATGTTGGTGAAAACTTATTGCGGTAGAGCGTAGCCTCCAATACGCTGTTCTCAAAATTGAAGTGCAGTCTGTAAAATGTCTCATTGTGTTAATCTAAAAATCTGAATATCCATATTGCAACTATCATTTTTCATGTTCTCACTTACACATCCGAAAATTTGATTCATTATGTATTCAGAAAATTGATTGACTGCTTTAGCAATTGTATGAATCTCCTATATGATTGTACAATCTCCCATGTGCTACACATGTGCATTCCGATTAGCATGACTCTCTTGCATCTTTCTTATACTCATTCCCTTCTTATATATGTACGGGGGAGATTGCATGTATGTTTATATGTAACTATTTTGTTGCATTGTGTGCACTTCATGAGTCATCATCTATATATACATAGCTTCATGCATTTAAACAGAAAATACAAAAATCAAAAAATTAAAAATCAAAGAAAATCCTTTTGACATGCCCTCCTGCTCTTGTTTGTTGTGAAAATCTGACATGGGATCTAGATTTTGAATGATATCATGCTGAACACCTCATCATGTGCACATCTTCCTCCAGTGGTTCATATCATTGAGGTCAATCACCACCTTCAATTGGTATCAATACATGCTTGACTGTATTTACTTTGGATGGTATCATATTGATTTGTGAGAACAATCACCAATTGGTTTCCTCTAATTAGAATCATATTGCTTTGTTCGTCCATGATTTGCCCTTGCTTCTTCTGATTTGATATGATGGGCTATTGCTGTTTCAAAGGGAGTTAAGCTTGTTCTTCCTTATTTGGCTTCTTCCAGCTAGTTGATATTGTTGATCATGTCACAGGGGGGAAGATCTGCATTATCCCGCTTTTTGATTATGTCAAAGGGGGATAAAAATTGATGATTGTGTGTGACAGGGGAGAAGAGAAGAACATATGTGCCATTCTATTGTATCATCATTAAGTTTATCATCATCACTAAGTTTGTCATCATCAAAAAGAGAAGAACATATGTGCCATTCTATTGTATTATCATTAAGTTTGTCATCATCACTAAGTTTGTCATCATCAAAAAGGGGGAGATTGTTGAGTTATAGTTTTGATGATTATCGTAATTGTTAAGTTATGATTTTGATGATAACTAAACTTAATGTGTGATTAAGCGATAATAACAAAAATTCTTGTTGATTGCTCATGCTCTTGTTATCTATGTATGGTTGAGATGGCAAATGGCAACGGTTACATGGTCTTGATCCTTGGTTTGCATATGTTGGTTTTACAAGAGACAAGAGGTTTCATAACCTCTTTAATGTGAGTAAGCATGGTATTAACCCTGACTATCTTGCCTGCAGGATTAAACTCATGGCAGTCACCTGGTGAACCAAACGTGTGGACAAGCACCCTGCTCTCTACAATCCAAAAAAGGTGGTATATGTCATTTACTGTCAAGAACCATTGGTGAGACTCTTACCTTGTCTTAGCATCGATCTCACCATGTGTATCTCATATACCTCTCCTTAATACACCTCATTCATGCACATTAAATATGAAACCCTTCTGGCCATTATGCGCCCTCGCCCGCTGATCGACCTGCGTGGTCAGGTCGCGGGGATCGATCATGCACATTAGAAATGCTGAAATGGTCTAATGCATAAACCAAACCAAAAAATGCATAGATTTGATATCGACATGAAGCTCTTGAATTATGGACATGTTTCTTTGAGCTAACACTTCATTTTTGCAGGTATAGGTCTTTCTGGTCGACCAACACACATTGGCCGGTCGACCAGAATTGCCAGAGCCTAAAAATTCCAGATTCTACAGGTAGCGATCGACCACCCCTAGGCGTCCGGTCGACCGGTTTTCCCAGAACCAAAAATCTCTATCTGCAGCAGGTAGCGGTCGACCGCCCCATGACCGCCGGTCGACCGCCAGCCCCGATCTGCACATCTTTGTTGACTTTTTCTCACTTCGAGGAAAGCCCTTCCTCTTGATATTGTTTAATACCAAAGCCATCAAACCCTCCAGAATTTGCGGATCTTGTCTGGGGCTTGTCCATAGACCTTCCAAGGGGTATAAAACATCTCTTTGAAGTCATAAACCCTACCCATCCAAGAGATCAAGAGGAGAGGCTATCAAAGAAAGAAGAAGGCTGCTGCAACTAGGTGATACTGTAGACGTGAATAGTGATCCATGGATCAACTCTTCATGTAGGAGCTAAAGATTCAAGGTACATCTGAAGCCATCAACTTCCAATGAATTGAAGAAGCAAGCAACCAACAAAGATAGATCAAGGGGGAGGCTATCAAGGCAAGAAGAAGGCTACTGCAACTCTCATAAACATACTCCATCTAGTAAGTTCTTCATCCAACTGGAGTCATTCTAGCACCATCTGAAGCCAAGGAACTTCAATCAATAGAAGAAGCAATTCAAGAGTTTCAAGAAGAGATCAAAGGAAGGTTATTCAAGTGAAGAAGGAATCAACGCAAAGATCTGCAACATATCTTCAAAGGGAGCCAAATCAAGAGCTTTCTAAACTATGGTTTATTCATATTGGTGTTTTGTGCTTTATAGTTTCAGATTCGTGTTCCATATAAACTATAAACATTAGTGTGTGTGTGTGGATCAAGTTAGATCCATGGTCGTGTGTGGTCATCGTGTTCCATTCGTGTGTGCATAGGTCTTCTTAGATCTGCGTGTGTGTGTGTTGATTTATCCAGATCTTAGTGTTTGTGTGTGTGGAGTGCTGCACTTGTCGCAGCATGTGTGTGTCTTGTTTATCCGGTTGTTGGATCGTGTTGGAGACCTCATCTCCGTGTGTGTGTGTGTGTGTGTGTGTTGGGGCGCGTCCCCGTGTGTGTGGGCAGGTGTCGTCCTGCGTGTGTGGTTGGAGCGTCGTCTCCATTTGGGGATTTATCCCGGAGTGAAGCCTCACCGAGTTTGGTGCGGGGTGGACATAGGACTGCTGTCGTTGCATCCGAACAACCTTAAAAACCACTGTGCATTGTTTTTGAATTGTGTGGTTTGCTCCATTTCGTCTACCCCCATTCTACATGAGTGTTACTGTTTATTGTTGTTCCGCATTTATCCTCGTATATCTTGCATAATCTATATTATCATCAATTAAGTTTGATAAATCCAATTTGTGTACAAACTGTTTTGAATCTCTTAACTAGCATTCTACCACATATTTTATAAAAGATCAAAAGTTTTCGTAAAATTTGTAAACACCCAATTCACCCCCCTCTTGGGTGTCTTTGATCGCGGGACTTCATCATCAAAACGAAAGCAAAGAAAGAATAAAATAGAAACTACTCAAGGATACTATTTCTAACCAAGCCAATACATGGTCAAGAGTCGTCTGCAACCACGGCATGCGAGACAGAGTCCATCATCCCCCACCTGACTCAACCGAGTGGCCTATCCAACGATTAACCGTATGCTCCTAGATCATCATCATTTTTGTTAAAGGGGAACATCAGATCTTAGAACACACAGCCAACCAGTCGGTCCTTGAGAGTCTATAATAAGGTAGATAACATATTGTAGTGTAACAGTGAAAAGGGATAGAGAGCCATACCTGACTTACCTGCAAAGTAAAATGGTCTTTTTTTTTTATTTTTGCATTTTATGCGATTTTCTGATAAGACAGACATGACAAATAAGTAAGCATAAACATAACGAAGACAACATAACCATCAATTGAACGACAGACAACACAACATAACATAACGATCAAATGAATGTAAAATAATGCAACATAACATAACAAAGAAAAACAAGCACACATATGCAATGGCATGAACAAACCACATGTATGCACGATGAACATGGTGGGACAAGATAACAATGCAGTGGGACAACACACGGTTGGGAAGAGAATATGAGGGATGACCACACGGTTGGGACAACACACGGGACATAGAGGGACGAGTAACAACATATGCAAGACAATGCGGTGAGGGACAAAATAACATGTGTGGACGACACGGCAGGACATAAACACGTGACAAGGACACGGCGGGACGAAAAGACATGACAAATGCGCCCTTTAATCAAAGCCCAAGATCAGATGAAGCAGAACCGCCAGGTTCATAGTCGTGAGGCAATACCTCCTCATAAAGATAGGATGAAGCGAAGCGAGAGCTAAGAAGAACATAAGCTTCAGAACAGATCGAGAGATAAGATTGAAGAAGAGAGAACAGATCTGAAGCACGTGAATAGGAGATAGAGCAAATGATAAGGAGCCAGGAAGCTTAAATACCTACAACTTGCAACATGCACACTGAACAAACGGATCATATCCATCCTCAAAACAAAATAGATAGAAAGGGAAAAGACAAATATGTTTGGATTTTTGACAATTTTTCTGATTTTTTTGGATTCTCAACAACATTTGATTTTTTTTGGATTTTGCAATATTTGATTTTTTTAGATTTTGAAATATTTCATCATTTTTTTGAAATTTTGACAATATCTCATTTTTTGAAATTCTTGAAATAGCAATCCGTAGCACCCAAAGACGGGCTCGAACTACTGGTCAGGGATCGTCGTTCTACCCCTCTCATTAAAGGCTTCCCTTAAGCAGGGCGTGCAGTTGAGGGTGGCTTACCACAACCAATCGCCTCTAAAGAACGGTGCCCCTACTAAGACCATACCCAGGATAAAACTCAGCCTAAGAGGGAGAAGCAGAAGAAAAATTAGAGACAAGCTTAATGCATGATGAGAAACATCAGAACTTGAATTCCTTCAAGGGCACTACCCCTCAAAGATACAGTCTATTACGCCGGGGCTTTGCGTCTTTGATTTTTGGACCCATATTTTTCAGGCATGCATGTGACCGGGCTCATGACGTCCCGCGGGGAACTGTACTACCACTCTTGCCATGCCTTTGATTTCATAATTTTGCATATTCATTCTTATTGATTTTGAGAGCCCTTATCAGCCAGATTTAGCATGAAAGCTAACTTTTATGAGTCAAGACTGTCCCTATTTGAGACCTCTCTCGTATTAGGGAGCACCTATGTTGGTCATTTAATCCATCAATCTCTTGCCCCTGAACTCGACCGAGCAGAGAAAAGAAAAGACCTTTGTGCATACCCAAAGTATGGCCAAAGCAGCAACGGTGTGCCTCAGAGGAATCAGTTATGGCTTACCGTGTAGTGTGTGAAAAACCCATACAAAAGGTCACCCTCAACGATCGAGGAAAGAAACTAGACTCCCAGCACGGAGCTATTCCCAGCCTAAGGATGCTGCAGAAGTGAACTCATTTTGACTGAGCTTAACTAAGCAAATTTCTAAAAGCCACTCAAACATGTTGAGGAATAGCATTATTATAAGCGTGTGCAGGAGTAAGAGAGATAATAGTGATGATAACATTTTCTTGCACAAAATAACGATACCTTGCATATCCACAGTGTGGTAACAGCATCTTGACGCGATCTTGATCATCGAGCTTCGTACAGCACGAGCTTTGTATTCCTTGCTTGACAGGACGAAAGAGAGAGGATAGCAAAGGATCAAAGATTCTCTACACGGAGGAGCAGCGGACATCATAATGGACGAAGAGGGATAAAAATAAAGAGAGACGAGGGCTAGAACTCCCTCGTTAAGGTGCATAGACCCTGATAACAAGGAACCATATATAGAATAAGCAGAGATCCGTTGGGATTAAGGTGGGCTAAAGCCTCGAAAATAGCATGAAAAAGGGCAATGCCCCGAAAGGGTGAAGAAGAATGAGTAGAAAGATGAGAAGAAGAATCATCCGACGCGGTCAGAGAAGGGGAATGGGAATCACCCGACATGGTCGGGGAAGGAGAATTAGAATCACCCGACAGGGTCGGGGAAGAAGAATCGTGGACACCCGACAGGGTCGGGGAAGGAGAATTAGAGACATAACCCGGAGATACCGGAGGAGAAGGATCATAAGAAGAAATCCCTAGATCGGGATGAAAGGATGGCATGGGCCAAGGCCTAAGACAGTAAGAATAAGGAGAATCTGGAGAAATCGGATGGGAAGAGTGGGGGTTTGCGGACCTGGGAAGAGAGGAGAAGATCATGGACATGGGATTGGAATAAGGAAGGTACACCACCCAAGGGTGAGAGCTGAGCAGAAGGAAAGATGAATGAACAGACGAGGAAGAGGGAGTGGACCCCTAAGTGCACAATCGACGGCCCTTGAACCGGTGTCGCTGTCTCTTCTTAGCTGAAACCGGCTTGTAATAGACACACTTGGCGTGGGCTCGAATCCTTGGACACCTTGCCTTGCAATATCTTCTCAAATAGCGAGCCCATCTAGCAGACGGCCTGGCCCGGCTATGAACATGCAGCCTTATCGGGGCGGTTGCCCCTAGGCACCCGACGCTAACAATAGTTGGACATTCTTGAACAAGTAACTCCTTAAAACGATGAATATCAGAAAACCATGGAGTTTTGTCACTTGGCACTAGCAGCATGAGATTCAGCATTTCCACTCGACAATCGGGCATGAAGCACAACTCCCTTGATAGAAGCAAAGGATGGAAATGAGGGAGATCAATGCGCGTCGTTGACGTGGCTGGCTTGCTAATGAACCAAGGGAGATTGCATAAGATGTGCAGAATGTCCTTCGAAGGTGCAGAAGATACGGCCAATTGCCCATTGAGTATAGAATTCATAATCTGCTTGGCAGTTGTATGAGTTAGCACAATACGGGTAGAGAACCCTTCCTGACCAGTAATCTAAATGGCGACAGAGCGAGGAGAAATAACAGCGTCAATAATCGAACCTCCGGCAAGCAATGAGATTGCCACCGACCTCACTTGTAAGAAACTGGCACTAGTGCATGAGAGCTTTTCTTGGCAACCGTCTTCAAAAGTGTACGCTCAACATCCCCAAAATAGCCAGAAATCGGGACGCGGACCGGCATGCGGCAAATATAATCTTGAATCTGGAAATGCATAACCGGCACTGACTCATCCTGACTCGGCTCATCGTCTCCCTGGGCACCAGACCCGAGGGGCATCATAGGTAGCACACACCTGCTTCGAGGGGTGGAAATGGATGGAAAAGTGGAGGTAATAGGTTTGGAAGGCGTGAAGACTTCATGAGGCAAAGGTGTAGAGGCAATGGTAGGTGCATGTAAGGGTAAAGGTGAGGGTGGAGGTGGAGCTAGCTCAGACTTAGGCAATGAGGGTAGCGGTGGAGAGGATGATAGTGGTGGAGAAGGTGGTGACAATGGAGATGGTAGAGATGATGGAAGCACTGGTGGTGGAGACGGAGATGATGGTGATGGCAATGGAGATGGTGAGGATGGTGGATATGGTGATGGGGGTAGTGGACATGGAGGTGTAGAGGGCGAAGAGGGAGGTCATGGTGCCCACCGTCGACGTGTCGACACAACGCGTCGAGCGGCGTCAGGGATAGAAGTAGTGGAAGTGACGGCGGGAGAAGAAGGGGAGGCACTAGCCTAAGCAGAGGCTTGGGTTTGTGGAGGTTGCGGAGATTGGATAGGAGATGGCGAAAGTAACGGGGTAGGTGACGGAGCAAGTGCAGCACTAGACGAGGAATCACAGGGGTGCCCCTGGTCTTGAAGTAACGGAGACGACTGCTCAGATGGTGCTTCTTATTGCTGCTGCTTGCTGTAAAGATGTAGAATGACTTTGTGAATAGCGACCCAATCAATCATTTTCTGATCTTCCAAGCCGTAAACAAACTCCTGGAACTCGGGGCAATCCTCAACAAAATGCCCCTGCTGGCGATGGAAATCACAAAACTAGATCATATCCCCGACCGCGGGTTGGTAAAGTACAACTGGAGAGAGAGGCAATGAGTGAGTGGCCATCAAAGCCCGAAAAATATCAGTAAAATATTCCGACAACGGAGGACGAGGAGCCTGCTTCGGGCAAGGTGGATGCCGAGGGGTATGTGATGGTAATGGTTGTGGCAGTTGCGGAGGCAAGGGCGCATGGCTAGTGGAAGGACTAGGCAATGGCGCAGGAGCGGGAATATAGTTGACGGCATTTACCTGCTCGAGATGTGGTGTTTCCTTGACCGAGGGTGGCAGCGGATATGGGTATGAGGAGATGGAAGGCTGACTCATGGAAGGTTGGTATGTGGGAGTGTATAGATATGTAGAAGTGGAAGGTTGACTCACAGAAGGATGACTCATGGGAGTGTAGGGTTGGCTTGTGGAGGGTGAAGGTTGATATATGGAGGTGGAGGTAGATGTAGATGACGGGGTGTAAGTGGGTGTAGAAAGTGGAGAAGACTCGGGGTCAAGAGAATCTTCGATTTGTTGACCAATGAAGCGGGCTCTACTATAGAGTTGCTGCCATGAGGTAATGCCGTTGAGGGCTAAGATGAAGCGATATTCGGGCATTGCATTAGAAATTAGCATCTTCATTTGTTCTCCCTCTGGAATGTGCCCAGGAACCTACGCAGTGAGGCGATGTCAGCGGTCGACAAAGGTGCAGAACTCCTCTTCGGGCTCCATCTTCTCGTGGGATAGATCCACCATGGAATACTTGGGCCCAACCTGGTCTTGAAACTGCTGAATGAACTTCTCTTGCACGGCTTGAAAATTCACAACTTGCTCTTGCGGAAGAGAGAAGAACCAATCCTGAGCCGAGCCTTCCAAAGACAGACCGAATAGATAGGCCATTAAGAGTTGGTCATGTCGAAATCGGACCGACTCATAAACAAACTCCTTCAAGTGCACATATGGATCATCGACTCCACTATAACGGTGATATGCGGGAATTTGAGAAGGAGACGGAAGCCGAAGATTTTGAAATACAAGCGGGACACTCAAGGAGGTTTTGGGATCAATTCGATGTTGGAGTTCATCAAGCTGGCGTTGGGTGTGAGCGATCATCTCTTGGGTAGGGAGAGATCGAGAAGGAAGTGGGCCGGCCTGAGCAAGAGATCGTGAATATGAACCAGGAACATGATAATGGGCCGGATGAGAGGATCCGGGCTGAGAAGAAGAAGGGTCCATTCCGAGAGTGGAAGGATATGTGGGCCTGGAAGAAGCATGAGCATAAGGACCCATTGGGCGAATAGCATAAGGAGAAGAAGAATAAGGCCCATTAGAAAAATAAGGCCCATTAGGAGAATGGGGCCCGTTAAGATGATGAGACCCATTAATGAGAGAAGAAGGCCCATTAAGAGAAGGAGGCCCATGAAGATGAGATGCAATGAGACGTTGGGCCTGGGCCAGGTCCATTTGGCAAACAACGCTTGATAAGTGGGCCATAAGATTAGCCTGTTCCTCTGATGGATCAGAGGGACCACGGAAAGATGGGCCCGCGCGGAAGAGGATTCCACGCGGGAATAGGAAGAAAATTGGGAAGAAGGATGGTACAAGGGGTTGGAATGATGCTCCATGAGGGCAAATGGAGACTTAATTCAAGGATATCAAGGAGAATACAAGTGGGGAAGCAATGGCTTAATATGCTTGAGGACAAGAGGGGGCTGACCCACTGATGCAAGGACCAATGGACAACGGACCAAGGATAATGACTAGATAATAGACACACAAAATGTGCTACGCTAAATGGGCCTAACAAAAAGAATATGTGAATGCAACATAAAACACCACTAATGGGCCTGGTCAAGCCCAAACAACACAATCAATGCAATGTGAGAGTTTTCACTCAAGTCAATCAAGTTGATATGATGGGAAATATTTTAGGGGTTTTAAGAGACCTTTTAATGATTTGAGTTAAGAATAATTCCCTCACGATAGGAATCCTATGGGAATAAGGTCCAAACTTTGATTTGACTAAGGATAATTCTCTCTCATGTATGCAAAATGAAAGCCTAAGGGGTGGAAAGGTACAACCGGCTCGGCGTCTGTGTGAGAATCCACGGCTCACGGGGACTTATGGAGGTCTCGGATAAGATCATCTAGTCGATCCCAAGGAATATGGAGGCGAGAGGATCACTTACCAAGGTAGGAATGTAACTATGATATGCAATGCATGGCCCTATGTGCACCGGAGTGCATGCAAAAATCTAGTATAAAAGTGAAAAATGAGGATAAGATTTAATTATGCAAACACAATGATATGAGTGCAAATAATATAGGAAAACGAAAACAATACAAAGGACAACAAGGTAGTAGCAGGAAACAACTCAATCGGAATCCGAAGGCAAAGAGATGATCAATGCAAAACGTACATGTGAGTCTGCCCTTGAACCTGCATACAGATTTTATGCACAAAATGCTAAAATGAAGACAAGATTAACTATGCAAACGTGACCCAAATGATGCAAATAGTATATGAATGGAAAAATAATTCAAAGGTCTGCACAATGAGCCCAAGAACAGATCAATCTGACCCCGGGAGATCAATCAAATCACTGAGCAAAGTTACCCCCATGAGCCTATGCGCAGACTGTATGCAGATTTTATGCACAAAAAGCTAAAATGATGACAATATTTAACTAAGCAAATGAGACCCGAATGATGCAAATAAGCTATGGATGGAAATATAATACAAAGGACTACCCAATGGAACAAAAATCAGTGCAATCAGACATCGGGAAGGAAGTGAAATCATCAATCAAAGATGTACCTGTGAACCTGTCCCTGAGCCTGCCTGCAAACTTTATGGACAAAACTCAAAAAGTATGACAATATTAGACTTTGCAAATGTGGCCCAAATAATACAAATAAGATATGGATGGAAAGACAATACAAAGGGCTATCCAACGAAACAAAAATCAACGCAAAGGACTCCAGGATCAAAAGTTATGCCTCGACGAACAGGGCCCCATGAGCATGCGCGTAGAACGGCTAAAATCCGTAAACGGACTACCAGATGTCCGTTTGGTGTCCCCTTGCGGTCTACCAGAAGACCGCTAGGCCACCAAAGGCCTTAAAATAGCCAAAACAGTGGGAGAATGGACGAAATACTACCCAAACATGAACATGCACACACCCAACTTACAAAAGAGCATGGAAACAAGCGTGATGGGCATTGGGGTCCCACCGTGATCGCCAAAAAATTATAGATTTATTTAATGGTGTTCTACCCCACCCCCTTAAACTAATACGTGTATAAAGAATGTGAATCAAAGAAAAGGGGGATGAAAGGATGAGAAAAATAGACTGTGATCGCCACCAAGGTTCCAACAACGCCGAAAGGATGAAGAGATGAAGGGATGACACCGTGTACCTTGGAAAGAAGACTTCACCACGCTCAAGAGACGGGTGCGGGGAACTTGTGGAATCAAACCTCCTCGTCCTCTATCCGGCTAGAAGAAGAGGGCCTCACGTTCATATCATGCTCTCCTGCAAAACAAAGATCGAACACAAAGGCAAAAACTCATTAGATCTTGAAGTGTAGTATTAATCCCAGAATGATAAAATAGGGGTAGAAATTGAGGGCAAACTCACCGGGGGGAGGTTTTTAACCCCTGTGGAAGGGTGAAAAAGATAGGTGTGTGTGTTGTGCATGCATGAGAGTTGAAATCATGAAATTTTATGGAGAGGATAGAGAGAAAACGTTGATGCAAAACGGGAAAAAACACGTGTGTAGCAGAAAGTGCTGTGTTTTATGATGATTTGTGATTTTGAGAGGAAGAGAACTAAGTGTATAGACCCCAAAATCAAGCCCAAAAGGATGCAATAGAAAGCCAATACTTCCCTCTTCAAGCCAGAGTCGAAGGATTGAGTCGACGATGCAGCATGGCTTCGTCCCGAGGCAAGAAAGAGCCCCACGTCGCGACTGCGAACTGGGAAGTTTATATAGAGTTTTCATAAAAAGCCCCAACTTCCTCTCACGATTCCCGGAGATATAGTCCAAGATAAATCGAGTTATATGGATCAAACTCGAGATAATACTAAGGACAAGAGATAGAAATAAACATGACTCGATTTGTAGGAGTATTCTAGAAGATATGGCTCTTGGAAGGTACCTACGTCGCTCAAAAAATAGAGTTTGAGTTGTACCAGGACACCTAAATCTCAATCTTTCGACCAAGATTTCGAGAGATATAGCCAATGAAAATCTGAGCTCTATGGATCAAACTCAAGATAATATAAAGGGCAAGAGATAGAAACAAACATGGGGTCAATTCGGAGCTATATTCTAGAAGATATGGCCGCCTGCAAGATAGGCCCATCGAGCAGTTTTTAGAGATAGAGTCCAGCGCAGGCTGGACTCTTGGCTGCTTATCGGTTAGTCGACCGACCGCTAAGGAACAAACTGTCGATCGACCGACTGTTTGCAATAAGAAACAGTCGTTTGCACGACCGTTTGGGTAGACTTCGCGTGACTTTGGAAATAGGATCATATCTCCCAAACGGTGCAGAACTAGCAAAAATGGTAGAAGAAGAAATTGTAGATAACTAAAAGATGAACAACTTTCATGAAAAGAGCAAGATGAAAAGATAATCATAAGATGGATAAAATGGGGCTAGAAGATAGGAAAAATGTTGGGTCTATGGGTAAACAGCGCAGTCTGTTGAAAAAATGTGAATACCTTGATATTAGTGCAGACTTGGCTAATGCTGTTGAAGAAGAAGTTGTAGATATTGAAAAAATGAACAACTTTGGTGAAGGGCACATTTTCAATAGAGAAAAGGAAGGGGATGAAAAAGGACCGTTTTCAAGACTGCGTAGCGAAAGAGAGCCGAATGCTTGATGGAAGCCAGCCTAAATGGGCCGTAAGCTGATTTGGAAGCCGGAAGTTCATAAGATAAACTCCAGGGCTATAAGAAATCATGATTTCTAAGGCTCAAAGGCTAGGGAATGACGAAATGGGCTCGAAATCCGTCCAAGAAAGGCTCCAAAATAATGGATAATTCGGGACATCAAAAATGATGAATAAGAGAAATGACGCGACTTGCGGGCTAAAACGGGTGTCAACAGTCGATTTGGGCTTCAATCGGGCTTGATGCATGTTTTAGGATCGATTCCATGCTAGAGGGCTGGGATGCTTAGTTTAGTTTAATTTAGTTAATTTAATTTATTTATCGTTTATTCGTGGTGTGAATGGTGGGAAATGTTCCCCGGCGTTTATTTTATCTGCACGTGTGAATGGGATGATGTGATTGCAGGGGAGAAGTTCCCCATGTTTTCCCTATCGCAGAGTAGAGATAGGGCGTGGTTTATGGCGGTGGGGAAGGGAGGGTGGGCGGGTGATGGGAGGGGAGGGGAGGGGATGAGGGGAATGTAGGGAGGGGAAAGGGGGGCTCAGTGGATATGGCGGCGGAGTGGAGGCGACGGGACGGGAGGGGCCAAAGGAGTGGGTGGGATGGAGGGATTTTTTAAAAAAATTTGAGTGTGTGTGTGTGATATTTTTTTTAATTTGGAGGGTAGGAGGACTTTTTTCTAAATAAGAGGGAAGGCGGCGGGGAAGCGAGGGTGGGAGGGTGATGGGAGGGGAGGGGATGGGGATGAGGGAAGGGTAGGGAGGGGAAAGAGGGGCTCGGTAGGATATGGCGGCGGAGCGGAGGGAAGGGGAGGGAGGAGCCAAAGGAGAGGGTGGGATGGAGAGATTTTTTTTTCTTAATTTGAGTGCGTGTGTGATTTTTTTTAAATTTGGAGGGTGGGAGGCTTTTTTTTTAAATGAGAGGGAAGGGGGCGGGGAAGGGAGGGTTGGAGGGTGATGGGAGGGGAGGGGAGGGGGATGAGGGGAATGTAGCACCCTGATTTATTAAAGAATAAAAAAAATTGAAAAAAAATTAATAAGAAATTCCTTAAGAAATAGGATAAGTAAAATTTCGAACATTTTTTAAAAATCCTGAAAAATTAGAATCTCGTAGTGGATAAAGCGCTTAGTAAAATTGTCTTCTATGACTAGCCCAAATAAAATTCGTAAACAAGCCGAATTAGCAGATTAAGGCCCAAAACCACACTTAGCCTAATTGGACCTTAAAACGTAAAATTCGAGCCCAATACTAAACCAATTAAGCTAAAATCAGATGCAAATGAATGGTAAGGATCAACTCTTTGTTTCCCCTCTGGTTAATCTCTGAAACCCTAACCCTAGGAGGTGTATTTGGTGGCGGAGTGCCGATTGACTTGGTCTCGTGCGAATCTCGCACGTCCGCGGTGCAAGGGCTCTATCTTCGCGATTAGGACTCCCCAGACGCAATTGAACCTATATAATCGAACCTAAGCCACCCTAGGATCCTTTAGTTGCTGTGGCGGCCGGAGAGGAGCTCCATCGAGGGAGGATTTCGACGATCATCAGCGGTGTGTACCTAGCGCGATCGGCTTCCCTCTTCTTCCTTCACCCTTCGATTAAGGTAGGTGATAGCAAGCCAAACCCTAACTATTATATATCAATAGAAGCGTTGTCTTGTCCTCCTTCCATTGATCTAGAAAGCTCTAATTAAATTGCATCTAGTATCCTACTCGATTTCGAGTTTTAGTGGAAGCATGCTAGAACTAGGGTAAACTATGTTCCATCTCGATTTACGTAGTGATTTCAGGCACTAAACATTAAATTAACCATGCTTTCATGTAAAACTTTTCATGCTCGTTCTATTGACTATAAAAGCCCTAATTTTCATGCTTTATATTATTCGTATTTAGTTATCATTGCTAACCCTAGCCGACCCTGCCGGAGATGGGCAAGATGAAGGGGCGACAGACTGACCTGGCTTGCGCGGCCTCTCGACAGACCGCCCAAACTCGATAGGCGGCCTGTTCTTGACCGTCCATGCATTTTTTCTTCGGATTGTTTTATAAATTGCGCGGTGGAACCCTAACCGCCTTTTTCTCCAAGCGGCCAGTCCCAGACCGTGCATTGTTCCCAGCGGCACATTACAGACGCCGTGCTCCATTGTTAGCTTGTGGGGGTTGGTCCTTGGGAAGAGGGCAGGTTGTTATCTTATGATCCTTGCTCTCCCAATGAAAAAATGCTCCTATCTTCCACTGACATTTCTCTGATTGATGGCTATCATTACAACAATGCCTACACTTCTGCTCCTTAAGCTTCTTACCACTAGAAGGTTCATTGCCATCACTTGGTTTTTCCTTGCCATTCTCGGAACTAACTGCTAGCTTCTTCTTCTCCAACCTAGCTTTAACCTTCTCGGCCATCTCCATAGTATCCTCTAATAATTACACTCTCTTAACCATCTCGACATACGTTTGGATATCTATCGGTGCCAATTGAGGTATAAACTAGAGCCTTAACCCGTTCATAAACCTTTTAGCTTTCATCTTCTCGGTCATAATCAAGTGAGGCGCATATCGGGACAACCTTGAAAATTGAGCATCGTACTCGGCCACTGACATTCTCCTTTGTTTAAGTGAGGCGAATTCCCCAGTCTTTCTTTCTCGAATCCTTTCTGAAAAATACTTATCATTAAAATACTATAAGAATTCTGCCCATGACACTTGACTACAAGGCAAAGTTGTTTCTATCGACTCCCACCATGCCCTAACATCCTTCTCTAATTGAAACGTAGCCAAAAGGACATTATCTTGGTCTGAACATTGCATTACCCGAAATATTATTTCTATATCCTTCACCCAATGTTCTGCCTCGTCGGGATCAATAGATCCATTAAAACTTAGGGGATTTAAACTCCAAAAATTCCTATGCAGATCCCTAGCCCCATGATTCGCTTCACCTTGAGCCACTTGTTGCAACGCTTGAGTCAAACCTTGAACTATCCTTTGTATATCTCTCCATTGTGCACACTCAGTTGCCATCTTACTAGCTGTCTAATTCCTACAAAATAATTTCTGTGAGTTAACAGTTTATTCTCATTAATTTTTTTATCCAAATTTTAGCACTTAGTCCAAGGCTCTATCTAATCTCACCGGGTAACACACAAAGAACGACATAGGTTATAAGCTTAACACTCAAGACAACCTACACCTATGACAAAAAACCTAGGGTTTAACAAAACCAAGGCTCTAAGACCACTTATGTTATGCCTCGAATCAGTAGCAGTAGAAACTACCCGGAACGTGGCAACGAACAGCCTTGTCAATCAGAGCAACAACTATAAGAGACACAATAAATTCAAAAATTATACAATAATATACTTTTATTAATAATTAAAATCTCTATTACAATTTTGACTCAAAAGAAAGAAAAGAAGACTCAAATTACAAGACTTCCATAACTTCTAATCTAGACTCAAGGAAATAAAGAGATGTGGGTCTTCTAACAACTCCAGAAGCACTCGACCACTCTTACCCTTCACCATCAGAGTGAATTTTACCTTCGTTATTTTCTTAAAAATGTTAAATAAAACTGGGTGACGAGAAGCTCAGTAAGAATTACATCTCTTTGACTAGACAGGATATAAGTAATTAATAACTTAACCGTGTGTAGACAATGCTATATGATGTGCGTTGCAAAACATGAATCAAATTCCTAAGAAAATAATCAGTCCAGAATAATCAATGGAATATGAGATACAGGGGAATTTATAAGAATCAAGTATTCAAGAGATAGCTTGATGAAGATAACAGATCAATACGAAGTCAAAAATAGATAACAAGGTATGAACATGTATGATGAACATAACTGTAGAAATTGGCCAGCAAGTATTCGAGTTTCAATAATAACAATGCCCTTTGGGCCAAGCAAGTCAAGTATCGTGTAATTCAGAATGACATTCATGTCACAGACTAGAGAATTGTCCAGACCATTGTGCAGAATAGAATTAGTGCAATGCTACACCCAGGACTTTTCCATGGATACAGAATTGGACATTCCGTCTGAACTAGCATTATTTATTAAGCGGACCCAAAACTCTTAAAAATTATCACATAATATCATATGATAAATATGGCCAATGAACTCAAAGGAAGTTATGTTCCAAAATAGTAATAATATTCATAAAGATCATGGCTCATGTAAAGAGCAGTATCAAATGAAATAGAGATCAAGTATCGAACTTAGGGTAAATTCATGAAAAGTAGAAATCATGATTCATTTAGAGATTCAAGAGGGTATCGACTCAGAAAGATGTTGATATCAAAACATATCAAAATAGTCAACCATGGACTTGTAGAGCTTGATAAAACACGGTCAATCGCACGGGGACGATCCATGAAATCCAGGGTTGAATGCGGTCAGGGTCATGGCCGCGATCACCAGAACCATGTCTGGTTGAGGGACACGTTTGGAGAGGGGGTAACCTTCAATGCGGTCTCTGAGTAGGCCACCTTCAGGATCCAGAAGTTGAACGTGGTTTCTGGGTCAACTGCAATCAGAACAAGCTGAATAGAACCTAAGCAGAACCTCGTTCTATGATTCCAAAGGTCGATCGAACCTCATCTTTTAACAGTAGGATGAGATTCAAAGGGTTTTTTGGGTTTTTATGGCACAACTAGCTAATCGTCCATATGAGAATCCAAGACTTGCCAAGACTTACAGAGGTCTTACTGAAGAAGCTCCACTCCGACAAGGGGAATACTCATCAGAGGGTCCTACCATTCACCAATAATAAGGCTATGCGAATAGAACCAGAAAACCATAGTAACTCGGTAGATACATGCCACCGGGGTAACATGATCTTCAAATAACCGTAATAAAATATAATAATCTAATAAAACATTGATTAAAATCAATGAAATTATAGGCTAACAAGGAATATATTAAGCATCAACTTCTAAGAAATATGAAGCAACTCAATTATAGAGATGACCGAACATGAATTAAAGAGATAATAGGAAAGTAGAATTAATCATAAGAAGAGACTTTCATAAGATCAAAAAGAAGAACTTTAAGGAAATTTAAGTCATGTTCAATATGGTTTACATAATCAATTTATTCGTTCATATGTTATACTTAGCAAAGAACATGATTTTGACATTAAAAATAACATTTTGACATACTAGAAATAACTAGCGTTTCAGGGAAACCCGAGGCTAAACGTAGTTGGGTCAGACACTACGTTCAAATCAGAACACGGTCGGTCTACAAGCTGTGATCAGAGAATGCGGTATATCCCAGGGTCGTGTTCAGAACGTGGTCCCTGTGACAGATGCGATCTCAGACGGAAACTCGTTTCGGCGGGTAAACAGGAAAACGGCAATACTTCATGCAATATAACTCAAAATACATACATAACAGTTAATAATAATTAGGAAGAATAATATAGAAATGATCTAGACATGCATCTACATCTATTTACTTGATCAATTAGGGTTTAGCCTGAGAGAACACCTACCTTTAATTTGGATTAGAGAGGAAGATGGAAGAAGAACATGAACGCCTAGACCTCGCTCCTCCTCCTCAATCCCATGCCCATGATCCTAGCATGATCCTCTACCACGAACTATTAGGGTTAGCTAGAACGATCTAGAGTTCTGTTTATAGGGTTTAGGGATCCAAAGAGTCCTAATTTGATCTATTAATCTAGGTATAATACCTAGATTCAACAATTTGTTTTCTTATACTCTCATTTTCAGATTTCATGTAATCTAGTTTTAAACTGACAATATCAAGATTTTTTAGTTATTTTCTAAAAATTTTATTTTCAATTTTCAAGACTTCAATATCATCATGTTTAGAGCCAGAACTCAAAGCATCATTCATTTTGTTTTTCAGGGATTTATTTCGTTTTCTTAGTTTTTCATTAGATTCTAGCAATACAGCATATGCATCCGCCCAATCTTCTAAAGAGAACTTCTCGAATAGATTTACCTGATCTTCATCCTCATTTTGATAACTTCCATCAGCCATCATGCATTTGTCCTCCTCTTCTTTTTTGATGCGGACCAGCTCATCAAATATCTCTTTAGCAGTTCTGCAGGTTAAGACGAAAGAAAAAATGTTAGAGTCAATTGCAGCTTTTAATAAATTTAAAATCCTAAGATTATCACAGTTCTTCGATCTGTGATCATCAGTCCAGTTGGACTTTTCTTTGGGCAATTTATGTGGCCCTTGAGTGACTAGAGTCCAGAGATTTTGATCAACCTTACTAACAAAATGAGTCATGCTGGCTATCCATATATAGAGTCCAGATCCATTAAACACAGGTGGGTGAGCCATCGAAACAGTCCAAGTTAATAATGCCAAAACAACAATGCACTAAGACGGTAGTAGTCAATAATAGGAAATGCACCAATTAAGTAGAATCTACTCTGCAGATCACTGGATCTGATCAATCAGAAACCTGCTCTGATACTAATTGTTAGGTGTAAAGACGGGATCTAGACTGGGGTGTTAATGGATCCCTCAATAAAAAGACTTAAGCTCAATTTAAAAACCACACCCAAAAAGTTCACAGCAGAAGCTAATGCTTTAGACCAAAATACTGAATTAAACTGAAGGTGTGGAGCATAACCAGGTTTGAACTATATTTTAGTGATACTCAAGCAATGAGCTGAACAGATTAGATAATGCATAAAACCAATTAGTCAGATGAAGGTTCATTCAAGCCAGCTCTCAAACACATGGCGTAGGGATAGTTGACCACAACAGACTAAGCAACCTATTCATACTCAAATCTAGTCACACATATAAACGAAGACACTTCATGGCAAAGCTCAAACTGCAATGTGTTTCAACTCAATGACAGTTTGCAAATATCATCTAAGACTGACCAACTAAGTAGCAATCAAAACAAGTTACGACTTCAGCTACTTAGAGCATAGAGCATCTAGCAATTCACATAGAACTGGACTCAAGCACTCAGCATATGATTGAAATACCAAATGAAGGCAATTAACACATTATGAAGAACAGCTCTCGAGCACCTAGTGTGTAGAGATAGATGCTATACTGAACGACTAATTCACGCAGCAGGCACTAGGCACACGAAATGAACGCAATGCAAACATTGCTTACATGACTACCTGTGAAGGGAGATAGAAGATATGGAATGTACGCACAAAGCAGACCACAGGACACAAAGTTTTTAAGGTGGTTCAATCTGCCTTGCAGATCTATGTCCACCCCTCACTCAAACCTGAGTGAAGCTTCACCTTGCAAACCACAAGAAGCAGACAAATCCCTCAACCTCAGATCCAGCACCAAGCTAGATCAGAATCACTACCTCAGTAGTGATCAGAGGAACACGCCTCCCTTCCTCTACGAGCAGAGAGGGAACCTGTGAGCAACGCCTCGTTGCTCACAACCCAGAGGACGATCCTCTCTTCCTCTAAAGCATAGAGGGAACCCTGGAGATAGATCTCCCTTCTTCTGTAAGCACAGAAAGAACCCGAACCCAGTACAAGGTATCGGAAGAACTAGAAGAAAAATGAAAAATGAACAACAACAAAAACAAAACAACATAAAGCAAATATAGCTCCGATGAGCAAATTGACTATGGATTTGATCCACGAGTCAAGACACTAGCAGATCTTCAGTTGATGCTCCGGTTGTACTCAGTTCCTTTTCTTCTCGCAAGCTCTCACTCTCTCAATCTTTTCTCTCTTTCTTTTTCTCGCTCAGATCTTCTCTACAATTTTCTCTCTCGGATCTTGATAGCACTCTCTCTTTTCTTCCTCTGCACTCTCTCTTTCTTTTCCTCATTTATCAGCCCTTGCAGCACTCCTTTCAGCAGTTGTCTTCTTCGGAGGAAGAAGACTTATATATATAGAACAGAAAATGAGCATTTTCTGGTTTTATCCAATAGAAATTCTCCCATTGGTCCACTTGTGTCAGAGAATATTCTGACTCTGTGAACCTTCCAGAAACTCAGCCACGTGGATTGGATTGCGTGCCAAAAAATGAATTCAGGTAGCTGGCACGTGATCCACTTGAATTCTCACGTTTTTTACGGATTAAGTGAAGCTGTGTCGATGCAACAACTTAATGCATCGAGGCAGTGCAGCTAAGGGGCTTCAGAGCAATTGGCTTCGAAATGCATGGCCTTTGGTGCGTTGATGCAGTGCTTGATGTTTCGATGTTGTTGACTTCCAATTTCAGGTTCCGAGCTGAGTGCGTCGATGCACTCTTCTGTTGCGTCGGTGCAGTGTGAAGATGGAACCCTTTGGAACAACAGACTTCAAACTCTGGCTTTCGACTTGGTGCATCGATGCAGCTCTATGTTGTGTCAAAGCATCTCTCCAAAAAAACACTTTTGTGGATGTGACTGCATCGAGGCAGTATTCTATTGCATCAATGCAGAACTCTGGAAATGGCTCCTTGAGCATAACTACGTCGAAGTCGTTCTCTATTGCGCTGATGTTGCTCCTTGAAATCTCTACTGTGGGCATGACTGCATCAAGGCAGTGGTGATCCTGCTTCGACACTTTTATGGTAAACAGAACTCCTATATTCTTGTTCTTAACTTCTGGAAGCTCCACCTTAATTCAATGTCAATTTGATCTGACTTTTCTTCAATTTTTCAGAAATCAACTATCAATCAGCCTGTTCTTTATGCAAACGTCAACCTATTCCTTGTGCAATTTTGAGCTGAACTACACAATCAAGGACATGAGAGCTTCATGCATGATTCAACATTAGCAACACATTTGACTATCCATATAAAAAGTATACATGACACATGGTTTTGATAGCATCAAAACGTAGGGACATTGTCATGGTTTTGACAGCATTAAAACATTAGGACATGTATCAACTTTAGACATGAGTTAAGACAATGCATGTGCTTGCTTAGCTATCATCAAGGCACATAGAGACAATGCAAGCATAGAGACAATGCAATCTTACTTAATTTAGCCATGTTAGCCATCATAAAAACCAATGTTAGCCATCATCAAAACCATCAAAACACATTGTTATTAATGCATGAGTTATGCATGTAAGCATGAACCCCTCAAGCACAACACATATGTCGACCTGGTGACATGGTTCTGTCGACATAATGTGACTGTATATCGAAAGGGTGTAGCTAAAACTTAGACAGATTAAAGATAGATTAAAGCCAACTTGTGAAGAAGATCGCAACATGATATTTAACATTACATTATAGTTATGTCGTTATCAAAATCACCAAACCACACAATGAATAATAGTTGGATCATTATCAAACCATAATAATGAGTCATAGTTACACATCATCAAAATCACACATGAACTACACATGCAAAACATTTTAAGTTTTAACCTAATTAGCCCAATTAGAATTAAGGATTTAGAAAATTACAAATTTTAGGAATTTATTCCATCTTTTTAGCCCCAAAAGCCTTTAATTATTAGCCCACTTCATTATTTCAATATTTACAAATTTTTTTAGCTCATATTAATTAAATTAAATTATACTTATTTTATTCAAGAGATTATATTAATTTATTTATTAATTTCTTAAAATTTTGGATTGCTACACCCTCCCCCACTTAAAAAGGATTTGGTCCTTCAAATTCACATGGCATTCTTTCCAAAATAGTTTCAAGATTACACCATGACCTTAACCACCAAAAAATTTATATTCTAGCGAGAAAGGTAACAGCAAAATCTACGTTCTAATGGAATGGAATAGAATTAACATAAGGGTAAGGGTAAGGGGATACCTCCAACTACACCTCCTTCATCAGTAGGCTCAGGCTCTCTCAAAGCTTGAAGTTATCCTTGACGCCGTGCTCCATTGTTAGCTTGTGGGGGTTGGTCCTTAAGAAGAGGGCAGCTTGTTATCTTATGATCCTTGCTATCCCAATGAAAAAATGCTCCTATCTTCCACGGACATTTCTATGATTGATGGCTATCATTACAACAATGCCTACACTTCTGCTCCTTAAGCTTCTTACCATTAGAAGGTTCATTGCTATCACTTGGTCTTTTCTTGCCATTCTCGGAACTAACTGCTAGCTTCTTCTTCTCCAACCTAGCTTTAACCATCTCGGCCATCTCCATAGCATCCTCTAACAATTGCACTCTCTTAACCATCTGGAGATACGTTTGAATATCTATCGGTGCCAATTGAGGTATAAACTAGAGCCTTAACCCGTTCATAAACCTTTTAGCTTTCATCTTCTCGGTCATAATCAAGTGAGGTGCATATCGGGACAACCTTGAAAATTGAGCATCATATTCGGCCACCGACATTCTACTTTGTTTAAGTGAGGCGAATTCCCCAGTCTTTCTTTCTCGAATCCTTTCTGAAAAGTACTTATCATTAAAATACTGTAAGAATTCTGCCCATGACCTTTGACTAAAGGGCAAAGTTGTTTCTATCGACTCCCACCATGTCCTAACATCATTCTCTAATTGAAACGTTTCCAAAAGGACATTATCTTGTTCTGAACGTTGCATTACCCGAAATATTCTTTCTATCTCCTTCACCCAATATTCTGCCTCGTCGTGATCAATAGATCCATTAAAACTTAGGGGATATAAACTCCGAAAATTCCTATGCAGATCCCTAGCCCCATGATTCGCTTCACCTTGAGCCACTTGTTGCAACGCTTGAGTCAAACCTTGAACTATCCTTTGTATATCTCTCCATTGAGCACACTCAGTCGCCATCTCACTAGCTGTCTAATTCCTACAAAATAACTTGTGTAAGTTAATTGTTTATTCTCATTAAATTTTTTATCCAAATTTAAGCACTTAACCCAAGGCTCTATCTAATCTCACCGGGTAACACACAAGGAACGACATAGGTTATAGGGCTTAACACTCAAGACAACCTATACCTCTGACCAAAAACCTAGGGTTTAATAAAACTTAGGCTCTATGACCACTTCTGTTACGCCTCAAATCAGTAGCAGTAGAAATTACTTGGAACGTGGCAACGAAGAACCTTGTCAATCAGAGCAACAACTATAAGAGACACAATAAAGTCAGAAATTAGACAAAAATATACTTTTATTAATAATTAAAATCTTATTACAATTTTGACTCTAAATTGGACAATAATATCCTTTTATTAATAATTAAAATCTCTATTACAATTTTAACTCAAAAGAAAGAAAAGAAGGCTCAAATTACAGGACTTCCATAACTTCTAGTCTAGACTCAGGAAATAAAGAGACGCGAGTCTTCTAACAACTCCAGAAGCACTCGATCACTCTTACCCTTCACCATCAGACTGAATTTTACCTTCATTATTTCCTTAAAAATGTTAAATAAAATTGGGTGAACGAGAAGCTCAGTAAGAATTACATCTCTTTGACTAGACAGGATATAAGTAATTAACAACTTAATAGTGTGTAGACAATGCTATATGATGTGCATTGCAAAACATGAATCAAATTCCTAGGAAAATAGTCAGTCCAGAATAATCAAGGGAATATGAGATACAGGGGAATTTATAAGAATCAAATATTCAAGAGATAGCTTGATGAAGATAACAGATCAATACGAAGTCAAAAATCAGATAACAAGGTATGAACATATATGATGAACATAACTATAGAAATTGGCCAACAAGTATTCGAGTTTCAATAATAACAATGCCCTTTGGGCCAAGCAAGTCAAGTATCGTGTAATTCAGAATGACATTCATGTCACATACTAGAGAATTGTCCAGACCATTGTGCAGAATAGAATTAGTGCAATGCCACACCCAGAATTTTTCCATGGATATAGAATTGGACATTCCGTCTGAACTAGCATTGTTTATTAAACGGACCCAAAACTCTTAAAAATTATCACATAATATCATATGATAAATATGGCCAATGAACTCAAAGGAAGTTATGTTCCAAAATAGTAATAATATTCATAAAGATCATGGCTCATGTAAAGAGCAGTATCAAATGAAATAGAGATCAAGTATCGAACTTAGGGTAAATTCATGAAAAGTAGAAATCCATGATTCATTTAAAGATTCAAGAGGGTACCGACTCAGAAAGATACTGATATCAAAACATATCAAAGTAGTAAACCATGGACTTGTAGAACTTGATAAAATAGGGTCAATCGCACGGGGACGATCCATGAAATCCATGGTTGAATGCGGTCAGGGTCATGGCCGCGATCACCAGAACCATGTCTGGTTGAGGGACACGTTCGGACAGGGGGTAACCTTCAATGCGATCTCTGAGCAGGCCACCTTCAGGATCCAAAAGTTGAACGTGGTTTTTGGGTCAACTGCAATCAGAACAAGCTGAATAGAACCTAACCAGAACCTCGTTCTGTGATTCCAAAGGTCGATCGAACCTCATCTTTTAACAGTAGGATGAGATTCACAGGGTTTTTTGGGTTTTTATGGCACAACCAGCTAATCGTCCATATGAGAATCCAATACTTGCCAAGACTTAGGGAGGTCTTAGTGAAGAAGCTCCACTCCGACAAGAGGAATACTCATCGGAGGGTCCTACCATTCACCAATAATAAGGCTATGCGAATAGAACCAGAAAACCATAGTAACTCGGTAGATACATGCCACCGGGGTAACATGATCTTCAAATAACAGTAATAAAATATAATAATCTAATAAAGCATTGATTAAAATCAATGAAATTATAGTCTAACGAGGAATATCTTAAGCATCAACTTCTAAGAAATATGAAGCAACTCAATTACAGAGATGACCGAACATGAGTTAAAGAGATAATAGGAAAGTAGAATTAATCATAAGAAGAGACTTTCATAAGATCAAAAAGAAGAACTTTAAGGAAATTTAAGTCATGTTCATTATGGTTTACATAATAAATTTATTCGTTCATATGTTATACTTAGCAAAGAACATGATTTTGACATTAAAAATAACATTTTGGCATACTAGAAATAACTAGCGTTTCAGGGAAACCCGAGGCTAAACACAGTTGGGTCAGACACTGCGTTCAAATCAAAACGTGGTCAGTCCACAAGCTGTGATCAGGAGAATGCGGTATATCCCAAGGTCGTGTTCAGAACGTGATCCCTGTGACAGACGCGATCTCAGACAGAAACTCGTTTCGGCGGGTAAACAGGAAAACGGCATTACTTCATGCAATATAACTCAAAATACATACATAACAGTTAAAAATAATTAGGAAATATAATATAGAAATGATCTAGACATGCATCTACATCTATTTACTTGATCAATTAGGGTTTAGCCTGAGAGAATTTAAGGCTATCTCTGTGCCAAATGTCTTCAACCAATACTATATCGTAAAACCATGGGTTATATAAATTGGTTGGACGTGAACATCGTAAGATGATCTATCAGTTGGCCATCAACAAGAAGAGACAGAAGAGATCTTTAAGACATTTTATCGTATTTGTGACCATATGTGCGCAATTCTATCATTCCCCACTACTCCCTCTGAATAAGTTAGGTCACATTTTAATTGCACCTCCTTCTTTGATGATGTCAAAAAGGAGGGAAAGATTAGTAGTGTTTTTAAGTAAGTTGCATTAGTGGTGTCTTGAAGCATGTAGTAGTTGCGTTAATCTACATCATAGCTTGTATGTCCTTCAATGAATGATTTCAATCATGGTTTGTAATTGACAAACTAGCTATTAATGAAAGAGTTATGCTTTGATACATAAGTGTTTGTGAATGGATGTTATACTTGTATTATTTGATATTTGAATGAAGTGCAAAATCGAGCTTCACTTGGGTATTTTGTCATCATAAAAAAGGGAGATATTACTATATAAATTTCATAATTTATTATGATTTATTTTTATGATAACAAAACATGCATGGGTTATGTAACAACCCAATATCTGAATATCGAGAAAGACCCTAATATTCTTGGATCCTGGCCCGCCACCTACGAGCCGGAGGCTTAGAAGGGTTAAAGGGATGGTGTGGCAGTGTATAAGAATCTAAAATAATCTAGAAGTAAACAAGGCTTAACATAATTAATGCAAGAAGTAAATAGTTATATAATTTAACAATTACATAGTCTAGAATCTATATGTCCATACGAAAGTGCAGTAAACTAAAAAGGCACAAGACCACGGGGCATACCCCATCTCTGGCAAACTGGTGCTAAGACTGACCGTCGGCTCCACACAAAGCCTCAAAAGCACAACGAGCAAGTCGCTCCTCACTTGAAAACAAAAGGGGGTTAGTCTCGTCTCATCGACTCAGTAGGGGTCCCACGGATCCCCACCTCACAACAATAAGTACACAGTGCAAGAAATAACAATTCAGAACAATAACTATAACAGAAAGAATAGCAACAAACAATTAAAGAAGGTAACCTCGTCACGCGTGTACCACGGCTATTCAAAGGAACCCACAAGTCAAATGCCGTATAATAGGATAACCTCGGCCGCCCAAACACCAAACCACAATGGTAAGAATCTAGGGTTGCTACACTCGAGTGACAGGAGCACTTGTAATGACCCGAATTTTTTGGATCTTGCATCCGTGAGTTTCAGAGCGATTCTACAGGTCTCCGATTGAGTTTTCTAATTTAAATAGAATTTTTTGAATATTGGATCATTAGATCCCCAAATATGAGATAATAAATTATTTTTGGGCTATATGGCGTAACGGGTGAGTTACGTATTTTTCAAAGATCACGGGTTTAATTTTTGGTAATTTTTTGAATTTTTAAATTTTTTATCCCGAAATTAAATCCTATAGATAACCCTTAACCCCCCTCCCCCTTCTCATTCTCTCAAAACCTCCCTCTCTCCTCTATTTCTTCCCCTCTCTCACTCTCCCACCTCTGGCGGCCGACAGTGGGCGTGGAGAGCTGAGGCGGCAAGGTGACAGTGGCGACGGGCGGCGAGGATGAGGAAGAGATCGAGGGCAGTGGGGGGGGCCTGTTCGTGAAGGAAACGAGGAACGACCGCAGGGTTTTGGTGGTTTTCAGTGTGGATCAGTGTCCCCTTCATGTGAAATCTTTGTGAAAGATAGGGGGACGGATCCTGAACTCTTGTGCATTGATTTCCCACGATTTTATATTGATTCGAGCGAGATAGAGTGGGTTTCCATCTTGCTAGGGGAAAACGCATGTTTTGGGGTGTGGCATTTTCCGCCAATTCAGGTGGTGTTTCTTAGCCAATCTAGTGGCATTGGTAGGATGGATGTTGGGGAATATTTCCCCCTTGCTTTTCCCGCATTCCCTGTGGTTTCGGGCCGTGGTGAGGTCGAGAGTAGATTTTGTTCATGTTTCAGGAAGGTTTAAGCATGATTTCAAGGTGAGAACAATTTTGCCGATTCGAGTAGGTTTTGGGGGTTTAAATGGGTCCTCCCGGTAGGTAGGAGGTCGGGGAAGGGTTTCCCCATGTTTTCCCACTCGTGCAGAGCGAGCGGGGCATGGATCGAGAACCCACAATGGGGCTCCCATGGCTGGATCGTCGGATTCGGTTCACCAGTGGCCTGGATCGATTGACTGGTCTGACTGATCTAATTCGAGGGAGGCTCTGAGAATTTCAGTCGACTGACCGAGCAGGTTCGGTCAACCGAACCCTCTTGTAGGTCGACCGACCAGAGGGGTCTGTTGGCCTGTTCCTGGCCCAGGTCGACTGACCACCCGGGTTGGTCGACCGACCCAGACCCTTTTGGCCCGTTTGACCCCCATAATGTGGTTTTCACCCCTAGAACATCCAAATTAATATTATAATCATAAAATCCATTAAAATTGGGCCATCTTAGCCTCATTTGGGCGGAGGTCACCCCAAGGTTCGGTTCGCCATGGGCGAAGTCGTATAACTCTCTGCGGAGGGTTCACCCTCATCATTCGGTATTCTTACATAAGTCACTCGGGGTTAGTGATTCTAGGTCCTTAGCCGGCCTTGCGTGCCGACTCGACAGACGTGTGGGCATGAGTAGCTCGGACAAATTTTAGTTAGTTTATGTTGGATCTTATGTCACGGCTTAAGGCTATATTCTACTCAGCTTTTGAGTACGTGCGTGGGCACTCTGATGGTTTCCGTGAGACTACGGGTTTATTGTTTTACCATAGTACTACCCTGGGGGTATTTCATGGATGGACCTGACGAGGACAGTCGGTGTGCGCAACGCTCGTACAGTAGAGGTGAGGACAACCTAGAGCATAAAGCACCTTGGTTGAGACAAGTGTACGTCACTGATGGACGTAAGGGTGCATCCCCCATGTCAGGTTGCAGGACACAGCCGTGCTGATGGACACAGAGGCACGGACCCTAGCCAGTCCCAGGGAGAGGGGGTGTGTGTGTGTCTCTGCCCTACTCGAGGACAGGGTGTGGGCCACGTGCATGAGACTTGGGAGACGGCCAGTCGAGGTAGAGTTACCGATAGCATTGTCATGGCCCTCATGGTAGTTGATGCAGAGCTTACACAACTACGAGATCGTGGCTCCCCTCTTGGTTCTTGATCGAGGTTTCTCTGGCTTTGAGGCCGTAGTCCTCCCAAGATAAGAGTTTGTGCCTTTGACCACGTAGTCTAGGCTATGGCTCCCGTCAGCAAGGATGGGCATGCACGATAGAGGTGTCGTGGATCTTTACCGGTAGCATAGCATAGCTATCGTTACTACTCTTGTGGCTACAGTTACTACTGTCATTATTGTTATTGTTGCTTCTCTTGATGCTGCCGCCACTTCTGTTATTATTCTTATTGTTTACTGTTATTGTTGTGGTGGGGATCGGCGGGACCCCTACTGAGCCAATGATATGAGACTCACCCCTTTTTTTTTCAAGTTTCGAGTGCCTCTACGTGGCCCAGAGGCCTTGAGTAGCACCTTCAGAGTTCTAGTGCCACCAGTCTTCGCTAGTCGAGGTATGCCCCAAGGCTTTATACTTTTCTTTTATTGAGCCGTACTTTTTGGACTTGTACATCTGGACTATAATATGTGTAAAAATTGTATAAATCTATTTATAATTATAAGCTCTAATTTCTACATTTTATTACTGCATTCATTGTAAATTCCCACACACTCCCGTGACACTAATTCTAATCTTTTGGAGCTTGTGGCTCGTGGGTGGCGAGTCAGGATTCAGGTTATACCAGTTACTTTCTAATACTCAGATTCTGGGTTATTACAGCACTACCCACTAGAAGCAAGGCCAGATGCATCCATTGACAGCTTAGTTCATAGCCCCAGGCATCTCCCAACTCGCCCCAAGTAAAAACTGAGGCACCGAACACGGAACACAAGACAAGGGTCTAGTCGGGGTCATGCTCATCAGCACGCGTCTGAAGTCTCTGACCACATGTGCACATACTGACTGACTGCGCTACGTCAGCCCCTCTAGCTGATTTTCCTCCCGGCCCATACTCGAGCCGCCACAGTGGGAAGCCGTATGAAAACTAGCCCCAAACCATCTCTCTCGGGTCTACCTCTCTACTACTCCCAAGTGGGCCAGCACACGCATGCCCTGGCAAGCTACGACTAGTGGGAAAAGGTCACTCCAAGTTAGGACCCGCTGTGAAACCAGTGACGTGTCACTGGTCGTGGACACACGCTCGTCACATGGAACATGAGTTCAAACCTACAAGGCACAAGGCCATCGAGGTAGCTATCTCGGAAAACCATAAACTATTCACATTTCCCCACCATAGGTGTACCCACATGTTTTACACCAAGTCATCGGGCGTCCCGCCATGAGACGGCCCTCACGGGATTTACATAGCTAATTTCTTATTTATTTTATCCAAAAATACCTCTATTTAAGTTCCAAGACAAAAAACCAAGTTTCTGGGGCTGAATAGGCCATTTTATGTAGTGGGTCTTGGGGTTTCGGTCGACCAGTCCAAGGGGGTCGGTTGACCGGACTTCCCAAAAAAAATTTGATCAGAAACTGATCGACAGGCCTCCTGGGGTCGATCGACCCTCTTCGCTAAACGCAGTCGGGGTAAGCATTGCCACTCATCAGAGACGCATTCGGTCATCCGACCACATCAACCTTCAACATGGTCATCCCAGCCACCGCGTTCAGGCTTGCCGACCTAGCCCCATACATTCTTGATGCATTCTCTGTTCATGTCGCGACCATATCCAGAAGCTAAATGCGGTCGGGTGGCCGACCGCATTCAACGTTCCGATATAGGAATGGGCAAACTGCCCTAAATCCCATCCCACTCGACCCAAATGAGGGGAAATACATACACAATCCCTATTTCATGCTTTCATACATCAAGTACATTCATTTAAACCCAAGAAACTACATGAATCACATATATCTTCCACATTCACATCATGAACTCACAAAGAACTTACATCACACCCATTTTTTCGATGATTAAACCTTTCTATCATGGGATTATTACTACGAAAACATGAGAAATCGTGATAAGGAGTGAGAGGATTCCATCCCCCTACCTGATTCGTGAAAAACATGCCATTCTACCTCGATTCTTCGCGTAAAATCTAACCCCACGCGTGAGATGTGACCCCACCAAGCGATCCACCGCCGTCTCGCCTTCAAGACCACTCCTCCACCGCTCTGTAGCTCGACGGGATCTCCTCGCAGCACCCTATCTGTAGTTGGGAGACGAGGAGAGCTCAGGGAGAATAGGAGAGAGAGAGAGAGAAGTGTCGAGAGTGAGAGAGGGGGGCTCCCTCATCATGGGTTTGGGGGGGTTTAACATTCTCCTTTTTTTCTTTTTTTTTGTTTTCCATTTTTTCTTCATGCTAGAAGCCCTCTAGTAAAGCAAAATTATAGTTATGCATATTCTTCTTTTAATTTAATTAAATAAATTCCAAAATCTCAATAAAAATTCCATAATTATCCCTTCTAAAAATATCTAAAATAATATCTCAAAAATTCACGACTCTTGAAATAATCACGAAAAATAGATCTGATGCCTAATAGGTGGAAGTCCAAAATTCAAGGTATTACAGTCCTCCCCTCCTTACAAAAATTCCGTGCTCGAAATTTACACCAAAATACAACTAGTCTACGGAGAGATCTTACCCAAACAAATATAGAAACAGATGCTGCATCTCATCCTCGCACTCCCAAGTTGCTTCATTTCCCAAGTGGCACTGCCAAACCACCTTAACCAAAGGTATGACCCTATTCCTTATCCGCTGTTCATGCCAATCCTCAATACGAATGGGGTACTCAAGGATAGACAAGATCTGAAGTCACTTCAGGCCACATAGAGTCTTCCAACACATGAGAATCATCGGGCATGTATTTCTGCAACATTGACACATGGAACACATCATGCACCACATCTATCTCTGGAGGTAGCTATAAATGATACGCCACTGGGCCAACATGCTCCACAATAAGAAAAGTCCCAATATAACGGGGACTCAGCTTCCCACGCTTGCCAAATCACACCACACCTTTCATAAGGGAGACTTTCAAGAATACCCGGTCTCTACATCAAAGGTAAGAGGTTGCCTTCGCCGATCTGCATAACTCTTCTATCAGCTTTGGGCTGCCTGCAATCTCTACCTAATTAGCTGTATCACCTCCACACACTGCTGCACTAATTCTGGCCCTTTCATAACTCGCTCACCAACCTCAAACCAGTCCAGTGGAGTACGACACAGTCACCCACACAAGGCCTCATAAGGTGCTATGCCCATACTAGAATGATAGCTATTGTTGTAAGCGAATTCCACCAACTGCAAATGATGAATCCACGACCCTTTCCACTCAAGGAAACAAGCTCTCAACATATCTCCAGGGTCTGGATAGTTCTCTCCGACTGCCATCAGATTGAGGGTGATAAGCTGAGTTAAAAGCTAATTCTGTTCCCAAGGCCTTCTGAAAGCTCCTCCAGAAACTAGAAGTGAAACGGGGATCCCGATCAGACACGATAGAAATAGGAATGCCGTGCAAGGGGACAATCCGCTCCACATACAATCTGACCAATTTGTGGACTCCCCAACTCACCTTAATTGGCAACAACCTGGCAGTCTTAGTCAACCTGTCAACTAGCAACCATATACCATCATGGCCACCCTGAGTCCTCTGCAAATCGACAACAAAATCTGTAGTCACATGGTCTCATTTCCACGCAGGAATCTCCAAAAGCTGCAAAGTGCTACCAGGCCGCTGATGCTCCGGCTTCACTTGCTGACATGTTAAACATTTGGCCATGAACTCAACAACATCCTTCTTTATACCTGGCCACCAGAATTGCCTCTTCAAATTACAATACATCTTGGTTGCTCTAGGATGCACAGCATAATGAGAACCATGTGCCTCCTGCAAAATAGCCTTCCTCACATGTTCTTCAGCTAGGACATACAACCTACCTTGAAATCTTACCACCTCAACATCACCCAACTCCACCTCGGCCATTGACAAGACATGAGGTAGCTCGGGGTCCACGCGTTGAGCCTCCATCACCTGACGACGAATAGCTGGTGTGACAGTCAAGTTAGCAAGAATAGCTGACCCTCGATCTCGAGAAACTTTAATCCTGAAGGTCTCCACTGGTACCTATTACCACAGCTTCCACTCTCTCATCATCAAGTGACTAACTGCCGCCTTCCTGCTTAATGCATCGGCCACCACATTCATTCTACCCGAGTGATAGGATAAGGTGAAATCATAATCTTTCATATATTCCATCCAGCTCCTCTGCTTGAGATTGAGATCCCTCCGAGTGAACACATATTTCAAGCTCCAGTGGTCAGTACAAATTTAAAATTTTCTCCATACAAATAGTGCTGCCATATCTTCAATGCAAAAATTACTACTGCCAACTCAAGATCATGAGTGGGATAATTCTCTTCATGCGACTGATAGGTCCAGAGGGGGGTGAATGGACCTTTACCAATTAAAACATTGAGGATTAAAAAAATAAGTTCTCAATTAGGAGTTTCCGAAAAAGATCTTAACGGTCAAACACTAACCGTGCAGAACGATCAGCTAGGAAGATAGAGATGGATCGGCCTAGACAAGCATCTACCGAATAGATCCAAAGCCAGAATAGAAACCAAACACACTGCGCCAGGGATTTTTAAGGTGGTTCGGTCAGACCTCCAGTCTGCCTACATCCACCCCTCACTTCAAACCGAAGTGAGGCTTCCACTAGCACCGGCTAGCCAAGCAGACTCAGTCTGCGACAACGGCTGATTCACAGCTTCACCAGGGGAACACCCTCCCCTCTTCCTCCACACCCGGAGGGAACCCTAAGGACGCCAAGTCCCTAGAAACCAGGAAACAAGTTCCTCTTCCTCCAACCGGAGGGAACACTAGTGATCTGCAGTCACTAGAACCAGAGACCAAGGTCTCTCTTCCTCTGACGCCCAGAGGGAACCCACAAGCAGCACACGGCCACTTGCAACTGGAGACAGCGTCTCCCTTCTCCTGAACCAACAGAACAGGAGGACCACCGATCTCAACCTGAGAATCGGAGACAAAACTAGAACAGTAAAGAAAGATCAAAAACAAGAAACTAAAAAGATACAGCAGACTGAATGCTGGAACGATAAAACACGGAATATAGCTCACAATAGAGCAAACTGGTTCGGATTTGATCCGAAACCAGAATCCTTCTTCTTCTTCTTCTTTCTGAACTCTCAGCTTCGAGCTCTCTCTCTCTCTCACTCTCTCTGCTATTCTCTCTTCTTCTCTTCTTCAGTTTCTGCCCTCTATTTTCTTCTCTTCTTTTGCTGGATCGAACTCTCTGCACTTCTGCTTTTTCTTTTTTCCTTTTGATCAACCTTCATCTGTGGACGAAGGCTTCAATATATAGCAGCAGCAGGTGGATAAGGTACAGAATGCGTGTGCCTCCCACACCCGATCCAGAACCTTCTTTCCACGTGCCCTTATAGCATTGGTTCCTTTAGTATTGGATCACGTGCAGCCCAGACACTGGGGAATATTCTTCCTCGGACCACCTTCTTCTTTTTGTTTTTCTTCTTCTCCTGCAAAGAAATTAAAACCATTAAAACTCAGGGCCACAAAAACTAAAACTACATGAGGTAAGTGATAGCAATACGAGATGCACTATACTGAGAACGACACGAGGTACATAAGATGACTACAGCACGAGATAAAGAGAGAACGACACGAGGTACCACAGTAACAAGGCTAACAATACAAAGAGAATGACACGAAGTCAGATGAGAACAGCACGAAGACATAAAAACAACACTAAGACACAAATACAGAGATAACATGAAGACTCAAACACAAAATTAACACGAAGACATAAAAACAACACTAAGACACAAACACAGAGATAACATGAAGACTCAAACATAAAATTAACACGAAGACATAAAAATAACACGAAGACACAAATACAGAAATAACATGAAGACTCAAACGCAAAAATAACACGAAGACACAAGCACAAAAGATAACACGAAGACACAAGCACAAAAGATAACACGAAGACACAAACATAGAAACAACACGAAGAACGACCAATCAAAACGACTAAGTTGACTCGAGGTCATCGGTGAATCAATACGAGAATCAACACGAAATATCAAACAGCAAAGGGAACGGCACAAAGTGAAACGACACTTTACACTAACATGACTTGAAGACACAGGAAAACGACTCGAAAACGAGGACGACACGGGCTGAAAATAACTCGAAGACGAAAACAGAAACCGACACGAAGTGTGGTCACAAAGCAAAAAGGACACGGGGTCTAGGAAAAACAACACGAGGACAGAAGACAGGAACGGCTACAACGACACGTGATAAAACAGTGAAAGCAGGAAAACGACTCGAGTAACTACAGTAAATGACACGAAAACACAAGAGCAAAAATAAAAAGGATGACTCGAGATGAGCAACTAAAGACTGAAGAAACGACACGAGGTTCACAGAAAGTAGCACGAGGTGCTGCAGTGTTCAGCACGTGATGGAACAAATAACGACACGAAGACAACCCCTGAAAATAACTGAAGTGACTCGAAAGATTATTTTTCACAGAGAAATATTTTTTGTTCTCCTCAAAGGCTTATAGTGTTGTCATCCTCAAAACATGTAAAGACTCAACAATCTCCCCCTTTTTGATGGATGGCAACACTATGAGTCTTGAGTCTTTGCAGGAATAATTTTCAACCTGTTCAAAGCTAAACATCATCAGCACCATCATTAATCATCATTAAAGAATATTAAAGAATCATTAACAACTAAAAATCATTCTCAATCGTAGTAGTAGCAAAGACTTAAGTTCTCCCCCTTTGTCAACATCAAAAAGAAAGAAACAAAAGGAGGCAGAAATGCAAATGATATGAGATGTAATTAACAGGTCCAAGAGTGTGAGAGAGCCTCAAAATGGGCAAAAAAATACAGAACACTATTTTTTTTAAGGAAAAAAGAATCTGGCATGTCTGCTGGAAGGGCCACGCAGCCTGTCTTGTGGTGGTCTACCCCTAGGAGCAGCAGAGGAGAAATCTTGAGTTGGACCTCTGCTGGAGGATGCCTGACCAGGGGCTGAACCCAAGGCAGAGTGAAGATCCTTCAAGTCATTGGACAATTCAGCTAGCCAATACACAACGGAGCTTCTGACATGTGCCACTTTTGAAATGATGTCTTCCTGGCGAATATTAACAGATTCATATCTGTCAGTCAGAGTTCTCACTTCTGTTAAGAAAGCGATCAATCTGTCATAGATCTTCTGGACATCTGGACCTAGGGCACTAGATGACCCCTTCAAAACTTCTAAGGATGTCCTGATCTCAAAACAATGATCTATAATGCTGGCAGATGACTTAAAGGAGAAAATATGAGCATCTTGTAATTCACGAAGTGCTGTTGCTATCTTTGAACATACCACCTGCAAGCTTTCCATCGAGGACCTGGTGGCATCATCTGAAGCTTTCTTGCTTAGCAGGAACTTTTTCCATTCAATCAGGAGAGAAATTTCAAGCTTCAGTAGCCTGGAATGAACTTGATTAATATTTAGAGTGACATACTTAAGCAGATCATCCATTTTCTTATCCTGTCTCTGCATCTGCTGAGTCAAATTTATGAGGAGTTCTTCAATGTTGGGCGCCCGAGCAGATAGAAGTCGAGGTTGACCTAGGGGTGTACCATAAGATTCACAGCCAGGTGCTGTTCTCTCATCTGCTTCTTCTTGTACTGGCGTTTGGCTGTCTCCTGCTGGAACCCGATCTTCATCTTCAGCTTGGATTTCTTTTTCAGGAAATACATTTTCAGGTGCTTCTTCTTCACTTGATGATTCTGCTTCTTGTTCTATGTCAGTAACTTTCTCCTGACACTCATCCACTCTTTCTTCCATGAGATCATCATCTGCAGAGTTTTCAACAGGTGCCTGTTCTATAATTTCAGCTGTAACCACGTTGTCAGCCTCTTCCAAGCTTTTCTCCACAGTCTCTCTAAGAATGAGATTAACAAACTCAGCAAGGTCTTGCTCATTACTTTCTTGCTCTTGAGCAGGCTGTTCCACGGGCAGCCTCACTTCTTCTGATGTCTTCCCAAAGGAATCAAACAAACCATCAATATTTGTATCTAGTTCAGTTTGAATGTTGTTTTCAGACATCCTGACTTCTTCAGATGCAATCTCAACAAGCCTCTGAAAAGATAGAGATGCTTCAGTAGGTGCAGCAGAAGTAGCAGACAGTGGTTGTTCAGATGGTGTCTCCTGTAAAGCAACCTCAGAAGCTAATTCTAAAACTGTTTGGGCAGATTCTTGAGGGTGTTCCAGAAGCTCTCTCTGAGCTTGTGATTCTTTGACTTTCTGGGCCTTAACCTGCCCCATGAGAGAAGAACCCTCCAAGCCCAAAAATACTGAAACAAAATTCATGTTAAATATTTTTCGACCCCTAACTTTAGACATGGCCTCTCCATCCAAGGAAATCTTTGAATACTTGAAGATGTCTGTCAGATGGGCGGCGTAGGGCAGGTGTCTTTTGGACCCAATACACCCCTTCATGACAGAAAAAATAATTTCAGGCAGACAGATCTTTACATGCTGAATCAGATAGAACAAAAGAAATCTCTGAGTGTCTGTGATTCTTCCTCTAGCTCCAGTCTGTGGGGTGACTATAGAGGCAATGATGTTCTGAAGAAGCTTGTGAAGAGGGGGAAATGATAAGGTTTGGTAAGCTTTCAGCTTCAATTGCCCCTTGTCATGAATGTTACTGGGTTTACCAGTAATGACCGAAAAGGCTTCATGCAGACTATATCTAAACCCTCTCTCCACCTCCCCTTTTTCTGGAATACTGAGAGCTTTGTGGAGAGAGTCATACGTTACTGCTATCTCAATCCCCTTAACAGACGAGATCAGAGCAGACCTATCTCAACTCAAAGACAAATTATTATAAAATTCCATTACCAGGCTAGGGTAGTAGACACGGTGATTTTCTAGGAATTTCCTCCAATCCTGAAACTCAAAAATCTCCAAAAGTTCTGGAAACTTCAAAACCATGGATTCATCGCCGAAATCTATTATCCTTGGAGGAATAATTTTCCCACTCTCTAAAAACACGATAGATAGAGAAGGCCTGGTACCTTGTGCAGAAGAAATTTCCACAGCTATTTCTGGTTCTAGACATCTTTGCTGCTTGGACGAAGGCTCCTCAACTGTTTCTTTTCCCTTCCTCTTCCTTTCAACAGGAGCGACGGATTCTAGCTGATCCATTTGCCGTAACTCCCAGAGTATCAACTCTTTCTTGCTGGTTGCTGCTGGAGATGACGCTAGAACCAAGAACGGAAGAGAACTCTGTGGGGGAGATGAGATTTTCGTGAAGAAAAATGAGCGGGAGAGATGGGTTTGAAGGAGCAGCGAGACGTATCGGCACGAGGAGGAATAGGAAGCGGCAAGGGCACACGAGGGTTTTTGGATGTAACCTTGAGGAACAAGAAGGGTTTTGGGGGGTCACTTTTCACTCTTATCGAACTTTTCAGGAAATACCCAGACTACCCTTATTCAATATGTAACACAGCCATTGCCCGTTAAAGTTCGCTCTTCAATATATGGATTTATTATATTCTTCCGAATACCTTGGTCAGTTACCTCAAGACATTAAATCAACAAGATCACAAAACTAGCTGTTAAAGGTACTTAGCCTACAGAAGGTTACGATTAAAATACTCCTTATGTTTGTCAGGCAAAGAAATAACAAATAGATAGTCAAGCAGGGTTCATTACTTCATTTAAAGGACAAGAGAGGGCATACAGAGTCAACCAATTTGTTGAGCACTTAGGTAGAATTGTCCCTTTTTACACAAGGAGACATGTTTATAAGACACCAGAATCTCTGGTTACTCAGGACAGGCTACCTTTATGCCAATGAAAACCAATGAATTTTGTTGACTTTTCTTTCCCTTTCTTTTTTTTTATTTTAACTTTTCTATAAGAAACAGAGATAGCTAATTGTATCATGACAGAAACTCTAGACTTCTTTGATCTAGAATCTCTATTTCTCCACACTTGCCATTGCTCTGCCACAAAGTATGGCGTATTCCCTGGTAACACCTCTCATGATCTTGGACAAAAGACAGAGCCCTTACTTAACACAATTTTTTTTTCATAGCCCTCTTCACATAAGTTTCAGTTAAAACGAAATCCTCCGCAAGGTTTTTCCATTTAACAGAAAGTTTTACAATATGTTGACCAACAATAGAGAGGATAACTTAGAAGGATTAAAGGACAAGATATAACCCCCATACATTAAAGTTCTTTATTAACAGGTGTAACTTGTTACAATAGATTTTGGGTGGTTTAAGGTATTCTGATCAAATCTGATAAGAGTAACAAAGCTATAAGAAGGAATTTTTCTTCAAGAATATTCCTGAACCAAAGGGGATAAGAAAAGGATAAGAAGATGACAAACAGAATGGAGATGAGATGAGAAGCACTCCTTACAGCAAAGCAGCAAGTGAGAGATTACTCTAGAAAGTAAAAAACCAAGGAGCTCACAAATGAAATCTTCCTGAGAAATTCAATCTCGTAACCAGAGAGTGCTCTTGGGCAATAAGCTGCAACCTCATGAGATGTCTGAACTCAACACCAACTAACCACATCGGCAGACAAAGGTTCTTCAGATACCAGATGACCTGACAAGCTCCTTTTCAGCCCACGCTAGGACATCCCACACACAATTCTTGGAAATATTAATTATTTATTGAATAACAAACATGCTATCAGCTGAAATGCAATATGTTGAAGCAAACTTATGGTTTTTCAAATAAATGGAATGTGATGCAATGAGCACGAATCAGTAAGTTGACACAATAATTGTATGCCTCCCCCTGACTATGAGCATGAATTACAGTGTGATACCAAGTATCCATCTAAGAGAGATTTTAGCAAAGCAGTCAGAGGAGGACACTCGTGATCATGGAATACTTAGTTGCACACAGACTACATCACAGAACCAAATTTAAATCACAATAAAACAGAATTAAGGCAGGTATTGGGAACTGACCTGAATATTAGGATCTTGTTTTTTTTTCTTTTCGAGTGCCTTGGCTTATTACTCCTCTTTATTCTTCAGCTTCCAAGGCACACCTGCAGGTTAGCAAACTATTTTGCACGAATAGGCACCCAAGAAGTCTTGGGTCCTGAGTTAGCAGTGACATTCTTAGCATGTTTTCTAACCAATCTCCTAGCAGCATGGTCATCAGATAGCAATTATTCATTAAATGACCAATGGTACCCCAATAATAGCAAGATGCAGCAGGTTTCAGATTGCATTTATGCACATTCTTATTAACATGATTTTTATGCACATATGTATGAAAATTTTTGTTAACAGAATTGAAATTCTGTTTACCAAAACCAGCATTGCTTTGGTATCCTGCCAGCCAACATGTTGCAGCCCTGTGACCTGGCTTTCCACAGTTAAAACAATGAGAAGAGTTCATTCTCTTAAAATTCTCTTTTCTACCCTGACCATGCCAGCATTCAATGGCCCTGTGGCCTGTCTTTCCACAGTTGACACATGCAGAGTATTTTCTATTTGCAGCAACTTTATTCCTATCAACATCATTATGGTTTGCAGAAAATTTAGCATGATGTGAAGAATATATTTTCTTACCATTTGCAAACCAGCATTGTGCGATGCTGTGTCCTAGTTTGCCACAGTGCAGACATTCAATTTTTTTTTTCTGGAATGAAGAATTTTTATCATGAAGTTTCTTAGCATTCATTATCCCGACCCTCATATCATCTTTCTCCATCAATTTACACTCATGCATTAAATGTCCAAGTCTATGACAGTAGTGGCATGACATTTTCCTTTTAGATGAGTGTGTGTGCGGACTGTGATCAACATACACAGATGAGCCATTTTTATTCATTTTCTATTTTTTATCATGTTCTTGTGTTTTCTTAGCCTTATAGTGAGGTGGAGAAGAAGTAGAAGGTTTTTCCTGTTCAGATGATTTAACAAAAACAGTTTCCAAATTTGATCCATAGACCTTACTCATGACTGGACTGTAGCCCAGTCCCTTTTTGTTAAAAGTAGAGCTAGAAACAGAATATGTCTGAATTTTATTTTCAAAGGTCTTTTTATTTACAGGGTTATAACCTAACCCCTCCTTCTGAAAATTGACTTTTACTCCCATCAGTTTGTTCAGATTTTCTTGCCCATCAACAAATTTAGACAAAGATTTTCTTAAGTCTTGGATTTCTTCTTCTAAAGAGGCAATGTGTAACTCATAACTTGAAGTCTCTTGTTCACTGTAATTGACAGCCTCATTCAAGACTTTGTTGGCAATTATGTATTTCTCAACTTCCTTTCTCAACTCATCAATTTCTTCTGAATTATTGGACACCACATGTTTACCCTTTTCAAATGTCAGCAATCTCTCTGACAAGATGGTGTTCAACTGTTTTAGTTTCTCAATTTCTTCCTTTAGTCTGTCATTCTGAATTAATTCGTTTATCAAAATCTGATCATCAGAGTCAGTTTCAGATTTTCTTCCATCCTTAAAAGTTTTCAAGTCTTTTTGCAGTTTCTCAACGTTTTTCTGTAATTCAAAGTTGACAGACTTAATGGCTTCAGATTTTTCAGCAAGTACTTTATTTTCAATCCTGAGCTTCTCTAAACTTTCCTTGCTTTCAGCTGAGGATTTTCTCAGGGAATCAATCTCACTCACATGATTCTTATTTCCATTGATTAGCACATCATTTTATTTTTTCAACATTTGTAGATTAGACACACAGGCAACATGAGAACTCTTCAATTCAGCACATTTTTTACAGTCAGACCTTGAATTATCTAATCCCTTATTCCTTTTTAATTTTTTATATCATTTTTGCAATTTTTCTTATGACTCAGATAAATCGCTGTAAGCATTTTCCCAATCTTCTATAGAAAAGTTCTCGAAGAGGTTTACCTCTTCTTCATTCTCCTCCACCTCTTGGCTGGTACTGTGGTCACTTCTGCTAACCATCATGCATGTGCTTTCATTTCTCCTGTGGGCTAGCTTCAGCTAGTCCATAATATCATTGGCGGATCTGCAATCATGGAAACAAGAATGCAACGCTTTATCAGTCGCTGTTAACATTAGGTTTAAGGCCTTTTGATTCTCTCGGAACATCTGATTCTCACTGTCCGTCCACTTGGACCTTTTCTTGGGCAATTCATACGGACCTTGTGAAATCAACTTCCACAAGTCCTTATCAGCTTGTTTAACAAACATGCGAAAAACACTGAACCATATGTCAAAATCAGGTCCCTTAAAAATCGGTGGATTAGCCATTGCCATCAGTTCAAACGAACAGATATCAAACACTAACTCACAAGCAAAACAATGCACACAGGAAACACGTAGAGGATCCTCTGAGAATCGTTGGATTCTGAACCAGAGACCTCTCTGATACCAATTGATAGGTCCAGAGGGGGGTGAATGGACCTTTACCAATTAAAACATTGAGGATTAAAAAAATAAGTTCTCAATTAGGAGTTTCGAAAAAGATCTTAACGGTCAAACACTAACCGCGCAGAACGATCAGCTAGGAAGATAGAGATGGATCGGCCTAGACAAGCATCTACCGAATAGATCCAAAGCCAGAATAGAAACCAAACACACTGCGCCAGGGATTTTTAAGGTGGTTCGGTCAGACCTCCAGTCTGCCTACATCCACCCCTCACTTCAAACCGAAGTGAGGCTTCCACTAGCACCGGCTAGCCAAGCAGACTCAGTCTGCGACAACGGCTGATTCACAGCTTCACCAGGGGAACACCCTCCCCTCTTCCTCCACACTCGGAGAGAACCCTAAGGACGCCAAGTCCCTAGAAACCAGGAAACAAGTTCCTCTTCCTCCAACCGGAGGGAACACTAGTGATCTGCAGTCACTAGAACCAGAGACCAAGGTCTCTCTTCCTCTGACGCCCAGAGGGAACCCACAAGCAGCACACGGCCACTTGCAACTGGAGACAGTGTCTCCCTTCTCCTGAACCAACAGAACAGGAGGACCACCGATCTCAACCTGAGAATCGGAGACAAAACTAGAACAGTAAAGAAAGATCAAAAACAAGAAACTAAAAAGATACAGCAGACTGAATGCTGGAACGATAAAACACGGAATATAGCTCACAATAGAGCAAACTGGTTCAGATTTGATCCTGAAACCAGAATCCTTCTTCTTCTTCTTCTTTCTGAACTCTCAGCTTCGAGCTCTCTCTCTCTCTCTCTCACTCTCTGCTATTCTCTCTTCTTCCTCTTCTTCAGTTTCTGCCCTCTATTTTCTTCTCTTCTTTTGCTGGATCGAACTCTCTGCATTTCTGCTTTTTCTTTTTTCCTTTTGATCAACCTTCATCTGTGGACGAAGGCTTCAATATATAGCAGCAGCAGGTGGATAAGGTACAGAATGCGTGTGCCTCCCACACCCGATCCAGAACCTTCTTTCCACGTGCCCTTATAGCATCGGTTGCTTTAGTATTGGATCACGTGCAGCCCAGACACTTGGGAATATTCTTCCTCGGACCACCTTCTTCTTTTTGTTTTTCTTCTTCTCCTGTAAAGAAATTAAAACCATTAAAACTCAAGGGCCACAAAAACTAAAACTGCATGAGGTAAGTGATAGCAATACGAGATGCACTATACTGAGAACGACACGAGGTACATAAGATGACTACAGCACGAGAGAAAGAGAGAACGACACGAGGTACCACAGTAACAAGGCTAACACTACAAAGAGAATGACACGAAGTCAGATGAGAACAGCACGAAGACATAAAAATAACACTAAGACACAAACACAGAGATAACATGAAGACTCAAACACAAAATTAACACGAAGACATAAAAACAACACTAAGACACAAACACAGAGATAACATGAAGACTCAAACACAAAATTAACACGAAGACATAAAAACAACACGAAGACACAAATATAGAAATAACATGAAGACTCAAACGCAAAAATAACATGAAGACACAAGCACAAAAGATAACACGAAGACACAAGCACAAAAGATAACACAAAGACACAAACACAGAAACAACACGAAGAACGACCAATCAAAACGACTAAGTTGACTCTAGGTCATCGGTGAATCAATACGAGAATCAACACGAAATATCAAACAGCAAAGGGAACGGCACAAAGTGAAACGGCACTTTACACTAACATGACTTGAAGACACAGGAAAACGACTCGAAAACGAGGACGACACGGGCTGAAAACAACTCGAAGACGAAAACAGAAACCGACACGAAGTGTGGTCACAAAGCAAAAAGGACACGGGGTCTAGGAAAAACAACACGAGGATAGAAGACAGGAACGGCTACAACGACACGTGATAAAATAGTGAAAGCAGGAAAATGACTCGAGTAACTACAGTAAATGACACGAAAACACAAGAGCAAAAATAAAAAGGATGACTCGAGATGAGCAACTAAAGACTGAAGAAACGACACGAGGTTCACAGAAAGTAGCACGAGGTGCTGCAGTGTTCAGCACGTGATGGAACAAATAACGACACGAAGACAACCCCTGAAAATAACTGAAGTGACTCGAAAGATTATTTTTCACAGAGAAATATTTTTTGTTCTCCTCAAAGGCTTATAGTGTTGTCATCCTCAAAACATGTAAAGACTCAACAGCGACTTCAACTGGCGGGATGCATAAGCTACCACCCTGTCATTTTGCATCAACACCATACTCAAACCTACCCTAGAGGCATCGGTGCAAACCACAAAACCACTAGAACCAGAAGACAATATAAGAACTGGAGCAATGGTGAGCAATCTCTTCAGCTCTATAAAGCTTCGCTCACACTCATCGATCCAGATAAAAGGCACGTCCTTCTGGGTCAACTTGGTCATCGGAGCATCAATTTGAGCAAAGTCTTGAATCATCATCATCATCATTATCATCATCAGAGCCTTATCCCAATTATTTGGGGTTGGCTACATGAATCCTGTTCCGCCAAAGATTTCTATCAAGTGCTATATTCATATTGGGATATAACGCTATGAGCAAAGTCTTGAATGAACCTCCTATAATAGCCTACCAGGTTCAAAAAGCTTCTAATCTCCGTCACTGACCTAGGTCTTGGCCACTGAATCACTACTTCTACTCTAGCTGGGTCAATAGAAATACCATCACCAGATACCACATGCCCGAGAAAATGTATCTCTCATAGACAAAATTCACACTTGCTGAATTTGGCATACAGTTGGTGTTCCCGCAATGTCTACAATACAATCCTCAGGTGATGAACATGTTCCTCCTCGGACCGAGAATAAACAAGAAGATCATCTACAAACATCCCCACGAACTAGTCCAGATAAGGATGGAACACCCTGTGCATCAAGTCCATGAATGCCACTGGAGCATTGGTGAGCCTAAACGGCATCACCAAGAATTCATAGTGCCCATATCTAGTGCTGAAGGTAGTCTTCTTTACATCTGACTCTCTAATCCGTACCTGATAACCACAAATCAATTCTCGAAAATACCCGATGTCACGCCCCGACGCGGAAAACCGGGACGTACAGTCAGAAACACGCTAGCACAAAAATTAAGTTCTAAAACTGCTCAATGGAATAGAAGGATTCTAATCTTCTTATTACAATAATCAACTGATTAAACATAACTTCCAAACTCATTAATACATCACCTGATCTAATATAGAATTAGAACACTAATGCAACACTAAAGGTAATAACTGGAAATACTACGGTGCCAACATGGCAACCTAGATGGAGGCACACTCTAGTAGCACTCAAATCACTCCCCGTCCGAGTGAACGTCACCACCTGAGTAACCTGGAAAGGGGGGAAAAACAATACTATGAGCCAACGCTCAGTAGGTAATAACAGGCAAGTGTAAGTGATTAATGATTTAATTACATGTTATATGAAATGATAACAAGGAGAAAGATAACAAGAGCAAGAACACTGTAATAAGATCTTGCAAAGTCAAGAATCAAGAGATAACAATTAATGCAAGGACAAGAACTTTACTATGAACAAGTAAGAACAAGAACAAGTGTAGAAATAATAATTTGGCCAGTAAGCAAGTATATCACGCATGTAACATTTCCACTTTCAAGTAATAGCAAGTAGAGTAACCACAAGTAAATCATAGAACAAGAAAAAGTGGAAAGTGTAAACTAGTAGAGAGTAGTGGACAGCCCCTAGATTAATCACACGTCAAGTACTGGTGCCAATGCCACACCTAGTCAACCACCTCCATGGGGATACAAGTAGTGTTCGGGTGCTCCTCCCAGACTAGACCAAGCCCTTATTTGTTTGCCATACATTGATTTATTTGGATCACAAGATCCCACGAATCTAGACTTCCACATTTCATGGCCAATAAATTTCAAAGAACAAGCTATCAAGTAATAAGCACAGATCTGATTGAATATCGAAATAACAAGAAGTATAGAGAATTCAACTTTGGCATAATGTTTAACGACATATCGAGTCGTGGAAACCAAGAATGAAAGGGTAAGTAGGAAAATGCAATAATTAGATCATTCTTAGTTCCATGGTTAAACATTTTATTCTATTGGTTAACAAGTTTTCAGGCTGTTAAGAATTCAAGCTAAATTTAACCCGATTACATTTTCATAAACTCAAATGTTTAACATGATAGTTATACGTTCTAGTTCAATTGCATGATTACACTTATAACAGAACCAATTTCATGCTGTGGGTAGCTAACCAATTGATAAAAACACTAAGGATTCCAACAAGGACTCAGTACGTGGCGGAGGTAATCGATCCGAAGATCACTCGCGCAAGCGTGCGACCATCCCGATAGGCGTAGCCTAACGTTCGGACAACACCTTTTGATATACTGGAGCCTTGAGGGATAAAAATTAACTTACTGCATTCAGAAATAAGAATATACAATAATCTGATAGAAATAAGATAGCTAACGGCTCAAAAATGAAATTCTGTGTATTAACGCGCTATAGACAGGTAGCGCGTTTATCAAGAACGCACTGGGGAAGTATGGCGCGTCCAAGATAGGGCCAAAAATCCAATTTAGTTGGAAAACTGGATAAACACAGGGGTTCTACAAGTTAATATACGTATAACTTAACTTATAAGTAACTGCAGGGACTTAATATAGTTTGAAAAACATGTCAGAAACGTTCTGTTTTAACCCCTGGAAGATCGAGGTCAACAGGAAGAAGGCGCTATATGTCCCTAGTGCGACCTGAAGAACGCGCTAGGAAAACATAGCACGTTCTGGACCAGGAAACTAAATGCATAAAATTTGAAATCTAGATTAACAGGTGGGGTACTAACTATTAGTACTACTCAATTAGCATCTGAACTACGTAAAAATATTATAAGTATATTGTGAAAACATTCAGAAGCTAATCATCATAATTCTGGAATCAAAGATTTAAAATTCTGGAATCAAAGAATATCGGGAACTAAAAAGAACATGAAAACCCTTTTGATTAATTTGAAAACTGGACAAAGATGTTTTCTAACTGAACATACGTCTTATATAGCATCTTACAGCAACCATATAACATCTTACAGAATTATAATTGCATCAGAGGGCTTACGACTCGACCCCTCAAGCGATTGGGGTATGAAGCATGTCGCGCCATAGGGCCATAGCGCCTTAATGAAGAACGCGCTAGGTAAAGCTAGCGCGATCCCAAAAATCTGAATATATTAAATTTTTAAGGTTTGAACGTGTTCTGTCAGGGCTGGGGGTCTACAAGATTGCGCTATATCGGGCTAGCGCGTTAAAGATCGCGCCCCTGGTACATAGCGCCTTAACGAGCAGAGAACGGGATTCAAGATCCCTTGATTAGAATCAACATAACTCCTCTGTTTCTTCATGGAATTAAGCAAACGAGATATCAATGGAAAGACAGGAAAGAGATAAACAAGATGCCATGCTTAATTTCATGTTTAGCCTGTGATTAGTCACGGGGATTCAAGCTTAGACTAAAAGGGCTCACTTAAACCTAACAAGAACATAAGCTTGCTAAAACGAGAAATTAACCTAGCATGGTTGATAAAAATTAGGGCTTTCTACGTAGGAAGGAAGCTAACAAGATGAGGGTTCCATTCATATATAACAATAAGGTTTAGGTCTGTTAAAACCTACCTCAATTGAAGATCTAAACTTCAGCAAATAAGAAAACCCACGAACTAGAAGAATATCCTCCAAAGATCGCTTGATATCTCCCTCAATACTCTATACAATTTAGGGCTTTCAGTCCCAAACGATAGATCTCGTCAAGCAGATCAAGATACTATATTTACATGCTTCATTTGGTGAAGGGTACCTACCTTAATCAAGGATCAAAGAGTTGGATGAAGAAGAACCAAGAACGAAGAACACCTTCCACTAAATCGCCGAATACTCCCAGATCTGTACTCCTCGTCGATTGACCCAGCTACCAAATGAAACTAGACTCTTTAAGCTTTCTTTTAATACCTAATACACCTTCTGGATCCTTCTAGGAAGGGTGAATTTCGAGCTAGAAGAGACGTGTAACTTACGCCGCCGAAATGCTTGACCTCGATCAAACTCATCTAATCACTTCTATCCTGGTTAATTTTACACGAAATTGGTTAAGGGTTATTAAACTACCAATCAATACCTTTCATTTGCCTCTAACCTCATCGAATTTAATTAAGGAATGAGTTCTAATTTCATGTTTTAAGGTGTAGGTTACTATAGAAGTTACTATTGGGGGTTGGTGGATTCTAATCCCAATTAAACTCTAGATTTGACCAGGTTAACGATTTTATTAGGGTTAATCATAGAAGAAAAGTTTGTTAAGCAAATGATCAGCTACCCAATTACCATTTTTTTGAGATTTTAATACGGTCAACTAAATTCCACTTCACTATTCATTTATTAATAAAATATTAAATTCGAAATTCAAATTCCAAATTCCCTCTTTTAATTTCATTTTCATTCCAAATCAATTACATTTATGTTTTATTTCATTCATACCTTATTTTAATTTGGATCACATTTCATTTTCATTTCAATTTAAATTTTTAATGGTTTATTTCCATTTCTATTCATTTATTAATTCAACTTAATTCAAATAAATTCTTAAAAATTCCAATTTGAACAGGAAATATTAATAAAAATTACTAATTAAATACGGGGTATTACACCCGAGCTGACTGAAGTTGGTCAAACAAATCATCTATGTGAGACAATGGATACTTGTTCTTAATGGTCACCTGGTTCAGCTGCCTATAATCAATGCACAATCTTAAGCTAACATCTTTCTTCTTCACAAATTAACAATACAGGCGCACCCCATGGGGAAAAACAAGGATGAATATAGCCCTTATCGAGCAACTCCTATAACTGAGCTCTCAGCTCCCTTAGTTCTACCGGTGCCATGCGATAAGGTGCCTGATAAGTGCTATATTTCATATCATAACTTACATCACATTTATCATTTTTGAGCATTTAATGAATAAAGTTGTGCAACATGAGCAGTTAATTTCATTCTCACAAGTAATTTGAGTCTGCGCGCATTTTATCATCTTTTTAAGCCAAAATGACCATGTGAGAAATATTCAAGAATTTGTATAATTATTTGAAATATAATTTTGGAGGAAATATGTTGATTATTTGAATTTTTCAATTTTTAAGAAATAGCGACTGGTGGGTCAACCGTCATTTCTTCATATTTTTATTAAAAAAAAGAAATAGCGACTGAGCGAACGAGCGTCCATTTGTTTGATTAAAAAAGAAAAAAAGAGAAAAAGAAGAATTAGCGACTGCATACATGGGTGGTATTTCATTTGATGAAACTAGAAAAGAGAAGAAAAGCTGAAAAATAAAAATAAATAGTGACCGTTGAAGTAGGCATAGTTTCTTTGGAAAAGAATTAGCGACCGTTCAAGCAGCTACTCATTCAATTATACAGAAAATCAGCTAGAAAATGAAGAAAAATGGAAAAAAAAATTAGTGACTGTTTGCACAGTCGCCAATTCTTTGATTTCTGAAAAAGAGGAAATATCAAAATATGAAACAAGAATGAGCGACCATCATGGAAGACGCTATTTTAATGTGCGCCCACAGGGTTGGACGCCATTTCTTTTGCAAGAAGAAACAGTAACATGAAGGTCTCTTTGAAGCAATCTTGCTATTATCGTCATTTTTCGTCTATGTTTTGATCAAGGAAGAGTTTATCCATGGCAAGAGCCCTAATTTCAGCAACTAATCCACGCTACAAAATCAGGTTTTGATCTGATCTGCAGACGCCGATCGCGTTGGTTCTTTTGTGCCGATAAAAAGCCACCCGAGAGCCACCGGAGGAGGATCTTTGGCCTTTTACTTGCTTTCCTGTTCATCTTTTCAATTTATTTTCTTCTGTAATCTTCTTCATTTTTGAGTTTTCTACAAGTTCTTCTTCTTCCTCTTCCTTCAATTCTCCTCCGTTTTCAACTTATTCTCAATTTTTCAAGTCATGGTTTTACACTTTTACTATTCATCTACGATTTTTCACAATTCTTCTCTCCCCGTTTTTACACTCTTCTGATCCTCATCTCCCTCTGCATTCTTCACCAATCTTCTTCATCTTCTCAAGCTCTTCAACTTTCTCTTCTTTCACATCCTCTAAATCTCTCTAGTTTTTAAGTTATTTTCTTCTTCTTACCCTCTGTCTTTATTTCATTTTTACTATTTTCCCACCGTACTCATCTTCCTCTCTCTGTTCACTCTCTTTTCACAACACACTCACGCACACAGGTTTTAAGTTTTTCTTCTTCCTCTCTTCTATCTTTCTCCCTTATCATTTTTCATCTAATCCCTTTGGCGGAGATTCTTCATTCGATCCTCTCGGCGGCGTCTATCTCCACGGCGGGGCGGTGTACTCAAAGGCTTGGCAAGGAGACGACGGCGCTACTCTTCATCATCTTGGCTCACTTTCTTCCTCTTTTCTTTAGTTTATTCAAGTTGTAATTTTAGTTTTCATAGAGTTGTACTCTTCTTTTAGCAATAACATTTTAATCTTTTGTGCTATTGTTCTCTTATTTCCTCTCTTTATCTCCTTCCCAATTTCTCTTCTTTAACCCTCTCATATTTTTTAGATGGTTTTATCTCCATGCAACTTTCCTTTTCATTAGTTTAAGCTCACTCAAAATTTGACTTCTCAAACATAAGGATTTTCTAACTTGCTCAAAAGAACTTTTCTTCTCTGTGGGATCGACATGTTCTTACCACTCTACTTGATTTTATATCTTTTTAGTGAGTGAGTGCGGTTATTTTTTATATTGTGGCACTACTTTTGATGACGAGTGTTAGTGACTATCAATTTTTGGCGCCGTTGTAGGGGAAGCAAATGATTTTTGATTATTGGAAATTCTTGTGTTTGATTTGTATATAGTTTTATTAAATTTTCAGTTTTTATTTTGCAAAAAAAAAGGAGGAAATTAGGACCTGAAAATCTCAGAAAATAAACTGTCACAGGAAGCGTCGTTGAAAACCTGAAACTATCACAGAAAGCAGAAAATCAGAAAATCCAAGAAATTCAAACGTCGCTAAAGATTAGTAAACGTAGAAAGGGTCCTATTTTTCTAATTTTTAAAAAATTATAAAAATCTGAAAATCTAGAAAAAATAAAAAATCCAGAAAACACCAAGAACATGATTTTAGGTCTTATTTTGCAGTAGTTTTACATATTGATTGATATTTTAGTTGATAGTTATCTTTTATCTATCTCTCTTTTTAAAAAAATCAGAAAAATCAGAAAACGGAAAAAAAAACATCATCGTCATGATATCATGCTGTTATGTTAGTTGCATTGCTTTCATGCATTTGTGTATTTAGTTGATTTCTTTGTTTAGTCATCGTCATCATTTGAAAAAAAAGAAAAAAAATTCTTTCTCCTCTCTTCTATTTCCCTTCTCAAGGACAAGTTAGGATCTTTACACCCTTTTTGGAATTGGAAAGACCGTCCATTGAGCACTTCGTCTCTTTGGATTGGAATCTCATTTTCAAGACCTCCATAAGTCCCCGCACCCGTGATTCCCTCACGGAGGCCGAGCAGGTTGTACCACGAAGTACCCCGAGTTAGATTACCCTTAGAAGGTTACACATAAAAAAAGAGTTTTGAAATTTATTACTATTTTAAAAATTTGGTGTCTAAGGCTAGAGGTTAAGTGGCAAACGTCCAAGCGGGTTTGTGGTTATTTAATTAGGTCCCTACGAAAGTAGGGGGAGCCTCCCACAACTTCACCTCTTACCTGGCCGATTGATCAATTTAGTAGTTAGTACTAATTCTTCTTTTTCACCCTCATTTTACACTCATATAGTGATTGATTCATTACATTATTTTTCAAATTCATTTGCATAAAAAAAAATCATCATCATTTTTGCATAAACCATTCATATAGGGGTTAATTCATTGCATTTTAACTTGCATTGCTTTCTAATTAAAAAGAAAAAAATTCAAAAACTCTAAAAATAACAATCTTTCTTTAGGCCCTTTTACATTACATGCAAGGTAGGAAATCCCTACACCCATATTTGATAGGACCATTTGAAGATATAGAGAGGTTAGTGCATTCTAGAAATCATCCATAACCTAACCTCATGGACGACCAACACCCACAACAAGCTCCCAAGCAGATGAAGGACTATTTCATGCCTAATCAGTACCAACCTTCCTTCTATGTCCAAGCACCCCAGAACTAGACGGTTCAATATGAGATCAAGTCTAGTACAATCCAAATGTTGCCATCTTTTCATGGCAATACTAATGAAGATCTGTATAAACATCTTGATGAGTTCCTCCAGATTTGCTCCACTGTTAAGATCTAAAACTTTTTAGATGCTGCTCTTAAATTGACACTCTTTCCTTCTTCCCTCAAAGATAAGGCTAAATATTGGTTAGACACTTTGGGTAAATCAATTGATACTTGGGCTGAAATGCAAAAGGAGTTTTTGAAGAAATGCTATCCCATAGGGCGAACCAATATTATGCGGAGAGCGATTACTGGATTCACTCAAAATCTTAGGGAACAAATCCATGAGGTATGGGATAGACTTAAAGATTTGCTAAGAAAATGCCCCCATCATGGATTATCAAGATGGCAAATTGTCCAGGCATTCTATGAGGGATTGGCAAAAAATTATAGACAGATGATGGATGCATCATGTGGGAGAGCATTTATGAGTAAGAGCGAGGATGAGGCGTATGATTTATTTGAAATGCTTAGTGAAAATTCCATCAGTCATGTCTCTCTTTCATCTTATGAGAGAATGATTGGGCCATCCAAGAGGGTAGGGCTATATGAAGTTAAGAACCAAGGAGAGTGTGAGAACATGATGGATATAAATTTCATAACTCAGAAATTGAACAAAATGGATTTGTTGGCGAAGAAGATGGAAAAGGTTGATTTGGTAGCCCAGAAGTTAGATCAGTTGCTATCTAGGTAGGAACCTTCCTCTTCTTTCTCTTCTGCTCCTCAACCTCAACAATTCTCAGCTCCCAACCATGAAGAAATTTGTGCTCTTTGTTCTAGCCCTAATCATGTTGTTACCGATTGCCCCACTACGGCCCAGCTTCCCCCATTCATCCAAGAACAGATCTTTGCTGCTCAGGGTGTGTCCAAACCTGCTTATGATTCTTATTCTAACACATACAATCCTGGTTGGAGAAATCACCCCAATTTTTCTTGGAAATCTCAGCAAGGTCCATCTACCCAATCCAATCCCTCATTTTAGAAACAATCTTTTCCAACTTCTAATCAATCCCATCCAAATCTTTCTTATCCTTCTCCGTTTCAGCAGCGATTCCAACAACCTCCATTCCATCAAGCTCAGGCCCCGTATAACCAAGCTCAATTTTCTCAGGGCCAGTTTCATCAGTATCCTCCACACCATTTTCAATCGCAAGCTCCTTATCAACCTCCTCCTCCTCAACCCCCTCAGCCCAATTTCAATGATAAATTTGACCAACTTCAGCAACTCATTCTTTCTCAACAACAATCCATTGCTAAGTCAGAGGGTTAGATAGGGCAATTGGCTGCTAACAATATGAGGAGAGATATAGGTCAGTGATGCGGGACGCTATGCAAGCTAGGACTCTATGTGAAGACGTGACTAAATTGACAACCAAGACTAGCAACTTGGCAATAGATCGAACGACGTCGACTCGACACCTAACGTTCCTCAGAAAGAAATTACGCCAATCAACAGAAACTATAGTTCACAGGCTTCCCAAGAGAGGGAAACGCGCCGATCTGCACGGTTGAGAAACCGGCGAGTCTAGGGTGGGCAACTCCACACTCGTGACTCGGATGAGTCACGGGATGGTCACACTCTCTCACTATGACAGTGACATATCAAATGTAAGAGCTAGGCGCCTATGATCTCACAAGCAGTGGCATCAAGAAACTATACTAAATAAGCAAGCTAAACCAAGGAAGGAGCAGACGCATACCTCCACGCTCGGGGCATGGGGAAGAAACCGGCCAAGTCACACGACCACCTGGTACAAGACCTAAACAGAGGTACAACCCAAAACAAAGCCCACTCCTCACAAGAGGGTAAGAGGCACACAGCGATATCTAGGGGTCGTACGAAGTGGGGTGACGGGTACCAGGTCGGTGAAGCTCGTCGTCCACGTACGGTTGTAATGGAAGCGAACTAGGCAGCAACCATGGACCGACCTGGAACCAGTAGTGGGAAGGCGAGTCCTGGGTGCCGTGGATGGAGGAATCTTCCCTGACGGAGGGCTGTACTGGACGCCGAGCCTCTGAAAGATGGTGGAAGTCGACGGTGCTGGCTGGAACCTCCGGAGTAGTCACGAGCGGCGGGCAGATTACTGGCCGGCCTGCACGCGCGTAGGGAAGCAGCAGGAAGAAGGGCCTGGCGTGCAACCTTCTGCTTGTCCGCTGATCACGAAACTCGGCGTGAATGCTGGCGGGGATGTCCCAGAGATGCAGGTAGAGCAGGAACTATAACGGACCACTGTGGTAGCCTGGGCGAATTTTGAAGCGGACCCTGCGCTATCTGGTCTGTCTGCTGGCAGCGGGACAGGGGACCACAAATGGGGCTGGAACCGAGGCTTCCTGGAGGCGAATGGGGCGGCATTTTCTCTGGTGGATATCTGATAGACATAGGATGACAGGGTAGCAGAAGCGAGGTGGTGTGTAGTGGAGGTTTTGGGCATGGGAGGGGAAGACAAACCAGGATCAGTTCTGCAATTCAGTTCACTCAGAACTGAGGGGGCTGAAGGTAGACGTGGTAAGCAGGGAAACAGGGTTTTAAAATGCACAATAAAATTCTTGAGAGAGGTTTAGGAGGTGTGTAAGCAGTTCTGAAAGTCCCCGATCGTTCTGAGATGATTTTGGGGTTGTCTCTTTGGAGGGGCTTGAACACTGTCCCGGCAGGGCTGCATAGGGGCAGTCTGCGCGACCAAAATGGCTCCAAAGAGTAGTTTTTTCTCAGAGCGAATTTTGATGCAGGATTTTTAGGAGAAGTAGAGGACAAAAGGAGGAAGAAATTTTGTGAAGGGGTTGAAGTGATCATAGGTCGGGAAGGGGGCGTCCCAACCTGATCTTCTGGGTTCAGGTTTCCTGCAGGTCTGCACAGAGGCAGCCTGCGCAGTAAAAAGTCTTACAAAGGCACCTTTTCGTAAGAAGCGAGTTAGGGCATGGAATGTTCAGGGTAGATGGAACACATGAGGAGGAAGAAAAGTCGTGAAGAAGTGAAGGGGGTTTGAGGATGGGAATATGGGGTGCCAACCTTCTCTTTGCGGCCCAATTCTGTAGGTAGACAACCACGGATGGAGCGCTGGATAGCAATGGCCTTCTCTTCCACGCCAGTAGCAAAACCTTGATCGATGAACTCCGGGCTTGAGATGAAGATGGGGAGGTCGCCTCCCAGCAGCTTGGCATCAGAGAAAGAGAGGGGAGGGTCTAGGGCATCACACCCTAGAGAAAGAGGAAGAGGGAGGGAGAGGGGAGCAAAGCTCTCACAACTTTCTTCTTCAATTCATTCCTTCATCATTAAAAAAAAATCCCTCAAGGGGGGAGTACATTACAATATATAGAGTTGGGCTCCAACTTCCCTCCTTGGAGTTTGAATTTGAACCTATTTGAAATTTGAAATCTATGGGCTCCATCTTCCCTCCTTGGAGTTTGAACCCACTTGAGATCTATGGGCTCCATCTTCCCTCCTTGGAATTTGAATTCGAACCCATTTGAACTTTCAAATCTATGGGCTCCATTTTCCCTCCTTGGAATTTGAATTCAAACCCATTGGAGATCCCAACATAATACAAACCAAAATACAACCCAAAATACATGCTAAATACACACCAACTACAACCTAATACGTACAAAATATAAAATACAACCAAATATGTAAAAAATACAAATACGTACAAAAATACATACTAAAGTGTCAAAGCTCCAGGGGAGACTTCAGACTGTCCCCTAGCCACAAAGCGGTCAGTGTCGACCGAGTCGTGCTACACGTTCGGTACCAACGGCTCTCTGTGTCGAGCCGTATTCTTGCTCGGGTGTCCTCACCAATTCTCCCCGGGTGGGAAGAACTCGACTCTATCGAGTAACGGTCTCTGTCACTCTGGTACCGCTCCAGCAAGTCTGGATCTAACCTCTCTAACTCTGCCCGGGTGATCCATGCATCATCAGACGTGGGCCGTCCCCTCCAACGCACCAAGTAGCGGTGATACGCGCCACTCCTAGTGGTGGTTACCTGCTCATCCAGTATAGACTCTATCCGCTCACGCTGCTGTGGTGACAGCGTTGGAAGTGGACTCTCAGGGGAGGGCTCGCTCACAAGAGGTGGAGAAGGCCAGAACAACTCACTAGGGATCACTGACGGGTCCCTATAGGCGACTAAGTCTGAGACATTGAATGTGAAACTGATACCATAGTCATCCGGCAAGTCTACAACATATGCATTGGATCCAACTCGCTTCAAAACTCTAAAGGGGCCAGTGTAGATTGGATTAAAATCCACACTTAAACAAAAAAAAAAGAATAAGAATAAGCAATAAAAATAACAATAAAATAGCACGAGGTGCTAAAAGGAGGTTGTGATCGCCAGAGACGCGAGGGTCTCAAAGAGGAGATTGATATGGGGAGATGATCGCAAAATACCTCAAAAGATGCGGGGGATGTGAGTACTCCTTTTCTCTTCAAGATCGGCCGGCCGACGAAGAGAGTCTTCAATCAATTACCCTTGTAAGAAAGACAACAACACCAATTAAATATGGATTAAAACATGGTGTGTAGCATCAAATTCATAATAGATGAACATGAAAATTGTAAAAGAACACACCTTATGGGGGTTGCCCTTAAACCCCTATGCAAAGGGTGTGGGAGATGAATGAATGCATGAAAATAATGAGAATAAGAGAGATGTGCAAGAGTGCACTAAGGAGATCTCAATATGATGGTTGAGAAATCAATAAAAGATGATGCATGATCTATGAACAAATAAACAAATAGAAATAAAAATAAGGGGAGAGAAAAGATAAAAAATCTGTTTGGTTGCTTCGGCTTGATGCCCGATAGGGAGAACACTCCAAGAGGATGAAGACTTGAATTTGGATGGAAGAAGCCCCTCCTTCAGCCGAACAGCCACCTTCGGTTCCTGTAAAAAAAAGAGAAAAAAAAAACAGAAGAAAGGAACACACAGGAGAAAGACGGAGAAGAAGAATAATAAGAAGAAGAAGGAGGAGAAGAATAAAGAAGAAGAAGAAGGTGAAGACGGCAGAAGAGAAACAGAAGAAATAATAAAAACAAAAACGGAAGAAGAAAGAGGCAGAAGAAGAAGAATAAGAAGAAAAAAAAGGAAGACGGAGAAAGAAGAAAATAAAATGGAAATAAGAAGAATAAGAAAAAAAAATGAAAAGCCTCTCCGGAACCTCAGAAAGAATCAATTGGGCCCTTTAAATAGGGTTCAAATCAAGGGATAAACAAAGGTAAGAGATAGCAATGGTAGTGTTTATCAAAAGCAAGAGTCCAATCGAGCAAGGTGGCTGAACAAGGTAGGGCTCTGCGAAGGAAAGGCCGGAAAAGGAAGGACTCTGGAGATGAAACACGACCTGGGTAGGGGCGTCATTTCAAGAATTGACGACCTTCAAAGAGGGCGTTATTTAAAACACGACTTAGATTAAGACGTTAATTAAAAAAATCAAAATAGGGTCATTTTTTATTTTTCAATATTATTTTCCCATTTTTTAGGTGGAGGTGCATCTCATCGCCCTGATTCCAACGACTATTTTTGTGAATTTTTCTGACACCCGGAAGTCCACCAAATCACCTCTTAAACGGGGTTGAAAATAATATTAAAATATTCAATTTGAAAGTCACGCCCTCACGTACGTCGTGAATTTGATTTTCTATTTTTTTTATTCTTTTCGAATAACGTCTTCTTATAAGTCGTTAATTCCCAAAAAAATTCTGAAAAATTCCCAGAAAAATCCAGAAAAATAGAAAATGAGTGGAATTGACGCCCTCACTATATGTCGTCAATTTTTTAAGAAACGCCCAAGCCTAAGTCGTTATTTAAAAGACGCCCCACGTCAAGTCGTTATTTCTGAAAAATACATAAAAATAGAGAAAAATACCTAAAAAATCTAGAAAAATCCAGAAAAATCCAGAAAAATAGGGGAAAATAGAAAAAAATAAGAAAAGGGTGAAAAAAGGGAGAAATCCAAGAAAAGTGAGAAAAACCACTCAAATAGAACTAATTTGAGGGTCAAATTGGGACATTACAAGGCAATATGAGATGTACTCATAGTAACGTCAATTTTGGCGTGTCTACAGCCAGCACCACGATCCTGTAGTTTCTTCACGGCTCTAGAAGGAAACCATTCCGGTCTGACCCGGATCATGACTTGATCTCCCTCCTGGAACTCGCGGGGGTGTCTATGAGCGTCAGCCAACTCTTTATATAGCGCGTTGCTGGTCTCTATATGGCGACGAATACCATCATGCAAACCTCTAACATGCTCGGCAAACGACTCTGCAGACTGCGACACTCTAGCATGCATGGGTAAGGGAACTAGATCCACTGGCTTCCTATGTCTATATCCTATAACAACTTCAAAAGGGCTCATGCCTGTGGACCTATTGACTGAGTCATTATATGCAAACTCGGCAAGTGGCAAAATCGAATCCCAGTCCCTCTCGCGTTCCCTAACCAAACATCTCAAGAGGTTCCCCAAACTTCTATTGACTACCTCAGTCTGCCCGTCAGTCTGGGGATGGTAGGCTGTGGAGAACTTGAGCTGAGTGCCCATTAAATGCCAAAGGGTCTTCCAAAAGTAGTTAGTGAACCGGACATCACGATCGGACACAATGGACTTAGGAAGCCCAAATCGGCTCACTACACTAGAGAAGAACAATCGAGCAACCCTAGAGGCATCTGAAGTCTTTGAACAAGGAATGAAGAGGGCCATCTTCGAAAATCTATCAACCACCACAAAACTTAAATCATGCTTGCGGGCGGTCCGTGGCAACCCCAAAACAAAATCCATGTTGATATCCTGCCACGGCCTATCAGGCACAGGAAGAGGAATATAAGGACCTGAAACCTGCTTCCTCATCTTGGCCACAGTGCAGGTACGACACTCGGCCACAATGCGAGCAACGTCACGCTTCAAACTAGGCCAATAAAAATGATGCTCGACTACCTCGATGATCTTATTCCGACCGAAGTGGCCGGCTAGACCTCCCGCATGCATCTCCCAAGTGAGGAAGTCGCGAACTGAAGTCCGTGGAACACACAAGCGACTCCCCGAAAGAGATAACCATCCTGCAACATATAATCAATGTGCTCTTGGGACGGCCTCGACTGAAGGGTGGTATAAATCAGACCGAAGTCCGGACAATCGGCATATGCCTCCTTCATCCTATCCATCCTTACCACCTCTACACTCATGGTGGTCAAAAGATAAGCACGACGGCTCAGAGCGTTGGCCACCCGATTTTTCGCACCGGCCTTGTGCTTCAGCACAAAGGTATACTCCTGAAAGAAATCCACCCAGCGACTGTGACGAGAATTGAGCTTCTTCTGGGCATGGAGATACTTGAGTGCCTCATGATCAAAAATTAGGACAAACTCCTGGTGCAACAAGTAATGTCTCCAATGCCGAAGGGCCTGCACAACTGCGTAAAACTCTTTATCATATGTAGAATAATGCAGTTTAGCATCGCTCAATTTCTCACTGAAGTATGCAATGGGGTGGGTCTCCTGACTCAGAACACTACCAATACCAACCCCGAAGGCATCGCAAGAGACCTCAAACACTTTCGTGAAATCAGGAAGTCTAAGAATAGGTGCTTGGGTCATGCGCTCCTTGAGGAGCCAAAATGCGGCCAAGGCCGCCTTCGTCCACTCAAACGTCCCCTTTTGGATGCAATCTGTAATTGGAGCCGTGATAGAGCTGAAGCCTCGATTAAAGCGGCGATAGAAGGTCGCCAGTCCGTGAAAGCTACAGACATCATGAAGAGTACGAGGCTCGGGCCACTCCACTATGGCCCTGACCTTCTCCGGGTCAGCAGAGACTCCCTCGCTAGACACGATGAACCCCAAGAATGTGACCTGACTAGTCATGAAAGCGCATTTCTTAGGGTTGGCATAAAGACTCTCTCTCCTCAGAATAAGATAGACCTGCCGTAGATGGTCTAAGTGGGCCTCTCGAGTGCAGCTATAGATAAGGATATCATCGAAATATACCACCACAAAGACCCCAATCAAAGTTCGAAGGACCTGGGTCATCAGCCGCATAAAAGTGCTGGGAGCATTGGTCAGCCCAAAGGGCATGACCAGCCACTCATAAAGACCATCTTTGGTCTTAAAGGCCATCTTCCACTCATCACCAGGCCTGATCCTCACCTGGTGATAGCCACTCTTCAGATCAATCTTGGAAAACACAGTGGCTCCCGCCATCATATCGAGCATATCATCTAAGCGGGGAATGGGAAATCGATACTTTACCGTGATCTTATTGATTGCACGGCTGTCGACACATGTCCTCCAAGTACCATCCTTCTTAGGGGCAAGCAATGCAGGGATGGCACAAGGACACATGCTCTCACGGAGAGATCCCCTCATCATCAACTCATCGACCTGACGCTGAAGCTCAGCGTGATCAGTGGGGCTCATCCTATAATGTGGCAAGTTGGGCAATGAGGACCCCGAAATCAGGTCAATAGCATGATGAATGTCCCGCATGGGTGGAAGACCCTCAGGTAAATCATCGTGAAATACATTAGTAAACTCCTGAAGGACCTCAGCAACATCAGATGGGAGATCACTCTTCGTCTCTCCAACCACCTCTCGGACTACAATGGCAAAAATAGGGTCCACTCTAACAAAGTCACGTTCCAACTCCCGGGAGCTGACTAGCATCAACCTCCTAGTCAGAGGAACACTCGGGGCGGGGACATCCGGAGGCAAGGTCATAGCCTGAGCTGGCAATGGGGTACTGGGCCCTGGAATAGCAGGAGTCGGGGTACTAGGCCCAGTGGGACCCCGGATGGATGGACTCCTCGGCTGGGACGGGTGAAGGGTAATCCGCTGGCCATTATGGTCGAATGTGCATGTGTTTGACCGGCCATGGAGGGTAGCATCCTGATCAAATAACCAGCGCCTTCCTAGCATAATACTGCCTACCTCATAGGCAACACATCACACCAGATCCCGTCCTGGTAGGCATGGAACTGCAATGGCACCAGACATCGCAGCCTTACTGGGATAGAGGTGGAATCTACCCATGACACGCGATAAGGGGAAGGGTGGTCCATGGGGGTCAACCCTAAGCGTGTCACAGTACCCGTGGAGATAGCGTTAATACAGCTCCCACTGTCTATGATCACCTTGCAGGCTTTCCCACCCAGCCTACAAAAGGTATGAAAAATGGTGGTGCGACACCAGTCATCACTCACCAACGACTGGGTCAAGATACACCTGACAACACCCAGCTGAATGTCATCCTAGCACTACGTGCCCTGGACATCTAGTTGCTCGCCCTCAAGTAGATCATCAAAGAATTCCTCCGCGAGCTTCTGGTCAGCCTCACAACTGACAGATACGATACCATGTGCGAGCTCACCAGTCGAAGAATCCCCGATGACCAAAGAAGATCGGGTAGGACAACTAACAGCATAATGAGCAACCCCTCCGCACCTATAACACTCATGACGGGACCCAGTGCCCTGAGGTGCTTCACCAGTCATTGGCCCCTTTCCCTTGTCATCACGACGGGCCGGGGGTGGTGGAAGCTGGGGTTGGGTAGGAATGGTGGGCTGCTGAGGCCGAGGGGGTGGGGCTGGAGCCTAGGGTCGAGGGGGATAGTCCCTCGGAGGGAGAGGACGAGGTCTAGGGGTAGTGAAGTCCTAACGAGCGGGTTCCTATGGACAGGCCACAGGTCCCCGAGGGTAAGGTCCAGTCATAGCATGAGGGTCCTACCCACGAGATATGTGGGTCCCAGGCGCTGGACCGGAGCAAACTCGGACTCAAACTGCTCTAACTCGAGTGCGACCTGATAAGCCTCCTCCAGGGTCATGGCATGGTGGCGAAATAACTCATACTGGTAGTACAGCTGCAGACCCCGACAGAAGCGAGAGATGGTCATGGCACTCTCCTCCGTGACCCCACATCGCAAGTAGTACTCATCAAAATCAACGATGTAGTCCGTCACAGTCCGATCCCCTTGGCTAAGACCCTGCCACCTATCAATAAGCCTCTGACGGTATGTGGCAGGAAGGTATTTTTGTCTGAGCTTTACCTTCATATCATCCCATGTCTCAACCTGGGGTTGATGTCGCTGCATCAACAGGCTCTCCACGTTCCTCCAATAGGTTTGTGCCTGCCCGAGCAACTTCATTTTGGCAAATCTGACTCTCCGGTGGTCCGTCATCTCGTACCACTCAAAGTAGCGGTCCATACCCGCCTCCCAATCAACATAGATCTTAGGGTCCAAGGACCCATCAAAGGTGGGAGGATCGGCGCGCACGGACCTAACGAGATGGTCATCCTCGTCGTCCCTATGGGGCCTATAGCCACGTCGAGCCATCAAACTCCTGAACACGCGGTCTCCGATCGTCGGCCCTAGGGTGTGCGGGCCGAAGAGCAGGGTCAAGTGGGCCTTGGGCCTACCCGGGGACATCCTCACGTGGAGCTCTATCCTGGTTGGGCCGTCCAACCAGACCTTGAATGGTCCAGTCGGAAGCCTCCATCCGGTCCTCCATGGCCTTCATCCGGCCCTCCATGAATGCAGCATGATCTCTAAAGCTCTTATCGGACTGATCTATCCGATTCAAGAGAGCCTGCATCATATCCTAAAGGGAGAAGTCACTAGGGGCAGCATTCCTAGGGTCAGCCATCGGGACCGGGTGTTGGTAATCGGTACCACGCCGAGTGGGCATGTAACGGAACTAAATGCAAGGGAAATTTTTTTTCTCTTTTTTTTATGCAAACTTGTTGCTCCCAAGTCTATGATGTGTGGCTTCAAGAGTTTTGATGATGTCAAATGAGATATTGCTAAATGGCTTATTGTTTCAATGTGATTGTCTCTTTGAACTTCATGGGTTATGAAATTGGAATGTATTGATTCTTTGTTGGTTTGAGATTAGAAATCCTACGTTACCGTGTATTGAACTGTTGACATCTTTGTCATATGGATTCGGTATAATCTCAAACTCCTTGGACTTGCTGATTCATGGCAAACTTATTGGAGTCTTGCTACACTCTTTTGTAACACTTGTCAATGATTTTTGGTAACCCATGGTGTGAGGAAAATAATGCTATTTTGTGTAAGTCTTTCACAAGGCTCGGATCAATAAATATATGCACTCAGGGATATGTGCTGACTTGTGCATAAACTCCTCATGGATGGTCAGTGGAGTCCATAGATATATGTCTTTCCATCCGATAGGTAAGATCATGGTAAAAGCCATAAGGGTAAGCTTCATTCATCAATCATAGATTCATGACTTAATGAGAAATGCATGAGTGGATTTTTTCTATGAATGCCAATACAAATTTAACCTTCTTGAGGTGTTCTTGTAGGTAAGAAGGACTTCTAATACCCAACTCAAAATGGCAAAACCTCGGTGAGGTTGTTCGGTTTTATTTCTAGTTCATCGGGCATTTTTTAGTTCACATTTGCTTGGTGTCGACACCTGGTGTCGACACCAGTTTCTCTTTGTTCTCCCATTTTATTTTTTCTTCTGTCAGAAGCCTGGTATCGACACCTGGTGTCGACACCCATTTGTTTTTTAACTGGTCGGCAGTTTTCTGCAATAGGCCATGTCCTGGTGTCGACACCATCCTCTGGCCAGCAGGTTTCTGCTATAGGCCATGTCCTGGTGTCGACACCTGGTCTCGACACCAACTGTGGGTTTCTTTGGCCGACTGTTTTCTACTTTGGGCCTGACCTTGGTGTCGACACCTGGTGTCGACACCACTGTGCAGCCATGATTTTGGACTTTCACGTCCACGGCCATTTTGTCAAATCAGTCCGGTCCCTCAGCCACAAATCACTCCAAGATTCGTGGATCTGGTCCCTAAGGTGTCCCTTGACCGATCTGGAAGCATAAAACCGTCTCATTGGGTCACAAACCCTAATCAAGCAGTGAGATCTAAAATTTGTGGGTGCTTTCTAACCCTTGTGAGTGCAGGTCGCAGGCAGCAGCTCCAGAGCTTCTTCCACACCGTTCTGAGCGTGAATACGAAGGGAAGAGTGAAGTTTCAAGTCCCCAAACGTTCCTCTGCTGCAAGCTGCATAGAAATCCAAGATACAACAAGTGTCCGTGCAAGAATCGATCATCCTCCTTCAAGAACGGTCTTCATCCTGCAAAGGAGTTCAAGTACCTTCGAAGAAGAGAAAGGGGGAGCTCTAATCACTGCAAATCTTCTCTATTCTAATCTTCTCAAATCTCTACTATTTGAGCTTGAATATCTATTGTAATCTTTGAACTTAAAGAACCGCATTTTTGTGTGTGTGTGCTCGTGATCTTTGATATGAGCGTGTGTGTGTGTGTGTGTGGTGGCCAAGATAGACTGCCATGTGTGTGTTGGCTGTTGTTACAGCATGTGTGTGGCTCACTTCATAGTGGAGCATTAATCCTCACGTATCAGGGGTGGACGTAGGGGACATGTTTGTGTACCCGAACCACCTAAAAATATTGTGCCTCCTTTGTGGTTTGTTCTTCGTGATTTGTAACGAGTGGGCCTCACGTGTAGCTGAGTGGTCTCAATCTCCATCATAGCATTCATACCTTTATTTATGTGTACTCGTGAGAGAGATCTTGTTCCGGTAAGGTTGAGTGTTTGCTTAACTAGATCTCCTTCTATTTTGTGGTTTTCATTCCTACCAGCATTTCAGTTAGTAATTAATTTTTATTGGCCAATCAATTCACCCCTCCCCTCTTGATTGCCACCCTCCGGGACACAACAAAACTAATGCATGACTCTAAGGGACAAAAGGGGGTAGAACGCAGACTCAACTGCACCCTAGACAACCTATGCCTCTGATACCAAAATTGATGCGGGACGCTATGCAAGTTAGGACTCTATGTGAAGATGTGACTAAATGGACAACCAAGACCCGCAACTTGGCAATAGATCGAACGGCGTCGACTCGACACCTAACGTTCCCCAGAAAGAAATTATGCCAATCAACAAGAAACTATAGCTCACAGGCGTCCCAAGAGAGGAAACGCGCCAATCTGCACGGTTGAGAAACTGGCGAGCCTAGGGTGGGCAACTCCACACTCGTGACTCGGATGAGTCACGGGACGGTCACACTCTCTCACTGTGACAGTGACATATCAAATGTAAGAGCTAGGCGCATATGATCTCACAAGCAAAGGCATCAAGAAACTATACTAAATAAGCAAGCTAAACCAAGGAAGGAGCATACGCATACCTCCACGCTCGGGGCGTGGGGAAGAAACCCGGCCAAGTCACACGACCACCTGGTACAAGAGCTAAACAGAGGTACAACCCAAAACAAAGTCCACTCCTCGCATGGAGGTAAGAGGCACACAACGATATCCAGGGTTGTGCGAAGTGGGGTGACGGGTACCGGGTCGGTGAAGCTCGTCGTCCACGTACGGCTGCAATGGAAGCGAACTAGGCAGCAACCACGGATCGACCTAGAACCAGCAGTGGGAAGGTGAGTCCCAGGTGCCGTGGACGGAGGAATCTTCTCTGACGGAGGGCTGTAATGGACGCCAAACCTCCTGGAAGAGAGTAGAAGTCGACGGCGCCGACTGGAACCTCCGGAGTAGTCGCGAGCGGTGGGCAGATTACTGGCCGGCCTGCGCGCGCGTAAGGAAGCAGCAGGAAGAAGGGCCTGGAGCGCAACCTTCTCCTTGTCTGTTGATCATGACACTCGGTGTGAATGCTGGCGGGGATGTCCCAGGGATGCAGGTAGAGCGGGAACTGTAACGGACCACTGTGGTAGCCTGGGCGAATTTTGAAGCGGACCCTGCGCGATCTGGTCTGTCTGCTGGCAGCAGGACAGGAGACCACAAATGGGGCTGGAATCGGGGCTTCCTGGAGGTGAATGGGGCGGGATTTTCTCTGGTGGATAGCTGATAGACGTAGGATGACAGGGTAGCAGAAGCGGGGTGGTGTGTAGTGGAGGTTTTCGGCGTGGGAGGGGAAGACAAACTGGGATCAGTTCTGCAATTCAGTTCAGTCAGAACTGAGGGGGCTGAAGGTGGACGTGATAAGCAAGGAAACAGGGTTTTAAAATGCACAATAAAACTCTTGAGAGGGGTTTAGGAGGTGTGTAAGCAGTTCTGAAAGTCCCCGATCATTCTGAGATGATTTTGGGGTCATCTTTTTGAGGGGCTTGAACACTGTCCCGGCAGGGCTGCATAGGGGCAGTCTGCACGACTAAAATGGCTCCAAAGAGTCATTTTTGCTCAAAGCCAATTTTGATGCGGGATTTTGAGGAGAGGTAGAGGACACTAGGAGAAAGAAATGTTGTGAAGGGGTCGAAGTGATCAGAGGTCTGGAAGGGGGCGTCCCAACCTGATCTTCAAGGTTCAGGTTTCCTGCAGGTCTGCACAGAGGCAGCCTGCGCAGTAAAAAGTCTTACAAAAGCACCTTTTCGTACAGAGCGAGTTAGGGAATGGAATTTTCAGGGTAGATGGAACACATGAGGAGGAAGAAAAGTCATGAAGAAGTGAAGGGGGTTTGAGGACGAGAATATGGGGTGCCAACCTTGTCTTTGCGGCCCAATTCTGTAGGCAGACAACCACGGATGGAGCGCTGGACAACAATGGCCTTCTCTTCCACGCTAGTAGCAAAACCTTGACCGACGAACTCCGGGCTTGAGATGAAGATGGGGAGGTCACCTCCCAGCAGCTTGGGCATCAGAGAAAGAGAGGGGAGGGTCTAGGGCATCACACCCTAGAGAAAGAGGAAGAGGGAGGGAGAGGGGAGCAAAGCTCTCACAACTTTCTTCTTCAATTCATTCCTTCATCATTAAAAAAAAATCACTCAAGGGGGGAGTACATTACAATATATAGAGTTGGGCTCCAACTTCCCTCCTTGGAGTTTGAATTTGAACCCATTTGAAATTTGACATCTATGGGCTCCATCTTCCCTCCTCGGAGTTTGAACCCATTTGGAATCTATGGGCTCCATCTTCCCTCCTTGGAATTTGAATTCGAACCCATTTGAACTTTCAAATCTATGGGCTCCATTTTCCCTCCTTGGAATTTGAATTCAAACCCATTGGAGATCCCAACATAATACAAATCAAAATACAACCCAAAATACATGCCAAATACACACCAACTACAACCTAATACGTACAAAATATAAAATACAACCAAATACATACAAAATACAAATACGTACAAAAATACATACTAAAGTGTCAAAGCTCCGGGGGAGACTCCAGACTGTCCCCTAGCCACAAAGAGGTCGGTGTCGACCGAGTCGTGCTGCGTGTCCAGTACCAGCGACTCTCTGAGTCGAGCCGTATTCTTGCTCGGGTGTCCTCACCAGTCAGCTTCCTAGCCAACCTGTTACTAATCCTAAGAACCAACCTCCAGGCTTCTACCAAAGAGCTCTCTTCTTCCTCAACCTACCCAACACCAGCCTCCTCCTCCTATGGGCCCTCAATTTGAGAACGCCAAGGCTATATCTACCCTTAGGAGCGGGAAGGTTTTAGATGACCCATATCAGGATAGGGGAGTTGGTAGCAGTTCGGGCCAAGAAGCCCACGTGGAAAGTGATAGAGAGGACGATGAGCTTGTGATTATGCAAGACAAGAAGAAGCCAGAGGATGGGGAGAAGAATCTGGATTAAGGAAAAGCAAAGGTTGATGAAGGTCCCAAGAGTATGTTCCTAAGATCCCTTTTCTCGATGCTCTAAAATTGAAGGCTCAAAAGAAAAAGCCAGGGCCACAAAGAAGAGCTAGTGGAATTGTTTACACAAGTGAATATCAATATTCCACTTTTGGACGTGATCAAACATGTGTCGGCATATGCAAAGTTTCTGAAAGAGCTGTGCAGTCCAAAAAGGGAACCCAAGGCAATAACTCAAAAGATCCGCCTATCTGAAGATGTCAGTGTTGTCGTGATAAACCATTTACCTAAGAAGTTGAAGGACCTCGGAGCTCCTCTAATTTCATGTGATGTAGGTGGAGTTACATTTGATAAAGCATTGATGGACCTTGGTGCCAATGTAAATTTATTGCCTACCTTTATATATGAGCAATTTGATCTGGGGGAGTTGAAGCCCACATCTATAATTGTTGAGTAGTGGATAGAGGATCTAGAGGGGAGGGATGAATAGATCTGCCCCTCTTTTCGCAGAACACCCCTCTTTAAAGCTAGATAAAGAGAATCGCAGCGGAATATAACTAGCTTAGTGAAGGACATAACGATTGGCTTAGCAGGATGAATAAGCAATATAGAGATTGAACCTAAGCATGCATCTAACACAAAGCAATCGCACAATCAAACCACAACACACAAGCTTTTAAGGTGGTTCGGACTGAATCCCCAGTCCTACGTCCACCCCTTACCAAACCCAGTGAGGCTCCACTAGTGCAACGCACCAAATCGTAAATCGGAAAGACCTCCGATTACTTTCCTACTAACCATAGGTAGGGACGTCAAACACCGCAGATCGGATAACTTTCGATTGCCTTCCTACTAACCACCGGTAGGGACGATCTTTTAGTTTCAATGGTTTGAACAAAATGGAAAGAGAACAAGATATAGAGATATGCTAGATTGAAATAGATCTTGTCTGAAATTGCTGGAGCTTGAATCTGATGCTTCAATGGTATCTTCTTCCTAGTGAGATAATCTTCCTTGAACCCCTTTGAGTTGATGGAGAGAGTTATGGATATAGCTTTGATCTTCCTTTTGATCCCCTTGAGTTGATGAAGAGGTTTAACGATGCAGATTTAATCTCCCTTGAGAGCTTGCTTGCTTCTACACTTGCTTGGAGATTGATGGCATCAGATCTTGACTTGAATCCCTTGGAATGGATGAAGAACTCTGCACGAAGTACTGTTCACGGCTACAGTACCTTCTTTCTTAAACAACCTCCACAAGCCTCCCTTGATCTCCTTTGATCCAAATGATCAACTAGGGTTTCTAACCCTCTTACATGAGTTTTATATCTTTTGGATGGTCAATAGACACCCCCCAGACCAAATCCACAATCCATGGGAGATTGGGTGACTTTAGGATTAAACAATTACAAGGAAAGGGGATAGCCTCGAGGTGGAAAGTAAAGTCAAACATTGCTACATCGGGGTTGGCAGTCGACCGGAGGTAGGTGGCAGTCGATCGGAAATCTTTAGGGTTGAAGCCTTTTCGTCTCTGGTATTTTCGGTCGATCGGAATCTCTGGGCGGTCGACCGCTACTGAAATTTCTGTAGCTTTTTGGTTGCTGGCATTTTCGGTCGACCGATACTGGGCCAGCGATCGACTGCTGGCTGGGGAAATCCCAAGTTTCTCCCCTTTAGTCCCTTAATCCCTTTAGCAGCTCATTCACGTCTGTGGCATCAAACTTGGCAAAATCTTGAGGATTTCTACTGAGTCTTTTGACTCTTGAAGTTAACAGATTAAAGGTATATCGCCCCTATAATCAAAATTTTGTTCTGGGGGCTCCGCCCCCGGAAACCCCCGCGACCTGATCCGCGTGCGAGGGCGCAATCATTAGGCTTTCACTTTTGTCATCTCCACTCCATTCATTGGCTTACCTGTCATGAGAAAGCATCAAGTATTTCAATCAAATAAGAGTGGAAAATATCAATGACTTATAGTGTTTAGCCATTATCAAAACCATGAATATCAAATGACAGCAGGGGCACAACAATAATCCTTCAACTGGCGGATCGTTCGGTAAAAACTCCAAAGGGTCTGTTGGAGGATGTGATTGTAAAAGTGCATGAATGCTATTTCCCGGTGGATTTCCTTATCTAGGATATGGCCTCATCTCAAGATTTAAAACACACTCCAATTATTTTGGGACGACCGTTTCTAGCTACGGCGAAGGCCAATATAAACTGTGCCACGGGAATGATGAATATTTCTTTCGGAGGTGAGAATGTGTCTTTAAATTGATGAGGGATCTAGAGGGGGGTGAATAGATCAATCACCCAATTAATACTACTACAGCAGCTTCTATTGCGGAATTAAAACAAACTACTGTAGGGCTATCAGGAATCACTGAATTTCAACCAGAATAGACCAAATGTAGAAGATCGGTGCTCAAGCGATCCTAATCATTCATCTACTGAACAATTGACCGAATGCAGCGATGAACACAAATCACAATGCAATCACACAGTAGACAAAGGGTTTTTAGGTGGTTCAACCTTAATCCAGAGGTCTACGTCCACCCCACACTCAATTGAGTGTGGCTTCACTGCTGAATAACAGCTTGCCACTGATCCACAGCTTCGGGGAATTCCTTCCCTACAATCCGCTGAGCATTACAGCTTCGCTATCCAGAGGAATCCACCTCTGCCGCTGAGGATTACAACTTTACCTGTCCAGAGAAATCCTTCTTTGCAACGCTGACACATAGCTTGAGTAACAGGAGTTTCAAAACAAACGAAGAAAACAGAAACTCAAAAAGCAAACGGAATGTAGCTCAATAATGAGCAGATCATCTCCGGTTCTGAACCTGGAGACTGACAACATAACTCTCTCAAACAGTTCTCTCGAAACTCTCTCACTTTTTCTTCTTACATCTGGCTTCTCACTCTCTCTCTTGTATATCTCTGTGAAGGCTCTTCTTTCTTCAATTTTTCATCAATCTCTTCTCTCTTTCACTGCATCTACGTATATGGAGGCTTCTAATAGATGGGCACGTGGAAACCACGTTTCCCGCCCAATCGCCTTATCCAGATCTGGAGTTGTACAGACACGTGGCAGCATCCTAGCTTGGCTACTTTCCACGTGCCACTATCAGGGTTGGTCCTCCATTCTTGGCTCACGTGCCTTTCTTATCTTCCACGAACGGGCATCCTATCAAAGTGTCAGACTCAATGTCAGCTTATGACGGTTAAACAGAAAGTAAAGAGTTGCACAGAGTTGATATATTATCAGAATGGAAATGCATAGACTTGATTTATCTATAAGACTAACAAGTGAACAGACATTATATATATGCGAGATGCAAATGTTGCACTGACAGGGTGTGTACTAGCAAGGAATGCACTGGGTATGTATAATCAAGAGCGAACGTTGCACTAACCTAATGTGCCTTGAAGAACCTTGCACAGACTTTGTGCGTGCAAAAGATGAGAGTTGTACAGACTCAGTTATGAGCATGCAAGACTTGCCTAAGAAGAGTGCATAGGCTTTATGTGCACGGTGCGAGAGTTGCACTGACTTTGTAATACCCCGATTTTTCAAGAAATTAATTAAAAAGTCCTTAATAAATAGAATAAGCTAATTTTTGACCATTTTCTAGAAAATTTATATTCTTGTAGAGGATAACACGTTTAACAAACTTGTCTTCTATGACCAACCCAAATAAAATCTATAAATAGGTCGAATTAGTGGATTAAGCCCAAATTAAACACTTAGTTAACCATACCTTGAAACGTAAAATTCGAGCCCAATACTCCATCAAATGAGCCTAAACCAGTGGCAAATGAAAGGCCAGGATGAGAGGATCATTTCCCCTCTGTTAATCTCCCGAAACCCTAACCCTAGGAGATGCAATCGGCGGAGGTTGGATCGCGTCAACAATTGCGGCGGCGTTCACATTAACCCAACTTGCGTGGACGAATACTCCGCGCATAGAACCCTCTACAAGGCGTGTGACCTATAAAAATGAAGCTCTCTAACCCTAGAATCGTTTAGAACTAGTGGCGGCTGCAGAGGAGCTGGATCGAGGGAGATCTCCAGCGATTAGGGGCTGCGTGTACCAGCGCCTTGGGTTTTCTTTCTCTTTCCTTCTTCATCCGATTCAGGTAGGTGATAGCAAGCCAAACCCTACAAATAATATATGGTTGGAAGCATCATCGTGTCAGCTTTTCATTGATGTAGAAAGCCCTAAATTTTATCAAGTGTTCTGCGAGAATTTTTGGTTTTAGTAGAAGCATGTAACATCTAGGGTAATAATTATTCCCTTTCGATTAAGTAATAATTTTAGGCTGTAATCATAAAATTGATTCATGCATCTTGTAGAGTTTTTTGTGCTCTTTCTGTTGGTAGTAAAAGCCCCAAATTCCATGCTTTATATCATGCGAACTCCATGTTTTAGTCTAACCCTAGAAACCTCGCCGGAGTCGGGCAAGGCAAAAGGGCAGCGATCTGTCTGGACTTGTGCGGCCACACGATAGACCACACGTCCAAGACAGGCGGCTTGTTGTTGATCGTTTAAAGGTTTCTATCTCTGATCGTTTCCCTAGAACGTGCAGCCGAATCCTAACCGCATGTCTGTCCTGCGGCCAGTTCCAGACCGCACATCCTTCCCAGCGGCACCCTACCGACCGTCCATCTCCTGTAGGCCTTCGGACCTGAGGGGGCATGAGCGGCCTGTCTGTGACCGTCCATGGAGATGTAAGGTCCAGAACAGACCGCACATCTATAACAGAACATATTAATTGTCATTACAGCATGTTATGTTAGTAGATTAGTGGTAAATGACATGTTAGCAACACACCTAATAAACTGTAATTCATGACAGTAAATAATTCTTGCTGATTTATTTAATTAGAGCTTGATCTTGATTCATCTTTCCAATGAATGTCAATTTAAATTGTGATTCATTTATAATTGTAATGGCTATTAGGATTACACTTGTTATAACCTTAGACCTAAACCGTTAATCATGAACCATTATTATCCCCTAGAATTAAACTTGGACTCAATCGAACTGTTGTGATATGAGTCATAGTCCTAATTGGACTAATAGAGACATGCGCGGCCGATAGTGGACCGCATATCTCCCTGAACGGCCTTGTGGCGACTGTTCATCCCTGGCTAATGCCAATTAGTTTTGGTCGATTATCCTTGATCCATCTTCGGCCAATTCCTGATTTGATCAGCCCAGTAGACCCTAGGCCGACCAGCAGACAGTGGGTTAGACTCTGGTTCAGTTCCACCCTGCCTATGGCAACCCGGAAGCCAACTTGAGCGAAGTTCTAGATTATTGTTAGGCCATGTGTTGTACGACAGTAATGGACTATTTTCTTACAGGCGGCCCTTAATGGACCGTTCAATTAATGAGAGGCTCTGTCAGGACTGCATATCCTGTCTTCGATTTTATAAACTTCTGGCCTTGTGCGGCCCAATACTTACCATTCATGTTGAAGAGCAGCCCTTAATCAGCCGTTCAACCCAGCCCAGTTCCTGTTAGTGCAGCCCAGAGTCGACCGCACAATGCTTGAGCGGTTCAGTAGTGACCGTATATCTTCCAGAGATGAGTTTTCTCCGCTTTTATGGTTTTAATCCAAGATCATGATGGTTCTTGATATCTTGAACTCCTGGATAGAAATTCTGGACAGTATCTCTTCAACTTAGCCTTGGGATGTTCGAGGTAAGTTTGTACTTGATTATAATTGGCCATTTTAACTTGATTAAAGTCTAGACAACTTGGGATCTTGGATCCATTAAATCAATGCCAATGCATCATAGGGGCCCGGTCTGATCCTGGGGAGAGCGCTCGAAAAGTACTTGTGCCCATGGGAGTTTGTAATGACATGGTGAGGCATTGCACCGAGTACATGACTAGCGTGGTGTCTATGACAATGATCTCTTAATCTCTTAATTGAATCGTGTTCGACTTGGTCATATTCTCTCTTATTGGCCAATTTCCTACAATTTCCTGTTATTTATATTGTTCATAAACTTGAAGTTCTTATAGTTATATCATCCTGCCATATTGTTATTCCATTTCGTTCTTTAGCACTTTCCTTTCTTTTTATGTTGTTTCATCCGATCGTCATTTCTTTTCTTTCGTTTCATATAAACATATAATTAATTGGTTAATTACTTACACTTGCCTGTTGTTACCTACTGAGCGTTCGCTCATATAGTTGTTTCCCCCCTTTCCAGGCAGCTCAGGTGAAGATTCACAGATGGATGGGAATGGGCCAGAGTGATGACTTGGAGTGTATCAGTTGATAGATGTTGAGATTGTTATAGTTGTTTTACATCTAGCTATGCCTTAGAGCTTGTGTTAGTTATTGTAACGGAGTCAAGCAGAGGTTATGCTTGATTATGTTTGAGTCGGTTTGATGGTTATTGTAATAGATTTGGAGTTATTTCTGTTCATGACGTTATGTAAACTCTTAGCTTAGCATGTTATCATTACTAGCGTTTTCTACTGCCAGTCCCGATATTCCGCGTCGGGGCGTGACAGTTTGGTGGTATCAGAGCCTAGGTTTTTTAATATTCTGAGGTTCTCTAAGTTCTAGGATCCTAAGTGATATCATAGGACCTATAGCCTTGTTATAAGTCTAAGGACCCAACCTGGTGAGATTTGGGTAGAAGACTGGGGATGAGTTAATAATCTAATTGCACGATTATCCATTCTTAATTGAACCTAACATAACATATTCCACGTGTAGGTTTTTGCAATGGTAGGAGAACGCACGAATGAGGAACTTGCAACGTACGGTTCAAGGACTTACTCAGGCCTTGCAACAAGTGGCCCAAGGTGGAGCTGCAAACCATGGCACTGGCGACCTTTATCGGAACTTTCGTGGGATGAATCCCCCGCGATTTGGTGGCTCGACTGACCCTGATGAAGTCGAGCACTGGCTTGAAGAGATAGGGAGGATTTTTGAAGTGATGCAATGTAGCGATCAAGAATGTGTCCTCTTTTCGACCTTTCAACTTGAACGTGATGCGAGGACATGGTGGGACGCAGTGAAGGCTACCCTTGGCGATAGACAAGTCACATGGGAAGAGTTCGAGGAATTCTTCAATGGTAAATATTTTTCTGATAGAGTACAAGAGAAGAAGGCGGCTGAGTTTGCTGCTCTGAAGCAACGAAATCTATCCGTAGCTGAATATGAAGCTCAGTTCTCTCGGCTATCTCGTTATGCTACTCACTTGATATCTACCGAGAAGATGAAGGCTAAGCGTTTTCTTAATGGGCTGAAGCTGCAGTATATCAACCAGTTGGCACCGATGGAAATTCAAACTTATTCCGAGATGGTGAGAAAGGCTCAAGTATTGGAAGATGCTTTAGAAATGACGGAGAGAATCCGTGGGAAGAGTGTTAAGAAAGAACAACACCATACTGGTTCAGGGAGTATCAAGCCCGGTCATGGCGGGAAGAGGCACATTAGCGGGTCTGGTTCATGGAAGGGCAAGATGTCGAAGATTGAAGACAAGAAGCCTGACCCTATTGTTCCATTCAAGGGCGTATGCAAGTATTGTGACCACCCAGGTCACAAGATGGAGGAGTGCTGGCGCAAGCTGGGCACCTGTTTACGTTGTGGCAGTAGGGACCACCGTATTCCTGAGTGTCCTCTTTTATCTGAGCAAGCTATCCAGGTGAAACCGCAAGGAATCAAGAAGCAGTAAGGCAAGCTCCAGGCTCTACAAGAAGACGAGGCAGGATCCGCCGAGGAGGGTGGACTCATCGAAGGTACTTTTATTATACATGATAAATTAGCTTTTGTTCTTTTTGATACTGGTGCCACTCATTCTTTTATTTCTCGGAGATTTGCGAAGTCTTTAGCTGTGAAGCTAGTTTTGATGAATTCTCTGTTAGAGATTTTGACCCCTATTGGTTCCGGATCAGTAATTAAGTATTTCTATCCTTCCAGTAAGGTCATTATCAATGAACAAAACCTACCAGCTGATTTAGTTTGTATGGACATGAAGGATTATGATGTAATCCTAGGAGCAGATTGGTTGGCTAAGTATGAGGCCAATGTTCAAGGCAGATCTAGTTCTGTGTCTTTCACTAGACACCCTGGACTTTCTTTTATAGGAGTTAGACACCATAAGTTTGTTCCACTTATTTCGGCTCTTCGAGCTGATAAGATGATGAGGAGAGGATGTAAGGCTTTTCTAGCCTTTGTTTTTGTGATCCCTGAGCAGAAGATTGAGATTGAGGACTTTTCTGTCGTCCGAGATTTTTCAGATGTCTTTCCTGAGGAACTGCCATGACTTCCTCCTGAAAGGGAAGTTATCTTTTATGTTGATCTGATTCCTGGTGTGACTCCTATTTCCAAAGCTCCTTATCGTATGTCTCCTGCGGAGCTAAGGGAATTAAAGCATCAGTTGATGGAATTGCTTGAGAAAGGGTTCATTCGTCCAAGTACTTCCCCGTGGGGAGCCCCTGTATTATTCGTCCGGAATAAGGATGGTTCGATGAGGTTGTACATCGATTATCAGCAATTGAACCAATTGACTATCAAGAATAAATATCTATTGCCAAGGATTGATGAGTTATTTGATCAGATAGCAGGAGCTCAGTATTTTTCTAAGATCGACCTTCGATCTGGATATCATCAGTTACAAATTAAGGAAGAGGATATCTATAAAACAGCCTTCCGCAGTAGGTATGGGCATTTCAAATTTTTAGTAATGTCTTTTGGGCTAACGAATGCGCCTGCAGCTTTCATGCAGCTGATGAACGATGTGTTTCGGCCCTATCTTGATCAATGTGTTGTGGTCTTCATTGATGACATCTTACTTTATTCTAAGAGTGAGGAGGAGCATGCTGAACATTTGAGGATGGCATTGCAACTATTGAGAGATCATCAGTTATATGCCAAGTTTAGTAAGTGTGATTTCTAGCTACAAGAGGTGTCCTTTCTAGGGCATATCATCACAAAAGAAGGTATTTCTGTTGATCCTTCGAAGGTAGAGGCAGTAAAGAATTGGGATAAGCCTACTAATGTGACTGAAGTGAGAAGTTTCCTAGGCGTAGTAGGTTACTACCGAAGGTTTATTCAAGATTTCTCCAAAATTGTGGTACCTCTGACAAGATTAACCCGCAAGGAGATCAAATTTGATTGGTCAGAAGATTGCGAGCGAAGCTTTCAGACCTTGAAGGAATGTTTGACTACTGCACCTGTTTTGGCTTTACCTTCTGGAGAAGGAGGTTTTGTTATATACACTGATGCTTCAGGTATTGGTTTAGGGTGTGTACTCATGTAGCATGGGAAAGTGATAGCCTATTCTTCTAGGCAGTTGAGGAAGCATGAAGAGAATTATCTTGTTCATTATTTGGAGCTAGCAGCAGTGGTGTTCGCCTTGAAGATATGGAGGCACTACTTGTATGGAGAGGCATTTACGGTGTTTTTAGATCATAAGAGTTTGAAATACTTATTTTCTCATAAGGAACTCAATATGAGGCAGCGAAGATGGCTGGAGTATTTGAAGGACTTCAATTTCTCCATTGAGTATCATCCTGGAAAAGGTAATGTTGTGGCAGATGCCTTAAGCCGCAAGCCTATAGCTAAGTTGTCAAGCCTCATGTTACAAGAATGGAAATTGCTGTAGCAGTTAGCTAGTTTAGATCTTAATGTTGGCAAGGATCGGGTTATGATTGCTCAGATTCAACTTAAGCCCAAATTATTGATGGAAATCAAGTCTCTTCAAGATGATGACCCAGAGTTGGTAGAGATCAAGGGAAGCTTGAGTAACAGACCTGACTTCATGATGGCTGATGATGGAAGATTGTTATTTCAGGGAAGAACTTGTGTACCTGATGTAGCTGAGATAAAGAGTAAGATCCTCGAGGAAGCTCATAGATCCAGATACACCATTCATCCTGGAGGTACTAAGATGTTTAAGGATTTGAAAAGATCTTTTTGGTGGCCGAATATGAAAAGGGAAGTTGCGGACTTCGTAAGTAGATGCTTGGTTTGTCAATAAGTCAAGGCTGAGCATTTCAGACCAGCAGGGAAATTGAAACCCCTTGATATACCCCAATGGAAGTGGGAGAGCATTGGCATGGATTTCATTATGGGTCTACCTAGGACTCGTAGTGGATTTGATGCAATATGGGTGATTGTCGACAGATTGACAAAATCTGCTCATTTCTTATCTATTAAGTCTAAATGGACAGTTGATGTCTTGGTTGCTTTGTATATGAAGGAAGTGGTAAGACTACATGGTATACCAGTCAGCATTGTGTCTGATAGAGACCCAGGTTCACTTCTCATTTTTGGAAAGGATTGCAAGAGTCCTTGGGAACTCGTCTGAATTTCAGTACTGCTTTCCATCCACAAACTGACGGACAGACTGAAAGGACCAACCAGATAGTGGAAGATATGCTTAGAGCCTGCATGATTGACTTTGGAGGTAGTTGGAGTGATCACTTGGCATTAGTTGAATTCGCCTACAACAACAGTTACCAGGCCAGCATTCAGATGGCTCCATTTGAAGCTTTGTATGGTAGAAGCTGTCGATCCCCGTTATGTTGGGACGAGGTAGGTGAGAAGCAATGGCTTGGACCAAATCTCATTTTCGAATCGTCCAAGAACATCTGTATTGTCAGAGATCGGTTGTAAGTAGCACAATCAAGACGGAAGAGTTATGCCGACACCAGGAGGAGAGCTTTGGAATTTTAGGTTGGTGAGCATGTGTTTTTAAAGGTTTCTCCTATGAGGGAGATTCGAAGGTTTGGTATTCAGGCCAAACTAAGTCCAAGATACATTGGTCCATTCGAGATTCTGGAAAGAGTGGGGGAGGTTGCTTACCGTTTGGCACTACCACCTCAGTTATCTGGAGTACACAATGTTTTCCATGTGTCTATGTTACAGAAATATGTGTATGATCCCACTCACATTATTCAGCATATGGACTTTGAATTGAAGGAAGATCTGACTTATGAAGAAAGACCGATCAAGATTCTGGATCGGAAGCAACATCAACTCAGGAATCGTTCCATACCGATGGTTAAAGTGCAGTGGAGTCGACGTGGAACTGAAGAAGCTACTTGGGAGTCAGAAGATACTATGCGGAGGCAGTACCCTGACTTATTATAGGTGAGCTGTCTCACCCTCTCTTTTTGATCATTAAGTGCATTGAATTTGGAGGACCAAATTTCTTAAGTGGGGGAGGGTGTAATACCCCGATTTTTTAAGAAATTAATTAGAAATTCCTTAATAAATAGAATAAGCTAATTTTTGACCATTTTATAAAAATCCATAAAAATTATATTCTTGTAGAGGATAATACGTTTAACAAACTTGTCTTCTATGACCAACCCAAATAAAATCTGTAAATAGGTCGAATTAGTGGATTAAGCCCAAATTAAACACTTAGTTAACCATACCTTGAAACGTAAAATTCGAGCCCAATACTCCATCAAATGAGCCCAAACCAGTGGCAAATGAAAGGCCAGGATGAGAGGATCATTTCCCCTCTCTTAATCTCCCGAAACCCTAACCTTAGGAGATGCAATCGGCGGAGGTTGGATCGCGTCAACAATTGCGGCGGCGTTCACATTAACCCAACTTGCGTGGACAAATACTCCTCGCATAGAACCCTCTAGAAGGCGTGTGACCTATAAAAATGAAGCTCTCTAACCCTAGAATCGTTTAGAACCAGTGGCGGCTGCAGAGGAGCTGGATCGAGGGAGATCTCCAGCGATTAGGGGCTGCTGCGTGTACAAGTGCCTTGGGTTTTCTTTCTCCTTCCTTCTTCATCCGATTCAGGTAGGTGATAGCAAACCAAACCCTACAAATAATATATGGTTGGAAGCATCATCGTGTCAGCTTTTCATTGATGTAGAAAGCCCTTAAATTTTATCAAGTGTTCTGCGAGAATTTTTGATTTTAGTAGAAGAATGTCACATCTAGGGTTATAACTGTTCCCTTTCGATTAAGTAGTAATTTAAGGTTGTAAACATAAAATTGATTCATGTATCTTGTAGAGTTTTTTGTGCTCTTTCTGTTGGTAGTAAAAGCCCCAAATTCATGCTTTATATCATGCGAATTCCATGTTTTAGTCTAACCCTAGAAACCTCGCCGGAGTCAGGCAAGGCAAAAGGGGCAGCGATCTGTCTGGACTTGTGCGGCCACACGATAGACCGCACGTCCAAGACATGTGGCCTGTTGTTGACCATTTAAAGGTTTCTATCCCTGATCGTTTCCCTGGAACGTGCGGCCGAATCCTAACCGCATGTCTATCATGCGGCCAGTTCCAGACCGCACATCCTTCCCAGCGGCATCCTACCGACCATCCATCTCCTGCAGGCCTTCGGACCTGAGGGGGCATGAGCGGCCTGTCTGTGACCGTCCATGGAGATGTATGGTCCAGAACAGACCGCACATCTATAACAGAACAGATTAATTGTCATTACAGTATGTTATGTTAGTAGATTAGTGGTAAATGACATGTTAGTAACACACCTAATAAACTGTAATTCATGACAGTAAATAATTCTTGCTGATTTATTTAATTAGAGCTTGATCTTGATTCATCTTTCCAATGAATGTCAATCTAAATTGTGATTCATGTATAATTGCAATGGCTATTAGGATTACACTTGTTATAACCTTAGACCTAAACCGTTAATCATGAACCATTATTATCCCCTAGAATTAAACTTGGACTCAATCGAACTGTTGTGATATGAGTCATAGTCCGAATTGGACTAACAGAGACATGCGCGACCGATAGTGGACCGCATATCTCCCTGAATGGCCCTATAGCGACCGTTCATCCCTAGCTAATGCCAATTAGTTTTGGCCGATTATCCTTGATCCATCTTCGGCCAATTCCTGATTTGATCAGCCCAGTAGAACCTAGGCCGACCAGCAGACAGTGGGCTGGACTCTGGTTCAGTTCCACCTTGCCTATGGCAGCCCAGGAGCCCACTTGGGTGAAGTTCTAGATTATTGTTAGGCCATGTGTTGTGCGGACAATAATGGACCGTACATCTTACAGGCGGCCCTTAATGGACCGTTCAATTAATGAGCAGCTCTGTCAGGACCGCATATCTTGTCTTCGATTTTATAAACTTCTGGCCTTGTGCGGCCTAATACTTACCGTTCATGTTGAAGAGCGACCCTTAATCAGCCGTTCAACCCAGCCTAGTTCCTATTAGTGCGGCCCAGAGTCAACCGCACAATGCTTGAGCGGTTCAGTAGTGACCGTATATCTTCTAGAGATGAGTTTTCTTCGCGTTTTATGGTTTTGAATCCAAGAACATGATGGTTCTTGATATCTTGAACTCCTGGACAGAAATTCTGGACAGTATCTCTTCAACTTAGCCTTGGGATGTTCCGAGGTAAGTTTGTACTTGATTATAATTGGCCATTTTAACTTGATTAAAGTCTAGACAACTTGGGATCTTGGATCCATTAAATCAATGCCAATGCAACATAGGGGCCCGGTCTGGTCCTGGGGAGAGAGCCCGAAAAGTACTTGTGCCCATGGGAGTTTGTAATGACATGGTGAGGCATTGCACCCAGTGCATGACTAGCGTGGTGTCTATGACAACGATCTCTTAATCTCTTACTTGAATCGTGTTCGACTTGGTTATATTCTCGCTTATTGGCCAATTTCCTACAATTTCCTGTTATTTATAGTATTCATAAACTTGAAGTTCTTATAGTTATATCATTGTTGGCAATGGTTTATTTCCTCGAATTAATCAAGGATTAAGCATAGGGAAATACTCCCTAAATAGGGCAAAATGGCACATCGCCAAAGTTGCTCTGCCAGTCGAGTTGTGCTCAGAAATCAAGACGTGTCACCGAGTCAAGCGGTGCAACATAACAACCGGGGATCGGCCTCGAGGAAATGGTACTATGCCAGCCAGTTTCTCCACAATCGGGTCGATTTCAGGATTCGGGACAACCTGCCGTACCTTACGGCACTCTGTGAAGATTCGGGGATCACCCTCGGACATCTTATATACGGTATCACACCACCGATGCTTCAACAACCAGGTTAACTCGGGACTCAGAACAGCCTGCCGCTTCATACGACTCTTCGCTAAGGAGCAAGGGTCACCCGACCACCAGACAAATGGCATCATCATGTCGACGGCCCAGTCTCTGAACCCAACCAGGGGTCCTAACCAGCTAGCCGTGACCCACGGCAACATCAACGATCGATCGGGTCCACCCCCGATCACTCAGTTCGCGGGTTTACCTACGTTCAACACAGCCACCAGAGCCGACCCGGAGGTGCCCTGACTACAAGCCACGCCATGTGGCACCCAGCAATGAGGTCGGGGTCTACCCTCGAGTCGCCTCCCTTCAGCCCTCTAAAGTCAAAGGAAGACCCGTCAAGGCCAACCACAAGCTTCAGGAGCTCACAACACCCTTACATGGTCCGCACATGCGTGTGGGGAACTTTCCCGAGCACCTGGTGGGTGCGTATGATCCAGCCACCCTACAGCAAGTCGGAGCTCGACTCAGGACTCCCAGTAACCCACCGCGTCATGCACCACCATCGTGCGGCCACGCACGCGGATCGACCTGTTTATAGCTGGTCAAACCCTCAGTCAAACCCCCAGTCAAACCCTAAGTCAACCCGCAGTCAAACCCTCAGTGAACCCCCAATCAAACCCTAGTCCAACCCCAGTCAAACCCTCAGTCAACTCCCAGTAAACCCCCAGCCAAACTCCCAGTCAACCCTCAGTCAAACCCCAGTCAACCCCTAGTCAACCCTCAATCAACCCTCAGTCAACCCCCAATCAAACTCTCAGTCAAACCCCAGTCAAACTCTCAATCAAACCCACAGTCAAACCACCAGTCAACCCCCAGCCCAACCCCAGTCAAACCCTCAGTCAACCCTTAGTCAAACCCTCAATCAACCCCCAGTCAAACTCCCAATCAACCCTCAGTCAAACCACCAGTCAAACCCCAGTCAAGCCTCAGTCAAATCCTCAGTCAAACCACCAGTCAACCCCCAGTCAAACCCCCAGTCAAGCCTCAGTCAAATCCCCAGTCAAACCCAAGTCATACCCGTGGTCAAACCCCGCTAAACCTCCCAGTCAAGCCCGCCTAAACCCCCCATGGGGAGGGGTTTACCCAGACCAGCTTCCCCCCTCAAGATAGCCCGCGTAAACACCCCATGGGGAGGGGTTTACCCGTACCAGCTTCACCCCTCAAGATAGCCCGCGTAAACACCCCATGGGGAGGGGTTTACCCGTACCAGCTTCACCCCTCAAGCTAGCCCGCGTAAACCCCCCATGGGGAGGGGTTAACGCGGACCAGCTTCAACCCTCAACCTAGCCCGCCTAAACCCCCCCATGGGGAGGGGTTTACCCGGACCAGCCTCACCCCCAAAGCTGGTCCGCCTAAACACCCACAGAAAATTAAAAAAAACATTTTTTACTACGCGTAAACCCCTCCGGGGAGGGGTTTAGGCGGACGCCCGGAGGGGTTTAGGCGGTCCAGATCGAGCCTTGGGTCTGGTCCGCCTAAACCCCCCTGGGAGAGGGGTTTAGGCGGACCAGCCCAGCCCCCTGGCTGGTCCGCCTAAACCCTGGGCGGGTCCGCCTAAACCCCATCCAAATTAAAAAAAAAAGTTTTTTAACAAAAGAAAAGCCCCTCCGTGAGGGGTTTAGGCGGACCAGACCAGCCCCTTGGGCTGGTCCGCCTAAACCACATCTCCCCACTCCGTTACACACACAAAAAACACACAAAAAAATAGAAAAATAAAATAAAAATGTCACTGTTTAGGGGGTTTACCCGGTCAACTTGGTCCGCCTAAACCCCCCCATGACCCTTCATCTTCCCCTATAAAAGCCCCCATAGGGAGCTCAAGGGGCAACGAACATGCAATGGAATGAGAGATGCAATGCAACACCCTCCGACCTAACTGTCCCGCCCTCAGACTCCCGAGGCCTTCGGCAAGGGTCAGGGACGCAAGGAGCTAAGTGCGCGTGTGGTTGGCTTGTTGATCGGCTCGTACACGCCGAGGGTATGTCACACGTACTCCCCTCACGCGGTGTCTAGCCATCGCACACAAGTCCATGCCCGTCACGTATAAGGCATTATGACGACAGTGAATACACCCGTATCTCGGGTCCGCCCGCGTATGACAACCCACGGTGGCTACGCATACGCTATGATGCTGCACCTGCTTCCGACACGGAACCGCATGCCCATTGTTAGCCCCGAGTCGGCCGCCGACCGCTCTGACTGATGACTCGAGTTAGCCGGACCCTGGCCCGGGAGTAATATTCCCAGGGCCGGCCTCGACTCCCTGGCATGACGACACTCGCCTTCCAAGGCCCGGACCCGACCGCTAACCTTGAGCCGCATCCAACCTCCGTCAGCCGCTAGCCCACGACCGCCCCTACCACCTAGGCAGTCGGGCTTGTCTCGATCTCCTCATGGAGAGCCTCTGTAAAACACGCAGATATCTACCATATTCCACATTTACCCGGGGACCGACCCACGTGTCGGAATTGTCCCGCGGCTTGCGCCCATGGTACTTCGGCCTCCTCGGCCCATTTGTAAAGCCCACGCGGCTCTCATACAGCATGAAACCAGTTGAACACATGTACATGTACTCGGGTCTCAGTCTCTTTACGGCGCCCGCCTCCTTCAGTCACAACGGTGCCTCTGGCACCCAACTGCCAGTCACACTGGGCCCAGAGCACGACCATCAAGGTCTGTCGGCGCCCGCCTCCTCCAGTCACAACGGTGCCCCCTGCACCCGACTGCCAGCTACACCAGTCACAACGGTGCCCCCGACACCCGACTGCCAACAACTCCAGTCAGAACGGTGCCCCCGGCACCCGACTGCCAGCTACTCCAGTCACATCGGGGCCCGTGGCACCCGACCACTCAGCTACCCCAGTCACAACGGTGCCCCCGGCACCCAACTACCCAGCTACTCCAGTCACAATGGTGCCCCCGGCACCCGACTGCCAGCTACTCCAGTCACATTGGGGCCCGCGGCACCCGATCACTCAACAACTCCAGTCATAACGGTGCCCCCGGCACCCGACTACCAGCAAGTCCAGTCACATCGGGGCCCACAGCACCCGATCACTCAACAACTCCAGTCACAGCGGTGCCCCCGGCACCCGGCTGCCAGCTACTCCAGTCACATCGGGGCTCACGGCACCCGATCACTCAACAACTCTAGTCACAACGATGCCCCCGGCACCCGACTGCCAGCTACTCCAGTCACAACGGTGCCTACGGCACCCCTACTGCCCCGACCTCGACACAGTCTCATGTCGGGAATACATTGCGACGCCCCTCGGGCGCCATCCTGCTGAGTCACAGGTCCTCTGATGAGCACTATGTACATATACAAAGCTACCCACACAATAACGCAATGACCCGGGGACCGTCATGAATGACAGAATTGTCCCGTGGCTTGCAAACAATTGTAATCGGGCTCTCATGCCCCCATATAAATGCCTTTCATGGCATATAAGTTCTGTAATCCAGTCAGGGAGCGGATTCCCCTCCTCGCCGAAAATAGTCTCTCTGCCCCCCAGTTATTCCTGTTGTGTTGTTGTTGCCCTGTCGCTGTTGCACGGACTAAGCCCTCCCGACGACGCGGCTCCCAGGGTCCCTGACTCTCTCTTCGACAGTAGAAACAAAGGTATTCGGATTCAATCCGATGTAAAATAAACGTAGGTTGCTTGCGACCGGTGGGGAAAGACGTCCAGTACACGAATCCCCATAATCGCCTGCGCACTCGCACCCGTAGAACCCCTTCTATCCACGTGTCGCCCGATCCCTCGAGCCACGTGTCACGTCCTGGCGACGCTTCCCCGGTCAATCCTCGGTTCCATAGGTGATTGTCAAGAAATCGACTGGCACGCCCGCATTCCACCCAGCCATCCCTATCCCAGTCTCCCAGAATGATGAACCATACGCCATCCCTTCCAGTGCGTTCCTATCATTCTCTCTGCCTTCTTCTCAATACCCCCGGAATCTCCGCGTGCCCAGTCAACCTATCTCGACCTTCCGTAAAAGGTGAGTATACACCCCCGCCGCGAGGAAAAAATGACAAGTGACTCCCCGCGGTCGCAAACAAAGATGGCACACCCGGTGGGACGTCTCCTACCTTTCTTCTTTCTGCCAAAGAGGAGGTACACCTGTCAAGTGTACGTTGCAATGCCCTCACCTTTTCTTATCGGAGAGGAAGAGGAGGGCCCGTGTCTAAGATGCAACATGCAACCGGTCGTCATCGAGCGATCAACCTGCACCAGCAACAGCAACAACAAAACGGTGGTGATGGTGACCTGCGGTCCAATCGTCATCGCCATGCACGTCGGGCACCTACGGTTGGCAATGCCAATCGTGTTCGGCAACGTTGCCTTGGCCTTTGGCTCGCCCTGATCTTTGGGCGCCATTGCCATGGCCCACAAGCAGCCCAGTCTGGTGACTGCCCATATAGGCAGCTGGCCCCTCTGCTCCTCCAGCAATAGAGACCCATGTGGTCTTTTACTCCTGGGTCCCCAGCTCCACCAGCACCCGACACGGGCTTTCTACCCCGAGTCCTCGGCTCCTCAGCACCTCACTCGGGTTCTCAGCTCCGAGTCCCAACCAAGCCTACCCCCAGCACAGGTTTCCCACCCCTGGGTCAAGGCCTCCCAGCATGCTATTTGGGCCTCTCGACCCGAGTCTCAGACGAGTCGACACTCAATATGGGCTTTCAACCCCGAGTTCGAGGCTCCCCAACATCTGGCTCGGGTAGACGACCCCGGGTCTCATCAAGGTCGGTCCTCGATGCAGACTCTCTGCATTGGGCCCCTTGGCCTCCCAGCTCTACAGCGAGGTCTTTACCCCTACGATCCAGCAAGGCCAACTCCTAGCAAAGGGTTTCCTCTTCAGGACAAGGCCACCTCAACACCCAAGACGGGCGTCTAGCCCTAGGTCTCAGTTCCAGCAACACCCAACATGGGCGCCTAGCCCTGGGTCTCAGTTCTAGCAACACCCAAGACGGGCGCCTAGCCTTGGGTCTTAGTTCCAGCAACACCCAAGACAGGCGTCTAGCCCTGGGTCACAGTTCCAGCAACACCCAAGACGGGCGTCTGGCCCTGGGTCTTAGTTCCAGTAACACCCAAGACGGGCTCCCAGCCCTGGGCTCCAGCTTCACCAGCACTCGAGACGGGCATTCAGCCCCGGGTCCTAACTACATCAACACCCAAGATGGGCTTGCCGCCCTGGGTCCCAGCTACATCAATACCCAAGATGGGCGCTCCGCCCTGGGTTCCAGTGATGAGGGTCTATGAACGATCTAGAGGGGGGTGAATAGATCAGTCACCCAATAAAATCTACTGCAACAGTTTCTAGTGCGGAAATAAAATAAACTGCTGCTGGACGGCAGAAATGTAAGAGAGAGCAGTCACAGAAATCCAACTATAGCAGATCTGAACTTAACCGGACCTAAGCATGCATCTACAGCGTATAATGGAAATGATCATGATGCACAACAATTCGCACGGCAATCACACAGGAGACAGGAAGTTTTTAAGGTGGTTCAATCTCAAACCCGAGATCTACGTCCACCCCACACTCCAACCTGGAATGTGGCTTCAACCGCTGATTCACAGCTTCAACTGCTGGGCCTCACAGCTTGCCTACAACCGCTGACTAACAGCTTGACCGCTGGGCATTACAGCTTTGCCAACCGCTGAGGACTACAGCTTAACCCGTCCAGAGGAATCCTCCTCTGCCCGCTGAGCAATACAGCTTAGCTCTGCTGACTAATAGCTTGAAAACAAGGTTTCAGAAAATAAAATAAAAACAAACGAAAAACAAGAAATCTCAAATGGAATGTAGCTCACAATGAGCAATCTCAGTTCTGGTATCTGAACCAAGAAACTGATGAACAATCATTCAGAGAAAGTCTCTCAGACTCCTCTCACTCTACTATCTTTTTCTCTTCTCTCTGGATCGTTTCTTTTCTTCTCTGCTGCACTCTCTTTTTTTTCTGTTCTCAATAGCACACACAGATCTTCTTGTACGATCAATTTCTCCAGATGGAGAAGTCTTCTATTTATAGCATCAGAGAGGTGGGCGTGTGTCCTCCACAATTCTCGCCCAGAGCGCCTTGAACACGTGGCAGTATTTCAGCTCACTGCGTTACACGTGTCACGATCCTGGCACATCCTTCATTCTTGGATCACGTGCCCTTCTTAATTTCTTCTAGCAGATATCCTACAAAGGTTAAAGCACAGAGTTGGTTTGAGATTTGATCTAAGCCTGTACATACTTGATGCACATAATGCAGTATGCATATTAGAAAGTATGTACAATGAAGGTGAATGCACGGACGTGCCACCAGAGAATGTATAGACTTTGTGTGCAATGTACAAGACGATATACAGACTTGCTGGCTTGTAATGCGATATGCATATAGGAAAGTATGCACATTGAAGATGAATGCTCGGACATGCCATCAACGAGTGTATGGACTTAGTGTGCATGCGACAATGATGTACAGACTTGCTGGTGTGATGATTCATGAACTTAAATGCTCGTGCCAGCAACGGTTGTACAAACTTATGAATTAATGCACGAACTTAATTGCTAGTATCATCACAGGTTGTACAGACTTTGTGTACTTGTGTATGCATAAGGCAACGTGATGCACTGACTCTGCATATGCATGAAGAACACTGGCTGTACTGACTTGGTCGAGTGAAACAACGGAGGCTGTACAGACTAGCCACCAAAGAATGTACAGACTTTGATGAGAAAGATGCACACATGCACAATGAACACGGATGCACTGACTAAGCCACGAGCTGAGCTAACGGATATATAGACTTGCTCAGTCATCAAACCAACCGTGTGCAGACTTAGTGTACACATGAAACAAACGAGTGCACTGACTATGGCTAACACATGCAAACACGCATCGATCAGTGATATGCAAGAGATGGTCAATGCACTAACTATGTGGCGTGCAACTATAATTAACGCACCAATGCAAGCTATGCACTAACTAGAATAGACATGATGCAGAGAACAGACAATGCACCGTATAGCTGCGTCAATGCAATGCCCATACTGTGTCAACGCACACCCCTTTTACTCTTAATGTATGAACTATATATGCTGAAGTATGAAGAAGTATGAAGCGTGCAGGACATTTATTAATTCTCTCACATGATTCATTAGTGATTGCTATCATCAAAACAATATGACATCATCAAGGCACAGGGGGCACAACATCCAGTACTCCCGCATCACCAGCACCCAAGACGGGCGTTCAGCCCCGGGTTCCAGCTCCAGCAATACCAAAAAAAAGGGGGGTCATCCAGCTCTGGGATCCGGCTCCAGTAGCACCCAAGGCGGGCGTTCAGCCCCGGGTTCCTGCTCTATCAACACCCAGGACGGGTCGCCTGCCCTGGGATCCAGTTCCATCAACACCCAAGACGGGCGTTCAGCCCGGGTCCCAGTTCATCAACGCCCAATATGGGCATTCAGCCCCGGGTCCCAGCTTTATTAACACCAGAGACAGGTATTCGGCCTCGGGTCCTAGCTTCATCAGCACCCGAGACGGGCCTCCAACCCTGGGTTATAGTTTCGACAATGCCCAAGATCGACATCCAGTCCTGGGTCCTAGCATCATCGGCACTGGAGGCGGGCTTCTAGTTCTGGAACCCATCGTCGTCAAGCACTCAGTTCAGGTTTCCAGTCCCGGATCCCAGCTTCATCAACTCCCAACACAGGCTTTCAGCCTCGGGCACTAGCTTCGCCAACACCCAGTACGGGCGTCAAGCTCTGGGTCACCATCCCTCTGACATCCTCAGTTCACGACATGGGTCACAAACCCCGAGTTCCAGCAACAACTCTGATGGACCAAGTGAATCCCAAGTTCCAGGTCGCCATTCTGTCGGCCCCAACTCAGGAACTGCACTCCCGAGTTCCAACTACATCGACACTCACTAGAAATGCCATGCTCTAGACAACCCCAGACCGGGTTCGTTCGATACACCACATTGGTGCTGAGTCAACCTCAGCCCTGCAAACAAAAAAAGGGGTGACATAGTGGCTGCAAAAATGGGTGACCCACCGCCGCCACCCCTGCCTCCAGAAGACTAGGTGAGGCTCAGAGAAGATGATGTGCAAGTATCACACTGGGGGCAATCACCCTGGTCCAGTATCCAGCCTTCCAAGCCAAAATAATGGGGGCAACTCTAAGAAGGAGCGTCCATCCTCCCTCGAAGGAATATGGGTCATTAGAAAAGAGGCCTAACCCATTCGGAGGTCCTGAGCTAAGAGGCCCCTCCACTCACCAGAATGGTACCAAGCTCAAAAGCCAGCAGAGTGAAAGAGGGTGAATCCTGCCGACACCTGCCCAGTAGCTCCAAAGAAACTCCACATGCGTCAGCTAACGACTCGGTGGAATTCCTGCCAACGCCAATTGGCGACGTCGGCGATGCTCCATCGGGTCCCCACCGGTGGCTACCAGCAAACCCTAGCGGGAGGTCCATCCCTTCGGTATTTACCATGTCCCAAGGTGTAGCAACACCCTGGCAGACACTTAGTCTCAGAGCGGCATCAGCCATCATGTTCATCATGGCTGAGCCACCCGGATCCCAGTTAAAGTCCCGGCCATCTACGGCAAAGACCAGCCAGTCTCTGAATCCACCCTGAAGTCCCGAGCTACTCGGTCGAGGGTCGATCCACACTCTCTTCTACAACAGCAACAAGTCGCCAATGATGCTCCCGGGCAACGTCCCCCGACATCAACAAGCTAAGGATGACAGTCGCAAGGCTCGCAGGTATCAAAAGCAAAACAAAAAAAAAAACAAAAAAGGAGCTAAAAATAGAGATGCCCTGACGGACTCATCCACTCTTTCCATAAGGTGGCTGGGGGCAAAAAGGCCGCAAACCCAGCTGAGGTGAAAACCCGCAAGGGCGCCTCAGGCAAAATCGGGTTACCCCTCGGTGTGAAAACCCGTAAGGGCGCACCGGAAAAAGTAAAAGAGGGCCAGCTCTGGCGAAAACCCAAAAGGGCGGTGGAGCTGGTAAAGAGAAAAAGAAAAATGTCTCTTCCCCTATAGGAACAGCCAACCACCTCACCCTAAATCCCTGACCGATCCACCGTAATAGTGGGTCAATATACCCTCTTTTGACCGTCACACCATGATGGTTGGCCCACACCCAGTTTTTGACCAATACACCATCATGGTTGGTCACCACCCAACATCCAGGTCAATACACCATCACGGTCGACCTACATGTTTCCTCCTAGTCTCACACTATCCCCATTTGCCGCTACCCTCCTTGACCTATAAGCCGCCATGGCTGGTCAAGCCTCCACCTTGGTCGTCCTCCTTCACAGTCGACCTACACATACCCTTGACTAAGCACCTCCATAGTCAATCCAACACCTGATCTTTGGCCAAAACACCACAATGCTTGGCCTACACATCACCCAGTTCCTCACCGATACACCTTCTCAGTCAGTTAAATCCCTAACCTTTGGCCAATATGCCTCTTTGGTCAGCCTACGTCAATTCTTGGCCTATACGCCACCACAACCCAAAAACTCAGCCTTTGCATCATCAAAGCCGATCTGTTCAAGCTTCAGTCCAAGCTCCAGCTGCAAGCTACACGGATCAACCAGCTTAAAGGTCTACATGAAGCTCCAGATTGCTTGGCAACCAGCCAAGCCCCAGCGAGCAACTCCAGCACCAACACAATGGATCAACAGCAACGATCCCACCAGTAATGTCCTTCGACAGCAGCAAGCTAAGGACACCCAGCGCCAGTCACCAAACAGCTAAAAGGCTCTCAGGTAAACAAAAAAAAAGAACAACAACAAAAAATGGGGTTAAAAATAAAGATACCCCGGCGGACTCAGTCGCCCCCTTTCTCAAGGAGGCGGCTGGCGGTAAAAAGGCCAGTAACCCGGTTGAGGTGAAAACTCGCAAGAGCATCTCAGGCAAAATTGGGTGACCCCTCGATGCGAAAACCCGCAAGGGCGCATCGGAAAAAGCAAAAGGGGGTCAGCTCTGCCGAAAACCTGAAAGGGCAGCAGAGCTGGTAAAGAGAACAAAAATAAAATTTCTCTTCTCCCTCAGCTAGGGGCAACCAGCTACCCACCTTCCAGCAACCATATCCCCGGTCAGTTGGCCTATACCAGTCCCTGACCAATCCCCTGCTCCAGTTTATAAATCCTGCACCTCCATGTCGGCCATATAACATTACGTTTGGCCTAAACCAGCTCCCTAGGCCACTCCCATCCCTTGGTGGCCTATACCAGTCTCTGGCTAATACGTCTCTCTAGCTCATTGATCTTACACTCCCCATTTAGCCATACACCACCCCAGTTGGCTCACATTTCCTCTAGCCTCACACCACCATGGTCGGCCCATACACACCAGCAATTCATACACTAGTCCAATCATTCATTCCAGCAAACCTCTGCCTACACACCACCTCGGTTGGCTTTTAAACCACATCAACCTCAGATCCATCTATCGTGAGGATCCATAAACCCATGATTCCCAGTCACCTACTCATCATGGTTAAGTCACCATGAATCCAGTCATAACTCCAGCAATACGCCGTAAAGACGTACCAGTTCCCAGATCCCAGTCATGATTCCAGTAATATGCCACCAAGGCTCACCGGTTCCCAGATCACCAGTCAAACTTCAGATTACTCAGTAACCAGTCAAAGTCACTACCATGGCTACGACGGTGACAAGCCATCAACAGCACAAACTCCAGGTTATGTCCCCTGACAACAGCACGCTACGGACGGCAGCCACAAGGATCCCTGGTCAAAAAAATAAAAAAATGGGGTTAAAAATAGAGATACCCCGGTGGCCTCAGTCAACTCCCTCTACGAGGCGACTGGGGGCAAAAATTGCCACCAACCCAGCTAAGTTGAAAACCAGCAAGGGCACCTTAGGCAAAATCGGGTAACCCCTCGGTGTGAAAACCCGCAAGGGCGCACTGAAAAAAGTAAAAGGGGGCCAGCTCTGGTGAAAACCCTCAAGGGCGGTAGAGTTGGTAAAGAGAAAACAAAAAAAAACTCTCTCTCCCTCACTACTCCTCATTGATGAGAGTCATCAACCGCGACATCCCGCCGACGGCGACCTCAGTGTCACTCCATGACAATGGTGGTTGTTGCACCCCCGAGGGTCGGCCATCGCCAATTCCAGCTCTAAAGTTCGGCTACACACTTTGACGGTTGGCCGACCAGTCCCAGCTTTGACTACAAGGCCTTCACAGGCCGGCCGCCAGCTCCCAGTTCCAGTTTCGGCTACAACACCTTCACAGGCCAGCCGCCCAGCCTCTAGTTCTAGTTTCAGCTACAACGCCTTTATAGGCCAACCGCCCAGTCTCCAGTTCCAGTTCCGACTACAACGCCTTCACAGGCCAGCCGCCAGCTCTTAGCTCCCAGCTCCCATTCCCGGCTACAACGCCTTCACAGGCGAGCCGCCAGCTTCCAGTCCCAGTCTCCGGCTACAATGCCTTCGCAGGCCAGCAGCCAACTCCCAGCTCTAGTCCCGGCTACAACGCCTTTACAGGCTAGCCGCCAGCCCCAGTTTTGGCTACAACGCCTTTACAGGCCCGCCGCCCAGTCTTCAGTTCCAGCATTTCGGCTACAATGCCTTTACAGGCCAGCCGCCCAGCCTCCAGTCCCAGTTTCGGCTACAACGCCTTTACAGGCCAGCCACCCAGTTTTCAGTTCCGGTTCCGGCTACAACGCCTTTATAGGCTAGCCTCCCAGTTCCAGTTCCAATTTTCGGTCCCAACATTCCGACTATAATGCCTTCACAGGCCAGCCGCCCAGTTCCAGTCACCAGTCCCAGTATCCGGCTACAACGCCTTCGCAGGCCACCCTCCCAGTTCCAGTCACCAGTCCCAGTATCCGGCTACAACACCTCAACGGTCAGCCGGCCAGCTCCAGCTCTAGTCCCGGTCTCTGGCTACGCCACCATGGCAGCGTGCCAGCCAACCCCAACCTCAACTCCAACTCCAACTCCCCAGACTAAACAATACGATGAACCTAGGCCAACACACCCTCTCGGGTCGGCCTCCAGCTTCCAGACTCCAGCAACATAGGCCAACACACCCTCTCGGGTCGGCCTCCTATTTCCAGACTCCAGCAACATAGGCCAGCACACCCTCACGGGTTAGTCTCCGGCTTCTAGTCTCCAGTAATGCAGGCCAACAGACCCTCACGGGTAGGCCTCCAGCTGCCAGCCTCCAGTCCCCAGCAACATAGGCCGACATACCCTCACGGGCCGGCCCCCAGCCTTCACCATACAGTAATATGGGCCAACACACCCTTACGGGTCAGCCTCTAGTCTCCCGTTTCTAGTTCCCAGTTACACCGGCTAATGCACTCTCACGAGTCGGCCTCCAGCTCCCAGCCCCCAGTGATATAGGTCAACACACCCTTACGGGTCGACCTCCAATCCCCAACAACGTGGGCCAAAATAGCCTCGCGGGTCGGCCTCTAGCCTCCAGTCACCAGCAATACAGGCCAACACACCCTTACGGGTTAGCCTCCAGCTTTCAGTCCCCAGTCCTCTGGGTCAACACCGCCTTATGGACTGTCCTCCAACTTCCAGTCTCCAGCCATCCAGGTCAACATGCCTCATTCAGGCAGGCCTCCAGCACCCAGCCTTCGATATCCAGCTTCCAGTACCCAATTTCCAGTACCCAGCTTCCAGTATCTAGCCTCCAGTATCCAATGTCTAATACCCAGCTCTAAAATCCAGCTTCCAGTATCCAGTTTCCAGTGTCTAGTTTCAGTACCCAGCCTCCAACATCCAGTTCAAGTACCCCGATTCCTAGTATCTAGCACCAGGACTCCGGTTCCGGCTTCCAGTTCCAGCCTCCGATTCCAATGCCCAGTTCCCAGCATCTAATTTCCCATTTCCCATTTCCAATTCCAGTTTCCAGCAATGGGCTAGCATGCCTCATAGGGGTAGGCCTCCAGTTCCAGCACCCAGTATCCAATTACCAGTTGCCATATCCAACATCTAGTTCCCAGTTCTAGCCTCCCATCCCAGCACCCAGTGGCCAGATTCCAGTCTCTATTCCCGATATCCAGTCCCGATGTCCAGTTCCCAGTTCCCAATCTCCAGCCCCAGTACTTTGTCTCCTGTATCTGGGTCACAATCTCCAGTCCCAGGATCCAATCCTTGCCTTCCAGTCTCTAGCCTCTGACCTCCAGTTTCCATCAGTAGACCAGCATGCCTTAGCCAGGCGGGTCTACAGTCTAAGTATCCAGGTTTTTAGCCTCTAACTTCTAACGGCCGACAACAGGCCAATACACCTTACTCAGGCAGACCTCCAGTATCCAGTACCCAGTCTTTGGTAACAGGCCACTACACCTCATGGGCTGATCAACAACAACAGCCACATGAACAAATCCAGACACCTTACAGACTAGCACGCCTTGAAGGCCAGTCTACAGCAGCTCTAGACCAACATACCCCCAGGGGTCAGTCTACCGCACTCCGACCATCACACCTCAATGGTCAGCCAGCAACCATGCCTTCGACGGCACCTCAGTGATCAGCTGATCGTGGCTCCCAGTCAATATACCTCAGCAATCAGCCGAGTGGACTTCCTAGTCGATACACCTCGACGGTCAACCAGCACATTAACATGTACCATCCACCATATTATGATGATTATGTGTCTAATATCATTTGTGGTCATTGTACTATTTAAAGGGTCAGACGACCTCAACTTCGGCTACTGCACCATGACGGTCAGTCGACAGCATCAACATTCGGCCATACACCGCGAGGATCGGCCGAATACGATTCTCAGCCAATACCCCTCTCTGGGGGCAAATCCAACAACCTCAGACCAAGACGCTTCGCCGAGGCAGGTCTCCAGCAACCGCAGACCAAGACGCCTCACCGAGGCAGGTCTCCAGCAACTCCAGACCAAGACGCCTCACCGAGGCAGGTCTCCAGCAACTTCAGACCAAGATGCCTCATCGAGGCAGGTCTCCAATGACTTTAGACCGAGATGCCTCACCCATGTAGGTCTTCAACAACTCCAGACCAAAATGGCTCTCCGAGGCGGGTCTATAGCAACCCTAGGTCGGCATGCTTCCCTGAGACAGGCCCTCAACAACACCGAGTCAACGGCCCTTGTCAAGGCCGACCCCCAGCAACACCAGGTCAACATGTCTCGCCGAATCTTGCCTCCAGCAGCATCAGACCAACGCACCTACGACACTGATTGTCTTCGACAGCTTCGCCCCAGTCGTCGGATCACCCTACTTCTTGGGTGTGGTCCCCGTGGCTGCTCCGCAGCTGCCCACTTCTCAGTTAACGTCATCCATCCCCCTGTTACTCTGGCCTCTCCGGATTCCCTGACACCACCAGCCAACCAACCGGTCCCTACCACTTTGACCGTGCAATGGCGGCCCTGGCAGGAGCTGGAATCTCTCAACTTCGAAGCCCTAGTATAATCCCAGTTCTCATGTAACCCCTGACCCACTAGCTATAATCCCAATCACATCTAGCCATGACAAAGTGGCCTCCAGCATCATAACTTGACGATTTGCAAGTGCCCTACAACACAACTCCAGCTACAATGCTTCAGAGCTGTGACCAGCCCGTCCCATATGACGGTGGGTGCCAAGCTTGGCAAATGCGCCCCCATGGGCAGTCAACAGATGATGCCAGCATCCCACAAGAAGAATCAACCACCACAACAGTGGTAGGCTGCTAACGACTGACCACAGGCTTTGCCACAAAGCCCCGATCAGAGCGACGATCATCTTGTCGCCAGCCAACAATCCCAGGGGCTGAGGGATAAGTGGCCCTCCAATTCCCAAGACAGGGAAGTCTCGAACCCCCTTACACAGCATTGTCAGCTACGGTCACGACCAAAGGGGAACAGGCCCGGGAGTGAAAAATGCTCAAAGCACTCCTTGACTTAGACAAGGTGGAAAACATGACAAAACATAAATCTCAGTACACAAATCCACCTCCGGGGGCAAGACATGGCTCCCGCCAGTGTAACCTCTGATAATAAAAAGGGAGCCACAAGTGGTCTCCCATTGCTTGCCAGCCACCCTACGAGGCGGGATGGATTCGACAGTCCTGGCCTACCCCTGTCTCAGATTTGTAATGGTGGAGGGTCCTTTCCAACGAGCCGCCTCTCCTCAAAAAATCCACAAAGCCCGCTGTGCAAGGTAGGCCCCAGGCCTAGGCAACAAAGCCAGAAGCATTGCTACACTAGGCTTCCTTGGCCTCTCTTCGCCATCAGCATTGGCATCCAGCCCAGTCATATCATCAACTACCGAAGTGACCACCTGTATGGAGAGTTCGGCGTCCAGACCAGATTACTCCCACGATGCGGGCCCTGCACACCTCTGCTACAAGCCCGACATGGGAGACAAACGGAAACAGAATTTCCAAGTCGTGAATAGCGGGCTACAACTTCAAGCACTACGCATGTGTCCAATACATGCCATCTTCATCAGCTCCATGCCCTCAATGGCTTCGGCAAATTGCCCACCAGCCACTCAAATCTCTCTAGAATCCAGCTCTATAACCTCCCAGGATCAACAGTCTTCTGCAGACCCACCACCGTCGCATGAAAGATCGCAACGGGAGCGTCAACCCTCAGAGCAAGAAACTCCCACACACCAACAGGGTCGGGAGAAATCAAGCTTGAAAGGCGCACGCCCCGCGGGGGGCATTTGTTGGCACCGTCTTATTTCCTTGAATTAATCAAGGATTAAGCATAGAGAAATACTCCCTAAATAGAGCAAAATGGCACATCGCCAAAGTTGCTCTGCCAGTCTAGTTGTGCTCAGAAATTGAGACGTGTCGTCGGGTCAAGCGGCGCAACATAACAACCGGGGATCGGCCCCGAGCAAATGGCACTATGCCAGCTAGTTTCTCCATAATCAGGTCGGTTTCAGGATTTGAGACAACGTGCCGTACCTTACGGCACTCTGTGAAGATTCGGGGATCACCCCCGGACATCTTATATATGGTATCACACCATCGACGCTTCAACAACCAGGTTAACTCGGGACTCAGAACAGCCTGCCGCTTCATACGACTCTTCACTAAAGAGCAAGGGTCACCCCGACCACCATACAAACGGCATCATCATGTCGACGCCCCAGTCACTGGACCCAACCAGAGGTCCTAACCAGCTAGCCGTGACCCATGGCAACATCAACGATCGATCGGGTCCACCCCCGATCACTCAGTTCGTGGGTTTACCTGCGTTCAACACAGCCACCAGAGCCGACCCGGAGGTGCCCTGACTACAAGCCACGCCATGTGGCACCCAGCAACGAGGTCGGGGTCTACCCTCGAGTCGTCACCCTCCAGCCCTCTAAAGTCAAAGGAAGACCCATCAAGGCCAACCGCAAGCTTCAGGAGCTCACAGCACCCTTACATGGTCCGCACACGCGTGTCGGGAACTTCCCCGAGCACCTGGTGGGCGCGTATGATCCAGCCACCCTACAGAAAATCGGAGCTCGACTCAGGACTCCCAGTAACCCACCGCGTCATGCACCACCATCGTGCGGCCTCGCACGCGGATCGACCTGTTTATAGCTGGTCAAACCCCCAGTCAAACCCTCAGTCAAACCCTCAGTCAACCCCCAGTCAAACTCTCAGTCAACCCCCAGTCAAACTCTCAGTCAACCCCCAGTCCAACCCTAGTCAAACCCCAGTCAAACCCTCAGTCAACTCCCCAGTAAACCCCCCAGTAAACTCCCAGTCAACCCTCAGTCAAACCCCTAGTCAAACCCTAAGTCAACCCCCAGTCAAACTCTCAGTCAAACCGCCAGTCAAACCACCAGTCCAACCCCAGTCCAACCCTAGCCAAACTCTCAATCAACCCTCAGTCAAACCCTCAGTCAACCCCCAGTCAAACTCCCAGTCAACCCTCAATCAAACCCCCAGTCAACCCTCAGTCAAACCCTCAGTCAACCCCCCCAGTCAAACACCAGTCAACCCCCAGTCAAATCCCCAGTCAAACCCAAGTCAGACCCGTGGTCAAACCCCGCTAAACCACCCAGTCAAGCCCGCCTAAAGCCCCCATGGGGAGGGGTTTACCCGGACCAGCTTCACCCCTCAACCTAGCCCGCCTAAACCCCCCCATGGGGAGGGGTTTATCCGGACCAGCCTCACCCCCAAAGTTGGTCCGCCTAAACCCCCACAGAAAATTAAAAAAACATTTTTTACTCCGCATAAACCCCTCCAGGGAGGGGTTTAGGCGGACCAGATCCAGCCTTGGGTCTGGTTCGCCTAAACCCCCCTGGGGGAGGGGTTTAGGTGGACCAGCCTGGACCCCCAGGCTGGTCCGCCTAAACCCCATCCAAATTAAAAAAAAGGTTTTTTAACAAAAGAAAAGCCCCTCCGTGAGAGGTTTAGGTGGACCAGACCAGCCCCTTGGGCTGGTCCGCCTAAACCCCATCTCCCCACTCCATTACACACACAAAAAACACACAAAAAATACAAAAATAAAATAAAAATGTCACAGTTTAGGGGGTTTACCCGGACCAAGTTGGACCCTCAACTTGGTCCGCCTAAACCCCCCCATGACCCTTCATCTTCCCCTATAAAAGCCCCCCTAGGGAGCTCAAGGGGCAACGAACATGCAATGGAATGAGAGATGCAATGCAACACCCTCCGACCTAACTGTCGCGCCCTCGGACTCCCGAGGCCTTCGGCAAGGGTAGGGGACGCAAGGAGCTAAGTGCGCGCGTGGTTGGCTTGTTGATCGGCTCGTACACGCCGAGGGTATGTCACACGTACTCCCCTCACGTGGCGTCTAGCCATCGCACACAAGTCCATGCCCGTTGCGTATAAGGCATTATGACGACGGCGAATACACCCGTATCTCAGGTCCGCCCGTGTATGACAACCCACAGTGGCTACGCATACGCTATGATGCCGCACCTGCTTTTGACACGGAACACCGTGCCCACTGCTCGCCCTGAGCCGGCCGCCGACCGCTCTGACTGATGACTCGAGTTAGCCGGACCCTGGCCCGGGAGTAATAATCTCGGGGCCGGCCTCGACTCCCCAGCATGACGACACTCGCCTTTCAACGCCCGGAGCCGACTGCTCACCTTGAGCAGCGTCCAACCTCCGTCAGGCGCCAGCCCACGACCGCCCCTGCCACCTAGGCAGTCGGGCTTGTCTCGATCTCCTCATGGAGAGCCTTTGTAAAACACGCGGATATCCGCCATATCCCGCAATTACCCGAGGACCGACCCACGTGTCGGAATTGTCCCGCGGCTTGCGCCCATGGTACTTCGGCCTCCTCGGCCCATTTGTAAAGCCCACGCGGCTCTCATACAGCAAGAAACCAGTTGAACACATGTACATGCACTCGGGTCTCAGCCCCTTCACGGCGCCCGCCTCCTTCAGTCACAATGGTGCCTCCGGCACCCAACTGCCAGTCACACTGGGCCCAGAGCACGACCATCGAGGTCTCCCAGCGGTCGCCTCCTCCAGTCACAACGGTGCCCCCAGCACCCGACTGCCAGCTACACCAGTCACAACGGTGCCCCCGGCACCCGACTACCCAGCTACTTTAGTCACAACACTGCCCCTGGCACCCGACTGCCAACAACTCCAGTCACAACGGTGCCCCCGGCACCCGACTGCCAGCAACTCCAGTCACATCGAGGCCCGCGGCACTCGACCACTCAGCTACCCCAGTCACAACGGTGCCCCCGGCACCCGACTACCCAGCTACTCCTGTCACAATGGTGCCCCCGGCACACGACTGCTAGCTACTCTAGTCACATCGAGGCCCGCGGCACCCGATCACTCAATAACTCCAGTCACAGCGGTGCCCCCGACACCCGACTACCAGAATTTCCAATCACAGCGGGGCCCACGGCACCCGATCACTCAACAACTCCAGTCACAGCGGTGCCCCCGGCACCCGGCTGCAAGCTACTCCAGTCACATCGGGGCTCACGGCACCCGATCACTCAACAACTCCAGTCACAACGATGCCCCCGGCACCCGATTGCCAACAACTCTAGTCACAACGATGCCCCCGGCACCAGACTGCCAACTACTCCAGTCACAACGATGCCCCCGACACCCGACTGCCAGCTACTCCAGTCACAACGGTGCCTACGGCACCCCTACTGCCCCGACCTCGACACAGTCTCATGTCGGGAATACATTGCGACGCCCCTCGGGCGCCATCCTGCTGAGTCACAGGTCCTCTGACGAGCACTATGTACATATACAAAGCTACCCACACAATAACGCAATGACCCGGGGACCGTCATGAATGACAGAATTGTCCCGTGGCTTGCAAACAATTGTAATCGGGCTCTCATGCCCCCATATAAATGCCTTTCATGGCATTTAAGTCCTGTAATCCAGTCAGGGAGCGGATTCCCCTCCTCGCCGAAAATAGTCTCTCTGCCCCCCAGTTATTCCTGTTGTGTTGTTGTTGCCCTGTCGCTGTTGCACGGACTAAGCCCTCCCGACGACGCGGCTCCCAGGGTCCCTGACTCTCTCTTCGACAATAGAAACAAAGGTATTCGGATTCAATCCGATGTAAAATAAACGCAAGTTGCTTGCGACCGGTGGGGAAAGACGTCCAGTACACGAATCCCCATAATCGCCTGCACACTCGCACCCGTAGAACCCCTTCTATCCACGTGTCACCCGATCCCTCGAGCCACGTGTCGCGTCCTGGCGACGCTTCCCCGGTCAATCCTCGGTTCCATAGGTGATTGTCGAGAAATTGACTGGCACGCCCGCATTCCACCCAGCCATCCCTGTCCCAGTCTCCCAGAATGATGAACCATACGCCATCCCTTCCAGTGCGTTCCTATCATTCTCTCTGCCTTCTTCTCAATACCCCCGGAATCCCCGTGTGCCCAGTCAACCTATCTCGACCTTCCATAAAAGGCGAGTATACACCCCCACCGCGAGGACAAAACGACAAGTGACTCCCCGCAGTCGCAAATAATCATCCTGCCATATTGTTATTCCATTTCGTTCTTTAGCACTTTCCTTTCTTTTTATGTTGTTTCATCCGATCGTCATTTCTTTTCTTTCCGTTTCATATAAACATATAATTAATTGGTTAATTACTTACACTTGCCTGTTGTTACCTACTGAGCGTTCGCTCATATAGTTGTTTCCCCCCTTTCTAGGCAGCTCAGGTGAAGATTCACATATGGATGGGAATGGGCCAGAGTGATGACTTGGAGTGTATCAGTTGATAGATGTTGAGATTGTTATAGTTGTTTTACATCTAGTTATGCCTTAGAGCTTGTGTTAGTTATTGTAACGGAGTCAAGTAGAGGTTATGCTTGATTGTGTTTGAGTCGGTTTGATGGTTATTGTAATAGATTTGGAGTTATTTCTATTCATGGCGTTATATAAACTCTTATCTTAGCATGTTATCATTGCTAGCGTTTTCTACTGCCAGTCCCGATATTCCACGTCGGGGCATGACAGACTTGATCGCATGTAACGATAACCATTGCACTGACTACGTGAGCCTAGATCTCGCATGCACCGACTTGGTCGCGTGCAACAACGAAGATTGCACCGACATGATGTAAGCATGCACAAACTTTATTTGCTTGAAGTGCAACATATGCGCAGACACAACATGGTGTAAACAGGGAATAGCACTGACTTGATGTATTCGTGCATAGACCTTATTCAGTTGAAATGCAGCATATGCACGGACTCAATATCGAACGAACTAAGTGTTGCACCGACTCCATTCTGTGCACAAACTAAGTATGAAGATGTAGTGATAATCTGACATATGAAATTCATCAAAATATACACATCATCATATCAAGACAAAGTTGGCAGAGTCAACTCTTAGTCAACGAAGTCAAACAGAACTGTTGCCAATCATTCAAAACAATTCAGCACAAATCAGTACACAACTACTCATCAAACCAGAGGAGACCCAACATTCTCCCCCAACATTCAGTTTCAGAGGAGACCCAACATTCTCCCCCTTTTTGATGATGGCAACCCCCAAAAAAAATTACTGGCAACTCCAGAGTGCAAGAGAAGTGTTGTATTTTGATGAGACATGAAGCACAGTCATATATTAACAAAGGCCAAACTCCCCGTTGACTAAGTGACTCTCCCCCTTAATCAAAATAGCATGACACCTTTCTCTCCCCTTCTCTCCCCCTTTACCAACAAAATCTCTCCCCTATAAACACATCTAGAGAAGGATAAGATAAGAATATAATCTCTCCCCCTTTGCCATCAGCAAATAAGAAGTAAGGGAGACAGAGGAAGATAAGAAGGGATGCAAGAAGAGATAGGATAACACTCTATGCAATGGTTTAGAATATAAGCAAATTATTGGACAATTCTTTAGATATAAGAATCACTCATTGTTCAATCTTGATAGATATCAGGTTTAATAGTTATAGAAGGTAGAGTGAATTCACTTACTTTCTGAAATAGGGTTATAGGATCCATTTATAGCAATAAACCTAAATCACATAATCATGATAGACTAGATTAAGAATGTATCCTACTGATTGTAGAATCAGTGAGTGTCCTGGAGAGTGACTTGAATATGTATTGAAGTTAAACAGTTGACACTTAGGAGATTTGAATTTCAAGGGTTACAGCAAAACTTTTTCATTTCTGATTTTGAATCTGAACTTAGTGAATAGACAGGTGTCATTTATACCGTTGACATTAAGGGCACACGTGAGTTAGACGCCAATACCCTCAGTTACTAGGCATAAACTACCATATCTGTCTCTGATCAAAAACTACACAGGTGATTTACACTTTTGACATTAAGGGTACACGTTTATCAGACGCATGTACCCTCAGTTACTCAGCAAGACCACCCCTATAAATTTGACCATATGAACAGAGGTAACATGAAGCACTTCATGACATGAATTCCTCTCCACTTCTTTGATGAAGGGTTCAGTTTCTCAGTGTAATTTAGTCATTGCTCTACCACTTTATCCATTTCTTTTACATATTATTTTATTGTTGCTGCCCTTTTTAACTTTCAAAGTGACTTGTTTAAAGATAAAACATTTTCTGAGTTTCTCAGCCTAGACCTCACTAAGCCTGTCATTTTCAGATACTGTGAATATCTTATCTGTCATAGTTATGAAAGAGAGGTTGAGAGCTATAAAGGTTTTCTACCACCTTATTCTCTGAAATACAGTCTTGAAACTCTTCAGTCTATTAAAATTAAACCTTCAGTTCATCAAGAAGCAACTGTGATTCTTATAAGAGAAGACTTGTAATAATTGCAGCTCAAAATAATGAACCAATTACAAGGCTATCATCCATTCAGAATTAGGGAATAGATAATAAAGCACAGAAATAGCTCATAGGAAGTATCAAGAAGAGTGACCAAGATACAATATGACAGAGGTAGATCTGAACGAGATCAATTGATGCAATTGATTCCAAGGAATGATAACTTCTGAGTGTGAAGAGAGAGTTTGAGAAGATTAAACCATAACCATAGGAATTAAACTCCTCCTGACATCATCATGCACCGACCTTTACATGCATAAAGCAAGCAATGCACCGACCTTAACATGCATAAAGCGAGTAATGCACCGACCTTAACATGCATAAAGCAAGCAATGCACCGACTATGCATGCGTGTGGAATGCAGGTGCACCGACCCTGTGTATGTGTAAGACATAAGGTGCACCGACTTACATGCTGCTTAGACACAGGGTTCACTGACCGTGTATGCGGAATGCTCACACTGTGCATCGACTAAGTGCAAGACATGCACTGACATATGTTCGTTCCAAAGCTCCCCCTATCTATATGCCTTTTTATTTAACAATGCATCAATGCACAACAATTATTCGAAAAATTCAGAGATTGTTTATTCAGAGACAGTAGACACATATTTATTTTCAGACCAAGTTAAAAACCAATTCAAGAATGAAATCAGTAAATCAAAGGTCATTTTCATGCTGAAATTTACATAGCCCCAATTCTCTTTCTTAGGAATTTAAATCTTTCATTTCCAAGAGATTTTGTAAAAATATCAGCAATTTATTTTTCTTTTTCAACAAAATTCAATTCAATTTCATTCATGCTTACTCTCTAAGAAAGTGATATTTTATTTCAATATGCTTAGTCCTAGAGTGATGAACAGGATTTTTAGTCAAGCATATGACACTAGCGTTGTCACATAAAATTGGAATGCATCCCAAGTTTATATGATAATCATTAAGTTGGTGCTTAATCTATAGTACCTGGGCTACACAATTTCCTGCAGCGACATACTCTGCCTCTGCAGTGGATAAGGCAACTGTGTGTTGCTTCTTGGAAGCCCAAGACACTAGGCAACCACCTAAGAACTGACAGTATCCACTAGTACTTTTCCTATCAATCCGACACCCAGCATAGTCTACATCAGTGTATGCTAATAAGTCTAGCTCACACCTAGCAGGGTACCAAAGACCTAGCTCTTGGGTGCCTGACAAATATCTAAAAATCCTCTTGACAGCACAAAAATGTGACTCTTTAGGACTAGCCTGAAATCTAGCACATAAACACACAGCAAACTGAATATCAAGCCTAGATGCAGTAAGATAGAGAAGGGATCCGATCATACCTCTATACAGCTTGTTATCAACTGGTTTACCTTTTGGGTCCTCATCAAGACTTGCTGAAGTACCCATTGGTGATGTAATCTCCTTGAGGTTTTAAAGTTTATATTTCTTCAGCATATCCCTTATGTACTTGGACTGAGTGATATAGGTTCCTTCTTTTGTTTGGGTCACCTGCAGTCCAAGAAATAACTTCAGCTCACCCATTGAGCTCATCTCAAATTCATGTGTCATCAAATCAGAAAATTCCTTACACATCATTAGGTTAGTTGAACCAAAAATTATGTCATCCACATATATTTGAATAATAAGAATGTCTGGATGACATACATTTATGAACAAAGTTTGGTCAACTTCACCTCTAGAAAACTTCTTATCTGTTAGAAACTTGCTGAGCCTGTCATACCAAGCTCTAGGAGCTTGTTTCAAACCATAGAGAGCTTTATTCAATTTATAGACATAACTAGGAAAGTCTAAACATTCAAATCATGGAGGTTGTCTCACGAAGACATCCTCTTTTATTTCTCCATTCAAGAAAGCAGATTTTACATCCATCTGTTGGAGGGTGATTCCTAATGAGCAAGCATAAGCTAATAAAATCCTAATTGTCTCTAACCTGGCCACAGGGGCAAATGACTCTTCGAAGTCAATTCCAAACTCCTGATTATACCCCTGAGCTACAAGTCTGGCTTTATTCTTAACAACATTTCCCTGCTCATCAGTTTTATTCCGGAACACCTATCTGGTCCAAATGACAGTCCCATGATCAAGAGGTTGAACTAGGTGCCATACCTTGTTCCTATCAAATTGATTCAATTCCTCGTGCATGGCATTGATCCAATGCACATCACTGAGGGCACTGTCAATGTTTATGGGTTCAACATGAGAAACTAATGCATAAGCATTTAGTTTATTCTGAGCTCTAAAATAGCCTCTAGTCCTAGGAGGTTCATGCAAGTTACCAATTACATTTTCCACAGGATGATCTCTAAGAAATCTTACATTGATAACCTGATTACCTTAACCCTCATTTACCTCCCCCTGAGTACCAGCCTCCTTTGCATCTTCATCATCAGATTGATCTACAGAGCTTCCTTCTTTCAGAATTTCTCCATCATCTTGTTCCCTGCATAGACTATTTTGAGGTTTAGTAATGGTTTCATCAAAGACTATATGTGAGGATTCTTCAACTGTTTTAGAATTTAAGTTGTACACTCTATATGCTCTAGTGGTTTCTGAATATCTTAGGAAAATTCCCGGATCACTTTTAGGTTCAAACTTATCAAGGTCTCTTTTAGCATTGACATGAATAAAGCATTTACAACCAAAGACCTTGAAATAAGCAATTGATGGTTTCTTACCTTTGAGAATTTCATATGGTGTTTTCTGGGTAAATGGCCTTACCATGGCTCTGTTGATTACATGGCATGCAGTATTGACTGCCTCAGCCCAAAACTTTCTTGGTAGGTTACCTTCCACTAGCAGTGTACGACCCATCTCCACAAGTGTTCGGTTCCTCCTCTCCACTACTCCATTTTGCTCAGGTGTCCTAGGTGAGGAGAACCGATGAGTGATTCCATTGCTCCTGTAAAAATCATCAAACTATGAGTTTTCAAACTCACCACCATGATCTGATAAAATATTCTGAATTGAGTTTTCATTATTCTGTTTTATTTTCAGATAAAACTCCTGAAATTCAGTGAATGCATCTGATGTGAAACGGTCTACCTAGGATGATAATGACCCTTAGACCTATGCATCCACAAACATACAAGCTCTCAAGTTGGCTCACCGTGCGACCTATCTCACGCGACGCACATGCGCTCCCGGTGGGTCCGAGTGATGCCGGCGAGGATCCGGGGTGGGACCCTAAGGTTTCCACCGGTTGGTGGGCTTATGGCTGACCCCTAATGGGCCTGGGATACCCAATTTATGGGCGGGCTCGCACGCTGGGGCGTGGGCTTGGGTGGCGCTCTCTCACTTGCCACGGTGGTGCGCTCGTGGTTTCACAAACAATCAAGTCCGGGCACTCAATTACCGCCAACGAGCTAAGGAAACGATACTAGCTAAGCAAAGTAAATGAGGACCAGGAGAGGGACCAGAAGCTCACCTGATCGGTGTGAAGACACCGATCCCGGCCGGAGACGATGGGCGCGCCGGGGGGCGTGGGTATGCACCCGAACGCCGCGGCGGGGTAGCTTGACCTGCTGGTTAGTTAATTACACAACTACGCCTCTCGCAGGAGGGGGGATCTCGGGGTGGGGGTTATGGAGTTTACACCAAATACTACCACCACGCAGGGTGGGGCCTTCAGCCGGCCAAGCGGGGTGGGGAAAATTGGTTAATTATCACACCGGCGGTCGATACCGAAACCTGTCCGGTTCTGGGATTCTGGACCAGCAGTCACTGATGTAGCCGTAGAACACTTTCTGGAATTTTGCCGGAGGCGCGGTCGGTGTCGTTGGCTTCGTAACAGAATAGGGGTGCGCCTCAAATTTTATGGATTTTCGTTCTGCACGAGCCGGGCTGCCACGATCGACCGAACGGGGTCCCTGTTCAGGACCTGCACAGGTTCAGCTTCTGAACAGCAGATTGCCGAGGACGCCACGAACGCTCCCGGGCTCTGTTTTGCAAACGGCCGGTGTCGATGGAAGCGTGGGGAAGTCTACTTTCCAACGGAGCCGGCCTCGCCACTGTCTGAAGTCCGTGTGGACAGGATGGTCCCGTTGAAGGGGGACAGGTCGGGGAAGACAGACAGGAGGCAGAACGAACGCCCGGCGGTATAAAAATGGTAACTTCCACTTACGGCGTTCAAACGATGCTCCGTCTTCGGCTTCTGAAAGCTGACAGGGGGAGGAAGAATTTTGATGAAGAGTTTGATGACCGATTCCTCCAGTCTTGGCCGCTGCACGAGGGTCGAACAGAGATGGCCTTCTGGTTGAGCCCCCAGTGCGCAGTCGCGGTAGAACGGAGCTAGCGGCCGGCCACGATCTTGGAACGGAGCGATTCCAACTCGCCTGCGGAGAAGACTCGTGGATGCACAAGTTTGCTGAAGCGCTTGGATGCCGAATCCTCCTGGAACGGGTTGGAAAATGCTCTGCAAGTTGGGGCCAGAAACTGCCTGCGGGCTGGAATGGATTTGTGGAGGGGAGGCTAAGGTGGTGGTGGTGTATGTGGGTGGAGATGGAGGGGGGTGCGACCCTAGGAGGGAGGGGAAGGGGATGGACGACCTAGGGAGGTGAAGGGGTCCCTTGGAGAGGGGAAAGGGGTCTTGGGTGGAGGAATATGGCTTGGGAAGGGTGGGGAGTGGCCTTGGGAAGGTGAAAGGGTGCCTGGGAAGATGAAAGGGTGCCTAGGAGAAGGGGTTTCCACCTAGGGGTTGGAGGGGGAATTGAATGAGTGTATAGGGAAGGGGGAGGGGTCTTAAAGAAGGGTGATTAGGGAGGAGAGAGAGGGGATTTCGAAATTTAGAGAGAGAGAGGGAGAAGTAGTGAGAGAGAGAGAGAGAACTATAGAGAGAGGGAGAGAGAAAACTTGAGGGTTTAATTTTTCAATTCATCAAAAGTTGTTACAAATGGGAGAGGGGGGGGTCCTTATATAGAGTTGGACCATTTGCACAAAACCCCCTAACAAAGTGCATAAATGCAAAAGACCAAGAGACAGGGGGGGGCGCCCATGGGCCAAGCCCACTAACTGGGCCCAATGTCCTCAACTAAGGGTCCAAATGACTCAAGACTTGGATAATTAACTCTAAGACCTAGATAATGGACTCAAATAAAGGAAAATTACACATGATATGACTCAAATAAAGAAACTACATAAGCAACAAATAAAGATAGCCATGAGGACCACATCTCCAAGGGGTCACGAAGTCGGAGTCGCCTCGTGCCATAGGGAATGCCGGGAGATGTCCTCATCAAATCCCCCGGGGTGGGGAGAACTCGACCCCGTCGAGTAGGGGTCCAATCGGCTCTCGTACTGCACCAGCAGGTCCGGGTCTAGGCGCATCAAGTCCTCTCGGCTTACCCAAGCATCCTCGGTCGGGGAACGGCCTTTCCACCTCACGAGGTAGCGCTGGTAGACCCTGTTCCTGGTAAGTGTGCTCTGCTCATCCAGTATTGCCTCCACTTGCTCAAGTCGGCCTCTCAATCGGGGTGGTAGTTTCGCTCCGGGAGGGTCACTCACAAGGGGGGGTAAAGGCTCGAGATCCTGACTGGGTTCCACCGTGGGGCCCTTATAGCGAACCAGATCCGCCACATTGAAAGTGGGGTGAACCCCAAAGCCCTTAGGTAAGTCGAGCTCATAAGCATTGGTACCAACCCGTCTTAGAACCCGAAAGGGTCCCAAACCCCGTGTCCTCAATTTGGAGGCGGGCCCTGGGAGGAGCCGCTCCGTTCTCACCATCACATGGTCTCCCACTTGGTATTCATAGTGACGACGATGAGCATCGGCCTGCCTTTTGTAAGCCTCGTTGCTTTTGCCTATATGCTTGCGGATGTTTTCATGTATCTTTGTGGATGTTGACTCACTAGGAGATAATGGGGGTCCTGGACAACCAAAAGTGGACCTATCATGCAGTGGTGCTACACAGACTTTGGTAGACCTAGGAGGCTTATGCGTCTTGTCAAAGGGGGTGGGGATGGAAGACCCGGAAAACCCATAAAGGGACCTATCATGCCATGCCATGTAGGCCCTAATAGACCTAGGTGGGCCAGGACAACCATAGATGGATCTATCATGCATGGTGGTGATAATTACCGGGGAACCCGAACTTCCTTGAATATTTCTCTCATGCCTAAGACTTGCGACGAACGAGGGTGGGCCATTACATCCGTACATAGACCACTCATACTTCTTACATGTCATGTGGGTGATTTGAATGAATGGACCCGACTCATGAATCATGTCAAGCGGTGTGGTGTGTCTAGACACATGCATTCCTTCCCAAATGGCATCCCTAATGTGTATGGCTTGGTGTGGGAGTTTCCTCTCATAGGGGTCAAATGGGTCTGGGAAAATAGAGTGGGCCTGGTCTTTTAAGGTGGGTGAGGGTAGGAAAGGGTGGGTGGTGGGTAAGGGGGGTGGGTTGCATGGGGGTCTAGACTCCCATAGGAAGGGGTCAAAGGGGTCATGGTAAGGGTCCCCTAGGGAGAGGAACTCCAGGTCCTCATGTAGCGGTGAGTCATCCTTCTCTAAAGAAATAATTGGGCCGAAGTCTTTGGTGGGTGGATCAGCCAGGAAGGGATGGTTTGACACTCTACCCGAGATAAGCAATTCTAATTCATGGAGAGCAGCAGGCTCATCCGGTGTAGGGAGGATTAGAAGGAGGTCGCTAGTGTAGCAACCTACAGTGTAAGCTGTGGTGATGGATCCGACACATAGATGTAGGAGGTCAACGCTCCTAGGTTGGTCAGCCATTGTGGCCAACATGTCGGTCAACTCTATTTGCCATGCTAGGCCCTTAAGAAGGTCATCCCAACTCTCAACCTCATAGGAGGATTGGATAGTGGTGTGATAAGAGGAGAGAGGGACTATGGGGAGGTGTTGTTCCATGGGAGGGTAGGCATGGGCCATTATCTCTCTAATTGGGCTACCCATCAACCAGCTAACAAGGGTCTCTCCTAAAATAAGCTCGGTCCCATCTAGAGAGGGTGGTGTAGGGTGAAGGTTACCATGTGAGTTTTTTTCTTCAATTTGGACATGTGTGGTCTCCATGTTGGGAATTGGGTCCGGGGTGTTCACCACTTTGGGGTCGGGTATGGGTTCCTCCTCCAAAGAGGTGAGAGAGTATGTTTGGGGTGGGGTGGTGATGGTAGGTGCATGGCGCCCCCAAGGTGATGAGCAAGGTCGGAATTGGGTTGGGGTTGGAAGTGGAGGTAGTGGGAGTCTAGGTTGGGGTAGGTTTGTAGTTGGAAGTGGAAGGTGGGTTGGGTGAAGACAGTTGGATTGGTCGATCTTGGGTGGGGCATCCCTTATAGGGGATAATGGAGGGGTAGTAGTAGGGGCTACGGGGGTTTGGGGAGTATGGGTCTCATGGGGAATAGTGAGTTGCGGGGTGGTGACCGGTGCGGGCCTAGGTGGAGGGGTGGGCACGGGATCCACTTGGGTTTGAACGGTGAGGGTTATGGAAGTGAGTTTTAGTTGGGGAAGGTTGGTGGGGATTGGGTTTTCCTGACTTGACTCTTGGCATTGTGCCTCAAATTCTTCCTCCCATTCAAGGGGAGCTTCATGAACTTCAATCACTTTCTCAACTCTTTGGGGTGGAGGGGTTTGGTAGGGATTTGTGGGTTGGAGGGTGGTGGTCTTTGGGGGCCTAGGTGGAGGGGTGGGTAGTTGGGACAGTTGGGTTCTAAGGGAGAGGAGTTGGTGGCGAAATGTGGAGAGGGGATCGGTTAGGGGTGGTGGGGGCGGAGTCCTATGGATGGTCTTAAGTTGGCCGGGTTGGGATTGAGTAGTGGTGGTGCTCCTCGGGCTAGGGGTGTGTGAGTAGGAAGAGTAGGAAGGTTTTGGAATGTAGATTTTCCTAAGTTCTCTCGTCATCTCTTCCCACGAGTGAATGGGCTCTTGCCTCTCAATCCTTCTTATGGCCTCTATGTGTTCCAATTCTATCTTGGCTTGACCCCGAATTTGTCCCTTGGCCCTACAAACTCTTGTGTGTCCGTATACCCGATTCCTCTCAAAGTTCCTTTCCATTGCAGCCTCCCACTTGAGGTAATCACTAGCATGCGACCCATCAAAGGTAACACCCTCATCTCGAATAATGTCCCAAAGTATTGGGTTGATCGGATCCCGGTAGTGGGCCGAGTGGGATGGGTATGTGGTAGCCATGATTCATGAACTAGATGACAATGCGCCCTAGGACTAGACTTAGTAGAGACAAGTCTAAAACTTGCTCTGATACCACTTGATGTGACACGGTCTAGTGCAGAATGACCCTTAGACCTATGCATCCACAAGCATACAAGTGAATATGAACCCTTGGACGTACTTCGCAACACAATCTCAAAGCAAGCGATAATTGCAACGTTCTCAACACCACGTTCACACGCGTCCCCTTGGTGACTTGGTGATACCAAGAGAGGGTGTTGGGACAAGACCCTAGCTGGTTAGGAACCAGCACCGCTATGTGTTAGCCCTCCCGCAAGTGTGGAGCCCGATTCGTGGGCGGCCGGGTGCCTTGGGGGCACTAGGACTCTCTTTCTCACTCAACCACGATGGCCCACTCAAGGGCGGTGGCAACGGGACCGGGCACTCTCGTTCTAACCAGCGGATTGCAGCGTAAATATTAAATGAGCAGAAAGACGAGGGAGCAAGGGTGAGAGAATACCTGACCGGCGTGAAGATTCACATATGGATGGGAATGGGCCAGAGTGATGACTTGGAGTGTATCAGTTGATAGATGTTGAGATTGTTATAGTTGTTTTACATCTAGTTATGCCTTAGAGCTTGTGTTAGTTATTGTAACGGAGTCAAGTAGAGGTTATGCTTGATTGTGTTTGAGTCGGTTTGATGGTTATTGTAATAGATTTGGAGTTATTTCTATTCATGGCGTTATATAAACTCTTATCTTAGCATGTTATCATTGCTAGCGTTTTCTACTGCCAGTCCCGATATTCCACGTCGGGGCATGACAGACTTGATCGCATGTAACGATAACCATTGCACTGACTACATGAGCCTAGATCTCGCATGCACCGACTTGGTCGCGTGCAACAACGAAGATTGCACCGACATGATGTAAGCATGCACAAACTTTATTTGCTTGAAGTGCAACATATGCGCAGACACAACATGGTGTAAACAGGGAATAGCACTGACTTGATGTATTCGTGCATAGACCTTATTCAGTTGAAATGCAGCATATGCACGGACTCAATATCGAACGAACTAAGTGTTGCACCGACTCCATTCTGTGCACAAACTAAGTATGAAGATGTAGTGATAATCTAACATATGAAATTCATCAAAATATACACATCATCATATCAAGACAAAGTTGGCAGAGTCAACTCTTTAGTCAACGAAGTCAAACAGAACTGTTGCCAATCATTCAAAACAATTCAGCACAAATCAGTACACAACTACTCATCAAACCAGAGGAGACCCAACATTCTCCCCCAACATTCAGTTTCAGAGGAGACCCAACATTCTCCCCCTTTTTGATGATGGCAACCCCCAAAAAAAATTACTGGCAACTCCAGAGTGCAAGAGAAGTGTTGTATTTTGGTGAGACATGAAGCACAGTCATATATTAACAAAGGCCAAACTCCCCGTTGACTAAGTGACTCTTCCCCCTTAATCAAAATAGCATGACACCTTTCTCTCCCCTTCTCTCCCCCTTTACCAACAAAATCTCTCCCCTATAAACACATCTAGAGAAGGATAAGATAAGAATATAATCTCTCCCCCTTTGCCATCAGCAAATAAGAAGTAAGGGAGACAGAGGAAGATAAGAAGGGATGCAGGAAGAGATAGGATAACACTCTATGCAATGGTTTAGAATATAAGCAAATTATTGGACAATTCTTTAGATATAAGAATCACTCATTGTTCAATCTTGATAGATATCAGGTTTAATAGTTATAGAAGGTAGAGTGAATTCACTTACTTTCTGAAATAGGGTTATAGGATCCATTTATAGCAATAAACCTAAATCACATAATCATGATAGACTAGATTAAGAATGTATCCTACTGATTGTAGAATCAGTGAGTGTCCTGGAGAGTGACTTGAATATGTATTGAAGTTAAACAGTTGACACTTAGGAGATTTGAATTTCAAGGGTTACAGCAAAACTTTTTCATTTCTGATTTTGAATCTGAACTTAGTGAATAGACAGGTGTCATTTATACCGTTGACATTAAGGGCACACGTGAGTTAGACGCCAATACCCTCAGTTACTAGGCATAAACTACCATATCTGTCTCTGATCAAAAACTACACAGGTGATTTACACTTTTGACATTAAGGGTACACGTTTATCAGACGCATGTACCCTCAGTTACTCAGCAAGACCACCCCTATAAATTTGACCATATGAACAGAGGTAACATGAAGCACTTCATGACATGAATTCCTCTCCACTTCTTTGATGAAGGGTTCAGTTTCTCAGTGTAATTTAGTCATTGCTCTACCACTTTATCCATTTCTTTTACATATTATTTTATTGTTGCTGCCCTTTTTAACTTTCAAAGTGACTTGTTTAAAGATAAAACATTTTCTGAGTTTCTCAGCCTAGACCTCACTAAGCCTGTCATTTTCAGATACTGTGAATATCTTATCTGTCATAGTTATGAAAGAGAGGTTGAGAGCTATAAAGGTTTTCTACCACCTTATTCTCTGAAATACAGTCTTGAAACTCTTCAGTCTATTAAAATTAAACCTTCAGTTCATCAAGAAGCAACTGTGATTCTTATAAGAGAAGACTTGTAATAATTGCAGCTCAAAATAATGAACCAATTACAAGGCTATCATCCATTCAGAATTAGGGAATAGATAATAAAGCACAGAAATAGCTCATAGGAAGTATCAAGAAGAGTGACCAAGATACAATATGACAGAGGTAGATCTGAACGAGATCAATTGATGCAATTGATTCCAAGGAATGATAACTTCTGAGTGTGAAGAGAGAGTTTGAGAAGATTAAACCATAACCATAGGAATTAAACTCCTCCTGACATCATCATGCACCGACCTTTACATGCATAAAGCAAGCAATGCACCGACCTTAACATGCATAAAGCGAGTAATGCACCGACCTTAACATGCATAAAGCAAGCAATGCACCGACTATGCATGCGTGTGGAATGCAGGTGCACCGACCCTGTGTATGTGTAAGACATAAGGTGCACCGACTTACATGCTGCTTAGACACAGGGTTCACTGACCGTGTATGCGGAATGCTCACACTGTGCATCGACTAAGTGCAAGACATGCACTGACATATGTTCGGTCCAAAGCTCCCCCTATCTATATGCCTTTTTATTTAACAATGCATCAATGCACAACAATTATTCGAAAAATTCAGAGATTGTTTATTCAGAGACAGTAGACACATATTTATTTTCAGACCAAGTTAAAAACCAATTCAAGAATGAAATCAGTAAATCAGAAGGTCATTTTCATGCTGAAATTTACATAGCCCCAATTCTCTTTCTTAGGAATTTAAATCTTTCATTTCCAAGAGATTTTGTAAAAATATCAGCAATTTATTTTTCTGTTTCAACAAAATTCAATTCAATTTCATTCATGCTTACTCTCTAAGAAAGTGATATTTTATTTCAATATGCTTAGTCCTAGAGTGATGAACAGGATTTTTAGTCAAGCATATGGCACTAGCGTTGTCACATAAAATTGGAATGCATCCCAAGTTTATATGATAATCATTAAGTTGGTGCTTAATCTATAGTACCTGGGCTACACAATTTCCTGCAGCGACATACTCTGCCTCTGCAGTGGATAAGGCAACTGTGTGTTGCTTCTTGGAAGCCCAAGACACTAGGCAACCACCTAAGAACTGACAGTATCCACTAGTACTTTTCCTATCAATCCGACACCCAGCATAGTCTACATCAGTGTATGCTAATAAGTCTAGCTCACACCTAGCAGGGTACCAAAGACCTAGCTCTTGGGTGCCTGACAAATATCTAAAAATCCTCTTGACAGCACAAAAATGTGACTCTTTAGGACTAGCCTGAAATCTAGCACATAAACACACAGCAAACTGAATATCAAGCCTAGATGCAGTAAGATAGAGAAGGGATCCGATCATACCTCTATACAGCTTGTTATCAACTGGTTTACCTTTTGGGTCCTCATCAAGACTTGTTGAAGTACCCATTGGTGATGTAATCTCCTTGAGGTTTTCAAGTTTGTATTTCTTCAGCATATCCCTTATGTACTTGGACTGAGTGATATAGGTTCCTTCTTTTGTTTGGGTCACCTGCAGTCCAAGAAATAACTTCAGCTCACCCATTGAGCTCATCTCAAATTCATGTGTCATCAAATCAGAAAATTCCTTACACATCATTAGGTTAGTTGAACCAAAAATTATGTCATCCACATATATTTGAATAATAAGAATGTCTGGATGACATACATTTATGAACAAAGTTTGGTCAACTTCACCTCTAGAAAACTTCTTATCTGTTAGAAACTTGCTGAGCCTGTCATACCAAGCTCTAGGAGCTTGTTTCAAACCATAGAGAGCTTTATTCAATTTATAGACATAACTAGGAAAGTCTAAACATTCAAATCATGGAGGTTGTCTCACGAAGACATCCTCTTTTATTTCTCCATTCAAGAAAGCAGATTTTACATCCATCTGTTGGAGGGTGATTCCTAATGAGCAAGCATAAGCTAATAAAATCCTAATTGTCTCTAACCTGGCCACAGGGGCAAATGACTCTTCGAAGTCAATTCCAAACTCCTGATTATACCCCTGAGCTACAAGTCTGGCTTTATTCTTAACAACATTTCCCTGCTCATCAGTTTTATTCCTGAACACCTATCTGGTCCAAATGACAGTCCCATGATCAAGAGGTTGAACTAGGTGCCATACCTTGTTCCTATCAAATTGATTCAATTCCTCGTGCATGGCATTGATCCAATGCACATCACTGAGGGCACTGTCAATGTTTATGGGTTCAACATGAGAAACTAATGCATAAGCATTTAGTTTATTCTGAGCTCTAAAATAGCCTCTAGTCCTAGGAGGTTCATGCAAGTTACCAATTACATTTTCCACAGGATGATCTCTAAGAAATCTTACATTGATAACCTGATTACCTTGACCCTCATTTACCTCCCCCTGAGTACCAGCTCCTTTGCATCTTCATCATCAGATTGATCTGCAGAGCTTCCTTCTTTCATAATTTCTCCATCATCTTGTTCCATGCACAGACTATTTTGAGGTTTAGTAATGGTTTCATCAAAGACTATATGTGAGGATTCTTCAACTGTTTTAGAATTTAAGTTGTACACTCTATATGCTCTAGTGGTTTCTAAATATCCTAGGAAAATTCCCGGATCACTTTTAGGTTAAAACTTATCAAGGTCTCTTTTAACATTGATATGAATAAAGCATTTACAACCAAAGACCTTGAAATAAGCAATTGATGGTTTCTTACCTTTGAGAATTTCATATGGTGTTTTCTGGGTAAATGGCCTTACCATGGCTCTGTTGATTACATGGCATGCAGTATTGACTGCCTCAGCCCAAAACTTTCTTGGTAGGTTACCTTCCACTAGCAGTGTACGACCCATCTCCACAAGTGTTCGGTTCCTCCTCTCCACTACTCCATTTTGCTCAGGTGTCCTAGGTGAGGAGAACCGATGAGTGATTCCATTGCTCCTGTAAAAATCATCAAACTATGAGTTTTCAAACTCACCACCATGATCTGATAAAATATTCTGAATTGAGTTTTCATTATTCTGTTTTATTTTCAGATAAAACTCCTGAAATTCAGTGAATGCATCATTCTTGTGTGTGAGGAAAAACACACAAGTAAATCTAGAGAAGTCATCAACTAATACAAATCCATATCTTCTTCCTGATAAGCTGATTGATCTTGTCGGTCCAAATAGGTCCATATGAATCAACTCATAAGACTTGGAAGACATGTTCTCAGTTCTGGATTTGAGAGACTTCCTAGTGTGTTTAGATTGGGTGCATGCTTCACATACAACATTATTGATTTTAAATGATATTTTAGGGAGTCCTCTAACCATGCAATATTTATTCAATTTATGAAGGACGGTATAACTGGGATGGCCTAATCTATGATGCCACAGGTATGCCAAGTCATCTTTATTTGCAGTGAGGCAAAGATTAGAATGAGCAATGTCATCTAAATCTACCAAGTGGATGTTATTCACTCTTTTACCAGAAAATTTAACACTATCAGAATCAGGTTCATAAATGTTGCAGCCATGAGAATCAAATACTACTTTGTGACCTTTATCAGAAAGCTGGCTAATGCTAAGTAGATTATATGCAAGTCCTTCAACTAGCAACACTTCATCAATGCAACAAGTAGTACACTTACCTACCTTACCTGACCCAATAATTTTTCCTTTGGTATTACCTCCAAAGGTGACCTGTCCTCCATTCTTCTCAGTCAACGTACAAAACTTAGTTTTATCCCTTGTCATGTGCCTTGAGCAGCCATTGTCCAAGTACCACATGTTGTGCTTGGCTGCCAGGCATACCTGCAATCCAATTAAGCAGAAAGATTTGGAACCCAAAGATGTTTGGGCTCCAAAGCAGAGGTAAAGCTACTCAAATATGACAACAAGTTCTTTGGAATCCACATTTGTTTGAGAGATGTTTGTTTGGCGGATTTATTCACATTCTTTTTATTGTTATTCTTCCTTTCGGCATTAACAGACTGTGTCTTTCCTTTCTTGTTTTGTGTCCTGGCACCATCATTATTAGCAGCTTGAGCATGGTTGTGCCATTGCTTAGACCAATAAGCATTCAGAGTTGTGTAGCCAGTGGTGGTCCTAGGCTGACCATAGAAAGTTTGTTTCCTAGAATTCCATGTCCTGGATTGCTTGACCTAGTTTCTGGCCTGAGGTCTATAAGTCTGAGTGGGATATGAATGATATCCAGACCTCCCTTGAATTCTATCCTTTCCAGACCTATTGAACTGTTGTGGCTGAGCATGAAAGTAGATGTGATAGGTCTGAACTCTGGGATGATAAGATTGACTAGTTTGACCCCTATCTGAATTGTATCTCCCGAATATCCTAGACCCACCTGAAGTGTGCATGGGTGTACATTGGGTCTTTTTCTGGCCTTTCTGTTGAGGCTTTGAGAACCTAGTTTGGGTTTTGGGTGTGAGTGACGGTTGACCCCTAACCTGAACTCTGCCTGGGGGTGTGGGGCAGTGTGTGCTCACATGGCTAGACTCACCAATTTTTTGTTTCCCCTTGTCCCTGGCACTAGGCATTTTGGAGTTAGCAGATTTTTCTGAAGTATTCCCACGGTACATTTTAATAAGGGGTCCTTTTTGTTTCTCAGCTACAAATGAAACAGTCTTCAATTCAAAAATCTTTTTAGCTGTAGGATTGAATCCTAGACCCTCTCTTCTAAAGTTAACCTTAGACCCCAAGAGGGCATTCAGGTTCTCAGTCCCTTGGGTCATGTTCTCAATAACTTGAAGTTTATCCTTGTTTTGATTTTCAAGATTTTCAACTGATTTCTTAAGTTCAGTGTTAATGAACAGCTTCATATTTCTCATTGACAATCTTCATCTCATTTTCATACTTTTGTAGTCTCAATTTTAGATCATCAATTACATTTTCTAATATCTCATTTTCCTTTCCAGCATCAACCAAAGCATTTTTCAGATCATCAATTACAGCACAAGATTTCTTTAAGACATCATTTTCAGTTTGAAGATAAGCAATTCTATCAGACAATATATTATCATTCATGAGAGAGTTAACTTTCTTCTTTAGATGCCTGTTTTCTTTTCTAATGTCATCTACTTTGTCTAACAAGTCACCATATGCATCCTCCCAATCAGCAATAGTATATTGTTCAAAAGGAGAGGATACCTCATCAGCTTCATCTTCTTTATCATCATCTTTGGCCATCAGGCAAATTTTACTTTCCTCTCAGTCACTCTCAGAAGTGTAGCTTAAGTTGCCCTCGTCCTCGTCGCTCCAGGTATTCACCATATCTTTCCCTATGGTATTCCTCTTCTTTGATTTCTCTTTCATCTTTTGGAGCTCCGGGCAGTCTACCTTCATATGGCCAGCTTTCCTGCAGTGATAACAGACATTAGTATCAACCTTTTTGGCAGGGTTATATTTATACCTGGTTTGTCTCCTACCTCTCTGCTATCCTCCTCCGAGATATCTTCCCTCTTTTCTCAAGAATCTTCTGAATTTTCTAGTCAGCATAGCTAGCTAATCTTCTTCAAATTCTGATCCAGAAATACTCTGATAACTGTGAGATCCGCTGTGACTGGATCGGCTGGAGCTTGCCTTTAGCACAATGGGTTTCTTCTTCTTCTCTAGCTCCTCAATCTTTGGCAGGTTTATCTCAGAAGTCATGAGTGAACCAATCAACTCATCAACCTTAGTATTCTTCAGATCTCTAGACTCCTCGATCACTGTAGCCTTGGTGTGCCAGATTAGAGTTTGGGAGCGCAGAATTTTCCTTACTATCTCATAATCACAGTAAGTCTTTCCAAGACTTCTAAGACCATTAGTTATGATCGTGAGGCGAGTATACATCTCAGTAATTGTCTCATTCGGCTTCATTCTGAACGCCTCATACTCCGATACCAGCAAATTCACCTTGGTCTCTCTAACTTGAGAAGTCCCTTCATATATCACTTCTGACTTATCCCACATCTCCTTCGCTGTAGAGCAGGATGATACTCGAGAGAATTCTATGGGGTGAAGGGCAGACTGGATGGCATTGATCGCACTCCAGTTCATTATTGACTTGCGGATTTCTTCCCTTGTCCATACATCCTCATTCTCATGTAGCTCAAACGGTACCTTGCTTACGACCTTCCAGATCTCGTAATCCTTCGCCCTCAAAAACACTTGCATACGATTCTTCTAGTATGCATAGATTGATCCATCGAAGTACGGAGGCTTGGTAGTGGAGTGTCCCTCTGCTGTCATCCCCTTAGAATAAATGATAGCTAGCTCTTCAGGATGTTAGTCCCTATAAAAGAGTTAGGCTCTAATACCAATTGATGAGGGATCTAGAAGGGGGTGAATAGATCAATCACCCAATTAATACTACTACAGCAGCTTCTATTGTGGAATTAAAACAAACTACTGTAGGGCTATTAGGAATCACAGAATTTCAACCAGAATAGACCAAATGTAGAAGATCAGTGCTCAAGCGATCCTAATCATTCATCTACTAAATAATGGACTGAATGCAGTGATGAACACAAATCACAATGCAATCACACAGTAGACAAAGGGTTTTTAGGTGGTTCAACCTCAATCCAGAGGTCTACGTCCACCCCACACTCAATTGAGTGTGGCTTCACAACTGACTAACAGCTTGCCGCTGATCCACAGCTTAAGGGAATTCCTTCCCTACAATCCGCTGAGCATTACAGCTTCGCTATCCAGAGGAATCCACCTCTGCCACTGAGGATTACAACTTTACCTGTCCAGAGAAGTCCTTCTCTGCAACGCTGACACACAGCTTGAGTAACAGGAGTTTCAAAACAAACGAAGAAAATAGAAACTCAAAAAGTAAACGGAATGTAGCTCAGCAATGAGTAGATCATCTCCAGTTCTGAACCTGGAGACTGACAACAGAACTCTCTCAAACAGTTCTCTCAAAACTCTCTCACTTTTTCTTCTTAGATCTGGCTTCTCTCTCTCTCTCTCTCTCTCTCTCTCTTGTATATCTCTGTGAAGGCTCTTCTTTCTTCAATTTTTCATTGATCTCTTCTCTCTTTCACTACATCTACGTATATGGAGGCTTCTGAGAGATGGGCGCGTGGAAACCACATTTCCCTCCCAATCGCCTTATCCAAATTTGGAGTTGTACAGCCATGTGGCAGCATCCTAGCTTGGCTGCTTTCCACGTGTCACTATCAGGGTTCATCCTCCATTCTTGGATCACGTGCCTTTCTTATCTTCCACGAACGGGCATCCTGTCAAAGTGTCGGACTCAATGTCAGCTTATGACGATTAAACAGAAAGTAAAGAGTTGCACAGAGTTGATATATTATCAGAATGGAAATGCACAGACTTGATTTGTCTATAAGACTAACAAGTGCACAGACATTATATATATGCGAGATGCGAATGTTGCACTGATAGGGTGTGTACTAGCAAAGAATGCACTGGGTATGTATAATCAAGATCAAATGTTGCACTAACCCAATGTGCTGTGAGCAACCTTGCACAGACTTTGTGCATGCAAAAGATGAGAGTTGCACAGACTTAGTTATGGTCAAGCGAGACTTGCCTAAGAAGAGTGCATAGGCTTTATGTGCACGGTGCGAGAGTTGCACCAACTTGATCGCATGTAATGATAGATGTTGCACTAACTACGTGAGCCTAGATCTCGCATGCACCGACTTGGTCGCGTGCAGTAACGAAGATTGCACCGACATGATGTAAGCATGCACAAACTTTATTTACTTGAAGATCAACATATGCGCGGACACAACATGGGGTAAACAGGGAATAGCACTGACTTGATGTATTCGTGCACAGACCTTATTCAGTTGAAATGCAGCATATGCACGGACTCAATATCGAATGAACTAAGTGTTGCACCGACTCCATTCTGTGCACAAACTAAGTATGAAGATGTAGTGATAATCTGACATATGAAATTCATCAAAATACACACATCATCATATCAAGATAAAGTTGGCAGAGTCAACTCTTCAGTCAACGAAGTCAAACAGAACTGTTGCCAATCATTCAAAACAATTCAGTACACAACTGCTCATCAAACTAGAGGAGACCCAACATTCTCCCCCAACATTCAGTTTCAGAGGAGACCCAACATAAATGTGTTCAAGGCATCCCAATACCCAGACCATGAAAAGGAATGTAACGTCATTGATGTCATTGAGGAATTTATTGAAGAAAGTTCGGAGGTTAAAGAGGAATGTTTAGAAGAGGGTAGCATGCTGCAAGATTCTCTATTCTCTTCCGCACCCTACTCTAGGATAGAGCCACTCCCTCCATTGCAAGCTGAACCTGTTCTTCCATATTTGGATCGGCCGCCCATTCTTGAATTGAAACCTCTGTCGGATTCTCTTAAGTACGCTTATCTGGGCCCTGACCAAACTCTGCATTTAATCATTACTTCCGACCTCACTATTTTTCAGGAGTCTCAACTTTTAGATGTCCTTAAGGAGCATAAGGGGGCGATAGGTTGGTCAGTGGCGGATTTGAAGGGTATTACTCCGGATGTGTGTATGCATTACATTTACTTAGAAGACAATGTCAAGTCGAGCAGAGAGATGCAGCGTCGACTGAATCTAAACTTCAAGGAGGTGGTCAAGAAGGAGGTAGTGAAGTGGTTGGATGCCGGGATCATATATCCCATTTCTGATAGCAAGTGGGTCAGCCCAACTCAAGTTGTGCCAATGAAATCGGGGCTAACAGTTGTAACAAATGAGAAAGTGATGGGAATCAACACCGGGCACTACATTTTATTTTTGCATTTGTGTCCTTTTTTTTGCATTTATATCCCTGGGTAATTGGGTTTGCAATTATAAGGCATTATAAGCCTATTTGTTAGTCTTTAGGAATCTTGGGTTTCTATGTAAATTGCCAGTGGGTCTAGTAGGGTCCCCCACCCTCTTTCCCATTGGTCCACCTAGGTTCTAGGGCCCATGTGGGGCTGGTTCAAAGTCCAAGATTAGACTTAGATCAAGGGGGGGACAAGGTGGAAGAAAATTCAAACTTGGACCAAGCAAAGTCCAAGATGCTCCCCTCTTATAATATAGTTTATTCCATGTTATATTTTTATTTAATTTGGTCATTTGACCACATGGGGGAAGAAAATGCCATCCCTAGTTTACCCCTCCCCTCTTTCCCACGAAAATCCCAGCCCCCCACCCCTTGCCATTCTCTATATAAGCCTATGTATAGTGTCATTAGAGATTTTTTTGAAGAATTAAGGTGAGAAAATTTCAGAAATTGCCAAGAGCAGCCCAAGGGCGCCCCTTTCTCTCTCCCACCCCCTTGCAGATGGAGTTCTATGAATTTCTTGAGGTGTGAAGCCTCCTCCCCTCCCCCTCTCTGAGTGAGAAGCTCAGCCTCGCCGCCGCCGCCGCCATCGAGCCGCCGTTGCATCGCCACCACCGCCGCGTCGGAATTCTGCCCACATCAGGACAGAAGGTTGAAGCCGAATTGTTATCTCCACATCAGGAGATCTAATCTAGCTGTCATTTTGAGTGTTTGTTCTTCTTATATCCCCAGTCTCCATTTTAAATTTCGTGCCAATGAGATGTCATTTGCTATTTTTCCCGTAATTTTAGTTCCACCCCTGACAGTCTGCCAATTTGCAGATCTGCAGGATAGGAGTCTAGTCTTCTATTTTTCCCACCCCCTTATACACCTCCAAAATTCCCCCAAAAAAATCATATGTGTTCCTCACATCCCCCTCTTCCACCCACAATTTTTCTGGAGTATAGATCTATTATTTTCTCTTCAGTCAAAATTCATTTTTAGGGAAAACTCAGTCTGTCCTGTGTGTCTGTCAGTCCGAGCCAACAGAAAATCTTTGTGGAACAGTCATTTTCATTTTCAATCCATTCACTTGATGGATCTGAGAAAATTATATGTTGTATCCCTCTGAGTCCTCTATCCATCGGTACTAATTTTGCATCGATCCGACATCGGATCTGGCCGCAGAAATTCTTCCCGTGGAGGCGCGTAGTTCAGATCCGAGGATAGGTCGGCAACTTAGTCCTGGAATTAATTCCTCGAAAAATACGCCGGCGCACTCTCGGCCGCCGCCGCTCCCGGATATCACTCGGCCACCCATCAATAGCGTCCAAGCAAGCCGCAGCAGCAAGGAGACGCCCGAGCACTGCCATCCCATCAGTCGGACCCACCTGCAGTCCCGCGGGCCCCGCAGGACCGTGCCGACCAGCAGCCCGTCTCCGGCCCAAATTGCTGCCCGTCAACCCGAGTTTACTACTCCCGGGTCCCACATTGTCACCCTTTACCTCCCTACGTGGAGTGGGCCTTACGTCAATTTTGTAATTATTGTTGATATTTGTACACCAGGAGTATGAGCTTCGGCCGGGGTCGTCTTCCCCACGCCCGGAGCGTGGAGGTAAACTCGCCTCCCTCTTTATCGCATTTGCTTACCTCGTATATTTTTGAATGCCGCTGCTAGAGTGATAGGATTACTAGCTCGATACTCATTTTATCACCGCTGTAAGAGTGAGTGAGTGAACCCGTCCCGTGACTCAATCCGAGTACACGCGGAAAGGCCGATACCCGAGACTCATTGTCGGTTTCTCAACCGCGCACGGTCCCACGTTTCCCTTGCTTAGGGACGTCCACGAGCTAGAGTCCTAGGTTCGTTGTCCGTCCTGCATCAAATTGGTATCAGAGCGGAAGGTTGAGTCTAGGGTAGTCGTTGTTTAAAAAGAAAAAAAGTGTCTAAGTCTAGGTGTTGCATTTGCATCCCTATATTCGGTATATCGAAAGGTGTCGCCGGAATGATAGGTTACGCCTATCGGGAAGGTAGCAGCCTTGCGTGAAGGTAGCAGCCTTGCGTGAGTGGATCTTCAGATCAATTAGCTCCGCCAAGTACCGTCTATTGGTTGAGTCTAGGTTCATAGCCGAGTCGTCATTCCAACTTTGCATTGTTATTTTTGGGTCGTGACTAGTCCATTGTCTAGTCCGTTGTAGAGTCAGTTTGTCTTGTCTCCCGGTGTCTCCAAGTCCAACATGTAGTCTCCCCTTCCCCTAGTTTCCTATGGATTCCCGGTCACCCAAGCGATATAACCGTTGGCACACCCATGGGCTTGGAAACCATGCTATTTCCATCATTAGGCCCGAAGCCTCGGACTTTTGTGGCTCCAAAGTCCCGAGCAACTACCTACATTGGAAAGCCGCCATGGATAAATATTTTGATTATTACATCATGTCCGAGGCTAGGGAATTCTCTTTTGCCAAGGATAGGCTTCTTCACGAGGCTGCCGAGAAGTGGAGAGACATTGAATGCTTGAGGCAGATTAGGAGGCAATGGCCCATTGAGTCATGGTGGGACAGGAAGAGAGAGCTTAGGAGGGCCTACCTTCCCCACCCGGTCCTCCCCAACCAGTCCCACCCAACCACATCCAACCTTCCTCACCCAGTCATCTCCAACCAGTCCCACCCAGTCACCTCCCACCGGGATTGTCATAGCCGGAGGCAAAGAGCCCCACATGTAGATGAGCCTAAGCCCAATCCTAGGCCGAGTGATTATCGGCGAGTCCATCACGATACCCCTACTCCAAACCCGACCATTTCCAAACTTTTCAAAACCATTTCGGATCGGTTGGATAGGATGTGTACTCAAATTGACGGATTCCTGCCCGAGCCTCCCAACCCGGTGCCACCCCAAGGACCTCTTTCCCTCGAGGAGGACATTCCTTCCCCACCCATAAGAGCTCCATTGCCACCACCCTCACCTTCCGATCTTTATTTGGAGCCACCTCATTTGGAGCCACCTGTGTTTCTAACGGGAAATCTATTCCTCGCCGAGCCACTACTTAGTTGGCTCAAGATAGGCTTGGTCCCTAGACCGCCTTGCTGCCCACCCATGGACCCAACACTTCCAGTAGTCCCCATTAACTCCTTTCACACCACTTTCCAGTCCTTTTGCTTCATAGAAAGTGTGAAGGATCTACTAAGGAGTTTAGAGTGTCAATGGAAGCTGACCTATATGTTGGCCTTAGGGTCTGACCAACCCTATAGTCATAGCTTCATGCTCGCGGCTTTGGGGTCTATTACCTCGGTGTACACTTTGGGTCATATCACCATCGAGGTCCTATTGTTCTTCCCCATTCCCGATGAGCTTGACTTTGCCCCCTCTTACGATATTGCCGTCCCGAGGGAGGACCCATATCTACTCTATGAGATCACTGTCCCTCTTACCATATTGGATGAAGGTGACCACCTACACCTTCAAGAACTCTAGACATGGGACCGTGACATGTGAGAACCCATATCAAGGGGTCACACATTCTTTGATCCCTTCGATCCCTTCCCTTGGGAACCTTATGACCCACCATATCTACTCCCCTTCTTCTTGGGAGTCCACTACTACACCCCTTCCCCACGGTCCAGTCCACCTACATTCAGCCAGGGGACCGTTCCACGGTCATCATATAGGGGTGACGAACAAGGTGCATTCGACTCCCCAGGCCTACTCAAACATCCCACACCCAAGCCCAAGAGGACTTCAGTGCATGAATGGTGCCTCCTAGGATCTCCATGATTCCATGATTCCACCAACATTTGGTTACATCTTGTGTATGCATGGCACACATTCGGATGTCCTGGTCCACCATTGCATAAGTATGGGTCATACTAACAGTAGGGTTGTCTAGTGTCATGTGTGAGTCCGTGTTTTCTTTATTTGTACAGTTTGTTAGGAGTCTGCATGCGTCGAGTCGAGTCGGTCATATGTCAGCTCGCATTATCAGTCCCTTTCGAGTGCGAGGCAAGTCGGGTCTAATGCGTACGTTGTAGACTTGTCAGAATTTGGGATCGGCTCTACCATTCTATGTCTCGGATCTAGTCACATAAAGGGACCCAGCGGTGATTCCTAGTGAGTCATTAAGCCGTCTCCGTCCTTTGAGAGTGACCCCACCCCGGAGTGTCCACCACAAGTCTCATTCCCACAGCAGCATGCACATATCAACTATATACGGGATGAGCAGGTGACGATTACTTGGAGTGGAAGCGTACTCTGCGCTATCTGGTCGGTGGCAGATCCGCAGGAGCCATTCGAGCAGCCGCACCCCTTACCCGACGGGGTCGAGTTCTTCCCACCCGGGGAGAATTGATGGGAATCAACATCGGACACTACATTTTATTTTTGCATTTGTGTCCTTTTGTTTGCATTTATATCCCTGGGTAATTGGGTTTGCAATTATAAGGCATTATAAGCCTATTTGTTAGTCTTTAGGAATCTTGGGTTTCTATGTAAATTGCCAGTGGGTCCAGCAGGGTCCCCCACTGTTGGGTTACGTGCACCCCCTCCTTATCTTTGACAATGGTTTTGATGACTCCAATATATTGTGTGTTTAATGTTCAATGGCATCTTGATGATAAACAAGCTAACATGATGGTATCTTGGTTTGCATGTTGATATTTCATAGTCCTTCACGAACGCAATCCTGATGTTGCCTCATGTGTGCTATGCATGAGAACTTGGAACAAACATGTGAAACTTTATGTTTTGATAATCTATTCATGGGTTTTTAATGAACTCACATAAATGCCTGATATTGTGTGTTTTATGTTTGCTTTAAAGTGAAAACATTGTGTGCTTGTTTAGCGGAAGTTGTCTTCATGATAAACAAGCTAACATGATTATCTTATGGGAAACGTCTTGTTGAAATAAGCTCACATGTTGATATTCTGGTTTGCACTTTACAGGGTTGAAAAGCCCTTGATTGCTTTCAGATTGCATTACAATGCCAAGGCAGTTTTTATACTGCCCCTTGTCTCACTCTTCGAGCCTGGCTCATTCAGCATTGGTTTTCACCTTGCTGTTCTGCTGGCTTTTTACTAATGAGTCATGGATTATGATTTGCTGCAATTGTTGATGGTTTCTCACTTGTCATTGAAAATCTGGTTTACTTATATCATCTTGTGTTTTGATAATTGAGGATTTCATGTCAGGAATTCATAAAGCCTTCATTATGGGTATGTTGATGTGTCCTGCTTGATCACTTCTCAAGATGTGTGTTCAGGTTGGAAATGTCAGAATTTTCCCTCATATATGGTTGCAGCATAAATCTTCATTGTGCAGGTTCATCTTTGCGCCGACCCAACCTTCTAATGTGCATTGACCATTAGTTCATATGCACAGACTTTGTTGATTGCATTGAGCGACTAAGGATCTCATTTGTTGTATTAAAAGTTGATATGAATCAAATTAGTCATGAACTGCTGAAACTCAAATCTGTGTCAATGTATCTATATTTGGCAATGTGAACTTATGGAGGAAGTGGTTTGGAATGCTCTGAATCATTCACTTTGCTCTTGCAATTCAGTCTTCTACACTGCAGGTTGAGAGAGAGATTGTGAGATGTGAAGAATTGGTTTAAGAATGTACAGGTTCTACTTTATCCACAAATCTTTGGATCCATGGCATAATTTCATTTCTGAAATTGACTTTTAATTGCCTTGATTCGGGATGAAAATGGTTCCTTCAATGCTTTAAGTCATAACTCTTATGAATGTGAATTTCATGTAATTGCAGGCCCCTAAATGTCCACTATCCTTGATATCATGGTAAAATTCATATTTGATAGATTTCCATGTGGCAGGTTAAGGTTGTTTCATATATCATGGTTTTGGGTTCTCTTATGACTTCATGCACACCATCTTAGCTTTGGTAAGGTTGTCATTTGGCCTTTACCTTTCCATCTTGTCCCTGATAAAACTAGTTTCATTTGAAGTTTTAAAGACCCCTCACGCATGACATTTAGTTGTATTTGAAGGGGTTACATGTTGTTTAATTGGTGTTTTATTGATCCTTGATGGTTTTTCTAAGTTTCAATTGCGTTTTAATGAGTTTTCACTTATGTCAGTAAAATTGTCGACTCTAAGAGTCGACACTTATTTCACGGCATGCTGTTTGCAATGATTTCTAATGTGCTGACAAAAAGTGTCGACTCTGTAAGTTGATTTTTGTGTTCTGTCAGAACTCTCGACAAAAAGTGTCGACTCTAAGAGTCGACACTTTTGTCTTGGAAGCTGTTTTGTGTTCGGGATAGAACACCTTGACAAAAGTGTCGACTCTAAGAGTCGACACTTTGTCTACTACGTCCGGATCGGGTTTCCGGGTTTGGTTTCGAACCATGGGTTTAAAGGTCCGATTGGCTTGCCCTTTTACCCCATTACCCCTAGGGTTTCTACCCTTGGTTGGGTGTGGTTTTGAGAGGGCTTAAGCATGGGTTTTATGGTACTAAGTTGTTGTTTTCTCTTGGGTATAACTATGTCACGGTTTCCATCGGATGAAGCATCCCCCCTTGTGCTAACGTGTTCTATCTGTTTGCAGGAATAGGAGCTGAGGGCTTCGCGCACTTGGCTGGAGGAGGAAGAAGAAGCTGCAAAATCCCACGACCCTGAGCTCAGATCTGGAGGTGGCTGTCACGGATCTTCACCGTCTGCCGGCTTGGGCGTTCATCTCTTCAAGGACCAGCTGCTTCCTCTCTTCGTGGTTCATCGTTACTAGTGCACCTCTCCATCTATCTTCGAGTTGCATTGAAGAATCTAAAGGGGGATCTCTTGCTCTTTCATTTCCATATTCTGTCTTAGCATATATATGTTAGCTGCAATTTCTACATACTAAGCATAGAAAGAAAAGAGGGTTTGGTCGCAAGGTTGAGAGGGAGAACGTTTTCTGAGTGTTTCACTCTTGTTTCATCTTGCAGGAATGTTCTTGGTCAAGGGAACTCAAAGCTACATCCATTCTATCAAGCCTTCATGTGGGGAACAAGATAGATCTACGGCCGAGTTCGTGGGGCTTCATACCTGTAGAAGATTGACCTTCCCTCACCTTGAAAGCTTCAAAGAGATCATCTCAAGGCCGTCCATATATTAAGGATATACTTCTCCATCCCTCTTTAGTTTATTTTGAAGATTCTTCCTCAGTCTATTCTGAGTATGAGCATGTATTTAATATTCTCTTGCTTTATTGAACTCGAAATACACTGTGTGTGGGCGGAGTTGTATCTCCGCGTGTGTGGGTTTATTGTGGGGAAAGTTTCCCCATGGTTGGTTGTGTGTGGACGGAGCTGCGACTCCGTGTGGTTGTCGTGTCCGGGGTACGTTCCCCGAACGTGTGTGTGTGTGTTGCAGTGGCAGCGTGTTGAGGCAAGGCCTCGTGTGTGTATTGCTGCGGAAGCAGCGTGTGTGTGGTTGGGGTTCGTCCCCGTGTTGCTACGAAAGTAGCGTGTAGTGAAGTCTCACCCGGTTGGGTGAGGGGTGGACGTAGGGAGCCCGTCGTGATCCCGAACCACCTAAAAATCATTGTGCCTTGTGTGATTGCCTGTGTGACTGTCATTTCTTCTATCTCTGGTCACAGGTACATTATATAGATTTTTACTCATTGCACCACTGCACATTGCTACCTCCCTTATCCGTGTTAGACATAAATTCATCTGTCAGTTGCACTGTTATTACGAGTGAGATCGGAAAGATCGAGAGAACTTTTTAGATCGCATGCTTGTTTAGGCTAATCAACGTAGTTTGTTTTAGTTCCCTTGTGTTTAGTTAAGAAAGATTTTAAAATCCGCCATCTCGGCAAGGGGACAAATCAACCCTCCTTCTTGTCCGCCATGTCTCTGGGCCAACCCTCTTTCCCATTGGTCCACCTAGGTTCTAGGGCCCATGTGGGGCTGGTTCAAAGTCTAAGATTGGACTTGGACCAAGGGGGGGACAAGGTGGAAGAAAATTCAAACTTGGACCAAGCAAAGTCCAAGATGCTCCCCCCTTATAATATAGTTTATTCCATGTTGTATTTTTATTAAATTTGGTCATTTGACCACATGGGAGAAGAAAATGCTATCCCTAGTTTACCCCTCCCCTCTTTCCCACGAAATTTCCATCCCCCCACCCCTTGCCATTCTCTATATAAGCCTATGTATAGTGTCATTAGAGATTTTAATGAAGAATTAAGGTGAGAAAATTTTAAAAATTGCCAAGAGCAGCCCAAGGGCGCCCCTTTCTCTCTCCCACCCCCTTGCAGATGGAGTTCTGTGAATTTCTTGAGGTGTGAAGCCTCCTCCCCTCCCCCTCTCTGAGTGAGAAGCTCACCCCCGCCACCGCAGCCGCCATCGAGCCGCCGTCGCACCGCCACTGCCGCCGCGTCGGAATTCTGTCCACATCAGGAGAGAAGGTTGAAGCCCGATTGTTATCTCCACATCAGAAGATCTGATCGAGCTGTCATTTTGAGTGTTTGTTCTTCTTGTATCCCCAGTCTCCATTTTAAATTTCATGCCAATCAGACGTCATTTGCTATTTTTCCCATAATTTTAGTTCCACCCCTGACAGTCTGCCAGTTTGCAGATCTGTAGGATAGGAGTCTGTTCTTCTATTTTTCCCACCCCCTTATACACCTCCAAAATTCCCCAAAAAAACTCACACGTGTTCCTAAATCCCCCTCTTCCACCCATAGTTTTTCTGGAGTCTAGATCTATTGTTTTCCCTTCGGTCAAAATTCATTTTTAGGGAAAACTCAGTCTATCATGTGTGTCTGTCAGTCCGAGCCAGCAGAACATCTTTGTGGAACAGTCATTTCCATTTTGAATCCATTCACTTGATGGATCTGAGAAAATTATATGTTGTATCCCTCTGAGTCCTCTATCCATCGGTACTAATTTTGCATCGATCCGACATCAGATCTGGCCGCAGAAATTCTTCCCGTGGAGGCACGCAGTTCAGATCCGTGGATAGGCCAACAACTCAATCCTGGAATTAATTCCTCAGAAAATATGCCGGCGCACTCTCGGCCGCCGCCGCTCCCAGAGATCACTCGGCCACCCATCAACAGCGTCCCAGCAAGCGGCAGCAGCAAGGAGATGCCCGAGCACTGCCGTCCCATCAGCCGGACCCACCTACTGTCCCGCGGGCCCCGTAGGACCGTGCCGACCAGTAGCCCGTCTCCGGCCCAAATTGCTACCCGTCAACCCGAGTTTGCTACTCCCGGGTCCCACATTGTCGCCCTTTACCTCCCTGGTGGAGTGGGCCTTACATCAATTCTATAATTATTGTTGATATTTGTACACCGGGAGTACGAGCTTCGGCCGGGATCATCTTCCCCACGCCCGGAGCGTGGAGATAAACTCGCCTCCCTCTTTATCGCATTTGCTTACTGCGTATATTTTTGAATGCCGCTGCTAGAGTGATAGGATTACTAGCTCGATACTCATTTTATCACCGCTGCGAGAGTGAGTGAGTGAACCCGTCCCGTGACTCAATCCGAGTACACACGGAAAGGCCGATACCCGAGACTCATTGCCGATTTCTCAACCGCGTAAGGTCCCATGTTTCCCTCGCTTAGGGACATCCGCGAGCTAGAGTCCCAGGTTCGTTGTCCGTCCCGCATCAGAAAGGAGAAGAAGTGCCTACATGATTACAAACGGGGTGGAGAGTCTGCATTGACTATAGGAAATTAAATTCAGTTACAAAGAAAGATCACTTCCCACTCCTATTTGTAGATCAAATTTTGGAGAAACTCGCAGGGCAAAAGTATTTTTGCTTTTTGGATAGCTACTCTGGGTATAATCAAGTTGCTATTTACCCGGAAGATCAGGAGAAGACAATGTTCACGTGTCCTTATGGCACATTTTCTTTTAGAAGAATGCCATTTGGGCTGTGTAACGCCCCCGCCACCTTCCAGCGATGCATGATGTCGATATTTTTTGAAATGGTGGGGGAATGTTTAGAAGTTTTATGGATGATTTCTCGGTGTTTGGATATTCTTTTGAAAAATTCTTGGAGAATTTAAATCAGGTGTTGAAGAGGTGCATTGATTCAAATGTTGTGTTAAGCTGGGAGAAGAGCCATTTTATGGTTAGAGAAGGGATAGTTTTAGGCGTTGTTGTATCAGAAAGGGGAATAGAGGTCGATAAAGCTATGGTCGTTTTGATTTCTAATCTTCCCCCTCCTTCTTCTATCAAGCAAATCCCTTCCTTCCTTGGCCATGCTGGATTCTAAAGCAAATTCATTCAAAACTTCAACACCATTGCTCGTCCTCTCACTCAGTTGCTTGCCAAGGACACTCCTTTCAATCTTGATGATTCATGTCTTGAGGCATTCAATTCCTTGAAAGCGGCCCTCGCTCAAGCTCTGATTCTCCAATCTTCAAAATGGTCGCTCCCTTTTGAGATCATGTGTGATGCCTCAAACTACGTTGTTGGAGTTGTTCTGGGCCAGAGAGTCGATAAGAAGCCGCACCCTCGCCGATGCACAATTGAACTATACCACCACGGAAAAAGAATTACTTGCTGTTGTTTTCACCCTCGAGAAATTTCGATCATATCTGTTAGGGCCAAAAGTTATTATTTATTCTGATCACTCGGCTTTAAAGTTTTTATTTTCCAAGAAGGATGTCAAACCCTATCTCATTCGGTGGATTTTATTGCTACAATAGTTTGATTTTGAAATCAGAGACAAGAAGGGGTTGGAGAATGTTGTTGCTGATCACTTGTCTAGGATTGTGATTCCTAAAAGTGCTCCTATGTCCGATTCCTTCACCGATGAGTAAATTCTTTCCATCTCTCACACCTCAACCCCCTGGTATGCTCACATAGTCAATTATCTGGCGGTAGGATAGATTCTGGGAGGGTAGTCTAGGCAGGAGAAGGATCGATTCTTTTCAAAGGTTAAGTACTACTTTTGGGAGGACCCAGAGTTATTTCACATGGGTCCAGATCAAATAATAAGAAGATGTGTCTCTGAGGAGGAGCAACAATCTGTTTTGAGTTTTTGTCATAATCTCACTTGTGGGGGACACTTTTAAGAAAAGAAAATAGCCGTAAAAGTATTACAAAGTGGATTTTATTGGCCCACATTGTTTAAGGATGCTTATGAATTTTCAAAAACTTGTTTGAGGTGTCAAGCCGTGGGTAACAATTTGAAAAGAGATATGATGCCGCTTAGTCCCATTCTGGTAGTAGAAATTTTTGATGTTTGGGGAATAGACTTTATGGGACCATTTCCACCTTCATTTAGCAATGAATATATTTTGGTGGTGGTGGAATATGTTTCAAAGTGGATTGAAGCTATTGCTACAATGACTAATGATCATAAGGTGGTGATGAAGTTTGTAAAGAAGAACATCTTTTCTAGATTTGGTTGTCCTAGAGCTATCATTAGTGATGGGGGTTCTCACTTCATAAACTTTAAATTCCGAGCTTTGCTTCGCAAATATGGCATTACTCATAAGCTTGCTACCCCCTATCATTCCCAAACTAGTGGCCAGGTTGAAGTTTCTAATAGGGAGATTAAGAACATTCTGCATAAGATAGTTAGGCCGGATAGGAAAGACTGGTCTGAGAGACTAGACGATGCATTATGGGCCTATAGAACTGCATTTAAGACTCCCATTGGCGTGTCCCAATACCGTCTCATTTTTGGAAAAGCCTGCCACTTACCTGTAGAACTGGAACATAGAGCATATTGGGCCATTAAACAAGTCAATTTTGATCTTACTCAAGCTGGGTCCCAAAGAGCTCTACAACTTAATGAACTGGAGGAATTGCGAAATGAAGCCTACGAAAATTCTAAGATTTATAAAGCTATAAATAAGGCATTACACGATAAGCATATTCACAGGAAAACTTTTTATGTGAATCAAAAGGTTTGACTTTTTAACTCAAGGCTACGTTTGTTCCCCGGTAAGTTAAAATCCATATGGGATGGGCCGTTTGTTGTCGTTAAAGCTTTCAACCATGGTGCCGTAAAAATTTTGAATCCTAAAAATGGTCACATTTTCACTGTTAATGGTCATAGATTGAAGCCTTATTTGGAAGATGATCAGTTGTAAAAAGAATCCATTTTTCTAGGTGATCTAGAATAAAATCTTCGTGAGTTTTCACGCATCTGACTGAAGACGGAAAACTTAGCGCTTCTGGGAGGTAACCCAAGGTTCTCTGTTATTTGATGCTTTATTTTTAGTTTGTTTTGTTGGACTTTTGTGACCTCCCTAGTGTTTTGATGATGTGCATCACTATGTTAAATATTGTTATTTTTAATCAGATATCATGAGTAATGTTATGCATTCGAACTTTCCATGATTAATAAGAAAAACTGCTATGAGTTAATACCCTGCATGTCCGTACTGTTCCTTTCATTCTTCGTGTTGGTTGTGTTCACTTCACTTCGTGATGTCTTTTTCAACATCGTGTTGTTCCAACAATGCTTGTTGGTTGTCTTCGTGTCGTGTTTTGTTCCAGCGCGTGCTGAACACTGCAGCACCTCGTGCTATTTTCTGTACCACCTCGTGTCGCTCCATCTGTGTCACCCCTAATTCTTCAAAGTCTATACGCTGGATCGTCCTTCTGTGTGTCTCATTCAAAGTCTATACATCCACCGTCTTACCCAGCGTCTCATGCAAGTCTGTACAGCCTCTGCGTTTCAAAGTCCATTTGTTGCACTCTCAAGTCTGTACATTGCCTTCAAGGCATCAAGTCTATACAGTGGACTGTGCTTCATGCATTGGACAAGTCTGTACATCGACCTGTTCACTCGTTTGAGCAAGTCTATACATTGCGTTGCCTTACCTACGTTCAAGACCACCAAGTCTGTACATTGGGTAAAGTCTACACATCACCTCGGTCACTTGCTTCAAATTCTATACATTGTGAACATTCATGTCTGTACAGACTTCACCTCATCTCAAGTCGAGTCTATCTGTGTTGTCTCCATGTCATTCTTAGTTCGAGTCGTTTCTTTGTTATGTCTGTCTTCGTGTTGCTTCTCCTAGACCTCGTGTTCTTTGAATTGTTCCAAGTTGTTTTCGTGTCATTTTCGTCTTCGAGTCGTTCGTACGTTCGAACAACTTAGTACTCGAGTTGTTTTTCATGTGTATTCAAGTCTTTTTAGTAAAGTGTCGTCTCACCTCGTGCTGTTCTCTTCTGACATCGTGTCGTTTTCTTTGTGGTGTTAGCTTTATTATTATGTATCTCGTGTCGTTCTCTTCATAGTGTTTGTTTTGTTACAGTGATACTTCGTGTCATTTTCTTTGTGGTGTTAGCTTTATTATTATGTATCTCGTGTCGTTCTCTTCGTAGTGTTTGTTTTGTTACAATGATACTTCGTGTCGTTTTCTTTGTGGTGTTAGCTTTATTATTATGTATCTCGTGTCGTTCTCTTCGTAGTGTTTGTTTTGTTACAGTGATACTTCGTGTCGTTCTCTTTTTACCTCGTGCTGTTTGCATCTGACCTCGTGTCATTCTCTCCTTGTCTCGTACTGTAATAATCTTGTGTATCTCGTGTCGTTCTCAGTAAAGTGCATCTTGTATTGCTATCACATACCTCATGCAGTTTTAGTTCTTGTGGCCCTCAGTGTTAATGGTTTTTATCTCCTTGCAGGTCCGAGGAAGAACATTCACCGGTGTCTGGGCTACACGTGATCCGATACTAAAAGAACCAATGCTATAAGGGCACGTGGCAAGAAGGTTCTGGATGAAGCGTGGGAGGCACACGCATTCTGCACCTTACCCACCTGCTGCTGCTGCTATATAAGGAAGCCTTCGTCCACAGATGAAGGTTGATCGAAAGGAAAAAGCAAAAAAGGAGAAGTGTAGAGAGTTCGATCCAGAAGAAAAGAAAGAGAAGAAGAGCAGAAGGAAAAGAAGAGAAAGAGAGAGTTAGAGAGCTCGTAAGGGTGAAGAGAAAAAGAAAGTGAGCGAGAAGAGAAGAGGAAGAGAAGCTTACCTGAAGATCTGTCTACTGGACCGTGGATCAGATCCAGGCCAGTCAGCTCCATTGAGAGCCACATTGTGCATTTCACTTTTCAGCGTTCTGTTTGCTGAAGTTATTTTCATTTCGTGTTTCTATTTTTTCTTCTTATTTGGTTTTCCTTGTTCTTTCGATTCTCAGTAGTGAGGTCGGGTTCCTCCTGTGGATCAGGAGAAGGGAGATCTGATCTCCGGTTGCAAGTAGCTGGGAGCTACTTGTGGGTTCCCTCTGGTCAGAGGAAGGGAGACTTGCCTCCGGTTCTGGGCTTGCGGGTTGCAAGTCCAGGGGTCCCTCCGGTTGGGAGGAAGAGGGGAGGCTGTTCCCCTGGTCAAGCTGTGTGGCAGCAACTATTTGCAGACTGAGTCTGCTTGTCTAGCACTGGCTAGTGAAGCCTCACTCCGATTGGGAGTGAGGGGTGGATGTAGGTCTGGAGGACCGAACCACCTAAAAAGTCTATTGAGCCGTGGTTTGCTTTGTGTGCTTGCTTCCGCTAGATGCTTGGATAGGCGCGCTCCTTGTGTTTGCTCATAAGTTTCATTGAATTCGTTTCATTCTGTGTTTGCGTCTAGCATCTGAGTTTTTAATTGGCCATTATTCATTGAAGGATACATTCACCCCCCTCTGTATCCGGGCCTAGTACCCTAACACTTGGTATCAGAGCGGGTATTTCCCAATATGTGGTCCAACGGCCAGGGAAACGGATCCGTTGGTCCTCGCAGCTACATTGCTGAAGGGCAGTCAATCACCCGTCCCCCTTTCTTCGATGGTAATAACTATTTTTTCTGGAAGAACAGGATGGAAGTCTTTATCAGGGCCCAAAGCCACAAGCTCTGGAGAGTAATTACAGATGGTCCGTACCAACTTCCACCGAACGAAGACATATGGACAGAGGAACAGGTAAAACTCTCTACACTGAATTGGATAGCTCTTAGCATCATACAGTGCGCCGTCCACCCTGAAGAGTACTTGAGGATTTCAGCGTGCAAGACTGCAAAGAAAATGTGGGATGAATTGCAGTTAATATATAAGGGCACATCTCAAGTAAAAGCTACCAAGATCAATATGCTTACAACTCAGTATGAGTTGTTTAAAATGAAGCCAGAGGAGTCGATCACAGAAATGTATGCTAGATTGTCTGTGATCATCAATAGTCTGAGAGGATTTGGAAAGGAGATTCAGCAAGAAGACATTGTCAGGAAGATCCTTAGGTCCCTAACTCCCATCTGGGATACTAAGGTGACCGTCATAGAGGAATCAAAAGATTTATCCGCCATGTCAGTAACCCAGCTGATTGGGTCTCTCATGACCCACGAAATGAACTTCAGACAAGGGAATGATGGACATGACAGAAAGGGAAAGAATGTTGCTCTGAAGGTCTCACGACATACTAAAAAGAGCAGCAGCAGCAGCAACAGTGGTGGTAGCAGCGAAGACTCTGACGGATTCTCAGGCCTGGACAAGAGCGAGCAGGCCATGCTCACCAGGCAATTCAGAAAGTTCCTGAGGACTAAAGGGAAATTCTACAGGAGAAAGAGATTCAATGCTGCAAGGAAGTCTCCTGAACGAGAACTTGAGAAGAACCGGTTTGTTAAGCAGGTTACATGCTACCATTGTCAGAAACCCGGTCACTTGAAAAGTGAATGTCCAGAGCTGTAAGCTAAGGCTCCCGAATACCAGAAGAAGATGGTGCACAAGAAGAAGAAAGCCATGCTGTGCACATGGAGTGACGAGGAGGAGGATCCAGAAGCCACCTCGTCCAGTGAAGATGAAGAGAAGACTTGCCTCATGGCCAACCATGAGGAAGAGGTAACGAACTTATTTGAGAATTTTACTTTGGATGATTGGGAGGACGCTTATGGCGACCTGTTAGCTAAATATAATTTTCTAACCAAGGAGCACAGAATGCTTAAACGAAAGTTTCACTCTGTTTCTGAGGAACACTCTATTGCTGTTACGGACAACATGAAAATCAAGGAGATGGCCATTGAGCTAGATCAGGCTAGAAGTGAGATCGAGAAGTTTAGAATGGAAAGAGAGGAAAATCTAGCTAGGATGAATGAGCTGAAGAGTAAAACTGAAGAGAGTAAAAAGGAGTTTAGACTGATTACAGAAAAATATGAGGCGATTAGAAAAGTCAATCAGGAACTCCTGGACCAATGTAATGAGCTTCAGAAGGAGATTGAGGACAAAAGAAAAATGCTAAAAAAATTTACAGAGGGGAGAAACAATCTGGATGCCCTTCTGGGGTCGTGAGTAAACTTCAATAGGGAAGGATTAGGATACAGTCCCACAAGTAAAAAACCCTTTGAATTCAGAACGGTCACGTTCTGCCCCGCCAAGGGCAAAGAAAAACTGGAAACCCCATCCAGCTCCAAATCTGTCTCTACATTGAAGGTTTCGACCAGCAAATCTACTCAACCCACTGGTCAGCAGACTAAGTCAGGAAATCCTGAGACTAGAACTGTTCCTGTGCAACAGGTGTGGAACAAGGGTTCTCACACGACCATTCCTATTGATGTCACTAGAAAGGTGAACAGTTTCGCTAAGAAAATTCAGCATGATAGTTATCAAGGAAAGCATGCGAACATGCATCACCTTCAGCACAATTTTCATTTGAATAAAAATGGCTACATGAATTATGCTCAGCACACACGTGTTTCCTCTAAGAGGCCAAATAACAATTTCTCTGCTCGGAAACAGCATAATTTTAATAGGAATAGGCTCATTCAACACCCACTGAGAAATGCCAAGAAGGAAGAATCAATTTACATGAAACCTCTGAAAAGAACAGTAAAACAAATGTGGGTTCCTAAGTGTGATTTGGATAAATTGAAAAATGTCTTTGGACCCAATTTGAATTGGATCCCACATTACTTTGTCTGAACTTTCGCAGGTTAGCCTGGCAGCCGAGCATAACAAGTGGTATCTTGACAACGGCTGTAGCAGGCACATGACAGGAGACCGGTCCAAATTTAGCAAACTGAAAATGAAGTTTGGGGGCCTGGTCAAATTCGGTGGAAATAACAGAGGAAGAATAATTGGAATTGGTACAATTGGTAAGTCCTCTACTAACTCCATTGAAGATGTGTATCTTGTAGAAGGACTTCAGCACAACTTGATAAGTATTAGTCAACTCTGCGACAAAGGACACAAGGTACGCTTTGACAACAATTCCTGTACTGTTTTTGAGCTGAATTCTGATAACGTCATGTTCAAAGGTCATAGAGTAAACAATGTATACATCGTAGACCTAGATGATAATCCTGAAACTCACTTGTGTATGTCTGCTAATTCTGAACAAGTTGCGTTTGACTGGCATAGGCGTCTAGGCCATGCTAGTTTGTCTACATTGAATAAACTGTCTAAGCATAACCTAGTTAGAGGTTTGCCCCGAATAAGATTTCAGTTAGGATCCAAGCTATGTGATGCTTGTGCACTAGGTAAACAGACTCGTGCAGTTTTTAAGTCGAGAACTGAGAATCTTTCATCTAAACCGCTGCAGCACTTGCACATGGATCTCTTTGGTCCTACTCGCATACAAAGTTTGTCAGGTAAGAGATATGGATTAGTCATAGTGGATGACTACACTAGATTCTCTTGGTTGTTTTGTTTAGCAAATAAAAATGATGCTTTTGTTCACTTTGAAGAACTTTTCAATAAAATCAAACTGTAAGGTGAACATAATATCATTACTATTCAGTCTGACCACGGAGGAGAGTTTGAGAACTCTTCATTTTCTGAATTTTGCTCAAAAGAGGGAGTGACTCACAGATTCTCTTCTCCCAGGACACCGGAGCAAAATGGAATTGTTGAGAGAAGAAACAGGTCAATAATTGAAATGGCCAGGACTATGCTGATTGAGAGTGGACTTCCAAGGAGATTTTGGGCTGAAGCTGCGAACACTGCATGTTACATTCTAAACCGAGCCTTGGTAAGACCTACTCATAGGAAAACTCCTTATGAACTTCTCAAGGGTAAGCAGCCAAACATTTCTTACTTTAAATTTTTTGGCTCGAAATGTTTTATTCACAATAATGGTAAGAATGGGTTGGACAACCCATAGGAAAAATTCCAGGAGAGCTCCTAGCTTCAAATTTGTCCAACCCATTCTTACCATTATTGTGAATAAAACATTTCGAGCCAAAAACTTTAAAGTAAGAAATGTTTGGCTGCTTACCCTTGAGAAGTTCATAAGGAGTTTTCCTATGAGTAGGTCTTACCAAGGCTCGGTTTAGAATGTAACATGCAGTGTTCGCAGCTTCAGCCCAAAATCTCCTTGGAAGTCCACTCTCAATCAGCATAGTCCTGGCCATTTCAATTATTGACCTGTTTCTTCTCTCAACAATTCCATTTTGCTCCGGTGTCCTGGGAGAAGAGAATCTGTGAGTCACTCCCTCTTTTGAGCAAAATTCAGAAAATGAAGAGTTCTCAAACTCTCTTTTGAGCAAAATCGCAGATGAACCTTTTTGGTGCTCCCAAGAGGTATTGTCCCCGCCACGCCGGAGGGCGGCTAGGGTTTTGTCCTTGTAAAAGGGCCCTCTTGGGTTAAGAGGTGAAGACCTTCTTTATAAGCACTTGGTTGCTTTCTCAACATCCGATGTGGGATTAATCCTGTGACCCTAGGTCTCAACATTCGATGTGGGATTAATCCTGTGACCCTAGGTCCACTACACAAGCCCCCCCTTGAGAAGGCAAGCGAGTGCGAGCTCAGGGTTCTCACAGACGGCGCCACTTTGTAGATGCGAGATGAACCTTTTTGGTGCTCCCAAGAGGTATTGTCCCCGCCACGCCGGAGGGCGGCTAGGGTTTTGTCCTTGTAAAAGGGCCCTCTTGGGTTAAGAGGTGAAGACCTTCTTTATAAGCACTTGGTTACTTTCTCAACATCCGATGTGGGATTAATCCTGTGACCCTAGGTCTCAACATTCGATGTGGGATTAATCCTGTGACCCTAGGTCCACTACAGCACTAAATGGATTTTCAAGAATAAAGTTGATGAGAACGGAGCTATCTCTAGAAACAAAGCAAGACTTGTAGCTCAAGGCTACAGTCAGGAATTTGGTGTGGATTTTGATGAATCCTATGCCCCAGTGGCTAGGATGGAAGCTATACGAATTCTGCTTGCATTTGCATGCTCTAGGAACCTTCGGCTGCAGCAGATGGATGTCAAAAGTGCATTCTTAAATGGGATATTGAAGGAAGAGGTATATGTTGAACAACCTCCAGGTTTTAATTTCTCTGTTCAGCCTAACATGGTTTTTAGGTTGAATAAAGCCCTCTATGGATTGAAGTAGGCTCCCCGAGCCTGGTATGAGAGACTTTCTGAATTTCTCTTGAGCAAGGGCTACACTCGAGGTAAGGTTGACCAAACCCTCTTCACACAAAATCTCGGAAAGGATTTAATAGTGGTCCAGGTATATGTTGATGATATCATCTTCGGATCTAACAATTCAACATTGTGTAAAGAATTTTCTGAATCTATGTCTCATGAATTTGAAATGAGTTTAGTTGGCGAACTAAAGTATTTTCTTGGGCCGCAGGTCAAACAGATGGAGGATGGTTGTTTCATAAATCAAACCAAGTACACTCTGGAGATGCTGAAAAGGTTTGGAATGACCAACCTCAAGACTATCTCAACACCCATGGGCACCAACTCCTCACTGGATTCAGACGAAAAAGGTAAAGAAGTGGATGCTAAATTATATAGAGGTATGATCGGTTCACTCCTCTACTTAACAGCATCCAGGCCTGACATTCAATTTAGTGTAGGGATGTGTGCCAGATACCAGTCTAGGCCTACTGAATTACATTTGGCAGCTGTAAAAAGAATCTTTAGATACTTATCTGCTACCCTTGATCTAGGTCTTTGGTATCCTGCATCATGTAGTTTAGATCTCATTGCATATATAGATGCAGATTATGCAGGATGTAAATTGGACAGGAAAAGTACTAGTGGTCACTGCGAATTTTTAGGAGGATGCCTAGTCTCTTGGGGATCCAAGAAGCAACACTCTGTGGCTCTTTCTACTGCTGAAGCTGAGTATGTGGCAGCAGGGAGCTGTGGCACACAGGTTATATGGATAAAACATCAGCTTCTAGATTACTCAGTTGAGCTAGGTTGCACTTCCATTTTTTGTGACAATACTAGTGCAATAAACATTGCAAAGAATCCTGTACTTCATTCTCGAACTAAACACATCGAAATCAGGCATCATTTTATTCGTGATGAAGTAGCTAGGAAGACCTTTGAATTGATCCATGTTGGCACTAACTCACAAATTGCAGATATTTTCACTAAGCCACTGGATACTGAAAAATTTAACACATTGCGCAGAGAATTAGGTATTTACAGAATTTCATGATTGAATAATTGATCTCTAAATAATCTATCATGTGCTCTTATGTTTATCTTTTCTCATTATCAGTTGCTGAAAATAACCTCATTATGGGTATTTGATGATTCACTCGTACTGATTGATACCACTTTGTTTTCCTTGAGGTGTTTTGAGGGTTGTCTTGGTTAAGTCTGAGTTGGTGTCAAGGTCTCAGGGGGAGCTAGATTAATAATTGGTGTCATGCTCTTTTTTTGCCAAATCTGAACATACTTTGAACGGACTTTTGCTGACCTTATAAGAGAATCAGTTTGAGTAGGTGGATAAAAGAATTTTTTGAATGTTTTATCTGTTAAGACTGTTCATCTAATTTCTTGTTGGAATTTCGGCTGTTAGTCCCACTGAGATCAAAATCTGAATTCAAGACTATCTTCCTACACTGTAACTGTCTTCTGATCTAGCCAGTACAGCATACCTACTTAGTCTAAGTTGAGTCCGAAATGAGGTATATAGTGTTTTTGTCTGAAAAACTTTGGAACTGGTGTATTGTTCTCAAGCTGAGTCAAGACTAATTTACAAGGCTTAAAGTGCCGTTTAATGAAAAAAAAAATATTCATGAAAGAAGTTTTACAAATCTTGTTATCTGTTCATTGAGTAACTGGGACTTTCATCAATGAAGTGAAAGAATTCCATGTCATGAGATGGCAGTAAATCAGGCTTAATTAGCTGTCTTGATCATACAGAGCTATGGTATATATCTGGTTAGTAACTGGGGTGTCTGGCCTCTGGTAAAGGTGTCACCTTAATGTCAACACCAGTTAGAATACTATCTCTGTCCTCTTGTCAGAAGGGGTAATGTGGTCTTGCCACCAAGTAACTGGGGATTCCTACCTCTAAACAAGGTGTCTCCCTAATGTCAAAGGTGTACTTGACAGATTTATCTTTGATCTTGACCATCTTTGAAAAAATTTCTTTCTCTTGGTATCCAGATTCTGTTCACTTGGCATTTAGGTATTGGTTTGTTTGTTTTCAATACCACAGGTCTTTGTTTTTTCCTGACTTCCTTGCTTTATACTCTCTGAGTAAAGACTTACTCTGACCATACTGGTATCTTGTACCTTACTTGCTTAGAATCTGGTTCTATGTATGGAGCAAATCTTCATTCACCATTTTGCACAGTCTGACTAACTGATCCTCAAAATCCTCACATAAAATTAATGGCGTTCTTAATTGCTTAAACATCTCAATAACTCTCCTTTATCAGCCATACTCTCTATTGTTTTCTCTCCACTGTCAGCAATTGTCTTTTCGTGATATCTTCAGACCTGCCCCTAGTTTTTGATGATGTCAAAGGGGGAGAGTGTCTTGCTTGTGCTTTTGTGCTTTGCTGGGAGCGAAAGATAAGTGTCCTGAGTTTTCTAGTCAGAGGAAAGTGGATGTTGTGTTCAGGGGGAGCTCTTGGGAGTCGTCAGAGGAGGCGAGTGTGTTGTGTGTCTGCATTGCTTATTTTCACAGCTTATCTTCATGCACTTCATCTCTGTTATTTAATATAGTGTTGCCATCATCAAAAAGGGGGAGATTGTTGGACTTTTGTGACCTCCCTAGTGTTTTGATGATGTGCATCACTATGTTAAATATTGTTATTTTTAATCAGATATCATGAGTAATGTTATGCATTTGAACTTTCCATGATTAATAAGAAAAATTGCTATGAGTTAATACCCTGCATGTCCGTACTGTTCCTTTCATTCTTCGTGTTGGTTGTGTTCACTTCACTTCGTGATGTCTTTTTCAACATCGTGTTGTTCCAACAATGCTTGTTGGTTGTCTTCGTGTCATGTTTTGTTCCAGCGCGTGTTGAACACTGCAACACCTCGTGCTATTTTCTGTACCACCTCGTGTCGCTCCATCTGTGTCACCCCTAATTCTTCAAAGTCTATACGCTGGATCGTCCTTCTGTGTGTCTCATTCAAAGTCTATACATCCACCGTCTTACCCAGCGTCTCATGCAAGTCTGTACAGCCTCTGCGTTTCAAAGTCCATTTGTTGCACTCTCAAGTCTGTACATTGCCTTCAAGGCATCAAGTCTATACAGTGGACTGTGCTTCATGTATTGGACAAGTCTGTACATCGACCTATTCACTCGTTTGAGCAAGTCTATACATTGTGTTGCCTTACCTACGTTCAAGACCACCAAGTCTGTACATTGGGTAAAGTCTACACATCGCCTCGGTCACTTGCTTCAAATTCTATACATTGTGAACATTCATGTCTGTACAGGCTTCACCTCATCTCAAGTCGAGTCTATCTGTGTTGTCTCCATGTCATTCTTAGTTCGAGTCATTTCTTTGTTATGTCTGTCTTCGTGTTGCTTCTCCTAGACCTCGTGTTCTTTGAATTGTTCCATGTTGTTTTCGTGTCGTTTTCATCTTCGAGTCGTTCGTACGTTCGAACAACTTAGTACTCGAGTTGTTTTTCATGTGTATTCAAGTCTTTTTAGTAAAGTGTCGTCTCACCTCGTGCTGTTCTCTTCTGACTTCGTGTCGTTTTCTTTGTGGTGTTAGCTTTATTATTATGTATCTCGTGTCGTTCTCTTCATAGTGTTTGTTTTGTTACAGTGATACTTCGTGTCATTTTCTTTGTGGTGTTAGCTTTATTATTATGTATCTCGTGTCGTTCTCTTCGTAGTGTTTGTTTTGTTACAATGATACTTCGTGTCGTTTTCTTTGTGGTGTTAGCTTTATTATTATGTATCTCGTGTCGTTCTCTTCGTAGTGTTTGTTTTGTTACAGTGATACTTCGTGTCGTTCTCTTTTTACCTCGTGCTGTTTGCATCTGACCTCGTGTCATTCTCTCCTTGTCTCGTACTGTAATAATCTTGTGTATCTCGTGTCGTTCTCAGTAAAGTGCATCTTGTATTGCTATCACATACCTCATGCAGTTTTAGTTCTTGTGGCCCTCAGTGTTAATGGTTTTTATCTCCTTGCAGGTCCGAGGAAGAACATTCACCGGTGTCTGGGCTACACGTGATCCGATACTAAAAGAACCAATGCTATAAGGGCACGTGGCAAGAAGGTTCTGGATGAAGCGTGGGAGGCACACGCATTCTGCACCTTACCCACCTGCTGCTGCTGCTATATAAGGAAGCCTTCGTCCACAGATGAAGGTTGATCGAAAGGAAAAAGCAAAAAAGGAGAAGTGTAGAGAGTTCGATCCAGAAGAAAAGAAAGAGAAGAAGAGCAGAAGGAAAAGAAGAGAAAGAGAGAGTTAGAGAGCTCGTAAGGGTGAAGAGAAAAAGAAAGTGAGAGAGAAGAGAAGAGGAAGAGAAGCTTACCTGAAGATCTGTCTACTGGACCGTGGATCAGATCCAGGCCAGTCAGCTCCGTTGAGAGCCACATTGTGCATTTCGCTTTCGCGTTCTGTTTGCTGAAGTTATTTTCATTTCGTGTTTCTATTTTTTCTTCTTATTTGGTTTTCCTTGTTCTTTCGATTCTCAGTAGTGAGGTCGGGTTCCTCCTGTGGATCAGGAGAAGGAAGATCTGATCTCCGGTTGCAAGTAGCTGGGAGCTACTTGTGGGTTCCCTCTGGTCAGAGGAAGGGAGACTTGTCTCCGGTTCTGGGCTTGCGGGTTGCAAGTCCAGGGGTCCCTCCGGTTGGCAGGAAGAGGGGAGGCTGTTCCCCTGGTCAAGCTGTGTGGCAGCAACTGTTTGCAGAATGAGTCTGCTTGTCTAGCATTGGCTAGTGAAGCCTCACTCTGGTTGGGAGTGAGGGGTGGATGTAGGTCTGGAGGACCGAACCACCTAAAAAGTCTATTGAGCAGTGGTTTGCTTTGTGTGCTTGCTTCCGCTAGATGCTTGGATAGGCGCGCTCCTTGTGTTTGCTCATAAGTTTAATTGAATTCGTTTCATTTTGTGTTTGCGTCTAGCATCTGAGTTTTTAATTGGCCATTATTCATTGAAGGATACATTCACCCCCCTCTGTATCCGGGTCTAGTACCCTAACATGTTTTTCAATAGATAGGCCAAGAAGAAGAAGTTGATGTCATTATTCTAAACCAAATTTCACCCCGCACACTAGGTTGTATCATTCCATCTCAGCAATACCTCTTGTTACATTATTCTGTTATTACAATTCTACATGTCATTGAGGATAATGTCATTCAAGTTGGGGGGGGGAGAGAAAATTTTCATGATGCATATAGTACAACCTGATAGGAGTTCTTGCATGATCATAATGTCCTGTGATGAAATCCCCGACGGAGTTTTATTGATTCATGGTTTTATTGAAAGTAATTCTGGAATAGAAAAGACTAGGGAGACGGATGATGGAAATTTATTTCAATCTAGCTATGGAAAACTGATTTAAGAATCTCTTTAAAGTTCTTTAGCACTTTAGAAAATCACTCTGCACACTAATGAAACGAGCATGGTAAGCCTTCTGACATTTTGGGTATTGTGTCTGATATTCTGCACTTCTTGAGGAAGAGATCTTTTATAAGTTTTTTGTCAAGTTATCTATTAAATAAGAACAAATGGGAAAAAGAGAGAGAGAGAGAACAAACACCATGAAAAATGCCCCAATTCTTAGTAACCGGGCATACTTCATCTAAGACGTGTTAAGGTTCCCGTCAAAAAGAAAAGGGAACATTGATCTGTGTAACTGGGCCTGCTTCTCCTAAAGCAAGAGTTGAGGTTCGTGTTAAATAGTAAAGGGTAGTGCAGCATCATGGGTGTAGAAAAATAAAAAGATTCCAAAGAGACAAAGTAATGAGGCAGACAAAAAGTAAATATGCTTAATGCTCTGATCTGGGAGGTGCTGGGTTGAAAGGCACTTGCTTGGAATAGGTCATGAGGGATGCAATTGTCTTAGCTATGGATTTGGTAGTTACACATGCACAAGTGCTATTGAACTTTTATTTTGTATTCTTGATCATATACCTTAATTTTCAAACTAAGGCTAGTGGACATTAGTGATTCCGGATTCCTAATCTTTGGTTGATTTTGTGAAGGAGAAGCTGGATATGAAAATATGGACTCTGCAAACTCTTGTTGGTCCTGAATTTTAAATTACTTACATTGCTAAGGGACTAGCAATGAGTAAGTTGGGAGTGTGATAAGTGCTATATTTCATATCATAACTTACATCACATTTATCATTTTTGAGCATTTTAATGAATAAAGTTGTGCAACATAAGCAGTTAATTTCATTCTCACCAGTAAAGTTGTGCAACATAAGCAGTTAATTTCATTCTCACCAGTAATTTGAGTCTGCACGCATTTTATCATCTTTCTAAGTCAAAATGACCATGTGAGAAATATTCAAGAATTTGTATAATTATTTAAAATCTTTTTTTGGAGGAAATATGTTGATTATTTAAATTTTTTAAATTTTCAGGTAATAGCGACCGGTGGGTCAGACGTCATTTCTTTGCATTTTATGAAAAAAAGAAATAGCGACTCAGCGAACGGGCGTCCATTTCTTTGACTGAAAAAGAAAAAGGGGGAAAAAATTAGCGACTGCATACATGGGCGCTATTTCATTTGATGAAAATAGAAAAGAGAAGAAAAGCTGAAAAATAAAAAGAAATAGGGACCGTTGAAGTAGGCGCAATTTCTTTGAAAAAGAATTAGCGACTGTTCAAGCAGCCGCTCATTATATTATACGGAAAATCAGAAGGAAAATGAAGAAAAATGGAAAAAGAATTAGCGACTATTTGCACAGTCGCTAATTCCTTGATTTATGAAAAAAGAGGAAATATCAAAATATGAAAATAAGAATGAGCGACCATCATGGAAGACGCTATTTTAATATGCGCTCACAGGGTTGGACGACATTTCTTTTGCAACAAGAAACGGTAACGGGAAGGTCTCGTTGAAGCAATCTTGCTATTATCGTCATTATCCTTCTATGTTTTGATCAAGGGAGAGTTTATCCATGACAAGAGCCCTAATTTGAGCAACTAATCCACGCTGCAAAATCGGGTTTTGATCTGATCTGCAGATGCCAATCACGTTGGTTCTTCTGTGCCTATAAAAAGCCACCCGAGAGCCACCGGAGGAGGATCTTTGGCCTTTTACATACTTTCATGTTCATCTTTTTAATTTATTTTCTTCTGCAATCTTCTTCGTTTTTAAGTTTTCTACAATTTATTATTCTTCCTCTTCCTCCAATTCTCCTTCGTTTTCAATTTATTCTCAATTTTTCAAGTCACAGTTTTACACTTTTTACTATTCATCTACAATTTTTCACAATTCTTCTCTCCCAATTTTTACACTCTTCTGATCCTCATCTCCCTCTATATTCTTCATCAATCTTCTTCATCTTCTCAAGCTCTTCAACTTTCTCTTCTTTCACATCCTCTAAATCTCTCTAATTTTTAAGTTATTTTCTTTCTTCTTACCCTCTGTCTTTGTTTCATTTTTACTATTTTTCCACCGTACTTTATCTTCCTCTCTCTCTGTTCACTCTCTTTTCACAACACACTCACGCACACAGGTTTTAAGTTTTTCTTCTTCCTCTCTTCTATCTTTCTCCCTTCTTCATTATTCATCTAATCCCTTTGGCGGAGATTCTTCCTTCGGTCCTCTCGGCGGCGTCTATCTCCACGGCGGGGCAGTGTACTCAAAGGCTTGGCAAGGAGACGGCGGCACTACTCTTCATCATCTTTGCTCACTTTCTTCCTCTTTTTTTTAGTTTATTTAAGTTGTAATTTTAGTTTTCATAGAGTTGTACTCTTCTTTTAGTAATAAAAATTTAATCTTTTGTGCTATTGTTCTCTTATTTCCGCTCTTTATCTCCTTCTCAATTTCTCTTCTTTAACCCTCTCATATTCTTTAGATGGTTTTATCTCCATGCAATTTTTCTTTTCATTAGCTTAAACTCACTCAAAATTTGGATTTCTCAAACATAAGAATTTTCTAACTTGCTTAAAAGAACTTTTCTTCTTCGTGGGATCGATCCGTTCTTACCACTCTACTTGGATTTTATATCTTTTTAGTGAGTGAGTGCGGTTATTTTTGAAATTGTGGCATGACTTTTGACGACGAGTGTTAGTGGCTATCAATGCCTTAGACAAAGGCATCGTGTCGGGCACAATCTCAATGGTGAAATCAATCTCCCTCTGCAGAGGTAGCCTTGGCAACTCCTCAAGAAAGACATCTGAGAATTCACACACAATAGAAATATCTTCTAGCCCTTGTTGTTGTTGATCAACTACCTGATGCGGGACGGACAGCGAACCTGGGACTCTAGCTCGCAGACGTCCCTATGCGAGGGAAACGCAGGATTTGCGCAGTTGAGAAACCAACAATGAGTCGAGAGTATCGGCTTTTCCACGTACTAGGATCGAGTCACGGGACGGGTTCACTCACTCACTATCACAGCGGTGATAAAAATTAAATATCGAGCTAATAAACCTATCACTTGCAGCGGCATATGAAAATATACGAACTGAGCAAAATGTGAAGAGAGGAGCGGACACAATACCTCCACGCGCCGGACGTGGGGAAGACGACCCCGGCCAAATTCGTACTCCCAGAACATTAATTTATTAAATTACAGTAATGAATATTACTACCCACTCCACGCAGGGAGGTAAATGGCTACAATGTGCGGCCCGGGAGTAGCGAACTCGGGTTGACGGGCAGCAATTTGGGCGGGAGATGGGCTACTAGTAGGCACGGTTGTGCGGGGCCCGCGGGATAGCAGGTGGGTCCGACTGCTGGGACGACGGTGCCCGGGTGTCTCCTTGCTGTTGCGGCTTGCTGGGGCGCTACTGGAAGGTTGCTGATCGATCCCCAGGAGCGGCGGCGACCGAAGGTGTGCCGGCGTATTTTCTGAGGAATTAATTCCCGGACTGCTTCTGCTGGCTGGGCTCGGATCTGATCTGCGCGCCTTCACAAAAAGAATTCTTGTGGCCAGATCCGGTGTCGGATCGACACAAAATTGGTACCGATGGATAGAGGACTTAGACGGCTACAAGATATAATTATTTCAGATCCATCAAGTGAATGGATTGAAAATGAAAACGACTGCTCCTAAAAGGTTTCTGCTGGCTCGGGATGACAGACACACAGGACAGACTGAGTTTTTCCTGAAAACTAATTTTTACCGACAGGAAAATAATAGATCTAGAATCTAGAAAAATTATGGATGGAAGAGGGGGATGTGAGGGACACGTATGATTTTTTGGGAGATTTTCATAGGTGTATAAGGGGGCGGGAAAAATTGAAGAAAAGACTCCTATCCTGTAGATCTGCTGACTGGCAGACTGTCAGGGGTGGATTAAAAATATCGAGAAAAATATCAAACGGGATCTGAATGGGACAAAATCTATATTTCTGGAAAGCTAACAGAAAGAGGAACAAGCTCTCAAAATCTTAGCTCGATTAGAGCTGGGAGCTGGGAGGACCGACCTCTTCTTTAGCTTACTGTTCTGGAACTCGGAGTTCAGGATAGCAGGGGGTGGCGGCTTGGGGTGGCTTGCTGGCGGCTCCGATGGTGGCACCAACGGCGGTGGTGGAGTTTCACACTCCAGAGAGAACATAGAGATTGGATTCACTCCAATTTTGAGGGCTTTACACCCTGGATCTAGAGGGTAAAGAGGAAGAACAAGCAAGAACAAGAGAGAGCTAGAGAGAGGGGGGCACCCTTGGCATAATTTCCTTCAATTTTGCATTCATTAATTCAAGAAATGTGGAAATACAAGCTTATATAGTAATTGATAAAAGACCCTAACTAGCCCTAGATCTAGGATTTGGGAAGGGCAACTGGGGTATAATACATTAATCCCCCATGTGGTCAAATGACCCTTAATATAAAAAACAACATGGATTAAAATACTATAAAGGGGGGCGCCCCCTTGACTAAGGGGACATCATTTTTGAATTTTTCATTTTTTATCCCCACCTTGGTCCAAGTCCAATCTTGGACTTTGAACCAGCCCCACATGGGCCCTAGGACCTAGGTGGACCAATGAGAAAGAGCGTGGGGGACCCTGCTGGACCCACTGGCATATTACATAGAAACCCAAGATTCCTAAAGACTAACAAATAGACTTATAATGCCTGACAATTGCAAACCCAATTACCCAAGGATATAAATACAAACAAAAGGACACAAATGCAAGATAAAAATGTTAGTGTCCGGTGTTGATTCCCATCAATTCTCCCCGGGTGGGAAGAATTCGACCCCGTCGAGTAAGGGGTGCGGCTGCAAGTGTGGCTCCGGCGGATCTGTCACCGACCTGGTAGCGCGGAGTACGCTCCACTCCAAGTATTCGTCACCTACTCATCCCGTATATATTTGATATGCACATGCTGCTGTGGGAATTAGGTTAGGGGTGGACACTCCGGGGTGGGGTCACTCTCAACGGAAGGAGACGGCTCAATGACCCACTAGGAATCACCGCTGGGTCCCTGTATGTGACTAGATCCGAGGCATAGAATGGTAGAGCCGATCCCAAATTCTGACAAGTCTACAACGTACGCATTTGATCCGACTTGCCTCACACTCGAAATGGACTGACAACGCGAGCTGACATGTGACCGACTTGACTCAACGCATGCAGACTCCTAACAAACTGTACAAATAAAGAAAACATGGACTCACACATGACCCTAGACAAGCCTACTGTTAGTCCGACCCATACTTATGCAATGGTGGACCAGGACATCCGAATGTGTGCCATGCATACACAAGACGTAACCAAATGTTGGTGGAATCATGGAATCCTGGAGATCCTAGGAGGCACCATTCATGCACTAAAGTCCTCTTGGGCTTGGGTGTGGGAGGTTTGAATAGGCCTGGGGAGTCGAATGCACCTTCTTCGTCACCCCTATATGATGACCGTGGATCGGGCCCCTGGCTGAGTGTAAGTGGACTGGCCCGTGGGGAAGGGGTGTGGTAGTGGACTCCCGTGAAAAAGGGGAGTAGATATGGTGGGTCAAGGGGTTCACTAACAAAGGGATCAAATGGATCAAGGAAAGTGTAACCCCTCGATATGGGTTCCCTCATGACATGGTCCCAAGTCGGAAGTTCTTGAAGGTGTAGGTGGTCACCTTCATTCATTAGGAAAGATGGGACGGTGCTCTCAAATGGAAGGTAGTGTTCCTCCCTCGGGAAAAGTGGAATGACATAAGGCTCGGCCGACAGGGGAAGGAATAAAAGGACCTCCGTGGTGACATGACCCACGGTACACACGGAGGTAATGGACCCTAAGGCCGGATGTGTGAGGCTATGACTATTGGGTTGGTCGAAGCCTCGGGCTAATAAGTGCGTCAACTTCCATTGCCAGTCTAAACCCTTAGTAAGGTCATCCAATGTATCAACATGGTGACTAGACCGGAATGTGGTATGGAATGAGTTGACCGGCACTAATGGTAGGGTGGGGTCCATGGATGGGTAGCAAGGTGGTCTAGGGACCAAGCCTATCTTGAGCCAACTAAGTAGTGGCTCAGCAATGAATAGCTTTCCCGTTAGAAACACGGGTGGCTCCAAATGTGGTGGCTTCGAATAAGGATCAGAAGTAGGTGGCAAAGGAGCTCTAGGGGAAGGGTTCCCCGGCTGGGGTGGGGAAGGCCACGGGGCAGGAGCGTCCTACCTCAGGGGCTCATGTGGCCATCCGACCATCTCGGCACTCGACTGATAGGTAGATGCTCGTCGAAGGGCAGCATCAAACCTTGACTCGAAAGGCTCAACCTCTAGAGCGACTAGATAAGACTGTGCCAGAGTGGTCGTATTGCGGCAAAGTAATTCAAACTGGAAGTGAAGCCGCAAACCTCTCCGAAACTGAAATGTGGTCGTAGTCCTCTCCTCTCCAACTCCATATTCCAACCGGTACTTATCATAGTCCCGAATGTACTCAATCACGGACTTATTGCCTTGGACGGGCCTGATCGGGGCTTTCTCTTGCATTGGGACTTGGGCATAGGGGTTGGCCATAGTGGCAAGGAGATGGGAATTCGTTCCCCTAGGAGTGGGCATGCATTAGAACACTTTTTTTTTATTTTTTTATTTTTTTATGCAAGACTAATGCAAGCACCTAGACACGACTCTAAATGGTAAAAAGGAGTAAAATGCGGACTCGAATAGAAACATAGACTCAACCCATATCCGGTACGTGGCGGAGGTATGATCCGAAGACCGAACTCACGCAAGTGTGCTGCCTTCCCGATAGGCGTAACCTATCATTCCGGTAACACCTTTTTATATACCCAATAGAGGAATGCAAATGCAACACCTAGACTTAGACACTTTTTTTTCTTTTTTTAAACAACGACTACCCTAGACTCAACCTTCCGCTCTGATACCAATTTGATGCGGGACGGACAGCGAACTTGGGACTCTAGCTCACGGACATCCCTATGCGAGGGAAACGTGGGATCTGCGCGGTTGAGAAACCGGCAATGAGTCGAGGGTATCGACTTATCCGTGTAATCGGATCGAGTCACGAGACGGGTTCACTCACTCACTATCGCAGCGGTGATAAAAATTAAATATCGAGCTAATAAACCTATCACTTGCAGGGCATATGAAAATATACGAACTGAGCAAAATGCGAAGAGAGGAGCGGACACGATACCTCCACCCGTCGGGCGTGGGGAAGACGACCCCGGCTGAACTTCGTACTCCCGGAACAGTAATTAATTAAATTATAGCAATGAATATTGCTGCCCACTCCACGCAGGGAGGTAAAGGGCTACAATGTGGGGCCCGGGAGCAGCGAACTCAGGTTGACGGGCAGCAATTTGCGTCGGAGACAGGCTGCTGGTCGGCATGGTTCTGCGGGGCCCACGGGATAGCAGGTGGGTCCGACTATTGGGACGACAGTGCCCGGGTGTCTCCTTGCTGCTGCGGCTTGCTGGGGGGCTGCTGGAAGGTTGCTGATCGATCCCCGGGAGCTGCGGCGACCGAAGGTGTGCTGGCGTATTTTTTGTGGAATTAATTCCCGGACTGCTTCTGCTGGCTAGGCTCGGATCTGATATGCGCGCCTTCACGAAAAGAATTCTTGCGGCCAAGTCCGGTGTCGGATCGACATAAAATTGGTACCGATGGATAGAGGACTCAGAGAGCTACAACATATAAGTATTTCAGATCCATCAAGTGAATGGATTGAAAATGAAAACAACTGTTACTCAAAGCTTTCTGCTGGCTCGGGATGACAGACACACATGACAGACTGAGTTTTCCCTGAAAACTAATTTTGACCGATAGAAAAACAATAGATCTAGACTCTAGAAAAATTATGGGTGGAAGAGGGGGATGTGAGGGACATATATGATTTTTTTGGGGATTTTTAGAGATGTATAAGAGGGCGGGAAAATCGAAGAAAAGACTCCTATCATGTAGATCTACTGACTAGCAGACTGTCAGGGGTGGATTAAAAATATCGGGAAAAATATCAAACGGGATCTGAATGGGCAAAATCTATATTTCTGGAAAGCTAACAGAAAGAGGAACAAGCTCTCAAAATCTCAGCTCGATCAGAGCTGGAAGCTGGGAGGACCGACCTCGTCTTTAGCTTGCTGTTCTGGAACTCGGAGTTCAGGATAGCAGGGGGGATGGCTGCTTGTGGCGGCTTGCTGGCGGCTCCGATGGCGACACGAATGGCGGTGGTGGAGCTTCACACTCCAGAGAGGACATAGAGATTGGATTCACTCCAATTTTGAGGGCTTCACACCCTGGATCTAGAGGGTAAAGAGGAAGAACAAGCAAGAACAAGAGAGAGCTAGAGAGAGAGGGGGGCGCCCTTGGCATAATTTCCTTCAATTTTGCATTCATTAATTCATGAAATGTGGAAATACAAGCTTATATAGTAATTGATAAAAGACCCTAACTAGCCCTAGATCTAGGATTTGGGAAGGGCAACTGGGGTATAATACATTAATCCCCCATGTGGTCAAATGACCCTTAATAAAAAAAATAACATGAATTAAAATACTATAAAGGGGGGCGCCCCCTTGACTAAGGGGACATCATTTTTGAATTTTCCATTTTTTTTGTCCCCCCTTGGTCCAAGTCCAATCTTGGACTTTGAACTAGCCCCACATGGGCCCTAGGATCTAGGTGGACCAATAGGAAAGAGGGTGGGGGACCCTGCTGGACCCACTGGCATATTACATAGAAACCCAAAGACTTTAAAGACTAACTCTTTGGCTTATAATGCCTTGCAATTTGCAAACCCAATTAGCCAAGGGTATAAATACAAATAAAAGGACACAAATTCAAGATAAAAATGTTAGTGCCCGGTGTTGATTCCCATCACTACCACTACTGAAGCAAGGAATCCCTGACATCCAGCATCAAGTAGTCAACGGGACTTAATAGCTAAAATGGGGAAACAGGGTGAAGAAGATCGAATACCTTGAAAATAGAATGAGGGTCTCCGAGGCTGCTGAAAATAAACCCTCTTCGAACTACAATCCACCATGGCACCATGGGCCTCAAGCCAAGCCATACCCAAAATTACATCATAATCTTTCAACTACAATGCATAGAGTCTGGCTGCCATATTCTATCCTTCAATCCACACAGGCACTCTCTCTAAACAATAAGGAGTGATCATAAGATCACCCGTCGGCAACTCCACTACCAGGTCACAAGACATCTCAATAGTAGACTTCTCAGCACAAGCAATGAAATCCTTGGATATAAAAGAATGGGAAGTGCTAGAATGAAATAGAATCAAATGAAATCGTAGCAACAACAAGTAACAAAATATGAACTATAGAGATATGAGAACATGATCAAGCAAGATTATAACACGGCCTTTCGAGAACGAGAATGTACTGGCATGTAACAAGAATGTACTTTAACAAGCATGTAAATTTCATGATATTGCCTCATGGATTTCATCCGTTTATAAAAAAAGTACTCCCAGCGTAATGCGACGTCAGTAATAATCATACCCCATGGTTAATTAATAGTATGTTTCCGACCATCTGCCGAGGGGACTAGACTGGAGCCCTTGGACACCGTCCGTGCCCGCCCTTGCATCTTCAAGTTATAAATCAAGTTACTTCCACGAGAAATAATAATAAAGTCGGCCAGCAATATCAAGTTCAAACAATAGCTTTATGGAGATAATAACCAAGGTAAGAATATACCAAAATGATCATGAGAGGTCAAGAATGAATTAATAAGAATGTTACGCTACGGGAGGAATCTGGTAGCATAACGGTTCATTAATCAATTACCATAGTTCATTAGTGTCTTGATTAAGGTTTTATATGTCAGACAGTCATAAGGCCATCTGAAACAGAGTATAATCAACCCCTTTTGGTCAAACCACGGGTTGGAACAAGTTTGACAGAACGCGGTTATGACAGGACCGCTATCAGGAAGTAGCGGTCGACTGAGGTCTGCTATCTGGTAGTGCACAGAAGGTGAGTCGACGTCGGAAAGAATTGGGTCGACACAGTCAACATGCTGATAGGTCGCGGTCATGGGTCAGCCTCTATCTGAAGGTAGCGGTCAAGTCCAGGCCGCGATCAAGACAGAGTGCAGAAAAAATGTAGAAAACTCAAGTGCTCTTCTAGACTTTGGGTTTTTAGGGTGCAACCAGCTTGGCATCCTAGTGAGAATCCCAGACTTGCGGAGTCTTACGGAGGCATTGAAACAAGATATATAACCTAGTCCGGCTGAAGGAATATCCGACGGAGAGGCTCTCAAGTCCAAGAAAGTTTACCTATAAGGTGCAGTGACTAATAGCGTCGTACCGGAGTACGGGCTATGTGCAAGTAACATGAAAATAGAAATAAGGTGAGAAGGGAACGTGCTAAAACATAAATCAAAGTGTAGGAACTTACATCAAATGCAAAAACCCTTAAGTAAAATACTATGTGGTTTTGGCATGAAATTAACATAAAATGAAAATAGGCTTGAAAGCATGACATGTCAACAAAACTTAACCCCTTAAAACTTGATGCAACAAAACCATAATAGCACGAATTATAATATGAAAACTCCTATATATATATATATATCAGGGTATAAAAGGGTTAAATCTGATCATTGTTCTGGGTGAACAGTGTAGATCGCTGTTTATCGGGGACTGTTATTTGAAGGTAGTGGTCTCTGCAAGACCGCTATCTGTCCGTCTCCAGACAAAAGCAAAAGTCCGGCGTGCAGAGCCTATTTCATGGCAAATAGAGATGCATCCTATATAAAACTAGAAGGAAAACATGCTAATATGTGAACAATGCATAAAAAGGACAGGTGATCAAAGAAAGTTTCCATCTTTTAGTTGAAATTATATGGACAGCATGAGTGTATAAACCCTATTGCGCAGTCATAGAAAAACATGAAATTCTTCGAGCATGGGGCATGAAACTAAGAGAAAACAAAGAGCTTTTGTTCCTAACTTGATGTTTAAGCCGATCATGAGATAACCTGCCTATGGGTTAGTCCTTAAACTTCAAATTTCTTGCTAGAAGAAGGCTCCCATTCCTGCGCGTCATGCGTGGAACCAACGACTTCCAAGTGTTCTATCTTCTGGGTTGTTGGATCTCCTAATACCAAAATCAGAGGGTTATTAGAAGATACTAAAAGGATAAAAAAGTTCTAAAGGATGAACTAGAGAAGATGATACCATACCTTCGAACCACGCGATCCGAAATTAGGGTTCGCACAGGACGAACCTGGACCTATTTATAGAGGATGGCCTAGGGCTGAGGGATTAGATCGAATTAGGAGTCCTAGTGGGTGTCAATTTGATCCCCTAAGAGTCCTAGGAAAGTTCCCATGCCAGATCACGTCGATCCATGGCGAATGGGTGGATAAAAATCCAGATTATTTCGTGTTTATCAGTTTCCGTTTACGGAACTAGGTCGCGGTCTTGCCAGCACCGCTATCACCAGGTCGCGATCCCGCAACTGACCGCTACTTACCTGGCTTGCCAAAATTTTAATTTTATTCTAATTCAAACTCTAATTATCCCCTATTATCTCCTTTAATTAGGGAATTTTCCCTAATACGCCACTAGGGTTTGGGCTTAGGCCAAAAGCTTAGGTTTCTGGGTTTAAGGCCCATTTTAAGTGGGCTTATCCACTTGGTTATTAATTGGGCCTATTTACCAAAGGCCTTAACCTATTAATCAATTAATTAGCCTATTAAACCCTTAAGCTTTATTAAATACTTAAATAAATCAATTTAATTTCTAAAAAATCTTAAAAAATTACTAGATAATTACCAGGGGTGCTACACAGTCGGGGTGGTTGACTGCTTAGGTCGATCGCCTATTTTAGGAAAGTTTCCTGACTCGCTCCATACTCAAATTTTGGGTTTCCATTTTTACTCCAACAGCTCCAAAGCTGACTATTGTGGACTTGGCTCTATAAATACAAGGGAATAGGGTCCTTAAACCCTAACCACAAGAGAAGAAACAAAGAGGAGACTTTCTGAAAGAGAAATTCGTGTGTGCTTCAACGATTCAATGTTGCTCTCCCTACTCCCTCTACATTAATATTTAACTACAAGAGGAGGACTCAATGGCGTGTCTACATCCTTCAAGACTTCTTCCACACATGCTAAATTTGGCATCTACTAAGGGGGAACTGTAAGGATTCCCCCTGGCTGGGTTAGGATTGCACAGCAGAAAATAAAATTAAATCCCAAACTTGGGTCTCTGGGAATCCATGAATCGTGCCCTAATCGATGCAATTAGAAATTATCTAACCCCAGAATAGGGTTTTTAATCTTTACCTTTCTCAGAATGACGTTGTCCGCAATACCTGATGCAGATTTCCTCGAATGCGGAGCAACACAAACGTCCGACCTCTAGAGTAGATCCACATGGATCCTCACGCTATGATGGTATCCCCCCGTTCCTTTTTCTCCCCATGTGCACGAATCGCAGATCTCTCGGGTCCCCTCCTATATTTTCCCCCCGTCCTTTCTTTCTTAGAGAACAAGAGAGAGCAACGAGGGAGAGGGTGAGCGAGTGATGTACGCATGCGAGAGAAGGGGGAAGAAAAATGGGAATGACGGTTGGGTTTCTCTTCTGTTGCTTGGTCTTAGATAAAACCATGCATGGGATATATAAAGGTGGGATGGGTTTCTCCAAAAGAACCCCTAATCACAAATATTGTATATATATCCTCCATATTATTATACATATATATAAAAAGCCTTTCTCTTCATTCCTTTCCCAAAGGAATTTAAGACACACACACACACACACACATATATATATACACACACACACACACACACAATAACACCCCACCACCCGAGAACCTTTTGTGTGTGATCCTCTAGGCCTATAGTTACTCTGGTTTAAGACACATTAACTTCTAATTCTTAATTAGAAGTAAATTAAACTTATTATTTACTTTTACAAGAGCTGAATAATAGTTTAATTCGTTCTGGTTTGTGTGTGATCCACCACCCGAGAACCTTTTGTGTGTGATCCTCTTGGCCTATAGTCACTCTGGTTTAAGACATATTAACTTCTAATTCTTAATTAGAAGTAAATTAAACTTATTATTTACTTTTACAAGAGCCGAATAATAGTTTAATTTATTCTGGACCTATGATCACGTTGGGTCAAGCAAATCCACGTCATCCCAAAGGACGTCAGGTTCAAACCACCTTGTATGGTACCTATTTATCTACAGTTGCTGTATCGCTATAATCCCTCGCTCCTTCTATGAGTCTGGTTCAATCAAGAGTATGGTAACAGTCAAACCCCATGATCGTGTCATTTGACCATGACCTCCTAAAAGTGTATGTCGTTCGTTCCAAACGAACTCACCCGACCTTGGCTAGGGATTTAGTGGCGCGTCAGTGTCTTGACTCATTAACTATGTTGGGTTCGGTGTGCTCTCTCTTTGTCTTTGATAATGGTTTTGATGATAACAATATATTGTATGCGTTGGGTGTGTGTAGAGTGACACTTGTGTGTACAAGTGTTGTGGTGAATGAAACGAGCTCATATGTTGATATCTTGTTTTGCAGGTTGCGTCACAGGGTTGTGAAGCATGGTCCTTCATGTATATAACCTTGATGTTGACTCATGCATGCTGCTCATGAGTCTTTGGAGCTTTCATGTGAAAGCTATGTTTTTCAGTGGATTGTCGAACTGCTTGTTAGAATGACTCTTGCTAGGCTTTTCATATGCTTGAATCTTATCACACCCTTGCTATGTATGGAAATGATTCATGTTGTAATCAATGATAGGTGTGCCTATCTTTAAGATATGAATCTTGTTTTAGAACAGAGAAGCTTGTCTTTTTGGTGCATACACTAAGTTGGGTTTATTAAGTATCATGCATGTTGAAGTGTGGGACTGTTTAGATTAGTGTTCTTGCTTTGATGCCCATACTAGTGTGGAATGATTGAGTAATTTGTAGCTATGAAATTGGTTGCATGGCATTGTGTAAATACATTGCCATTTCATTTCCAGCTTTTGTTGCAATGATCATTATTTTCCTTGGACTCATGTAAAATCATGCCTCAATGTTAAATGTGGTTTTAGATGCTTAAGGTGGTCATCTTTCACATCTTAAGACCTAGATTGCAAGTAATGGAACGGAACCGTCAATGTCACACAAGCGGACTCACTCGCTTTGGCACACTCGGGTCCGTAGGTGGACCGGTGATGGGGTGAGGGTCCGAGGTTGGACCCGGAGGTTTCCAAGGGTATGGCTGGCTTGGGGAGGACCCCTAAGGGCCTAGGGTTGCCCAAATTCACGGGCGGTCAGCACGTCGAGGGCGTGGGTAAATTGGTCTCGCTCACAACTCACCCATGGTGGACACTCACATAGTAGCAATTTGAGTCTGAGCACTCCTCACCGACCGACGGCACACTAGAAGCAATACTAATCAAGCACAAATAATCCAGCATAAGAGTGTGGTCAGGAGCTCACCTGATCAGCGTGAAAAAGCCGATCCCGGCCGGAGACGATGGCGAGCGGGGAAGCGTGGGCTTGCCCGCACGCTACGTCGGTGAAGCTTCCGCCTGAAATTCTAATTAACATGCACTACGCCCCTTGAAAGGGGGTTGGACTAGGAGTGGGGATTAGCTTTACAACCAAAACGTACCTCCACGTAGGGAGGGGCAGTCAGCCGGCCAGGCGGGGTGGGGAAAACTACGCTAGAAGCCGAAGCGGAAGAAGATCATCGGTTCTATCCACTCTCTGGAACATCAGATAGACAGTCGGTGTTGGCACCGCTGTGGACTCCTCGGAATTCCGTTTGAGACAAAACTAGTGGAAAAATCTCTAGGGTTGGCCCAAGAGGACGTCCAATTTTTGGGGGAATTTCTGAATGACAGCGATGGTCAGGGCAGAGTCGTGAACAGGGACATTGTCTTCTGGTTCTGGCAGCTTCTGCACCACTGCAGCAAGAAGGCGAGGCCACCACGGACGCTCCCAAGCTCTGATTCAGGCGTGGCTGGAGTTGTTGGATTCTTGGTCAAACCCTCTTTGAATGAAGACCTGCAGGGATGCCGGAGTAGGTCGGAGTTGATGGCGAGGTCCCGAACAGTGGTCGGGTGTCAGATCAGTTCCAGAGGGAACAGATCAGCGCACCCAGGGGAGAAAAATGAGAACTCACAGCTCCGAACGCCGAACGGAGTGCCGCTTCTTGGGACTGGAAGGAGACTCGTCGTAGAAGCCCTCAGCCAAGTTTTGCTTCCAGAACTTCAAAAGGATGGCCGTGGGAGCCTCTGCAAGTTGCTTCAGGTTGACTGTCAAGAAGAGGATGCGCAGTCCGGCGATGAAGACTCCTTCGGGAAGCCGCGAGATCAGACGAAGGCAAGACCACCACCGTTGCAAAGAGGACTGGGAGACGCTTCCGATGGTACCTTTTGTGCTTCCAGAGGCTCCAGGATGAAGGCTTGGCTGGCTATGCAACCTAATGCAACTCTTCTGATGTTGTTGTCTCTGGTGACAGCAAGATAAGGGGTGGGAAATGGGCTAGATGGGAGGGGAAATGGGGTGGATGGGTGTGGGGGCGACCCCAGGCTATGAGGGGGTCTTGGAGGGGGCGAACCAAGGTGAGGGAGGGGGAGAATGGGGGCTGGAAGGGGGTCTAGCAGGTGGGAGGAGAGGAAGCTGCGAATTTGGTGTTGGGAGGGAGATAGGGAAGGAGTATTTGAAAATGGGTGTAAGGGTGGGATTAATTTCTAGCCTTGGGGATGGGAAGAGGTGTGTGGGGAAGGGAAAGGGTGCTTGGGGAGTGGGGAATTCTCCCTTGGGAGATGAGAGAGGTGCTTGGGGAAGGGGAGTGGGTGGTTGGTGGTTGGAGGGTGGCTTGGGGAGTGGTGGATTCCACCTTGGGAAGGAGGGGAATTAAATGGGCGATTTGGGGAAGGGGAAGGGGGTTTTAATGAAGAGAGAATGGGGAGGAGAGAGAAGAAATTTTGAATTTGGGGGTGGGGAAGAGAGAGAAAGGGTCGCCCCCTTCTAGAGAGAGAGGGGAGAGGGGGAGAGGGGAGCTTCTCACTCCAAGAAAATCACTCAAATTTCTGAAAATATTTCTATTGCAATTGAACATCAAGAGTTACAAATGAGAGAGGGGAGGGGGCTATTTATAGACTCACATAATTCCTATGACCAGAATACCCCTGAACAAATGACCCAACGACTCATCTGCCCAAGGGAGGGCGCCCCTAGGCCTAGCCCATAGAATTGGGCCCAATAACCAAACTAATCAACCCTATGACACTTAACTTAGGTAGATGACTCATTAACCTAGGTACATTACTCAAATGAAAGGAAAATTACATAGTTTATGACTCAAATAAATATGAAAATTACATGACTCGACTCAGAAAAAAGTGACGGACACCATGGAGTACTGCCAGTGAACATCAGGAGCCTCGAAAAATGTAGAAGGGTCGGGGATGTCCCCATCATACCCCCGGGGTGCGGAGAACTCGACTCCGTCGAGTATGGGTCCACCAGAGAAATGGTCCTCTAAAGCAGCTCCGGGCAAACCACGATCTTCTGACTCAACCCCGCGTCCTTAATCGGGGGACGGTGTTTCAGCTTCTCAAGGTGGCACGGACACACCCTCTTGTCGGTGATGGTACCCTGCTTGCCTAGTATTGCCTCCATGTGCACACGTCGGACTCTCAGGCTGATATGTGGAGGCTCTCCGAGGGTATCTCTCTCAAAGGAGGGTATAGGCTCGAGGTGCTCTCTAGGATCCACCACGGTGCCCTTAAAGGGTGTCAGATCCGCCACGTGAAAAGTGGGGTGTATCCCAAAACCCATCGGGAAGTCCAACCCGTAAGCTGGTTTGCCAAAGCTACTCAGAACTTGGGAAGGTCCAAGTCCTCGTGCCCTCGATTTGGAGATGACCCTAGGGTAGAGCCACTCTAATGTCTCCATCACCAAGTTGCCTACTTGGAATTTCAAGTGCCACTCACGAGTTTTTTCCCGCTCTTTGTGATCCTCACCCCTTGTTGTTAGATGCTTGCGTGAATGCTTATGCCATGCACTACGATGCGGTGTGGGTGTGAAGACTATTGAATGCAAGGGGGACCATGACAACCAAATGTGGACCTATCATGTGTTGGTTTTGCAGAGACTCTGACAGACTTGGGTGGGTCGGGGCATCCATAGGTGACTCTATCATGCATGAATGTAAATGCCGGGGAGCAAGGCATCCATGTAGGTACCTATGATGTACTAGATTCATCGTGGTGACGAAGACTAGTGGGGGAGGACTGGCACATCCGAAGGTAGACCAGCCATGCATCCTACCTAAAGTGATATGTGTGGGATGGCCTAACCTTCTAACCATGACGAATGATGCGGTATGCCAAGACAAATGCTTTCCTAACCCGAAAATGACTTCGATGTGTACGGGTATGGTTTGGCATTGGAGCTTCCATTTAAAAGGGTCGAAGGGGTCTAGGAAGGTGGATATCATGGGGAGAGGCACTTCCTTGTTCCCTAGGTGTACATCTTCTTTGGTCATGGCTACCCTTGTGTTGCCCGGGACTTGGGAGAAGTGGGCTTGGTCCAACATGGTGGGTGAGGATAGGAAGGACTGGGTGGTAAGTGATGTGGGTGGATCACATGGGTTCCCAGGCTCCCATTGGGAGGGGTCAAAAGGATCAACATAAGTATACCCGGGGGAAAGGAGCTCTAAGTTCATCTCATCAACCTCAAGGTCCTCACAATATGGAGGTGGATCATCCTCCTCTAATGAAATGATTGGGCCGAAGTCTTTGGTGGGTGTGTTGTCCATGAGGGGATGGCTTGGCTTTCTACCCGATATAAGGGACGCTAATTCGAGGATAAGGTCGGGCTCATCAGGTGTGAGGAGGAATAGTAGGAGGTCGCTAGTGTAGCAACCAACGGTGTAAATCAAGGAGATAGACCCGACACATAGGTGTAGGAGGTCAAGGCTCCTAGGTTGGTCGGCCATTGTGGCCAACATGCCAGTCTACTCCATTTGCCAAGCTAGGTCCTTAAGACGATCCCCTAACGTCTCCACTTGGTAAGATGATTGGATGGTGGTGTGATAGAAGAGGGGCACCAGAGGGAGGTGTCGCTCCATGGGTAGAGGGTATGAGTGCAAGCTATGGAGGACGAGGTCTTCCTTGAGCCATTTAAGTAGGGGCCCATCTATGGTTATGGTGCCATGTGTGAAGGATTGTGGCTCTTGAAGGTCCAGGCTATGTGAAGTGGGGAAGACTTGAGGCTCTTCCTCACCATTGGTGTGCACTTGCATTTCCTTGAGGGTGGGGAGGGATTCTGGACTAGCATCTACTCCCGTGTGGATGGGTGCGGTCTCCTTTTCTAAGGGAATGGGAAGGTCTTTTGGGGGTGGGGTGATGATGGTTGGTGCATGGTGTACCTGGGGTAGTTGGTAATGGAAAATTTGGGTTAGGAAAGGGAGGGGAAGTAGTGGAGGCCTAGGGCATGGTAGAGTTGGGGTCGGGAGTGGGTGATGGGTTGGGTGAGGAGGATTGGGTTGGCTGGTCTTGAGAGGTGTGTCCCTTATGGGGGAAGATGACGGGGCGGAGGCGGGGGCCAAAGGGGCTTGAGTAGTATAGATTGGAGAAGGGGGTTTATGTTGGGGTGTGGTGGCCATCATGGGCCGAGGTGGAGGGGTGGACACGGGGTCCACTTGGGTTTGAATGGTGAGGGTTGGGTGAGTGACTTTGGGTTGGGGGTTGGTGGCCCTCATGGGGGAAATCGGGTCGGTTAGGGGTCTCTTGCCCTTGGGATCGGCCGGTTGTGGAGGGATGGAAGTGAGTCACCCTTAGATTTGGGGAGTGTTGGTGGTGGTGATCGGGGTTGGAATTATTGGGGGTGGTGGAATTTGGGCCCTAAGGGAGGTCTTGGGTTGGCCGGGAGAGAAAGGAGGAGTGGGAGTGCTCCTCAGACTATGGTTCTCCGAGTAGGAGGGGGAAGGTCGGGGAGCATAGATCTTCCTAAGCTCTATCTTCATCTCTTCTCATGAGCTTATGGGTTCTTGCCGCCTAACCCTCCTTAAGCCCACTATGTGTTCCCACTTACTCTTGACTTGACCCCGAAGTCGTCCCTTGACCTTGCGGACTCTCACGTCTCCATAGACCATAGTCCTCTCAAAGTCTTTTTCCATGGTAGCCTCCCACTTTAGGTAGGCACTAGGGCTTGATCCAGCAAAGTAAAGATCCTCAAATAGGATTATGTCAAAGGGGGGGTCGATTGGACCCTTGTGGAGGGCCGAGTGGGATGTATATGACCAAAGAGAGGTAGCCATGCTAGTGGGCACGGTTGATGCACCGGGTGACTCAAAATGCAAATGCGCCCTAGGACCAACTTGTATAGACAAGTTGAGAACTTGCTCTGATACTAATTGATGTGACACAACCTAAGACCTAGATTGCAAGTAACATAACGGACACGACAATGTCACACAAGTGGACTCACTCGCATTTGGCACACTCGGGTCCGTAGGTGGACCGGCGATGGGGTGAGGGTCCGAGTGTTGGGTCTCCTCTGAGATGGTATGATGGGGGAGAATGTTGAATCTCCTCTGGATTGATGAGCAGTATGTATGCTATTTTGGGCTGAATTATTTTAAATGATTGGCAACATGATGAATAGTTTTGAGTGATGGCAACAGTCTAGCTTAACCTGGTTGACTAAAGTGTTGACTCTGTCAACTTTATCTTGATATGATGATGTGTGTATTTCGATGAATCTCATATGTCAGATTTTCATATAAATGTTGTCTACATCTTCATACTTAATCTGTGCATAGAATAGAGTCGGTGCAACACTAAATTCACTCTGTATTGAGTCCATGCATATGTTGCATTTAAACTGAATAAGGTCTGTGCATGTTTGCCTTGTGCTATACAATGTCCGTGCAACATTCAGGTCCATATATATATATATATATATATATATATATATATATATATATATATATATACTCAGTGCATGTTTGTGTTTGTCAAGCATATAGGGGGTCAGTGCATTTTCTATCTCGGTGCATGTCTTGCCTTAGGCAGTACGAGGTCGGTGTAGTTTTTGATGCTACACGCTTGCAAACAGTCGGTGCATGTTCTACCTTACATTCATGGGACCTCAGTGCATGTCTCTGTTAGTCCATATCTATGTCAGTGCACCAGTTAAGTCTATGCAACCTTCGTTGTTGTACACGACTAAGTCCGTGCATATGTGCGTCTCATGCAAACAAAGTCTGTGCATGCTTGCATCCAAGGGACATCAAGTCGGTGCAATCATCGTTGCTGCACGTGACCAAGTCGGTGCAACAATTGATGTCGCACGCCATCAAGTCGGTGCAACTTTTGCATCGTGCACATAAAGTCTGCACACACTTCGTTGGCTTGCCTATGCATGAGGAGTCTGTAAGTAGTAAGTCTGTGCAAGTCAAGGCATGCTGCATAATAAGTCTATGCATATCTCATATGATGCATAACATATTCTGTGCAACCTTTTTCTCTTGCACTAACAAAGTCTGTGCACAGTTGCCCACGGCAAATCGGGTCAGTGCAACGCTCGCACTTTGCATATACATAGTCAGTGCATTCCATGCTTGTGTACACACTATGTCAGTGCACCGTCTGCATCTCGCACACACATACTCTATGCACTTCCACTCTGAGGATATATCAAGTATGTGCACATGTGTGCTACGCGAACATTAAGTCCGTGCATTTGTAATCTAATGCTGATTTGAGTCTGTGCACCTCAGTCCTGACAATATATCAACTCCGTGCAATTCTTTATCTCTTGCATAACTGTCTTAAGCTGACTTCGAGTCTGACATTTTGACAGGATGCTCGTTCGGGGAAGTTGAGAATAGCATGTGATCCAAGAATGGAAGATGTGCCAGGATCGTGACACGTGGAAAGCAGTCGAGCTGGGATGCTGCCATGTGACCTAGAAATGTCAGATCTGGATAAAGCAATTGGGCGGGAAACATGGTGAGCACGCGCCCTACCTCTCTGCTGTTGCCTATAAACAAGAAGATTCTTCTTCAAGAGAAGACTGATCGTGAAAAGAAATTTGAAGTGAAAAGAGGAGAAGGACTGAAGCAGAGAGAGCAAGAGCCAGCACGATCCAGAAAGAAGAAGAGAGAGAGCTTTGAGAGGAGAGATTTGAGAGTGCTGTTTGAGAGAGTTCTGTCATCAGTCTCCTAGTTCAGAACCAGAGCTGATTTGCTCACTGTTTGAGCTACATTTCCATATGAGTTTTGATTCTTCGTTTGTTTCTTTTGTTTTCTTCGAAACTCTTGTTCCGTCAAGCTGTGAGTCAGCAGTAGTAGAGGAGGATTCCTCTGGACAGGTTAAGCTGTAGGCCTCAGCGGAGCAGAGGATGATTCCTCTGGACAGCAAGCTGTAACGCTTAGCGGTTTGTAGGGATTCATCCCCGAAGCTGTGGATCAGCGGCAAGCTGTGAGTCAGCAGTGAAGCCACACTCTGGTTTGAGTGTGGGCTGGACGTAGACCTCTGGATTGAGGTTGAACTACCTAAAAAACTCCTTGTCTACTGTGCGGTTACTTTGTGATTTGTGTATATCTTTGAATTTCGTTCATCGCTCGGTAGATGGTTGTTTAGGATCGCTTAAGGGCCGATCTACTTAATTAGCTTCTTTGGTTGCGATTGAGTGCTTTCAGACCGTCCTGCAGTAGCTTTTTTTAATTCTGCACTATTAGCTATTGTGGTAAGTTTTATTGGGTGATTGATCTATTCACCCCCCTCTAGATCACTCTTTAGTTGGTATCAGCGCCTAACTCTTTTGCAGGGATCAACATCCTAAAGAGGAAACGGCCATGGATGCTAAAGGGATGACGGCTAAGGGACATTCTACAACCAAGCCCCCATACTTTGATGGATCTAACTACGCATACTGGAAGAACCGTATGCAAGTCTTTCTGAGGGTGAAGGACTATGAAATCTGGAAGGTGGTAAGCAAAGGACCGTTCGAGCTGCACCCGAATGAGGATGTTTGGACTAGAGAGGAAATCAAAAAGTCCACTCTCAACTGGAGTGCCATCAACACAATTCAGTGCGCTCTTCATCCCACAGAGTTCTCCAGAATTTCATCATGTGTGACTGCAAAGGAGATGTGGGATAAACTAGAGGTAATATATGAGGGGACCTCGTAGGTGAGAGAGACCAAGGCGAATCTGCTAGTCTCAGAATATGAAGCTTTCAGAATGAAGCCCAGCGAGACCATTGCAGAGATGTATGCACATCTCACGATAATCACAAATGGTCTTAGAAGTCTGGGGAAAACTTATTCTGACTACGAGATCATCAGGAAGATACTGCGGTCTCTGACTCCGGTTTGGCACACCAAAGCAACTGTTATCGAGGAGCCCAGGGATCTGCAGAACACAAAGGTTGATGAGTTGATTGGCTTATTGATGACTTACGAGATGAACCTGCCGAAGACCGAAGAGCTGGAGAAGAAGAAGAAACCAATCGCGCTGAAAGCGAGCTCCAGCCGATCCAATCACTATGGATCATCCAGTGATCAGAGCCTCTCTGGGTCAGAGTTTGAAGGAGATCAGCTTGCTATGCTGACCAGGAAGTTCAGAAGGTTTCTGAGAAAGGAAGGAAGAAATCTTAGCAGAAGACAGTATGATGGCCGAAGGCAAACCAGGCATAAATCTAATCCTACAACGAAAATTGATACTACTGTTTGCTATCACTGCAGAAAGGCGGGTCACATGAAGGCAGACTGCCCGGAGCTCCAGAAGTTTAAGGAGAAAGCCAAGAAGAAAAGCCATGATGACTACCTGGAGCGATGAGGACGAGGGCACCTTGAGCTATACCTCGAAAAGTCAAGATGAAGAAAAGCCAATTTGTCTAATTGCTAATGATGATAAAGAAGATGAAGCTGATGAGGTATCCTCTCCTTTTGAACATTATACTATTGCTGATTGGGAGGATGCATATGGTGATTTGTTAAATAAGGTTGATAACATCAGAAAATAAAATAGACATTTAAGGAAGAAAGTTAATTCTCTCATGAATGATACTATTTTGTCTGATAGAGTTGCCTTTCTTGAAACTGAGAATGATATATTAAAGAAAACCTGTGCTGAATCTGATGACATGAAAATTGCCTTGACTGATGCTAGAGAAGAAAATGACATGCTGAAAAATGACATTGATGAATTGAAACTTAAATTGCAGAAATATGAGAATGAAATGAAAATGGTAAATGAGAAATATGATGTTGTGTTGTGTGTTAATGATGAATTGAAGAAAATGATAGAAAAGGCTGAAAAGGATAATGAGAACAAACAGAAAATCATTGAAAACATGACTCAAGGAACAGAAAATTTGAATGCTCTGTTGGGGTCTAAAGTTAATTTCAGAAAAGAAGATCTCAGCTTCAATCCCACAGCCAAGAAAAGCCCTGAAGTGAAAACAATCTCATTTGTGGCTGAGAAGGAGAAGAGACCTCTTATTAAGATGAACTGTGGAAATTCTGTTGTTAAAAATGTTAATTCCAAAATACCCAGTGCCAAAGACAAGGGCAAGCAAAAAGTTGGTGAGTCTAGCCATGCTAGTACACACTGTCCCACTCCTCAGGGAAGGGCTCAGATTAGGGGTCAATCGAGTCAGTTCTACCAACCCAGAGTCCAGACCTATCACACCCATTATCATGCATAGTCACATCATATCAATAAGTCTGGATGGAATAGAATTCAAGGGAGGCATGAATTTCATCTATATCCGACTCAGAATTACAGACCTCAAACCATGAACTAGGTTAGGAAGTCTAAGACATGGGCCCCCAGTAGACAAACTCCTTTTTCTCAACCAACATTGGCCACAATTTTCTGAATGCTCATTGGCCTAGGAAATGGAACAAACAAACTCATACTGCTAATAACCATGGTGCCAGGACACAAAAGAAGAAAGCAAAGACTCAATTTGTCAATGCTAAAAGGAAGAGAAACAATAAAGGGAATGTTAAAAAATCCACCAAACAAACAATGTTTAAACAGATGTGGATTCCAAGGAATTTGATGTGTTGTTTGAATAGCTCTGCATATGCTATGGAGCCCAAACATTTTTGGGTTCCAAATGTTTCTCCGTGATTGCGATTGTAGGTATGCCTGACAGCCAAGTACAACATGTGGTACCTGGATAGTGGCTGCTCCAAGCATATGACAGGAGACAAGGCTAAATTTTGCATGCTGACTGAGAAGAATGGAGGCCTTGTCACCTTCGGAGGAAATACAAAGAGTAAAATCATCGGATCAGGTAAGATAGGTAAGTGTACTACATGCTGCATTGAAGAGGTGTTGCTGGTTGATGGTCTTGCTTATAATTTACTTAGTATCATCCAGCTATGTGATAAAGGACATAAGGTAGTCTTTGACTCTCATAATTGTAAAATTTGTAAACCTGATTCTGATGTAGTTAAGTTTTCTGGAAAAAGAGTAAATAACATCTACTTGGTAGATTTAGATGACATCGCTCACTCTAATCTCTGCCTCACTGCAAATAAAGATGATTTAGCATTTTTGTGGCATCGTAGATTAGGCCATGCTAGCTACACTATTTTGCATAAATTGAATAAACATAGTATGGTTAGAGGACTTCCTGAAATTTCATTCAAAAAGGAAAATAAAGTTTGTGATGCATGCACACAGTCCAAGCAAACAAGGAAGTCATTTAAATCTAGAACTGAAAACATGTCCTCCAAACCTTATGAGCTGATTCATATGGACCTTTTTGGGCCCACAAGATCTGTCAACTTGTCAGGTAGGAGATATGGATATGTATTAGTTGATGACTTCTCTAGGTTTACTTGGGTATTTTTCCTTAGTCATAAAAATGATGCATTCGCAGAATTTCAGGAGTTTTATTTGAAAATCAAAAAGAAAAATGTAAATTCAATTGAAAATATCTTATTTGATCATGGTGGTGAGTTTGAAAACTCACAGTTTGATAATTTTTGTAGGGCTAATGGGATAACTCATCGGTTCTCCTCACCTAGAACACCAGAGCAAAATGGAGTAGTGGAGAGGAGGAACCGGACTCTTGTGGAGATGGCACGTACACTGCTAGTGGAAGGTAGCCTACCAAGGAAGTTTTGGGCAGAGGCAGTCAATACTGCATGCCATGTAATTAATAGAGCCATGGTAAGGCCGTTTACCCAGAAAACTCCATATGAAATCCTCAAGGGTAAGAAACCTTCAATTGCTTACTTCAAGGTCTTTGGCAGTAAGTGTTTTATTCATGTCAATGATAAAAGAGATCTTGATAAGTTTGAACCTAAAAGTGATTCAGGAATTTTCTTAGGATACCCTGAAACTACTAGATCATATAGGGTGTACAATCTAAATTCCAAAACTGTTGAAGAGTCTCCACATGTAGTCTTCGATGAAACCCTGACTAAATCTGATAATGGTCTGTGCAGGATAGAAGATGATGGAGAAATTCTGAAGGAAGGAAAGTCTGCAGACCAATCAGATCAGGAAGATGAACATGGAGTCAACAATGCAGAGGAGCCTACTGTTCAGGGGGAAGTAAATGAAGATGTTGGCACTCAAAATGTGATGAACGGCGATCGAGCCGCAAAGATTAATGATACGGCCCAATGAAGCACAGAAGCTGATGAAGAGCAACATGCTGAAGACTTCTCAAGCTGCCAGAGCCTCGAGTCACCCGGAATGAACGCCAGGGACTTCGCCTTAGGAAAGTCAAGATGAATCCACAACCAACCGGCAATGCGACCAAGCCTGCCTAATGATTCGGCATCGACTCCATCGTGCCGCTACCCTACACCCGTTGCCCGACCAAGGACGATGGTCTATCCGGTGGCTCGCCACCTAAATGAAGACTCTCCTGAGGAGGAAGAACGCCATCGGCCCTTTATAACAGGGAACCGAAGGCTCTGTCGGCAGAAGGTCCCGATCACCCGACATGGGTTCGGCTTCTCACTATATTGGGTCCGCTAGTGGCCGAATGATCGCCAGTCAAGGCGGAATTGTTTCGGATGTCATAACACCACGCAAGCAAGCTCCAGGCATGAGTCGGGCCGAGCTGGAAGCACAAATCATAGTGCCGAAGGCTGTGTCAGCAGAAAACCTGCGTGCTCAGGCCAAACACACATGGAGTTTGGATTAAGGCCGTATGTCGTGCCGAGAGCTTCGTCAACGTCCCGTCAAGGTTTTCCAAGGACCGCGGCGAGAGGAATGGCCAATGGTGAGCTCCGGAATCATCCCTGGACTCATCGACTAGCCTTTGGCAACCGAACGAGGCTAATACGGCGCCATGTTCACCGGCGCGCCTATTAAAATGGCGCCGTCATCAACGGCACGCAAAACACCAAAGAAGGGGGCTGTTCCCTGGCGCCATGTTCACCAGTGCGCCCCTCCGTGGCGCCGGGGAACTTGGTGCTATAAAAACACCTTGTTCGCCCAAAAAAAAGGAGGGAGGATTAAGAAGAAGATATCGTCCAGGGGTTTCTTGGGAGAGAAGTTCTTCCCTCTAAGAGTACTTCTGCCGCGGCCGCCGTCCTCTGCTGTGCACAAATCCTCCGGCGCCGGAGGGGAAGGACTCCACTCCGTTGTTTCCGTAGGTGGGTCGTCGTAGTTTCTGGCCGATTCCCCTTTGCGTGTTTTTTTCCTTTTTGTCGTAATGTAAGTGAGCGGAAGGGGGGGCGATCATATGAGCTTTACCCCTTCCCTCACCTTCTCTGCAAATCCATACCTCCTCCTCTGTACTCTTTTCTTCTTGTTAATGTGAACGGTGACCGCGCGACAACGCCGGCACCGGAATGACAATCTGCATCTCCTCTCTCCCTTCTGTTCAATGGAATGAATGAATGCATATCCGTGGATTAAAGAGTTTAATAGTCTCATTGTTTCTCCATATCACCATCTTCTTTTTTCTTCTACATTGTGCTTCTTTCAGTTAGTAAAACGGCGCCGCGCTATAGCGACGGCGCCGGAATGGGTCAAGCACATGTGTGCACCCCCATCCGTTGCATTTGGAATGATGAATGGACACGGTCGCGTTCGGCGCCGTGGTTTTCCCGCCTGGTTTTCTCTACTTTTCATCCGCGTATCTAATAGTTTCGTTGTGCGAACAATTCTTATGGTTGTCTTCCTCGACGCCGGCCATGCCCTACTATGCTATGGGCTATATTAATTCCCCACTCCCCAGGGTTTCTTTCCCGCTCGAGTGTCAAAGGTTGTGTCTCCAGAGACGTCCATAGATATGCATCACCCTCCGGCTAACCATGGGGCCTGTCCTCCTATCTCCTTCCTGTTCCTAACCATGAACAAGAGGGGACGAGGCCGTCCCTATACTCCTCGTCATCGTCTTCTAAGCATCGCCTAACGAACATTTTGTTAACCCGTTAACATTTATATGCGAGCATATACGCATATCTACATACATTAACGTTAGTCTGCTAACTGTGCACGTTTTCCCACCGCGCCGTATTACCATTTTTTCGAGGAAATTAGGTGACCGGGGAGAGGGGAACATTGCCCAGATTCACCGTGCATCCACTCTGTCCACAGGGGACCGTCTCTCAGTGGCGAGCTCTCATATGGATTAACGAGTGAACATTAAACGGGTTAATCCCAATATACCCAAATCCATAGTCCTTGATGGACCTTGTGGTGGCCGTGAGATGCGTTCCCCTCGTAGGCTGGCCCTCGGGGTTTCCTTCTCTAACCGGTCATCCCGACTTGAGCGTTGAGTCGGCTCGGGTCGCGTGCCCCTCGTAGGCTAGCCCTCAGGATTTTTTGCTCCCATGATGAGTCGTCTCATCCGCCCACTCTCACCCACGAACTTGGTGCTCCTAGTAGGCTAGCCCTCGGGGTCTTCCTATCCGTTCGGGTTTGCCAGCCGCCGTTGCGCCACCCGGCTCTTAGGGGTTTGCTCCACTACGTGAGTACTTCCCCGCTTCTCCCCGACAATCCTCCGGGATGGGGAGATGCTGCTGAAATTTCGGCACGAATAAGTTAATAAATCATTTAATAACTCTAATAAACTTGTTCGATTCGGAACGATCGCCGCGCTCGAGTATGAACATCGCGCGAGCCCGTAACTCAACTTCCGGAAGGCCCAGGGCCAACCCGATGAACAATTGACTCAGTTAACTCTTAAAATACTTTAAATAATTTTAATAAACCCAAAAATAAACCTATGAAACCTCGATTTTCATGAAATGGGGCTAAATCGGCGTCGTCGACACCCGGCGCGCCCTAATACGGCACGCCCTAAAACGGCGCCCCCTATTACGGCGCACCACCAAGGGGGCGCGCCGTTTTAAGGCCTCCCCCCCTTTTACCCATGCTTGGCCGCGCCGTTTAAGCGTTTTACCTACGCTACCCCGCGCCTTGTCAATCTATACCTATGTTCAATCACGCCGGATTTGGATATATTGTTCTCACGTCGTTTTAACCGCCATTGTGCCGTTTTAAGGCTTTGTTTCTTACGCCGTTTTAAATGATCACTCTCCGAGTGAATATTAAACTGCCTTAATGGCGAACACTGTCCCGATTTAGATAACCCATGGACACATCGATATCCATCGTAGCCTCGCCCTCGGGGTCTCCGTCCATTCGGGTCTGTCGGTCACCGTGTCTGGCCTCTCGGCCTTTAAGGAGCTTACCCCATTCCGTGGGTATGCCTCCACTTTTCCCCAGACACTCCGGGTTTAGGGGAGATGCTACTGGATTAACCATTTACAATACAATATAAATAAAATGAAATAATAATAAAATAATAATAATAAATAATAGTAAAACAAATAAACAACAACTAAAATAATAAAAAAAATAATAACAAATAACAAATAATAAAACAAACAAAATCACGCCGTTACCCGACTTGGCCTAAACCGGCGCGCCCTATTCCGACGCGATACCCCCCGCGCCGTTTCAACTTCACACTCAAAACCATTAAAACCTCAATTGCAAGTAACCGGCGCGCACATTCTCCGCCGCGCCGTTTCAAACTACTCAACACCCCTTTATCAATATAAAAAAATAAACCAAAATGTGCGCCGTTTTAACCACGAAACCACCGCGCCGGATTAACCTTCATGTAACACATCTCCCGCCGTTTTCACGAGCATGCACACATCCCATTAATACACTCACACATACATATGCAATACACATAAAGCATACACCCGCACACACGTTGCCTATTTGAGCAACATATAATAATAAAAAAAAACAAAAACAACATATAACGTGAACAAGCACATATGTCCACCCCTCTGCCATATATATGTACATATATATATATAAAGAAACAAACAATAAAACAAGGAATAAAACAAACAAAATACTTTCATTAAAAAGGTGGGGAAATAGAAAATGATTAAAACAAAACAAACAAGCAATAAAAGGGGAAAAGATATAAAAAGAAGAAAGTAAAAATAAAAAAATATAAAAAAAACACAATAAACAAACAATGGCTAAATAAAAAAATGTTAATAGAAATAAAGGAGTAAAGCGACAAATAAACAACTAAAAAAAAGATGAATGAATAATAAGAGAAATAGAAGATGCATGCATCCAATAAAAAAATAATAATAAAATAAAACAAAAGAAACCAATAAATGATAAATATAATACATTCATGCATTTAAAATAATAACAAGAATAAGAATAATGAACATGACCGTATCCACTCCGGAACTCTCATCTCCTCTAGACCCTGGACATGGGAATATTGATGACCCCCCTGACAGGTCATGCCTGGATCTCGGGGTTAACCCCATTATGGCCACATCATGACCTTGTCCTAGGCCGATAAGCCGTTGAACTTAGTTCGTCTCGACTGGGTTTTAATCGCATCCCCTTAACTTTCAAATATCAAATTTGCCATATCCTGGCATGCATTGTCCCGATGATACACGAGTCTGCCCGGATACGGTCATACTCGGCCCACCTCATGGGCCCATTTGTATACACCGTAACACTATGTGCAGTCTCAAAATAAAAAGGCAATGACTAATCGACAACCCTGCGAGTGACAGGGATTGCCAAAGTCTTCCTTAAATTTACAAATAAATGACCAAATAAACAATAAACAATAAAACTAAATATTACCACCTTGCATGCATGCATGATCTGACTCTCCGGTATATCGAATGGTGATTAGCAGAAAGTCGGGTTACGCTCGGCCGGAGGCTTTCACTATGCATGATGATGGTCCTCGGACCTAGGTCCTCCGCCTTGTACTGGGAGCCGGCCTAATAAATAAATGCTACCCTATTGTGTGCTTGCATGCAATCATGTCTTTCACATATTCTAGCGGCCCCATGGTGTCTTTATTTTGGCGATTAATCAAGGGTTTTCTCTCTTCTGGAGAGATGTAATTAACATCGTAGCCTTCATGGTACGACGAGTTTTAGGTCCCGACACGATCACCTATAATCGTCTGGTTAGTCAGACGGTGTGCATAATAATTTTGTCACTCAGTGACTGGCACGCCCTGCGTAAATAAATCTCTAATAAATAAACCAAATAAATAAATAATATAATATTCTTAATAAAATCTATCTCCCACAAGCTGGCACGCCCGGTGGGACATACATGATAAAATACCTCTGGTAAAATAAATCACGAAACAGTCTGGCACGCCCGGTGGGACTCAACCTCCCTTCATCTCTTCGCCAAAATAGAAGAACCATGGGGCCCCCACCCAACTACCTCAAATGCTAATTATTCATTCGTCTTGTTTCTCCTCTTTGTAGGTTGAAGTGATGGCGAGCGGTCTGTCTGGAGTTATTTTCGGTCCCCAAATCGTGGCCGACCATGCTGCATACGGCTACCTTGCCGTACCCACTCCCTTCGGCGACTTTCCCCCGGTCGTTGGCTTCCCCAACTTCTTGGGAGTTACATTCACGGATCTCCTGGACGTGGAGAGTTCTGAACCTGCGAAGCTGAAGAACGACAAAATTCCGGCTCGCCGAAGTGAGGGCCATGTCAAGGAAGCTTTGCTGAAGAGCCCGGTGGTCGTGAGCTACCATGTCCACCATACTATTTGCCCGACTGCGGCACATAAGAAGAAGCCCACTGGGGGCAACAAGAAGAGCTCCAGAGAATGAGTTTCTGCTACTCCCTGAAGCCGACTCTCGACGTCTGGGAAGTCCTTGTTGATCGGAGGCATCCGGATCTACTTCAATGGCTGCAGCGCCAAAGTTCTGCCAGATCGGATCATCCCGACTGTGCCCACTCACAACACCTTCCAAGTGCTAGCAAGCCGGAGGGTGAATTTTAATGACAACAAGCAAGGGAGGCCGACCCCAAACTTGCCAAAGTTTAAGCAAATCTGGGTTCCCAAGAGGATCCGAGGCCCTGCACCAATCTCACAAGGCTTCAAAAACTCTGCGGATGTTCCCAATAGAGGGGGCAGAGAGACTATGCATGCGGAGGAAGTCATGATTGCAACTCCTCCACCCACAGCCAGGGCTTGTGCAAGGCAGGCTGATATTTCCAAATATTCAGGAAACTCCAATCAAGCTGCCAAGCTGATACGGCTCTCACACATGCCATCTGCCCGAGTCCAAATGTTGTCTCCTACCATTTCTCTAGAGTGCAGTCAGGAAGACATGACAAAGATGGTCCGAGAATATTTTTATAACTTCAAGAACCCCTCCCTGGGCCAGCAAAGATTGCTTCGTGTCTTCAGGGCCGAAGAAGAAGAAAAAGGCAAAATGTCACCCATGGGGGCGAATGAAGAGGAGAAACAAAGTGAGACTAGAAGCCTTGAAAAGTCTCCACAAAAGGAAAAGATGAAAAGAACTTCAATATATGAAGGGCTGACGTTCCCTAGTCAGGCCCGAAGGGGAATCAAAAGGCACAAAAGAAGAATACAAGTTCTTACTTGCAATATGACAAGGGTGATGAGTACACCTGGTCCCCTACCAAATGAACAAGAAGAGTCAGCCGAGATTGCTGGAAGAAAAGACCCAATGACAAGACAGGACAAAGCTGAGGCTGAGCTACTGCAAGCCACAAAGGGCAAGCGGCTTACTGAAGAAAACATCGCTACTGTCACCGCCAGAATAGTGGCATCTGAGCAAGAAGGAGCATCTCCGCCTCCTTCGATTGAAGGTCCTTCGGGTAACACACTCGAGGGCATCATTAATAAAATAGCTATGGACCCTGCCGTCCTGATGGCACTACAAAAGTACCAGTAAGAGATAGAACTGCTGAAGAAACAATTAAATGAAAAGGCTGAACACGCTATGGCGCCCGAGGAACCGAGGGCACGAGCTGAGCCGTCACGGGAAGGTTACGACCCCACGGGTGCTCCTTCACCGGCTGTTCTACAATCTGCAGATCAGAGCTGGGCTGATCCCCAGCATTATTCCCAATGTCCAGCCAACACGACCAATGCCCTTTCAGATGCAGCGTTATCGATGCAGCCCGCCCACCTCTACCCTCAACCAACAGATCCAGTTATGATGAACAAGTTGATGGTAGAGCAGGTGATTGAGGCAAGACTGGCAAAGAGGGGTGGTGATGATTACGCCCCCTTTGACATATATGAAGTGACATATCCAGCCTACCATGCTGCCAAAAGATTGCCTCCGGGTGTCAATAAACTCCCAAAATTTGACAAATACAACGGGCAAGGCTCCCCAAAAGAGCATATTGCACATTATATGACAGTCATGGGTGACTTGGCGGTGGATGAGTCCTACCTGCTCAAGTTCTTTGGGTCTTCACTGACAGGACCCGCCTTTGAATGGTATTCTGACTTGCCGGCCGGGTCTATTCAAGATTGGCCAGACATGCAGCAGAAATTCAGTGAAAGATTCCACGTCATCGAAGCAGAGGTGACCGTGGCTGAGCTGTTGGCAGCCAAGCAAAAAGATGATGAAACAGTTGCAGAATATATCAAGAGATGGGAGGATCTCAACATGAGGTGCCGGCGTTCTCCGCATCCAGAAGACGCGATACAAATATGTAAACAAAATCTGAAGAAAAATATTCTGGAAAAGATGAATGGAATAGAAATCCAGTCTTTTGACCGATTAAGTGATATTGTGTCACGCCCCGGGCCGATAGCAGCGGAACGTGTCGTTTGCTCGGAACGTGGCAGTTAAACAGTCGTGAATGATCAAGAGCAATCGCATAAGACCAAGATAATTTCGAACAACAAGAGAAATTTACATTTCTATTATAAATCTCTTACAAGAACTTGTTTTCCAACTTGGAGACTTCAACATAATGGAAAAGAAGATAACGACATACTAACAGACTTAGACAAGATAACTGAATAAGAGATGCCAAGCTGACTTAGCTAGACAACACTATCTAGACTCAAGAAAGATAAAAGACTCGGGTTCACTAGTTTCCGAAGCTCGCTTGCACACTTGTCCCGTCCGTGTGGGTCTCGGTCTTGCTAGCTACCTGCTTACCTGAAAATGTTGGAATAAAACGGAGTGAGCGAATGCTCAGTAGGAAATTATATCTCAAGAACTAGCAATGGGTTTAAGTAATTACAATTTCCCACATGTAAATGCAATAAGGCTATGCATGTAGAAATAACTGAACAAGTAACTAATCAAGAGAATAACACATCGGGTAAACCCTTCAAGCGAATATTAAACAAGAAACTTTCATGAGAGACTTTATAGATTATTGGCTATTTCACGCAAGTACATTGCCCGTGTCGGGCCACGCTAGTAAAGTCACGCAAGTCAAGTCACGCACGCAAGAAAAGAGAGATCGTGGAATGCCAAAGATCAAGATAAAGAGTACTCCGGTGCAATGCTAGACACCGTTATCATTAAAACTCCCATGGGCACTAGTACTTTTGGGCGCTCCTCCCAGGACTAGATCGGGCCCTATATGCACAGCATTCACGATAGATCTAGACATCCACGATAGTTTATAGCCAATAAGGAGTTCCAAGAACAAGCTTTAATTAGGATGATAAGATAAGATTTTCATGGAATTCAAGGGCAAGACCCTTGAGTAAGGACATACTGGCGATAAAATCCGCGCAAAACATAGTAACCATGACACGCCGATAAACTGGGTGGAATTTGGTTCCCTTAACTTGGGTACCATGACACATAAGGACTGTCATTCTTTATATAGAATTGAGGTCCACATGAACAGTATATCAAAGTAAGATACCCTCATTCTTATCATAGAATTGAGGTTTACATGAACAATAGATCAATGGTATGATATCATCATGCCATTTAGAGAATTCTTATGATATACACATTGTATAATCATAAGGGCCGGTATACCATGTATCTTTAGAGTGACATAGTAATCAATAGGGTAATGGGTTTTTAGGGTACAACTAGCTCAGTCGACCTTGAGGGAATCCAAGGTTCGAGGAGTCTTACGGAGGTCTCTATGACTAACTCGCTAGTCCAAAGGAACGGAATGTCCAATGAAGAGCTTGTATGTCAATGAGAATTGAGTGTGATCGATGAAACATCGTGAAAACGTGGGACTATACTCACGGAGTGGAGATATAGTGCCGATATATTATATAACATATAAAACCATCGGTTAACAGTAGCAATAAAAATGTCAGTTTTCAGGAAAATAACGACTTAAGATAAGTCTTCTCTTAAGTAAATAACGCCTTACAGAAGGGCGTTATACAGGCATTTTCTATTTCCAGAAATTTAATATTACAATTTTTTTATCTAAAACACGCCCTGTTCAGGGGCGTTTTATTTCAATTTGACGACCTGAACAGCAGTCGTCCATTCTTTTAATTCTATTTTTGTCAGAATTCTATTTCCTATATTTTTCAAAAAAGCGCCCTGTCAAGGGGCGTTAGTTAGGTATTCACGCCCTAGTCCAGGGCGTTAGTTTCATGAGTCACGATCTGAATCAGGTCGTTAATTCTTCAGGGGTCATAAATAGGAACGAAAATATGTATATCAAGCAATTCGCAGAGATGAAATATTATGGACAGGACAGGAACAATTATCAAATTTTCATGGATGGACAGGCAAACTAACAGGTAGAGACATGCTTTATTATAGAATCAGGATTTCATATAAACCATATTTTAATGTTGGGTATTTAATAGTTTCACGAAATTAACGCCTAAGTACAGGGCGTCTATTATGAAATTGACGACCTCTGGGATGGTCGTTTCTTTTTAAAGTAGCGCCCTAGTCCAGGGCGTTTCTTTCAAAATTTACAGAAAAATCATTTCAGAACCACAAGAAAACTTATCTAACATGCATGTCATGTTGGTATATTTATTAACTATTGATTTGGGCTACGTTGCTTGAGAAAACCTACCTGAAGACTTGAAGATGAACTCTAAAGGATTTGGTGAGAAGCCTAATACTCTGAAGCTTCAACTGCAACTCAATAACAGCAGCAGCAACAGCAAGAAGAAGAACAATCGTTCTTCAGAAATCTTCACTCTACTGTCAACCTGTAAAGGGAGAGAAAAGGAAGGAAGATGAAGATATTAATAATCTTCACAGATATAACCGAAGTTTTTAGGGAAAAGATAGAAGAACAGTACCTTGTTCTTCACGTTCGACAAGCAGACTTCCTACAAATAAGAGAAGATCAATTAATGTTCTTCACACGATCGTATAACAGAGAAAACGATGAGGAATAACCTTTGGTTCTGTACATACCGTAGCAGCAGTCGACCAAATAGATTCTAGGGTTCGAGGGGCATGGGCTTTTATAGGATTTTGGGAATCCCATTAGGGCTAGAGTTTGATTAGAAGTAACACTTCCATGATAGAGTCCTTGTCCTCGTAGACACTTACTAGATTAACATAATCCTTCCCTGGATAAGCTCCTGGGTCGAACGGTTCACGAATGGAATTAAGGACTTTGGTCAGGTCGTCGATTCTTTAATTGACGACCTGCTTCAGGTCGTTTCTTAATAAGCGCCTTGTGTAAGGGCGTTCTTTTCTTTAAAACACGCCCAAGATTGGGGCGTTTCTTGGCCTTACCCTTTTTTGACGTTGGAATTTGACGCCGCGTAGTGAGGGCGTAACTTCTTGAATAACGCCTTTGATAGAGGCGTTTATTATTAAATTAACGCCTTACTGAGAGGCGTTATTTGCATCTTAGGTTTTATTCCTCCATTTAACCCTCTTCTTATTATCTGTATTATATATATTTTTTAATTCATTTCAAATATTCATTTATCAGGGTTGCTACACCCTCCCCCACTTAAAAGAATTTGGTCCCCAAATTCACATTATCTTTTACTTACAATGGGGGACTACTATAAAGCGTAACAGAAATCTAGATATATCGAGTGGTATAGAATTAATTAAGGCTTAAGGGTGAGGGGTACCTTCCGCAACTTTCCCTCTGGCAAGTTTGGTAAAATTCTGAACTCCTTTTGGAGGCTTCTTGGGGCATTCCGCTATCTTATGATCTAACTTCCCGCAACGCAGACATGCTCCCGAACTCCACCAACACTCCTTCATTTTGTGACCATATCTTCCACAAGATTTACACTTATCTTGCGGGCGATCCGCCGAAGTTTCCCTCTTATTACACTTATTACACTTCTTACATTTCTGGCATTTCTTACACCTTTGTGAAATATCTTCCTCATTTATTCTTTTCTTGGTAACGGCGAAACTTTCGGAGTTATTTGTTTGATCTTTCCCTTCAACTCTTTCTTTTTCTTCCACTACTTTCTCTAGTTCTTGAACTCTCCTGACAAGGCTCGCGTAAACTTGGATATCCACCAAGATCATTTCATGAACAAAGCTCGGCTTAGAGGCTTCCATTTTATCTAGGTTCCTGCAAGGATGAGTGGAGGGATAATTTATTGACTCAAGATCTAGTGTTAATGAAATGTAAATACTTTATCTTTCTTTTATAACTTTAACCCCAAGTTCTACCCATCTCTCACGGAATTCCTATAGGACGACTGACAAGGATACTCAACCTATAACCTGGTTTCAACAACCTAAGGATTTTGGAAAGTTGAATCCAAATATGACCAACCGGGATACCGGACCTATCACGGAAACTTAACGATTGCGACAACCAAAGCTATGATATGACTAACAAGGATATCTGACCTATCACTGAAACCTAATAACTTGAGGATGTAAAAGTTGAAGCTCTAATATGGTTGATAAGGATGACCTATCCTTGGGACTTAATAACCAGAGGATATAACAACTGGAGGATAGGAAAGCCAAAGCTCTGATATGGCTTAATAACTGGAGGATATGACAACTGGAGGATAGGAAAGCCGAAGCTCTGATAGGATCCATAAACAACCTAAGAACTGGAGGATATGACAGCCGAAGCTCTGATATGACAGACAAGGATTCTTAATCTGGAGGATATGAAAGCCGAAGCTCTGATATGACAGACAAGGATTCTTAATCTGGAGGATATGAAAGCCGAAGCTCTGATACCACCTCTGTCACGCCCCGGGCCGATAGCAGCGGAACGTGTCGTTTGCTCGGAACGTGGCAGTTAAACAGTCGTGAATGATCAAGAGCGATCGCATAAGACCAAGATAATTTCGAACAACAAGAGAAATTTACATTTCTATTATAAATCTCTTACAAGAACTTGTTTTCCAACTTGGAGACTTCAACATAATGGAAAAGAAGATAACGACATACTAACAGACTTAGACAAGATAACTGAATAAGAGATGCCAAGCTGACTTAGCTAGACAACACTATCTAGACTCAAGAAAGATAAAAGACTCGGGTTCACTAGTTTCCGAAGCTCGCTTGCACACTTGTCCCGCCCGTGTGGGTCTCGGTCTTGCTAGCTACCTGCTTACCTGAAAATGTTGGAATAAAACGGAGTGAGCGAACGCTCAGTAGGAAATTATATCTCAAGAACTAGCAATGGGTTTAAGTAATTACAATTTCCCACATGTAAATGCAATAAGGCTATGCATGTAGAAATAACTGAACAAGTAACTAATCAAGAGAATAACACATCGGGCAAAACCTTCAAGCGAATATTAAACAAGAAACTTTCATGAGAGACTTTATAGATTATTGGCTATTTCACGCAAGTACATTGCCCGTGTCGGGCCACGCTAGTAAAGTCACGCAAGTCAAGTCACGCACGCAAGAAAAGAGAGATCGTGGAATGCCAAAGATCAAGATAAAGAGTACTCCGGTGCAATGCTAGACACCGTTATCATTAAAACTCCCATGGGCACTAGTACTTTCGGGCGCTCCTCCCAGGACCAGATCGGGCCCTATATGCACAGCATTCACGATAGATCTAGACATCCACGATAGTTTATAGCCAATAAGGAGTTCCAAGAACAAGCTTTAATTAGGATGATAAGATAAGATTTTCATGGAATTCAAGGGCAAGACCCTTGAGTAAGGACATATTGGCGATAAAATCCGCGCAAAACATAGTAACCATGACACGCCGATAAACTGGGTGGAATTTGGTTCCCTTAACTTGGGTACCATGACACATAAGAACTGTCATTCTTTATATAGAATTGAGGTCCACATGAACAGTATATCAAAGTAAGATACCCTCATTCTTATCATAGAATTGAGGTTTACATGAACAATAGATCAATGGTATGATATCATCATGCCATTTAGAGAATTCTTATGATATACACATTGTATAATCATAAGGGCCGGTATACCATGTATCTTTAGAGTGACATAGTAATCAATAGGGTAATGGGTTTTTAGGGTACAACCAGCTCAGTCGACCTTGAGGGAATCCAAGGTTCGAGGAGTCTTACGGAGGTCTCTATGACTAACTCGCTAGTCCAAAGGAACGGAATGTCCAATGGAGAGCTTGTATGTCAATGAGAATTGAGTGTGATCAATGAAACATCGTGAAAACGTGGGACTATACTCACGGAGTGGAGATATAGTGCCGATATATTATATAACATATAAAACCATCGGTTAACAGTAGCAATAAAAATATCAGTTTTCAGGAAAATAACGACTTAAGATAAGTCTTCTCTTAAGTAAATAACGCCTTACAGAAGGGCGTTATACAGGCATTTTCTATTTCCAGAAATTTAATATTATAATTTTTTTATCTAAAACACGCCATGTTCATGGGCGTTTTATTTCAATTTGACGACCTGAACAGCAGTCGTCCATTCTTTTAATTCTATATTTGTCAGAATTCTATTTCCTATATTTTTTTAAAAAGCGCCCTGTCAAGAGGCGTTAGTTAGGTATTCACGCCCTAGTCCAGGGCGTTAGTTTCATGAGTCACGATCTGAATCAGGTCGTTAATTCTTCAGGGGTCATAAATAGGAACGAAAATATGTATATCAAGCAATTCGCAGAGATGAAATATTATGGATAGGACAGGAACAATTATCAAATTTTAATGGATGGACAGGCAAACTAACAGGTAGAGACATGCTTTATTATAGAATCAGGATTTCATATAAACCATATTTTAATGTGGGTATTTAATAGTTTCACGAAATTAACGCCTAAGTACAGGGCGTCTATTATGAAATTGACGACCTCTGGGATGGTCGTTTCTTTTTAAAGTAGCGCCCTAGTCCAGGGCGTTTCTTTCAAAATTTACAGAAAAATCATTTTAGAACCACAAGAAAACTTATCTAACATGCATGTCATGTTGGTATATTTATTAACTATTGATTTGGGCTACGTTGCATGAGAAAACCTACCTGAAGACTTGAAGATGAACTCTGAAGGATTTGGTGAGAAGCCTAATACTCTGAAGCTTCAACTGCAACTCAATAACAGCAGCAGCAATAGCAAGAAGAAGAACAATCGTTCTTCAGAAATCTTCACTCTACCGTCAACCTGTAGAGGGAGAGAAAAGGAAGGAAGATGAAGATATTAATAATCTTCACAGATATAACCGAAGTTTTTAGGGAAAAGATAGAAGAACAGTACCTTGTTCTTCACGTTCGACAAGCAGACTTCCTACAAATAAGAGAAGATCAATTAATGTTCTTCACACGATCGTATAACAGAGAAAACGATGAGGAATAACCTTTGGTTCTGTACATACCGTAGCAGCAGTCGACCAAATAGATTCTAGGGTTCGAGGGGCATGGGCTTTTATAGGATTTTGGGAATCCCATTAGGGCTAGAGTTTGATTAGAAGTAACACTTCCATAATAGAGTCCTTGCCCTCGTAGACACTTACTAGATTAACATAATCCTTCCCTGGATAAGCTCCTGGGTCGAACGGTTCACGAATGGAATTAAGGACTTTGGTCCGGTCGTCGATTCTTTAATTGACGACCTGCTTCAGGTCGTTTCTTAATAAGCGCCTTGTGTAAGGGCGTTCTTTTCTTTAAAACACGCCCAAGATTGGGGCGTTTCTTGGCCTTACCCTTTTTTGACGTTGGAATTTGACGCCGCGTAGTGAGGGCGTCACTTCTTGAATAACGCCTTTGATAGAGGCGTTTATTATTAAATTAACGCCTTACTGAGAGGCGTTATTTGCATCTTAGGTTTTATTCCTCCATTTAACCCTCTTCTTATTATCTGTATTATATATATTTTTTAATTCATTTCAAATATTCATTTATCAGGGTTGCTACATATTGCCACAGAGGTTAAAGATTTCTTCACAAGATATCCCTCCATTTCTTACGGCTCAAGTCATCAAGTCAGGAAGGTTGATAAACGACTGATGCTAAAAGTAGTCCATACTATCAGCCTCACGGAGAAAAGGCACAAATGCGTGCACAACCCTCCTCTCAATGAACTTGCTAACTATCGAGAGAGCCATCCTCCGCAGAGCAAAGCAAAGAAGTTATATGCCTTCCCCCGGGACCGGACTCGGGCATTGTTCGAGTGGGCTGTCAAATATAGCAAAATCAGGCTTTCGAAGGAAAAGAGACCTGATGACGTCAAAAGAAGATATGATCCTCATTTCTGCCCCTACCATCAAGTCTTGGGACATCCTATTGAGGATTGCCAAATATTTAAAGACATCGCCCAAGGCTTAATAAAAAGAGGAGAGCTACAAATGGGGAAGGACAGAGTCGATTCTCCATGCCCGCATGGAGTGCCCACTCAGGAGGCATCAATTAACATGATATCTGTATGCCAACTGTCGCCCGAAGAAGCGCCAGAGGCTTGCAGCCAGCACACTAATGAAGACTGTGCCCTAGCGCCTGAAGAAAAGCAAAGAAATTGGCAAGCATCGTCAATAAAGAAAAGAATACGGCCAGCATCCCTTCCGACTCTGAGAGTCTAGATTAGTGGAGCCATGTCCCAGCCCGCTCCACCCCCTATAGCTCCTGCTTGGCAACAAATAGTTCCTCCTGCGGCTATCAGAAGGCCAGTGGACAGTACAAAGAAATAAGCCCCGGTGCGGGTGCATGAAGAAATCAACTCGGCCATGGAACGGCTACTAACTGCTACAGACAGGCTAGATGAGCAAGAGCAGCTCAAGGGCCAGCCTATGTAGTTCAAGGAGCAAGCCCCTCAAGGACTCAACGAGTCCCATCGGCTAATAAGAAGACCTGAAGAAAAGGCAAGGGTGTTCAATGCACTGAGTAACCCACTGTGGGGACAGATGTCGGCCATAAAGGGGAAGGAAAAGGAGAATACAAAGGCTAAAACAAGATATGTTGCTCTCTCCGGCGACACGCTGTCATCATCGTCCAGTGTGGCTCAGACTGCTGATGATGAAGATGAAGAAATCTGCTTTGCGCCGAATAAAATAAATTAGACTAAGACTTCTGCCTCCCACCATGTTGCCAGATCCGGGAGAATATCAAGACACCCGCCAGCCAACAAGGGGAGACAATACCACGTTCCCCCTCGGCTCAGAGACATAAAACCCAAGGAGTTCATCTCAAAGGAACTGGATGCGTCCCGCAGTAATGACGGGATGCCACTCGCCCCAGCCAAACCGGAGGTGGAAGGTAGCACTCCCGGTCCCTCCTGGCAAGGTCCCGTTGTGATGGCACTACTATACCAGAAGCAGCAGGAAATTGAAATGCTGCAAAGGTGGCTAAATGAAATGAATCTAAGTCCACCTATGTCGCAACTGGCAGGACATCTACATGAGGTAACACAAGGTAGTGCTAACTCACCTGAAGCTTCAGCACGGCCAGCCATGCCCCGAATAGTACATGATGATACGGGGGGCACCCTCCCTCAACCACTCAAACATATAATCCCCCGGGCATGTCAGGGGGCAACCAAAGCATCTTCGTTAAAGGTATAAATAACACCGCGCATGCAGGCAAACAAGCCGAGGGCGGAATAAACCACGGCTATGAAGATGGCCGAAGGGGAAGTCAGCGAGGCCGAATTACAAGCAGCCAAACAAAAAGATAATGAGTATGTCATGGACTACATAAGAAGGTGGAGGAATCTCTGTGAAAGGTGCAGACATCCACCAAGCTACGGGGACTCTTTCCAAATTTGCAAATAAAATTTGAGAATAGAAGTTCTATGATGGGTCATTGACATTGAAGTCACGACCTTCGAACAACTGGGTGACATTGCAGCCAATGCCGAAGCAGTTCTTGCAAGGCTCTGCACGGCTTCGATAGCCCCAAATCAAAAGAACGAGCCAACTGGCAAACACCCGGCACAAGAATGAATTTGCGCCTTGAATTTTGAAGCCTTCATGAAATAGAAGAAGAAAATGAAAGAGGCATCTTCCGCCGATCCGGCAAAACAAGGGCCCTCATTAAGGGGCAAAATGATGAAACTGTATTTCTTTCCAAAGAACAAGACTAGGGCACTTTTTGAGTGGGCCTGTGAATACGGCAAAGTAGTGCTTTCAGAGCTGAAGAAACCAGGCGATGCCGAAAGAAAAGACGATCCACGATTCTGTCCTTATCACCAAATGTTGGGGCATCCCATTGAGGATTGCTATGTGTTCAAGGACATTATTGAAGGCCTGATCAAGAAAGGCGAACTACAGATGGGCGAGTATAAGGTGGACCCACCGTGCCCTCATCAAATATTTGTCCTCAAAAGAGCAGCCCCGCGCGGCGTTACCACCTCAACTGCTCCTCACAAATCTGGCTGAAGCCGATGTCTAGCAAGCCCGCATAGTTTGAATGTGGATGCTTGCCAACAAAAAGAAGAATGGCAAATGAGGCAAAAAGAAAAGAAAAGAAAAGAAAAAGAAAGGAAAGGTCCTGTTCTGGGGGCAGGCACCAAAAAAAAGAGGAAAAAATGAGCAAGAAAAAGGAGGGCAAATGAAATTTGCACATATATACATAGGGCTCCGCCTATTGAATCTGAGATGTCGTCCCTCAGAAGGTCGGGTCTTCCAAAAAAAAATTGAAGTAAAGTGGAGGAGGCCTTGATGTCTACATCTATCAAGGGAGATGTCACTCCCCTTATGTCTTGGTCCACGCCAAAAAAAAAACTACCATTGTGGGGTTGGTATGGTGGAGTGAACCACTCATCCCCTCTCTGAGGGTGTGAGCGCTCTCCTATGCACCCACCTTGGACTGTAAAAAAGAAAAAAAATGCATGGTGAACGCCCAAGGGGATAATAAAATGACTACATCATCTGTGGAGGTAGGAAGACCCTGCAACTGCTGCTTCTAAGAACAAGCATCAAGAGGATGGCATTTGGCGTAAGGATCGGAGGCACGAGCTGAAGTTGTTCGAAGCGCCTCCTGAAGAAATCAATGACAAAAGAAGATAGATGTTGATCTGATGCATAGCTGTCACTCAATATCCCCGGGAGGACCATGAAACCAACGGTCCCACCGATGCTAAAGAACCTTCATTGACCACCAGGCCTCCCGTTTCAAATACGGGTCCAAACCCTGTTGGGGAATGAAAAGAACAAGTCCCGCCAAGTTGTCCGCACTCTCGGCTCCTTTCTCCTCATCAAGCCAACAAATAAGCGCCTTTCGACTTCTAGTGGCCTATCTCAGCACCCCTGGTCCTAGCAGAATTCATGGTGCCTCGCCGCCCTCCTATCCTACGGGGATACTCCCCACTCGTCCCACTGGGACTAACCTTCCACCCTTGATCTGGGACCTATGCTCCCAGTCAACGCACTCTCGTGGCCTTTCGGCATTCAGCCGCAACGGTGCCATATTTGTCCCACGGGACTCTCCCATCACTGCCGGTTCGGATTTCTTGCCCAATGTCGGCCCAATAAAATATCCTTTTCCTTGGCATAACGTGCTCTGCCCTTGTCGAGCTCAATAATTCACCCATCAGTCCCGTCGGGCTGTGTCTATAAAGATTTCCCTTAGCCGAAGGTGCTCCGCCCTAGCCGAGCTCTAAAATAAACTCTGTCCCATTGGGCTGGGTCCACAAAGTCTTTTCCTTGGCCTGAGACACTCCACCCTCGCCGAGCCCCAAAATTACCCTTTGTTCTACTGGGCAGGACTCATAAAACCATTTTCCTTGGCCCGAGGCACTCTGCCCTAGCCAAGCCTACGAGACTCTTGGACATCGATCCTTGGCCCCACCGGCATAATAAGCAGTCAAATTCATCAATAGTCCCACCAAATAAAATATCCCGCATCGCGGATGAGACTGCGTCAGGGAGCCCAACAAAAATAAACAAAAATAATGATAACAAAAAAGGGAAATGAAAAGAAGAAAGAAATGAATAAAAAAATGATGAATGATGAAAATGAATAAAAAAAGAAAAAAGAAAAGAAAAGAAAAGAAAATGATGATTTAAAATAAATTTAATAAACCCAACAAACTTAATAAGTCCAACAAAATCAATAAAATCCATTAAATCAATCAATCCAATGAGCTCAATATAAAAATCTTAATAAACCAAATAGACCCAACACAATTCAATAAATCCAATAAGCTAAGCAAAATCAATCAACTCAATAAATCAATAAGCCTAACGAACCAAATAAACCCCAATAAACCCAATAGACTCAATAAATCAATAAACCCAAAGAACTCGATAATCCTAATAAACCCACTTAAACCAATGAAATTAATCAAATCAACAAAACTCAACAAACCCAATAAACCCAATAAACTCAACCAATAGACTCAATAAACTCAATAAGCTCAACAAAGCCAATAAAATCCAACAAACTCAAGAAACCTAACAAGTCTAATAAACCCAACCAGTCTAAACAAATAAACCAACAAAAGATTACTTCACTTTGTCTCAGATCTTCTATCTAAGCAAGGTTCGTTGATCCCGACATCTCCACGGGTCAATGTTCATATTCTGTTCTGGCTTAGACCTCACGTCTTCGCCAAGTTGGTCAGCTTCAACATGACGTCGGGTTGACATCTTCATCTACACATTCTACCCTTGTTTCAGATCTTCCATCTGAGAGAGGTTGGTTGACTCCAACACTTCGTCAGGGTTGACATTGATATTAGCCCTGGGTCTGGGCCTCTCATATGTCTGCGTTCTGGTCTACCCTCGCCACGAACCTTCTATCGGGGCAGGGCCCGTTGGCTTTGACATTCCGTTGAGTCAACACTTATTCTACATGCTGCCCTTGGCCTAGTGCCAAGTTCGTTGACTTTGACATGATGTCAAGTTGACACTTATCCTACATTATACCCTTGGCTTAGGCCTCACGTCTTCGCCGAGTTCGTTGGCTTCGACATGGCATCGAGTCAACACCTATCCTGCAATATGCCCTTGGCCCAGGCCTCACACCTTTGCCAAGTTCGTTGGCTTCGACTTGACGTCGAGTCAACACTTATCCCATATTATACCCTTGGCCTAAGCCTCCCGCCTCTGCCAAGTTCGTCGGCTTCGACATGGCATCAAGTCAACACCTATTCTATATGCTTCCCTTGGCCTAGGCCTCCCGCCTTTGCCAAGTTCGTTGACTTCGACATGACGTCGAGTCAACACCTATCTTACATTATACCCTTGGCTTAGGCCTCACGCCTTTGCCAAGTTCGTTGACTTGGACAGGACGTCACGCCAACACCTATGTTATATTCTGCTTTTGGTTCAGGCCTCACGCCTTTTCCAAGTTGGTTGACTTTGGCAAGGCTGTCAAGTCAACAACCATATTCGGTCATGGCCCAGACCCTTCGTCTCTTCCAGGTTGGTCATGTTCGACATGACATCGAGATGATAATAATGCTTTATTTCTGCCCTTTCCTAGGCATACCGCCTAGGCAAGGTTTGTTGATTCTGACATCCCGTCGGGTTAACATTCATATTTCACCTCTGGCGCGGACCTTTCGTCCAGTCAGTCAACAAAAAGACCCTTCCACCTCTGGCTCGGACCTTTCGTCCACCCAGACAACAAAAAGACCATTTTACCTATGATGCGGACCTTTCATCCAGTCAGTCAACAAAAAGACCCTTTCACCTTTGGTCCGGACCTTCCGTCCGACCATACAACAAAAGACCATTTTACCTCTGGCTCGGACCTTTCGTCCAGTCAGTCAACAAAAAGAACCTTTTACCACTGGCTCAGACCTTTTGTCCAGCCAGACAACAAAAGACCCCTTCACCTTTGGCTTGGGTCTTCCGCCTAGCCAAGAAACAAAAGATCCTTTCTACTTGTGACTCTACCTAATGCTGGACGGACAGAGGGACCGACTCTAAGTAATCCGGACCTCGGACTCTAAGTGCAGACGTGGCCAAAAACATACGAACAATAGAGACACTTTGGTCCGACACTAAGAGTTCCTATGGGCTATACGTCGCTAACAGAGACGCAAGCTCACTCGTCGTCCCAAGCGAGGGAAAGCGTGGATCCGCGCGGTTGAGAAACCGGCAGAGTCAAGGGTGGTCGACTCACTTCCGTGCTCGGATCGAGCCACGGGATGGGTCATTCTCTCGCTCACAACGGTGACATGAACTCACGAGCTAGGTTCCTATCGCACTCAACAGCGGCATATGACCATATACTAAACTAGCAAATGAACGCCAAGGAGTTAAGACTGTTACCTCCACGCTCCCGGCGTGGGGAAGACAACCCCAGCCAATTCCGTACTCCCGGTTAACAGATTTTCACAACGGTACAAATGTTTCGACCCACTCCACGCAGGGAGGTAACAGGTCACATGTGGGGCCCGGGAGTATCGGGAAGTGGGTTGACGGGCAGCATCTTGATGTCGCTCCGATGGTGCCGAAACCCGCGTTTTGGTCCTGTCCGGACAGCGTGATCTGCGGGATCGAGGGGCCCACGTGCTGCTCAGTCCTCCGGACTTGACGGGGTGGGTCCCACTGTGATAGGGACAACTGGTGGTGCGCTCCCCTGGAAGGCGGCCGGACTGGAACACCCGGCGGTGGTCGATCGGCTCCGATCTCCAAGTGTTGGAGTGGCTGCCCACGGATCTGAAACTCAGTTTCAGACCTGCGCACTCTGGCGACAGAAGCTGCTGCGACCAGCACCAATGTCGGATCGCTGTGAAACTGGCGCCGTTGGAAAGCTCTTTCGAAATCCTTCGACCCTATGTAACTCCAGAAACCTCGTTGTGACCGTACTTCTGATGGGGGATTTTAGAACCGGACTGATCTATGTTTCAGATCTGGCCCGGCAGAAATGAACTCTCTTGAGAGTTGGCATTGACCGTGAAGCAGACCCCCGATTCAGATATGGAGCTCTTCATGAAAGTTGTAGAGGGGAGAGAGAGGAAGACGGCAATAATTTTTATGACTGATTTGGTGGAAGTTTGGATGGGGAAAGATATTTTATACGGCTGGGTGGTCGGATCTGGACAGAGGCAGACAGAATTGAGTTAGGATCTGAGAGTGATTTTTAGAAAATAGGTGAAGGTCTTTAAAAAGTCCACTAAAATTCTTAGATGATGGGGGTGGTGGATAGAACCTTCAATAAAATTGGGGGTTCAAGGAAAAATCAAAAAGGGGATTGGAAGGGGGAAACTCAGGGCTGCTGTGACATAGGACAGAGAACTGGTAGATCTGGAAGGAAAGGAAGAACAAAAATTAAAAAATGGAAAAAAGAAGCTAGAAGCCCAACCAATTTTTCTGGGACGTGGTGAAGACCCATGGAACTCACCCTAAAAGTTTGGGCTCCAGATGAACTCGTGGTTGAGAGTAAGAAATCCGAGATCAAGGGGCTATCCTGAGTGGACAGAACTCCGGTGACGATGGCGGTGGTGCGACGGCGACACGATGGCGGTGGCGGCGGCGGCGACGATCTTCACACCTGATAGAAGAGGCTTCACACCTCAAAAACACAGCCTTCCCAGCTGCAGAAGGGAGAGAGAGGAGAGAGATAGGGGGCGGCCCTTGCTCCTTGGAGGAAATTCTTCAATTTTCTTTGCATTAATTCCTCATTAATTTCTCTAATGACACTATACATAGGCTTATATAGAGAATGGAAAGGGGTGGGAGGATGGGAATTTCATGGGAGAGAGGGGATTTTCTTCCTCATGTGGTCAAATGAAAAAATTAAATAAAAAATACAACATGGGATAAACTATATTATAAGGGGGAAGCATCTTGGACTTTGCTTGGTCCAATTTTGAATTTTCTTCCACCTTGTCCCCTTGAATGGTCAAGCATCTAGAAGCCCGCCTTGGACCTTTGACCAACCCCACATAAGACCCTAAGGTTTAGGTGGACCAATGGAGAAAGAGATGGGGGCCCCTGCTGGACCTATGAGACTTTTACACAAAAACCCAAACATCCTTGGGGAATGACAAATTGGCTTATAAAGCCTTATAATTGTAAACCTACTTCCTATGGATATAAATGCAAATAAAAGGACTCAAATGTAAAAAAATAAAAAGTAAGTGGTCTTGCTCTGATGTCCCCATCAATTCTCCCCGGGTGGGAAGAACTCGATCCCGTCGAGTAAGGGGGGCGACTGCTCGAGTAGCTCCGGCGGATGCGTCACCGAACCTAGAAGCGCGGAGTATGCTCCACTCCAAGTAATCGACACTTGCTCATCCCGTATAGATTCGATATGCACACGCTGCTGGGAGGAGGCTAGAGGTGGACACTCCGGGGTGGGGTCACTCTCAAATGAAGGAAGGCGGCTCGAAGACTCACTAGGAATCACCGCTTGTCCCTTATGTGACTAGATCCGATATGAAGTAGAACCGATCCCAATGTCCGACAAGTCGCACTCGAAAGGGACTAACACGCGAGCGTACAAAATCGACTCGACTCGATGTATGCACAGACACACGACAGACAAACGAAACAAAGACTTACAAGGACCCTAAACAAACCTATTGTTAGTCCGACCCGTACATGAGTGACGACGGACCAGGACAACCGAATATGTGCCATGCATGCATCTTATGTACCCGAAGGTTGGTGGTATGGGAAACACCTAGACGCCCAAGTATGACCCAGCCACGCATGAATGTCCCTTTGGATTTGGGAGACTTGAGAGGGCTAGGAGAGCCGGGTGTGGACGAGCTGGATGTGGGTGTATCGAGATTGGGCTTGGTGGGTATAAATGACCCGGCCCGTGGGGTAGGGTGTGGTAGTGGACTCCCTCGAAGAAATGAAGTATATATGGAGGGTCAAGGGGCCCACTAGGGAATGGGTGAAAGGGATCAAAAAAGGTATGATCTCTTGTGGTGGGTTCCCACAAGTCCGGCCCCATGTATGGAAGTCTTGAAGGTGTGTATAGTCACCTTCATACATTGTGGTAGATGGGACGGTGATCATATGTAGGAAATAAGATTCCTCCCTCGGGTAAAAGGGTATGAAGTCGAACTCGGCCGACATAGGGAGGAATAAGAGAATCTCTGTGGTGACACAACCCACGGTGCACACGGAGGTAATAGACCCTAAGGCCGGATGGGTGAAGCTAAGACTAGGGGGTTGGTCGAAGCCTCGGGCCAATGAGTGCGTCAACTTCCATTGCGAATCTAATCCCACAATAAGGTCATCCAAGCTGTCAACATGGTGACTAGACCGGAATGTGGTATGGAAGAGTTGACCGGCACTAATGTTAGGGTGGGGTCCATTGATGGATAAGGAGGCGGGACCAAGCCATCCTTGAGCCAACTAAGAAGTGGCTCGGCTATGAAAAGTGTACATGTTAGAAACACGGGTGGCTCGGAATGAAGTGGCTCCAAATGAGATGGTTCCGAATAAAGATCGGAAGTAGATGGTGGTGGCATTGGAGCTCTCGTGGGTGGTGAAGGAGCACGTGTCCTTTCCATCCTATCCAACCAATCCGAAAGCATTTTCTTGATTTCATTTAAGGTGCGTGTTGGAGTAGGGGCCTCGGGGTGGACTCGCTCCTCATCTCTCGGCTTGGGGATGGGCCTAGGTTCGGCTACCGGTGGGGCTTCTTGCCTCCGACTATATCCCACTTGGTTGGAGGTGAGGGTGTGGGGTCGACTGGAGGTGTGACCCACTTGTTTGGAGATAATTTGGTCGGGTTGGCTGGAGGTGACTGGGTGGGACTGGTTGGACGGGACCGGTTGGGGAACGTAGACCTTTCTAAGTTCTCTCTTCATGTCCCACCATGATTCGAGGGGCCATTGCCTCCTAACCTGCCTTAAGCCTTCGATGGTTCTCCATTTTTCGACAGCCCGGTCATGAAGCCTATCCTTGGCAAAATAGAATTGTCCGGCCTCGGACATGGGATAGCAAGCGAAGTATTTTTCCATGGCAGCTTCCCAACGTAGGTAATCGCCCGGGTCGTTGGAGCCATAAAAATCCGAGGCTTCGGGCCTACAGAAGTGGAGAGGATGGTTGCCCAACCCATGGGTGGGCCAACGGTCAGATCGCCTGGGCGACCGAGATTTTATTGGGAATGGGGAATTACAAGGCGGACATGCCGACACACGGAGATAAGACACTAGACACGACGACAATGCAAGTTGGAATGCACTAACTAATGCACACTAAGGACCCTAGACGTAAACCAAGACTCAGTACGTGGCGGAGTTAATCGATCTGAAGATCACGCGTGTAAGTGTGCGGCCTTCCCGATAGGCGTAGCCTAACGTTCGGACAACACCTTTTGATATACCGATTAATGGTATGCAAATGAGACACTTAGATCGACTTAGACTTAGACTCCTAGACTTAAACGACACTTTTTTTATGTTTTTTTTAAGCAATGACTAATGACTACCCTAGACTCAACCTGGCTCTGATACCAAACTGATGTGGGACGGACAGAGGGACCGACTCTAAGTAATGTGGACCTTGGACTCTAAGTGCAGACGCGGCCAGCAACATACGAACAATACAGACACTTTGGCCCGACACTAAGAGTTCCTATGGGCTATACGTCGCTAACAGAGATGCAAGCTCACTCGTCGTCCCAAGCGAGGGAAAGCGTGGATCCGCGCGGTTGAGAAACCGACAGAGTCAAGGGTGGTCGACTCACTTCCGTGGTCGGATCGAGCCACGGGACGGGTCGCTCTCTCGCTCACAGCGGTGACATGAACTCACGGGCTAGGTTCCTATCACACTCAACAGCGGCATATGACCATATACTAAACTAGCAAATGAACGCCAAGTAGTTAAGACCGTTACCTCCACGCTCCCGGCGTGGGGAAGACAACCCCAGCCAATTCCATACTCCCGGTTAACAGATTTTCACAGCGGTACAAATGTTTCGACCCACTCCACGTAGGGAGGTAACATGTCACATGTGGGGCCCGGGAGTATCGGGAAGTGGGTTGACGGGTAGCATCTTGATGTCGCTCCGACGGTGCCGAAACCCGCATTTTGGTGTTGTCCAGACAGCACGATCTACGGGATCGTGGGCCCCACGTGCTGCTCAGTCCTCCGGACCTGACGGGGTGGGTCCCACTGTGATAGGGACACCTAGTGGCGCGCTCCCCTGGATAGCGGCCAGACTGGAACACCCGACGGTGGTCGATCGGCTCCAATCTCCAAGTGTTGGAGTGGCTGCCCACGGATCTGAAACTCAGTTTCAGACCTGCGCACTCCGGCGACAAAAGCTGTTGCGACCAGCACCGATGTCTAATCGGTGCGAAACCAGCACCGTGGGAAAGCTCTTTCGAAATCCTTTAACCCTCTGTAACTCCAGAAAACTCGTTGGGACCGTACTTCTGATGGGGGATTTTAGAACCGGACTGATCTCTGTTTCAGATCTAGCCGGGCAGAAATGAACTTTCCTGAGAGTTGGCGTTGACCATGAAGTAGACCCTCGATTCAGATATGGAGATCTTCATGAACGTTGTGGAGGGGAGAGAGGGGAAGACAGCAATAATTTTTATGACCGATTTGGTGGAAGTTTGGATGGGGAAAGATATTTTATACGGCTGGGTGGTCGGATCTGGACAGAGGTAGACAGAATTGAGTTAGGATCTGAGAGTGATTTTTATAAAATAGGTGAAGGTCTTTAGAAAGTCCACAAAAATTCGTAGATGATGGGGGTGGTGGACAGAACCTTCAATAAAATTGGGGGTTCAATAAAAAATCAAGAAGGGGATCGAAAGGGGGAAACTCAGGGCTGCTGTGACATAGGACAGAGAACTAGCAGATCTGGAAGGAAAGGAAGAACGAAAATGGAAAAATGAAAAAAAAAAGCTAGAATCCCAACCAATTTTTCTGGGATGTGGTGAAGACCCATGGAACTCACCCTGAAATTTGGGCTCCAGATGAACTTGTGGCTGAGAGCAAGAAATCCGAGATCAAGGGGCTATCCTGAGTGGACAGAACTCCAGTGACGATGGCGGTGGTGCGACGGCGACACGATGGCGGTGGCGGCGGCTGCGATGATCTTCACACCTGATAGAAGAGGCTTCACACCTCAAGAACATCGCCTTCCCAGCTACAGAAAGGAGAGAGAGGAGAGAGATAGGGGGCGGCCCTTGCTCCTTGGAGGAAATTCTTCAATTTTCTTTGCATTAATTCCTCATTAATTTCTCTAATGACACTATACATAGGCTTATATAGAGAATGGAAAGGGGTGGGAGGATGGGAATTTCATGGGAGAGAGGGAATTTTCTTCCTCATGTGGTCAAATGACCAAATTAAATAAAAAATACAACATGGGATAAACTATATTATAAGGGGGAAGCATCTTGGACTTTGCTTGGTCCAATTTTGAATTTTCTTCCACCTTGTCCCCTTGAATGGTCAAGCATCTAGAAGCCCACCTTGGACCTTTGACCAGCCCCACATAAGACCCTAAGGTTTAGGTGGACCAATGGAGAAAGAGATGGGGGCCCCTGCTGGACCTATGAGACTTTTACACAAAAACCCAAACATCCTTGGGGAATGACAAATTGGCTTATAAAGCCTTACAATTGCAAACATACTTCCTATGGATATAAATGCAAATAAAAGGACTCAAATGTAAAAAAATAAAAAGTAAGTGGTCTTGCTCTGATGTCCCCATCACTACCCTTCCATCCAGTTGGAGAACAAAAAGACCCCTTCTATCATCGACATCATGACCTGCCGTCTAGGCCGATGTACAGACCATTCGTCAGCATCATGACCTTTCATCTAGGCTGGCACGTTAACCAACAAAAGCCATCCTTGTTCGGTGTCATGGCTTTCCGCCTAAGCCGATAAATATTCTGCCTTGGGGTCATGGCCTCCCGCTTAAGCCAGGTTGTACGGCATCATGACTTTATGTCTAAGCCATTAAATATCCTTGTCCGCCGTCATGGCTTCCCGCCTAAGCCGGTAGATATTCTATCTTGGCGTCATGGCTTTCCGCCTAAGCCAAGCTGTACGGTGTCATGACTTTACGTCTAAACCGTTAAATATCCTTATCCGGTGTCATGGCTTCCCGCCTAAGTCGGTGAATATTCTACCTTGGCGTCATGGCCTTCCGCCTAAGCCAAGTTGTACGGCGTCATAACTTTATGTCTAAGCCGTTAAATATCCTTGTCCGGCGTCATGGCTTCCCGCCTAAGCCGGTAGATATTCTATCTTTGCATCATGGCCTTCCTCCTAAGCCAAGCTGTATGGCGTCATGACTCTATGTCTAAGCCGTTAAATATCCTTGTACGGCGTCATGGCTCTATGCCTAAGCTGGTAAATATTCTATCTTGGCGTCATGGCCTTCCGCGTAAGCCAAGTTGTACGGCGTCATGACTCTATGTGAAAGCCGTTAAATATCATTGTTCGGCGTCATGGCTCTACGCCTAAGTCGGTAAATATTCTGCCTTGGCGTCATGGCCTCCCGTCTAAGCCAAGTTGTACGGCGTCATGACTTTATGTCTAAGCCGTTAAATATCCTTGTCCGGCGTCATGGCTTTCTGCCTAAGCCGATAAATATTCTGTCTTGGCGTCATGGCCTTCCACCTAAGCCAAGTTGTACGGTGTCATGACTCTATGTCTAAGCCGTTAAATATCCTTGTCCGGCATCATGGCTCTACACCTAAGCCGGTAAATATTCTGCCTTGGCGTCATGGCCTCCCGCCTAAACCAAGTTGTACGGCGTCATGACTTTACATCTAAGCCGTTAAATATCCTTGTCCGGCGTCATGGCTTTCCGCCTAAGCTGGTAGATATTCTGCCTTGGCGTCATGGCCTCCCGCCTAAGCCAAGTTGTATGGCGTCATGACTTTACGTCTAAGCCGTTAAATATTCTTGTCCGGCGTCATGGCTTTCTACCTAAGCCGGTAAATATTATGCCTTGGCATCATGGCCTCCCGCCTAAGCCAAGTTGTACGGCGTCATGACTTTACGTCAAAGCCGTTAAATATTCTTGGCCGGCGTCATGGCTTTCCGCCTAAGTCGGTAAATATTCTTCCTTATCATCACGGACTCCTGCCTAAGCCAAGTTGTACGGCGTCATGACTTTATGTCTAAGCCGTTAAATATCCTTGTCCAGCATCATGGCTCCATTTGCCTAAGTCGGCAAATATTCTATCTTGGCGTCATGGCCTTCCACCTAAGCCAAGCTGTGCGGCGTCATGACTTTATCTCTAAGCCGTTAAATATCCTTGTCCGATGTCATGACTTTCCGCCTAAGCCGGTGAATATTTCTGCCTTGGCAACATGACACACCGTCTAGGCCAAGTTGTCTGGCGTCATGGCTCTATGCTTAAGCCAGTAAATATTTCTCCCTTGGCATCATGACCTTCCGTCTAGACCAAGTGGTCCGGCATCAAGGCTCCTTGCCTAAGCCGACAAATGCACTTTCTTGGCGTCATGGCCTTACGCCTAAGCCAAGTCATTTGGCGTCATGACCTTCCGTCTAAGTCGACAAACCTCTTACCATTGGCCTGGAATTGCTATCTGAACCAATGAACGAAAAGACCCCCCCCCCCTCTGGTTTCATACCAACCCTTGATCCCTCCAGGGATTCACCATAATATGTAACACCTTCTCTCCGTCGCCGTGGCATCAGCCACCCACCTACAAGAGAGTCGGCCTGCGGATGTACTTACTATGCCCTCCAAAAAAAAAGAGATAAAGAAAGAAGAAAAAGGGGGATAAAAAAAGAGAATAAAAAATAAATAAAAAAAGAAAAAAAAGAAGGAAAAGAAGAAAAGAAAAAAAAAGATGATGATCATGACGTGATTTATGTGCTTGCTTGCCTCACGTGCATGTCTGCCTGAAGTATAGTATTAACACGCTTACTTTAAATTTCTAAGGCCGCGTACTTCCTTGCTAAACAACGTTACCCTGATTCAGGATTTGTGTGCGTCACGACACACACTAAGGAAACGAAAAACCAATTCTCGGTGAGTGCATACGGCCAGGGGAAGAGTCGTAGCTATGTCGCTAGCACAACTCACATGACACACCCTAGACAAAACTCCCACACTTTGCGCACAATATGAGCAATGGTCCTTAGTCATAGGGATGTCGTAAATTCTCCTTAACAGTTCATGGACGCTTAAATCTCTACACTCGCGCACAGGGTGATCATGAGGAAAAAGTTGCCTGCCCCCTTTAAAAAAAAGAACAATAAAAAAATGAAAAAAATGATGATAGCGGTAAGAGAAATGTGAATCCAAGTAGCCGGGAATCTCCACTGAATCAAATGAGGAGACTCGCGCGAAAACGGTGCAGTAAACTCCACAATTAAAATAAGGATGAATCCTCGTAGTCGGGAATCCCCACTGAAACAAATGAGGAGACTCGCGTCAAATGGTGAAATCCACAATAGTATCATAATAAAGGACGAATCCTAGTAGCCGGGAATCCCCATTGAGACACATGAGGAAACTCGCGTCGAACGGTGAAGTTCGAAATTAAGAATAAAAGGGGGTTGTGCGAAGCTATCGAAAGTTGAGAGCCCTGAATGTATGTGTAGGCGATAAAGTAATCCTCTAGTGTTACTCAGAACGTCTGCACGTCCCTATGTCTAGGGTTCACTACCCATATAATTACACTTTCACACTATGGAGGAATAGTTCTGGGTGTAGATTGTGGTCTATGCTATGCATATGTTCTACGCGGCGTACCCTTTACGTATGCACATCTCCCTTAGTTGTGCTTCGTGAGCCTCACTCTGTCCGTGAATCGTGGGCGATGTCCTTATCATATCCCTGTTATAGGGGAACTATGTTACATATATCTACTCTATGCTTGCAGTCGATGAGTGCCTGCGTGCTTGGATGAGGTTATAAAAAAAGATAATAAAAGTGAATGATGAAATAAAAAAAATGATGAATGAATGATGATGAATGGAAATGCAATAAATAAAAAGAATAAATAATAATAAAAGACCCATGCAATATTTTCAAACGGGCTATGGGCTACACCCGTAGGCCCCGCTCCCTCCTCTCTCTGTCGCAACACCCGCGGCTGGGGGGCATTTGTTGGCACTTAAAATGTGATGAACGGCGATCTAGCCGCAATTATGAATGATACGGCCCACTTAAGCACAGAAGCCGATGAAGAGCAACATGCTGAAGACTTCTCAAGCTGCCAGAGCCTCGAGTCACCCGAAATGAATGCCAGGGACTTCACCTCAGGAAAGTCGAGATGAATCCACAACCAACCGGCAGTGCGACCAAGCCTACCTAATGATTCGGCATCGACTCCATCGTGCCGCTACCCTACACCCGTTGCCCGACCAAGGACGACGGTCTATCCGGTGGCTCGCCACCTAAATGAAGACTCTCCTGAGGAGGAAGAACGCCATCGGCCCTTCATAATAGGGAACCAAAGGCTCTGTCGGTAGAAGGTCCCGATCACCCGACACGGGTTCGGCTTCTCGCTATGTTGGGTCCGCTAGTGGCCGAATGATCGCCAGTCAAGGTGAAATTGTTTCGGATGTCATAACACCCCGCAAGCAAGCTCCAGGCACGAGTCGGGCCGAGCCGGAAGCACAAATCATAGTGCCGAAGGCTGTGTCAGCAAAAAACTCGCGTGCTCAGGCCAAACACACACGGAGTTTGGATTAAGGCCGTATGTCATGCCGAGAGCTTCGTCAACGTCCCGTCAAGGTTTTCCAAGGACCGCAGCGAGAGGAATGGCCAATGGTGACCTCCGGAATCATCCCTGGACTCACCGACTAGCCTTCGACAACAGAACGAGGCTAATACGGCGCCATGTTCACCGGCGCGCCCCTTAAAACGGCGCCGTCATCAACGGTGCGCAAAACACCAAAGAAGGGGACTGTTCCCCGACGCCATGTTCACTGACGCGCCCCTCCGTGGCACCGGGGAACTTGGTGCTATAAAAACACCTTGTTCGCCCAAAAAAAAGGAGGGAGGATTAAGAAGAAGATATCATCCAGGGGTTTCTTGGGAGAGAAGTTCTTCCCTCTGAGAGTACTTCTACCGCGGCCGCCATCCTCTTCTGTGCACAAATCCTCCGGCGCTGGAGGGGAAGGACTCCACTCCGTTGTTTCCGTAGGTGGGTCGTCGTATTTTTCGGCCGATTCCCCTTTGCGAGTTTTTTTCCTTTTTGCCGTAATGTAAGTGAGCGGAAGGGGGGGCGATGATATGAGCTTTACCCCTTCCCTCACCTTCTCTGCAAATCCATACCTCCTCCTCTGTACTCTTTTCTTCTTGTTAATGTGAACGGTGACCGCGCGACAACGTCGGCACCGGAATGACAATCTGCATCTCCTCTCTCCCTTCTGTTCAATGGAATGAATGAATACATATCCGTGGATTAAAGAGTTTAATAGCCTCATTCTTTTTCCATATCACCATCTTTTTTTTTCTTCTGCATTGTGCTTCCTTCAATTAGTAAAACGGCGCCGCGCTATAGTGACGACGCCGGAATGGGTCAAGCACATGGGTTCACCCCCATCTGCTGCATTTGGAATGATGAATGGACACGGTCACGTTCGGCGCCGTGGTTATCTCGCCTGGTTTTCTCTACTTTCCGTCCATGCATCTAATAGTTTCATTGTGCAAACGGTTCTTATGGTTGTCTTCCTCGACGCCGGCCATGGCCTGCTATGCTATGGGCTATATTAATTCCCCACTCCCTTAGGTTTCTTTCCCGCTCGAGTGTCAAAGGTTGTGTCTCCAGAGACGTCCATAGATATGCATCACCCTCCGGCTAACCATGGGGCCTGTCCTCCTATCTCCTTCCTGTTCCTAACCATGAACAAGAGGGGACGAGGCCGTCCCTATACTCCCCGTCATCATCTTCTAAGCATCGCCTGATGAACATTCTGTTAACCCGTTAACATTTATATGCACGCATATACGCATATCTACATACATTAACGTTAGTCTGCTAACTGTGCATGTTTTCCCACCGCGCCGTATTACCATCTCTTTGAGGAAATTAGGTGACCGGGGAGAGGGGAACATTCCCCAGATTCACTGTGCTTCCACTCTGTCCACAGGGGACCGTCTCTCAGTGGCGAGCTCTCTTATGGATTAACGAGTGAACATTAAACGGGTTAATCCCAATGTACCCAAATCCACGGTCCTTGACGGACCTTGTGGTGGCCGTGAGATGCGTGCCCCTCGTAGGCTGGCCCTCGGGGTTTCCTTCTCTAACCGGTCGTCCCGACTTGAGCGTTGAGTCGGCTTGGGTCGCGTGACCCTCGTAGGCTAGCCCTCAGGGTTTTTCACTCCCATGATGAGTCGTCTCATCCGCCCACTCTCACCCACGGACTTGGTGCCCCTAGTAGGCTAGCCCTCGGGGTCTTCCTATCCGTTCGGGTTTGCCGGCCGCGGTTGCGCCACCCGGCTCTTAGGGGTTTGCTCCACTACGTGAGTACTTCCCCGCTTCTCCCCGACAATCCTCCGAGATGGGGAGATGCTGCCGAAATTTCAGCACGAATATGTTAATAAATCATTTAATAACTCTAATAAACTTGTTCGATTCGGAATGATCACCGCGCTCGAGTATGAACATCGCGCGAGCCCGTAACTCAACTTCTAGAAGGCCCGGCGCCAACCCAATGAACAATTGACTCAGTTAACTCTTAAAATCCTTTAAAATATTTTAATAAACCCAAAAACAAACCTAAGAAATCTCGGTTTCAATGAAATGGGCCTAAATCGGCACCGTCGACACCCGACGCGCCCTAATACGGCACGCCCTAAAACGGTGCGCCCTATTACGGCGCGCCGTTATAAAGCCTCCCCCCCTTTTACCCACGCTTGGCCGCGCCGATTAAGCGTTTTACCTACGCTACACCGCGCCTTGTCAATCTATACCTATGTTCAATCACGCCGGATTTGGATATATTATTCTCACGTCGGTTTAACCGCCATCGTGCCGTTTTAAGGCTTTGTTTCTTACGCCGTTTTAAATGATCACTCTCCGAGTGAATATTAAACCACCTTAATGGCTAACACTGCTTCGATTTGGATAACCCATGGACACATCGATATCCCTCGTAGGCTCGCCCTCGGGGTCTCCATCCATTCGGGTCTACCGGTCACCGTGTCTGGCCTCCCGGCCTTTAAGGAGCTTACCACATTCCGTGGGTATGCCTCCACTTTTCCCCAGACACTCCGGGTTTAGGGGAGATGCTACCGGATTAACCATTTGCAATACAATATAAATAAAATGAAATAATAAAATAATAATAAAATAAATAAACAACAACTAAAATAATAATAACAAATAATAACAAATAACAAATAATAAAACAAATAAAATCACACCGTTACCCGGCGTGGCCTAAACCGACGCGCCCTATTCCGGCGCGGTACCCCCCGTGCCGTTTCAGCTTCACACTCAAAACCATTAAAACCTCAATTGCAAGTAACTGGCGCACACATTCTCTCCCGCGCCGTTTCAAACTACTCAACACCCCTTTATCAATATAAAAAAACAAACCAAAATGTGCACCGTTTTAACCACGAAAGCACCGCGCCGGATTAACCTTCATGTAACACATATCCCGCCGTTTTCACGAGCATGCACACATCCCATTAATACACTCACACACACATATGCAATACACATAAAGCATACACCCGCACACACGTTGCCTATTTGAGCAACATATAATAATAAAAAAAACAAAAGCAACATATAACGTGAACAAGCACATATGTCCACCCCTCTGCCATATATATGTACATATATATATATAAAGAAACAAACAATAAAACAAGGAATAAAACAAACAAAATACTTTCATTCAAAATGTGGGGAAATAGAAAATGATTAAAACAAAACAAACAAGCAATAAAAGGGGAAAAGATATAAAAAGAAGAAAGTAAAAATATAAAAATATAAAAAAAACACAATAAACAAACAATGGCTAAATAAAAAAATGATAATAGAAATAAAGGAGTAAAGCGACAAATAAACAACTAAAAAAAGATGAATGAATAATAAGAGAAATAGAAGATGCATGCATCCAATAAAAAAATAATAATAAAATAAAACAAAAGAAACCGATAAATGATAAATAAAATACATTCATGCATTTAAAATAATAACAAGAATAATAATAAAGAACATGACCGTGTCCACTCTGAAACTCTCATCTCCTCTAGACCCCGGGCATGGGAATATTGATGACCCTCCTAACAAGTCGTGCCTGGATCTTGGGGTTAACCCCATTATGGCCACGGCATGACCTTGTCCTAGGCCGATAAGCCGTTGAACTTAGTTCGTCTCGACCGGGTTTTAACAGTATCCCCTTCACTTTCAAATATCAAAGTTGACATACCATGTCATACATTGTCCCGATGATACACGAGTCTGCCCGGATACGGTCATACTCGGCCCACCTCATGGGCCCATATGTATGCACCGTAACGTTATATGCAGTCTCAAAATAAAAAGGTAATGACTAATCGACAACCCTACGAGTGAAAGGGATTGCCAAAGTCTTCCTTAAATTTACAAATAAATGACCAAATAAATAATAAACAATAAAACTAAATATTACCACCTTGCATGCCTGCATGATTTGACTCTCCGATATATCGAATGGTGATTAGCAGAAAGTCGGGTTACGCCAGGCCGGAGGCTTTCACTATGCGTGATGATGGTCCTCGGACCTAGGTCCTCCGCCCTGTACCAGGAGCCGGCCTAATAAATAAATGCTACCCTATTGTGTACTTGCATGCAATCATGTCTTTCACATATTCTAGCGGCCCCATGGCCTATTTATTTTGGCGATTAATCAAGGGTTTTCTCTCTTCTGGAGAGATGTAATTAACGCCGTAACCTTCATGGTACGGTGGGTTTTGGGTCCCGACACGATCACCTATAATCGTCTGGTTAGTCAGACGGTGCGCATAATAAATTTGTCACTCAATGACTGGCACGCCCTGTGTAAATAAATCTCTAATAAATAAACCAAATAAATCAATAATAAAATATTCTTAATAAAATCTATCTCCCACAAGCTGGCACGCCCGGTGGGACATACATGATAAAATACCTCTGGTAAAATAAACCTCGAAACAGAAGGTCAAGGTAACCAAGTTATCAATGTTTGATTTCTTAGAGACCATCCTATAGATAATGTCATTGGTAACTTGCATGAACCTCTTAGAACCAGAGGTTACTTTCGAGCTCAAAATGAATTGAATACCTTTACATTAGTTTCTCATGTAGAACCCAAGACCATTGACAGTGCCCTAAATGATGTGCATTGGATCAATGCCATGCACGAGGAGCTGAATCAGTTTGACAGGAACAAGGTGTGGCACCTAGTCCCACCTCCTGATCATGGGACTATCATTGGGACTAAATTGGTTTTTAGAAATAAAACTAATAAGCAAGGAAATGTGGTTAAGAATAAAGCCAGACTTGTAGCTTAGGGGTACAATCAAGAATTTAGAATTGACTTTGAAGAGTCTTTTGCCCCTGCAGCTAGGTTAGAGGCAATTAAGATTTTACTTGCTTATGCATGCTCACTAGGAATAACTCTCCAGCAGATGGATGTGAAATCTACTTTCTTAAACGGGGAAATAAAAGAGGATGTCTTTGTGAGACAACCTCTTGGTTTTGAATGTTTAGATTTCCCTAGTCATGTTTACAAATTGAATAAAGCTCTCTATGGTTTGAAGCAAGCTCCTAGAGCTTGGTATGACAGGCTTAGCAAATTCCTTACTGAAAAAAAATTCTCAGGAGGTGAGATTGATCAAACGTTGTTTACCAAGGTATACCATCTAGACATTCTCATAGTTCAAATATATGTGGATGATATTATTTTTGGTTCAACTAACCCGAAGATGTGTAAGGAATTTTCTGACTTGATGACACAAGAATTTGAGATGAGCTCAATGGGTGAGCTAAAAGTGTTTCTTGGACTGCAGGTGACACAAACCCAAGATGGAACATTCATCACCCAGTCTAAGTACATAAGGGACCTGCTGAAGAAGTTCAAATTTGAAAACCTCAAGGAAATTGCAACACCAATGGGTAATTCAACAAGTCTTGATGAAGACTCCAAAGGTAAAACAGTTGATAACAAGTTGTACAGAGGTATGATTGGATCCCTTCTTTACCTTACTGCATCTAGGCCTGATATATAGTTTGCAGTGTGTTTATGTGCTAGATTTCAGGCTAGTCCTAAAGTGTCTCACTTTAGTGCAGTGAAAAGGATTTTTAGGTATCTATCAGGCACCCAAGAGCTTGGGCTTTGGTACCGTGCTATGTGTGAGCTAGAGCTTCTAGCATACACTGATGCAGACTATGCTGGGTGTCGGGTAGATAGGAAAAGCACTAGTGGCTACTACCAATTTCTAGGTGGTTGCCTAGTATCTTGGGCTTCCAAGAAGCAACACACAGTTGCCTTGTAACACCCGTAAATTTTAATTAGAATAATAATATAATAATAATAATTTTCTACAAAAAAAAATTTCTTTTTATTACCAATAATATTTAACTAATAAATATCACATGTCAAGTTATATTATTTTCACAAATTATTGAATTATAATTATTAATTTCAAATAAATAAAATAAATAAATAAATAAAAATAAAAATAATAGTTCTCTCACTTTTGGAAGAAAGGGAGCTATAAAATATATATATATAAGTTATTTTGGAATAATAAAAATTATAAATAATATATTTTCCATAATTATAAATTATAAATGAAACCTAGAGTACTAAGGTATCATAAAGAAGAAGTATTAACTTACCAAGGAAAATCATCTAGCATATTGGTTCACAACTTGCCTTTCACCTCTGTGACCAGGGTTCAAAACCCACGACCAACATTTTTACTTTATTGTAAAAAAACAAAAAAAAATGCCCAACCTTAGGGCGTTAATTCAATGAGAAACGTCCAAACATTATGTCGTCAAATGACCATTTGAGATGCGACTTGGAGTAAGGCTTTAATTTGATCAAACGTGACTTAACCTAAGGCTTTAATTTGCAAAAATACGCCTTCTACTAAGGCGTTAATTATTTTGATTTCTATAAAGGACTTAAAAGATGACTTAAGCTAAGGCTTTATTTAAAACGTGACTTAACCTAAGGCTTTAATTTGATAAAACGTGACTTAACCTAAGGCTTTAATTTGCAAAAACACGCCTTCTACTAAGGCGTTAATTATTTTGATTTCTATAAAGGACTTAAAAGATGACTTAAGCTAAGGCTTTATTTAAAACGTGACTTAACCTAAGGCTTTAATTTTCAAAAACACGCCTTCTACTAAGGCGTTAATTATTTTGATCCCCCAACCGACAGCCCCTCTGGCATGCGTTGGCAGGGCACCAGATCCATTTTTTTGGGATCTTGCCCCCCTATCCTATCGAACTAATGAGCATGGGGTTGTTTTATATCCCTTTCCTAGCTACTAGAGTCCTACGGTGACTCTAGTATTTGCAGAGGGCTGCTGCTGGTCTTGCTGCTGCTGCTGCCCGGTGTGCTGTTGCTTGCAGAGGGGGAATCCTTCTGCTACCCACTTCTTCTTCCTTTAAGGTAGGTGGTCTTATCTTTTAACTAAACCCTATAGGCTAATTAACAAATCTAGTTAAGTTAGGGAATTAAATGCCATATCCATGTGTTTACCATTTTCATTTATAACCCTTGGGGTTTACACTAGGATGATCTGTTATCTATTTAAGTATAGGGCAAATACATGCAGTTTAATTTAAGTAATTAATATGTTAAATAGGTAATCATGCTAGTAATCATTATATTGTGAGTCAAATTAGAGAACCTGTTAGTTTAATTAAGAAAAACTGTTAGTTAATTGAAGAGCATGTTAGTTAATTAAGAGACTATTAGAAGGGCATGTTAATTAATTAAAAGGCTTATTAGTTAAATTGAAGATTTGATGGTTAACTTACATGACATTAGTATCATATTAAAGGATCAGATTGTTTAAGTAGAAGATCTTGCTAGATTACATGTTTAATTAGACCCTCTGTTAGCTAAATTACACACTTTCAGTAAAGATGTTAGTTAATTAGTGTCATTAAACTCTTAATTAGCTAGAGCCATCCGTTATAATTAAACTGGAAATCAGTCGGAATCAGGTATAGATGTTAATTAGTGAAAAATCCCAAATTATGAACCCTTAGATAACTCTCAGACGGAAGGAAATTAGCCTCAGGTAAGAGGCGCCCTTGACAAGGGCGCCAATTACCAGAACTCTATAAGAATCGCCCCAGTCAAGGGCGCCAATTGCATGAGAAATGACTGCGTGTGCAGTCGTCAATTCTTTCAACCAAAATAAAAATTTTATGAGTCTAGTAAGAAACGCCCTCTTCTAGGGCGTTAATTTAAACAAAAATTATATAAATAATGGAGCCTGTAAGAGGCGCCCTGGCCTAGGGCGCCAATTACAGAGAGCCTGTAAGAGGCGCCCTTGTCTAGGGCGCCAATTACTTAAATGGGGGCCTAACCCCCAGTCATTAATTCGTATGCCTATATATATATATATATTAAGAGCCTTATAAGAAACGCCCTGTCCAAGGGCGTTAATTTAAAATATATATATATATATATTGGCAGGCCTGTAAGAGGCGCCCCTGACCAGGGCGCCACTTACAGAGGCCCCTGAAAGAGGCGCCCTGGTCTAGGGCGCCAATTCCACAAAGGCTGCTTAATGCCCGTTGGTCTGTTTAAAGTCAATCCAGGGCACTAAATGAATAATTAAAATTTCTGTCAACCCATTTTAAATTTCAGTATCATTAATAAACATATATAAATGAAATTGTCAATTTATATATATAATTGGTCTCACAAGGTCAAGAAATGTTAAGGTATATGCAAGATGAATACGTACATTAAGTAATCTTACAAGCTAATAAAAATAGATGAAAAAGGTTAATAAATATAGATGATATGAATGATGACAATCAAAATAAGCTAAAGAATTTAGCCAAATTGATATATATAAAGGAATTAAAGGATTAGTAAATCCTAGGGTACCAATCGGGTATACGGTTTTCCCGTGTTTTCCTACGTATAAATACTCCTTGAATTTCCAGTCAAATTCCACCTTACAATTTCCTACTGGTCAAGCCTTGAAACTCTATATTGGCTATAAAATGAAAGTGGATGTCAAAATTATGACTAAAAATGCTGGCAAAAGGGCCCGGTCTGGTCCTGGGAGAAGCACCCGAAACCCATGGGAAAGATCTCTTGCTTGCCGGTGTCTTGCATTGCACCGGGATACATGCTAGATTGAGACATTCCACCCCTCACGTGTTCTACTTGACTTGCTTGACTTGCGTGGCCCGAATGGGCATTACATGACTTGAATGATTACCTGAATGAATTGATAAATATAGCCAATTCTTGTTATACATGATCTGGATTACATTGCTTACTATTGCTTAAATTCTTGATATGATCAGTTATCCCTTGTTTAATATTCTTACTGCTTATTGAAACTTAAATTCAGCTCTTATCGTCTTTTATAATTCCTTGATTATCTCTTGTCAGCATGCATAGATTAATTGCATTATTTCAATTGTAATTCATTTAAAGCCTGTTAGAATTTGAGACGTAAACCCTACTGAGCGACTCGCTCATCTAGTTGTTCTTCTAACCTTTCAGGTGAATTGGAGACCGGTCAGGACACCGATGGGGAAGAGACCGAGTGATGAGTGTAGTGATTATGTTATGTAATTTAGTGTGTTAAATAAATTTCAGGATGTATCAGTTGTAATTTCCAAGTTTAAATAAATGACTGTGTTGTAATTCAGTTGATTATTGTAATAATCATTAGTTCAAACTCATTTCGCCGTTAATAAATTAGATTTTGCGCACTCTATTGTAATTAGAAATTCATTTATAATCTAGCTTGCTTTGGTTATATATAAAGAACTGTCGCGCCGCGGCTAAGCTTCCGCACTCGGGACGTGACAGCTCTTTCTTGGTATCAGAGCCTAGGATTTAAAATTTTCCTAGGTAAAACACGTAATTAGCCCAACTAGAATTGCTTATCTAGGTAAACCCTAGAAAATTTTAATAGGATAGAAAACTTTTAGGAAATGTATATATGTTCTAGGGAACGACTATGGAAAAAAAAAATTTAGTTAGACCCTACCTGGTGAGATGGGTAGAAACACGGGTTAAGATTAATGCAATAAAAATCCCCTTAACCTTAAAGCCCTATGTCATTTATCTTAAAATTCTTAAAATTCTTTTATAGGAAAATGGCCGCTGAAAGAGCACAATGGCGCGACATGCAGCGCAGTGTGCAAGGACTTACGGAGGCGCTATAGCAAGTGTCGCAAGGCGGTGCTCGTAATGCTCATCATGGAGCCGGTGACCTTCACCGGGATTTTCGCAACATGAATCCACCCAGGTTTGCGGGCTCAGTGGACCCTGATGATGCCGAGCATTGGCTAAAGGAGACCGAGAGGATCTTTCGGGTGATGCAATGCACCGATGAAGAAAAGGTCTTATTGGCTACGTTTCAGTTGGAACGGGATGCACGAAGCTGGTGGGAGTCCGTGGAAGCCACACTGCCCGACGGTTATGTCACATGGACGGAATTTGTGGAGCACTTCAACAATAAATATTTCTCGGATCGAGTGCAAGAGAAGAAGGCCGCAGAGTTTGCCGCACTCAAGCAGTGGACCCGGAAGGTGGCCGAGTATGAGTCCCAATTCTCAAGGCTTTCCCGTTACTCACCTCACTTGGTGAGTACGGAGAAAATGAAGGCGAGGAGATTCCTTAATGGGCTACGGCCCCAATATATTACTCAACTTGCACCGATGGACATCCAAGTCTATTCGGAAATGGTTCGTCGTGCCCAATTACTGGAGGACGCTACTGAATTTTCTGAAAAGATTCAGGGCAAGAACAAGAAAGAATATGTTACAAGTCCGGGAAACGGCAACCCACTCTTCAACAAGAAGCGGACTTTTAATGGAGGCGAGTCTTCCAAGGAGAAGAGGTTCCAGAAGAATCACAAACCATTCCTCGCTATCAACAACAAGCCTTCCTCTGGTGCTGCAGTTACAAAGGAAATTTGTAAATATTGTGAAAAATCTGGTCACAAGACCGAGGATTGTTGGAGGAAATTGGGAGCGTGTCTCCGATGTGGTAGCCGGGAGCACCGAATTCCCGACTGTCCGTTGATGAAGGAGCAAGCCGACAAGGACGAGAAGCGTCCAATTAAAAGGCAAGGCCGTCTACAAGCTCTTCAAGGAACCGAATCTGTGGAAGGAGGAATCGTGGAAGGTACCTTGACTATCTGCTCTAAATCTGCTAGAGTTTTATTTGATACTGGGGCAACTCATTCATTTGTTTCCAAGAAATTTAATGCTTCATTCTCTAATGAACCGGAACGGTTAGATTTAATTATATCTACGCCCCTTGGGAATAAATTGGATATCATGCATCACTACCCGAGTTGTGAGGTCATGGTTCAAGACAAGAATTTACCAGCCGACCTGATATGCCTTGACATGGAATGTTATGATGTCATATTAGGAGCCGACTGATTATCGACCTACCAAGCAACGGTAGATTGTCGGCATGGCAAAATAGCTTTCAAAGATTATCCCGAGTTAGTTTTTAACAAATCTCGGGATAAAACCTTGCTTATCTCAGCTCTTCGAGCTAGTAAACTGGTAAAGAAAGGATGCATGGCTTTTCTGGCTTTTGTAACTACCACAGAAGTCCAGAAGGAGAAGATTGAAGACATCAGAGTAATTCGGGATTTCCCCGATGTATTTCCAGATGAATTACCTGGTTTACCCCCAGAGAGGGAAGTGTCATTCACAATAGACATTGTTCCGGGGGCCGGCCCTGTTTCTAAAGCACCCTACAGGATGTCTCCTGCGGAACTGAAGGAGCTAAAGGAGCAATTGATGGACTTACTACAGAAAGGGTTTATTAGGCCGAGTACTTCCCCGTGGGGAGCGCCCGTGCTTTTTGTTAAAAAGAAAGATGGCACATTGATATTATGCATTGATTATCGGCAGTTAAACAACCTTACTATCAAAAATAAGTATCCACTGCTGAGAATTGATGAGCTGTTCGACCAGTTATCAGGAGCAAAATATTTCTCCAAAATAGATCTTCGGTCGGGTTATCACCAACTGAGGATCAAGGAAGAGGATATTTACAAGACTGCGTTTCGAAGCAGGTATGGGCATTACGAATTTACTGTTATGCCTTTTGGTCTAACCAATGCGCCTGCAGCCTTTATGTAACTAATGAACAGCATTTATCGGCCTTATTTGGACCAATTTATTGTGGTCTTTATTGATGATATACTGATCTACTCGAAGACTGAAGAAGATCATGAGGAACATCTTAAGAAGGCATTGCAAGTATTGCGGGACAATAAATTATATGCTAAATTCAGCAAATGCCAGTTCTGGCTGGAGGAAGTGTCCTTCTTAGGACATGTTATCTCTAAAGACGGAATTTCTGTTGATCCTGCAAAGGTCGAAGCCGTGCAAAACTGGGGACGACCGACGAATGCGATGGAGATTCGTAGCTTCTTGGGCTTAGCTGGTTATTACCGGCGTTTCATCAAGGACTTCTCCAAGATTGCTGTTCCTCTCACCAGATTGACCCGCAAGGAAGTGCCTTATGAGTGGAGTGAAGACTGTGAAAGAAGCTTCGTAACTTTGAAAGAGTTACTGACCACTGCACCGGTCTTGTCACTTCCGATTGAAGGGGAGAAGTACGAGGTATATACCGATGCATCTGGTATCGGCCTCGGATGTGTACTGATGCAGAATGGGAGAGTTATTGCATACTCGTCCCGGCAATTGAAGAAGCATGAAGGAAATTACCTTGTGCATGATTTAGAGTTAGCCGCGATAGTATTGGCTTTGAAGATATGGAGGCACTATCTCTATGGAGAACAATTTACGGTCTACTCCGATCATAAAAGCCTCAAATACTTATTCTCTCAGCAGGAGCTGAACATGCGGCAACGACGTTGGCTCGAGTACCTTAAGGATTTCGACTTCACTATACAATATCATCCTGGTAAGGGTAATTCCGTAGCAGATGCCCTTAGTCGAAAGCCGAGAGTTCTAATAGCCAACTGTATGGTTCAGGAATGGAAATTGCTGGAAAAATTTTCTGAACTCGACATCAACATAAGCAAGAATGACGGGTGTATTACTCTATCCCACTTACATGTACACCCGGATTTGCTAACTGGAATCAAAAGGTTACAAGAAGAAGACCCACTATTGGTAGAAATCAAAGAAAAACTGGACGAGAAGACCGACTTTAAGTTGGCACCTGATGGCAGAATCTTATTCCATGAAAGGACATGTGTGCCCGACAGTCCTGAACTGAAGAAGGAGATTCTAGAAGAAGCCCATCGATCGAGATACACGATACACCTGGGAACCACTAAAATGTACCAAGATGTAAAAAGGACCTTTTGGTGGCCCAACATGAAAAGGGAAATAGCGGACTTCGTGTCTCGTTGTTTAACTTGCCAGCAGGTGAAAGCCGAACACCAGAAGCCAGCAGGGAGACTGCATCCACTGGATATTCCCAAGTGGAAATGGGAGGATATCGGCATGGATTTCATCATGGGTTTGCCCAAGTCGAGAAGCGGATATGATGGAATATGGGTAATCATCGATCGCCTTACTAAATCGGCTCATTTCTTGCCTATCAAGAGTCGATGGTCGATTGATATTCTTGCCGCTTTGTATATTAAGGAAGTTACCAGATTACATGGGATTCCGGTGTCCATGATATCTGACCGAGACCCTCGCTTCACTTCTCATTTCTGGAAGGGTCTACAACGCTCTCTGGGAACGAAGCTTAACTTCAGTACTGCCTTTCATCCCCAGACGGATAGTCAGACAGAAAGGACCAATCAGGTTGTTGAACACATGTTGCGAGCATGCACTATAGATTTCGGCGGAAGTTGGCCTGATCACTTACCCTTAGCCGAATTTGCTTACAACAATAGCTACCAAGCCAGTATCCAAATGGCACCTTTTGAGGCACTCTATGGCAGAAGCTGTAGATCTCCAGTATGCTGGGAGGAGGTCGGTGAAAGACAACTCCTAGGTCCTGAAATGGTAAGAGATTCAACTGAGAAGATTACTCTTATCAGAGAAAGACTTAAGGTAGCTCAGTGCAGGCAAAAGTCTTATGCTGACAGCAGAAGGAGAGACCTGGAATTTCAAATTGGTGATCATGTATTCCTCAAGGTATCTCCCAGTCGAGGCATCAGGAGATTTGGTGTCAAAGGAAAACTTACACCAAGATTCATCGGTCCATTTGAGGTGTTGGAAAGAGTGGGCGAGGTGGCCTATCGTATTGCTCTACCTCCTCAACTCTCGGAAATACACAACGTATTTCATGTTTCTATGCTGAAGAAATACGTGCATGATCCTTCTCACATCATCAACCACGCCAGTTTGGTGATTCAAAAGGATCTCACATATGAGCAAAGACCGATGCGTATCCTCGATCGAGAAGTCCGAGTTCTAAGGAGCAAGACGATCCCTATGCTAAAAATTCAATGGAATCGATGCTCCGAGCAGGAAGCAACTTGGGAGACCGAGGAGTCTATAAAGAAAAGATATCCAGAGCTATTTTAAATTGTAAGTACTCTATACGCTCTGCTTTTCTTTTGCATAATAGAACCACCCTCATGCAGTTGAATTTGGGGACCAAATTCTTTTAAGTAGGGGAGGGTGTAACACCCATAAATTTTAATTAGAATAATAATATAATAATAATAATTTTCTACAAAAAAAATTCTTTTTATTTACCAATAATATTTAACTAATAAATATCACATGTCAAGTTATATTATTTTCACAAATTATTGAATTATAATTATTAATTTCAAATAAATAAAATAAATAAATAAATAAAAATAAAAATAATAGTTCTCTCACTTTTGGAAGAAAGGGAGCTATAAAATATATATATATAAGTTATTTTGGAATAATAAAAATTATAAATAATATATTTTCCATAATTATAAATTATAAATGAAACCTAGAGTACTAAGGTATCATACAGAAGAAGTATTAACTTACCAAGGAAAATCATCTAGCATATTGGTTCACAACTTGCCTTTCACCTCGGTGACCAGGGTTCAAAACCCACGACCAACATTTTTACTTTATTGTAAAAAAACAAAAAAAAATGCCCAACCTTAGGGCGTTAATTCAATGAGAAACGTCCAAACATTATGTCGTCAAATGACCATTTGAGATGCGACTTGGAGTAAGGCTTTAATTTGATAAAACGTGACTTAACCTAAGGCTTTAATTTGCAAAAACACGCCTTCTACTAAGGCGTTAATTATTTTGATTTCTATAAAGGACTGAAAAGATGACTTAAGCTAAGGCTTTATTTAAAACGTGACTTAACCTAAGGCTTTAATTTGATAAAACGTGACTTAACCTAAGGCTTTAATTTGCAAAAACACGCCTTCTACTAAGGCGTTAATTATTTTGATTTCTATAAAGGACTTAAAAGATGACTTAGGCTAAGGCTTTATTTAAAACGTGACTTAACCTAAGGCTTTAATTTTCAAAAACACGCCTTCTACTAAGGCGTTAATTATTTTGATCCCCCAACCGACAACCCCTCTGGCATGCGTTGGCAGGGCACCAGATCTGTTTTTTTGGGATCTTGCCCCCCTATCCTGTCGAACTAATGAGCATGGGGTTGTTTTATATCCCTTTCCTAGCTACTAGAGTCCTACGGTGACTCTAGTATTTGCAGAGGGCTGCTGCTGGTCTTGCTGCTGCTGCTGCCCGGTGTGCTGTTGCTTGCAGAGGGGGAATCCTTCTGCTACCCACTTCTTCTTCCTTTAAGGTAGGTGGTCTCATCTTTGAACTAAACCCTATAGGCTAATTAACAAATCTAGTTAAGTTAGGGAATTAAATGCCATATCCATGTGTTTACCGTTTTCATTTATAACCCTTGGGGTTTACACTATGATGATCTGTTATCTATTTAAGTATAGGGCAAATACATGCAGTTTAATTTAAGTAATTAATATGTTAAATAGGTAATCATGCTAGTAATCATTATATTGTGAGTCAAATTAGAGAACCTGTTAGTTTAATTAAGAAAAACTGTTAGTTAATTGAAGAGCATGTTAGTTAATTAAGAGACTATTAGAAGGGCATGTTAATTAATTAAAGGGCTTATTAGTTAAATTGAAGATTTGATGGTTAACTTACATGACATTAGTATCATATTAAAGGATCAGATTGTTTAAGTAGAAGATCTTGCTAGATTACATGTTTAATTAGACCCTCTGTTAGCTAAATTACACACTTTCAGTAAAGATGTTAGTTAATTAGTGTCATTAAACTCTTAATTAGCTAGAGCCATCCGTTATAATTAAACTGGAAATCAGTCGGAATCAGGTATAGATGTTAATTAGTGAAAAATTCCAAATTATGAACCCTTAGATAACTCTCAGACGGAAGGAAATTAGCCTCAGGTAAGAGGCGCCCTTGACAACGGCGCCAATTACCAGAACTCTGTAAGAAGCGCCCCAGTCAAGGGCGCCAATTGCATGAGAAATGACTGCGTGTGCAGTCGTCAATTCTTTCAACCAAAATAAAAATTTTATGAGTCTAGTAAGAAACGCCCTCTTCTAGGGCGTTAATTTAAACAAAAATTATATAAATAATGGAGCCTGTAAGAGGCGCCCTGGCCTAGGGCGCCAATTACAGAGAGCCTGTAAGAGGCGCCCTTGTCTAGGGCGCCAATTACTTAAATGGGGGCCTAACCCCCAGTCGTTAATTCGTATGCCTATATATATATATATTAAGAGCCTTATAAGAAACGCCCTGTCCAAGGGCGTTAATTTAAAATATATATATATATATATTGGCAGGCCTGTAAGAGGCGCCCCTGACCAGGGCGCCACTTACAGAGGCCCCTGAAAGAGGCGCCCTGGTCTAGGGCGCCAATTCCACAAAGGCTGCTTAATGCCCGTTGGTCTGTTTAAAGTCAATCCAGGGCACTAAATGAATAATTAAAATTTCTGTCAACCCATTTTAAATTTCAATATCATTAATAAACATATATAAATGAAATTGTAAATTTATATATATAATTGGTCTCACAAGATCAAGAAATGTTAAGGTATATGCAAGATGAATACGTACATTAAGTAATCTTACAAGCTAATAAAAATAGATGAAAAAGGTTAATAAATATAGATGATATGAATGATGACAATCAAAATAAGCTAAAGAATTTAGCCAAATTGATATATATAAAGGAATTAAAGGATTAGTAAATCCTAGGGTACCAATCGGGTATACGGTTTTCCCGTGTTTTCCTACGTATAAATACTCCTTGAATTTCCAGTCAAATTCCACCTTACAATTTCCTACTGGTCAAGCCTTGAAACTCTATATTGGCTATAAAATGAAAGTGGATGTCAAAATTATGACTAAAAATGCTGGCAAAAGGGCCCGGTCTGGTCATGGGAGGAGCACCCGAAACACATGGGAAAGATCTCTTGCTTGCCGGTGTCTTGCATTGCACCGGGATACATGCTAGATTGAGACATTCCACCCCTCACGTGTTCTACTTGACTTGCTTGACTTGCGTGGCCCGAATGGGCATTACATGACTTGAATGATTACTTGAATGAATTGATAAATATAGCCAATTCTTGTTATACATGATCTGGATTACATTGCTTAATATTGCTTAAATTCTTGATATGATCAGTTATCCCTTGTTTAATATTCTTACTGCTTATTGAAACTTAAATTTAGCTCTTATCGTCTTTTATAATTCCTTGATTATATCTTGTCAGCATGCATAGGTTAATTGCATTATTTCAATTGTAATTCATTTAAAGCCTGTTAGAATTTGAGACGTAAACCCTACTGAGCGACTCGCTCATCTAGTTGTTCTTCTAACCTTTCAGGTGAATTGGAGACCGGTCAGGACACCGATGGGGAAGAGACCGAGTGATGAGTGTAGTGATTATGTTATGTAATTTAGTGTGTTAAATAAATTTCAGGATGTATCAGTTGTAATTTCCAAGTTTAAATAAATGACTGTGTTGTAATTCAGTTGATTATTGTAATAATCATTAGTTCAAACTCATTTCACCGTTAATAAATTAGATTTTGCGCACTCTATTGTAATTAGAAATTCATTTATAATCTAGCTTGCTTTGGTTATATATAAAGAACTGTCGCGCCGCGGGTAAGCTTCCGCACTCGGGACGTGACATGCCTTGTCCACTGCAGAGGCAGAATATGTCGCTGCAGGGAATTGTACTGCTCGGGTACTATGGATCAAGCACCAACTTTCAAATTATCAGATAAATTTGGGATGTATTCCAATTTTATGTGATAATACTAGTGCTATTTGTCTAACTAAGAATCCTGTTCATCACTCTAGGACTAAGCACATTGAAATAAAACACCATTTTCTAAGAGATGCAGTAAGCAAGAATGAAATTGAATTACATTTTGTTGAAACCGAAAAATAAATTACTGATATTTTTACTAAGCCTCGTGGAAATGAAAGATTTAAATATCTAAGAAGAGAATTGGGGCTATGTAAATTTCAGCATGAAAATGATTCATGAGTTCATTCTTTAATTGAAATGTAAATGGCTTGAAAAATAATTTAGGGTTAATATGTTTCAGAATCTTGAATAAACAGTTATTGTTGTCTGAACAATTATTTCGCACAGTTGAAATGTAACATGCATGCCTTGCACTGTTGAGCTTTGAAGTCGATGCATATTCTTGCACAGAGTATAAGTTGTTGTGTATCTTGAATATAGTCGATGCATTGTTTGAACATTTAAGTCAAATGCATGTTCTACACCGAGGTTCTATCAATACAATTTTGCACATAGTCGATGCATAATGTGAGTCCTCTGTATACAAGGTCGGTGCACCTTGTGTCTAAGCCACATGTAAAGTCCGTGCACCTCGTGTCTTCACATGTCATAGTCGATGCATCTTCACATCATTCACATACATAGTCGGTGCATTGTCTGTGTCCTGCATGTTAAGGTCGGTGCAAGGTCTACTTTTTGCATATCAAAGTCGATGCATCATGATGTAAGGGGGAGTTAAGTAGAGTCTGATCTGAGTACAAACCTTTCTACTTTCTCCTAATTCTCTGAAGCTATTATCACATGGCATCATGTACATCATGGATCTTCTCTCTTTGAAATTCTCTTGAGTTGATTCTGCACTTCAATGTCTACTTCTTTCACTAAGGATGGATGACAGTCTAGTAATTGGTTCATTGTCATGAGCATGAATTATTTCAAGTCTTCTTTTATAAGAATCTCATTTGCTCCTTGAATGAACGAAAGGTTTAATTTTAATAGACTGTAGAGTCAAACGACTGCTCTTTAGAAAATAAGGGGATAGAAAACATTTATAGCTCTTAACCTTTCTTCCATTATTTTAATAGGAAAGATCTTTACTATATCTGAACATCACAGTTTTAGTGATGTCTAGATTGGGACGATTAGAATGGGTATTGTTTTTAAACAAGTCACTGTGAAAAGTAAAAAGGGCAGCAAAAATGAAATCTGTAATGAAAGAGATGAACAAAGTGGCAGAGCAATGATTAAATTGCACTAAGAAACTGAACCCTCGATCAAAGAAATGGAGAGGACCTCATGTCATGAAGTGCGTCATGTTATCTCTGATCACATGGTCAAATCTATAGGGCTGGTTGAAGTCCCGCGATCAATGACACCCAAGAGGGGGGTGAATTGGGTGTTTACCAATTTTACTAAAACTTTTAGCCTTTTCAAAAGTATATGATAAAATACTAACTAGGCGATACATATCTATTCAATCGCAAGTTGGATTTATCAAAATCTAATTAGCGCTGAGATAGATTAGTAAGATGAACAAGAATAAAACCTGAATAACAAAGCACACTAACACTCACGTAGAATGGAGGTAGAAGAAAAGGACCAAACCACACAAATCAAACCAAAGTGCACATCAGTTTTTAAGGTGGTTCAGATGCAACGACGGCAATCCTACGTCCCTCACCAAACCCGGTGAGGCTTCACTCAGGGATAAATCCCCAAACGGAGACGACGCTCCAACCACACACGCAGGACGACGCCTGCACACACACACAGGGACGCGCCCCAATACACACACACACACACACACACACACACACACACACACACACACACACACACACACACACACACACACACACACACACACACACACACACACACGGAGACGAGGTCTCCAACACGATCCAACAAATGGATCACCAACACAAACACCCGCTACCATAAGTGCAGCAAACAACACACACGAGACAGAACGGATATAAATAGACCCACACACACACAAACATAGATCTAGGAAGATCCACACACACACACACACGAATCAAGTATGACACACACACACACGACCACGGATCCAACAACGATCCACACACACACAAATGTTTCCAGATTATAAAGAACACAAATATAAAGCCCAAAACACAAAAACAATGAAGCACAGTTTAGAAGACTCCTGATTTGGCTTCCACTGAGTGTATGATGTAGAGCTTCGAACGATGCTTCCTGCTTCACTTGAATGGCTTTGGATGGAGCTTGAAAGGCTAGTGTAGGGATGAAGAGATCTTCCACGAGGTACTGTTCACGGCTACAGTACAGCTTCTTCTTCCTTGGACAGCTTTCTTGATCTCCTTGATGTTTGCTTGCTTCTCCTCTTCCTCTTTGGTTGCTGGCTTCAGATGGAGCTTGAATACCTTCAGATGAATGAAGAAGTTGCTGGACGGAGTACTGTTCACGGAGGGTTGCAGCAGCCTTCTTCTTCCTTTGATCTCCCCTTGGATCTCTTGGATAGTTAGGGTTTCTAACCCTTCTTGTGTGTATTTTATAGACTTGGAATGGTCCATAGACATGATGAGAGTCTATGAACGATCTAGAGGGGGGTGAATAGATCAGTCACCCAATAAAATCGACTGCAGCAGTTTCAAGTGCGGAAATAAAACAAGCTGCTGCTGGACGGCAGAAAGATAAGCGAAAGCGATCACAAAAAGCCAACTCTAGCAGATCTAAACTTAAACGATCCTAAACATGCATCTACTATGGATGGAAGAGATAACCAAGATGCACAACAATTCGCAAGACAAATGCACAGTAGACAGGAAATTTTTAAGGTGATTCGATCTCAAACCCGAGATATACGTCCACCCCACACTCCAAACCGAAATGTGGCTTCAACTGCTGATACACAGCTTCGCTGATCCACAGCTTCGGGGTCACAACCCTACAGACAGTTGGGCATTACAGCTTATGCCATCCAGAGGAATCCTCCTCTACAAACCGCTGGGGACTTACAGCTTCACCCGTCCAGAGGAATCCTCCTCTGCCCGCTGAGCATCACAGCTTGCTCTACTGACACACAGCTTGAAAACAAGGTTTCAGAAAGCAAGATAGAAACAAACGAAAAACAAGAAATCCCCAGAGGGAATGTAGCTCACAATGAGCAATCTCAGTTCTGGTATCTGAACCGAGAGACTGATGAACAAACATTCAAAGTAAATCTCTCAGACTCCTCTCTCTCAACTCTCTCCTTCTCTTCTTCTCTTTCTCTTCTCTCTGGATCGTGCAGGCTCTCTCTGCTTCAACACTTCTGAAGTATATTCACAATCACCATACTTCTTGATCCCTCCTCTCCAGTTGGAGAAACCTTCCTTTTATAGCAGCAGCAGATAGGTGGGCGTGTGTCTTCCTCGAATTCCCGCCCTAGCGCCTTGACCACGTGGCAGCATTTCAGCCTGCTGCAATACACGTGTCACGATCCTGGCACTTCCTCCATTCTTGGATCACGTGCCCTTCTTAAGCTCCTCGAGCAGATATTCTGTCAGGTCAGACTAGTTACCAACTTGAATTGATCTGAAAGAGAAGAGAAAAGGATGCACTGAGTTAGTATGAAATTTGATCTAAGCCTGTACATACTTGATGCACATAATGCAATGTGCATATAGGAAAGTATGTACAATGAGGATGAATGCATGGACATGGCATCGAGACATGTACAGACTTGATGTATATAATGCAGTATGCATATAAGAAAGTATGTACAATGAAGATGAATGCACGGACATGCCATCGAGACATGTACAGACTTGATGCATATAATGCAGTATGCATATAAGAAAGTATGTACAATGAAGATGAATGCACGGACATGCCACCAGAGAATATACAGACCTTGTGTGCATGAAGCAAAAGATGCATCGACTTGCTACTAAAGAATGTGCAGACTTTGATTTCATGGAGTAAAGGATGCATCGACTTGCTTCTGAAGAATGTACAGACTTTGTTTTCATGGAGTAAAGGATGCATCGACTTACTTCTGAAGAATGTACAGACTTTGTGTATGCATGGAATCAAAAAGAATGTACAGACTTTGTTTTCATGGACCTTATACCTTGTGCAGAGAATGGAATGCATAGACCTTTACATGAACTTTAGTGGATGAATCTAATGGTGTTGGCTATCATCAAAACCAAGAGGCACAACAATCTCCCCCTTTTTGATGATGGCAACACCACACCAGTGGACAATGCATATGCAGACTAATGCATCTATAGAATGCTCCCCCTGAATATATTACACTAAGTCTCCCCCTTTTGACGAGAAACAATAAGTCTCCCCCTTTGACGTCAGCAAAAAGGAGGAAGGTATGCAGACTATGTGCCAGAGAGAATGAATATGATAACATTCCATGCAATGGTTCAGAAAATGAGCAAGTTAAAAATCAACCCTTGGGATATAAGAGTCAACAATGTGGGTGCTTGATGAAATCTATGATTTAACAGTTATAGAAAGTGGAGTAAAGCAACTGACTTCCGGAAATAGGGCTATAGACTATGTTTATAGCAATGAACCTAAAGCACATAGTCATAATAAACTGAGTCAGGACAGTACCCTACTGATGTCAAAAACAGTGAATATCAAGGAAAGTCACTTGAATTTGTATTGAAGTTAAACAGTTGACACTCAATGACATTTGTTATCTAAGGGTTACAGCAGTTCCCTTTGCACCTTTGATTTTTCTGATTTTGAACTTTGTGAACAGATCAGTGGCATTTATACCGTTGACATTAGGTGTACACCTTGATCAGAGGTAGGTACCCCCAGTTACTAGGCATAAACTGCTAGATCTATTGCATGTCAAAATTTACAAAGACAGTTTGCACCTTTGACGTTAAGGGTACACCTTGATCAGAGGCCAGTACCCCTAGTTACTTAGTGAAACTATCCGTGTAGATTTGATCAAGGATACAGAGTTAATCTGAATCACTTCATGACTTAAGGTATTCTCCATTTCTTTGATGGAGGCCTTAGTTTCTCAGTGTAATTCAGTCATTGCTCTGCCACTATTCATTTCTTTTCTTTCATGATTTTATTTCTGCTGCCCTTATGAGATTTAGAGTGACTGTTTAAGGACAATACATACTCTAGTCTTCTGCTTCTTGACTTCACTAAGTCTGTTAGGTTCAGGTACAGTGAAGACTTTTCTATTCTAACCATGCGAAAATAAGGTTAAGAGCTATAAACAATTTCAAACACCTTATTTTCTGATGGACAGTATCTGAACTCACCAGTCTATTAAGGTTAAACCTTCAACTCATCCAAGAATCAACCACGATTCTTATAAAGAGAGAGTTGTAATAACTGCAGCTTATTATAATGAACCAATAGCAAGATTGTTATCCAAACAGAGTGATACTAAGAGATAATGATACCAATTGATAAGAGTTGATAATGATGCTTAGAAGCAGCTCACACGGATTTGCACAAAAGAGGAAAGGATAGGAGAAGTTGAACAAATATTAGACTCAACAGCACTCCCCTAGACATTACTATGCATCAACTCAAGTTGTATCGACTCTGTATGCAGATGGTATAAAGATGCACCGACTCTGACCATATGCAAGATGCACCGACCTTTATGCTGTTAAAACACTGGATGCATCAACTCCATGCTGAAAGCTTATGCACCCTGGTGAAAACGTGCATCAACTATGTGTAGAGCATGCTTCGACATAAAGTCTATACAAGGCAATTGATTGACTACATGCACAACCATCTATCGACTATATGCCCAACTATGCATCGACTTCAGAGATAATATGTGCAAGATGTGCAGCAACTTATGTACTCAGTCCACAAGTGATTATTCTATCATCAAACAACCTTATTCACAGGTTCAAGAACAGGCAAACCCAATTATTTCAAGCACTCTAAAAGACATTTCAAGAGAAAAATTAGTCATTTTTCTGCTGAAATTTACAAAGCCCCAGTTCTCTTCTTAGATATCTAAATCTTTCATTTCCAAGAGGTTTTGTAAAAATATCAGCAACTTATTTTTCAGTTTCAACAAAGACTAATTCAATTTTACTTTTGCTCACAGCATCTCTAAGAAAATGATGTTTAATATCAATGTGCTTAGTCCTAGAGTGGTGAACAGGATTTTTAGTAAGGCAGATGGCACTAGTGTTATCACATAGAAGAGGAATGCATCCCAGATTTATCTGATAATCTGAGAGCTGATGTTTAATCCATAGTACCTGGGCAGCACAATTCCCTACAGCAACATATTCTGCCTCTGCAGTGGAGAGTGCTATAGTGTGTTACTTTTTGAGGCCCAAGATACTACGCAACCACCTAGGAATTGGCAATATCCACTAGTGCTCTTCCTATCTATCCGACACCCAGCATAGTCTGCATCAGTGTAAGCTATAAGCTCTAACTCACACCTAGCAGGGTACCAAAGACCAAGTTCTTGGGTGCCTGACAGATACCTAAAGATCCTTTTCACTGCACTAAAATGAGACTCCTTAGGACTAGCCTGAAATCTAGCACATAAATATACTGCAAATTGTATATCAGGCCTAGATGCAGTAAGGTACAAAAGAGATCCGATCATACCTCTATACATCTTTTGATCCACTGGGTTACCTTTTGTATCTTCATCAAGACTTGTGGAGGTACCCATTGGAGCTGTAATGTCCTTGAGGTTTTCGAGCTTGTATTTCTTCAGGAGGTCCCTAATGTATTTGGACTGGGTGATAAAGGTTCCATCTTTGGTTTGAGTCACCTGCAATCCAAGAAAGAGTTTCAGCTCACCCATTGAGCTCATTTTAAACTCTTGTGTCATTAAGTCAGAAAATTCCTTACACATCTTTGGGTTAGTTGAACCAAAAATAATGTCATCCACATAAATCTGAACAATAAGTATGTCAGGGTGACTTACCTTTGTAAATAACGTTTGGTCAATCTCACCTCTCGAGAACTTCTTCTCGGTAAGGAATTTGCTGAGCCTGTCATACCAAGCTCTAGAGCTTGCTTCAAACCATAGAGAGCTTTATTCAACTTATATACATAAGAAGGGAAATCTGAGCATTCAAAGCCAGGAGGTTGATGGACATAGACATTCTCCTTAATTTCCCCATTGAGAAAGGTAGATTTTACGTCCATCTGCTGGAGAGTTATTCCAAGGGAGCATGCATAAGCTAACAAAATTCTGATAGCTTCTATCCTTGCTACAGGGGCAAATGACTCTTCAAAGTCAATTCAGAATTCCTGGTTGTACCCCTGAGCAACAAGTCTGGCTTTATTCTTTACTACATTACCTAGCTCATCAGTTTTATTTCTAAAAACCCATTTAGTTCCAATGACAGTCCCATGATCAGGAGGTGGGACTAGGTGCCACATCTTGTTCCTGTCAAACTGATTAAGCTCCTCGTGCATGGCATTGATCCAATGCACATCCTTTAAGGCATTGTCAATGGACTTGGGTTCTACATGAGAAACCAATGCATATGTATTTAATTCATGCTGAGCTCTAAAGTAGCCTCTAGTCCTAGGGGGTTCATTTAGGTTACCAATGACATTACTTACTGGATGATCTCTTAAAAATCTGATATTGATAACTTGGTTACCTTGATTTTCATTTACCTCCCCCTGAACAGCAGGCTCTTCTGCATTGTTTTCTTCTGGCTCTTCTTCTTGATCTGATTGGTCTGCCGATTGTCTTTCATTCAATATTTCTCCATCATCTTCTTTCCTGCACAGACCATTGTCACATTTAGTCAGGGACTCATCAAAGACTACATGTGGAGATTCTTCAACAATTTTAGAATTTGAATTGTACACCCTATATGCTCTAGTGGTTTCAGAATATCCTAGGAACAAGCCCTTATCACTTTTAGGTTCAAACTTATCAAGATCTCTTTTATCATTAACATGGATAAAACATTTACATCCAAAAACCTTAAAGTGAGCAATTGAAGGTTTCTTACCATTGAGGATTTCATAGGGTGTTTTCTGATTGAACGGCCTTACCATGGCTCTATTTATTACATGACATGCAGTATTAACTGCTTCTGCCCAAAATTTTCTTGGTAGGCCACCTTCAACTAGGAGTGTTCGGGCCATCTCCACAAGAGTCCGGTTCCTCCTCTCCACCACTCCATTTTACTCTGGTGTCCTTGGTGAGGAGAACCGATGAGTAATCCCATTGACCCTGTAAAATTCATCAAATTGTGAATTCTTAAACTCACCTCCATGATCAGATAAAATATTTTCAATTGAATTTTTATTTTTCTGTTTTATTTTCAAATAGAACTCCTGAAATTCTATGAATACATCATTTTTTGTGTAAGGAAAAAGACCCAAGTATACCTAGAGAAGTCATCAACTAGGACATATCCATATCTCCTCCCTGACAAGCTGACTGATCGTGTGGGTCCAAATAAATCCATATGTATCAGCTCATAAGGTTTAAGGGACATGTTTTCAGTTCTTGATTTAAATGACTTTCTAGTCTGCTTGGACTGTGTACAAGCACCACACACCTTATTTTCCTTCTTGAAAGAAATTTCAGGGAGTCCTTTAACCATGCTATGTTTATTTAATTTATGCAAAACAGTATAGCTGGCATGGCCTAATCTACGATGTCACAAAAATGCTAAATCATCTTTATTTGCAGTGAGGCAAAGATTAGAATGAGCTAAATCATCTAAATCTACCAAATAAATGTTATTCACCCTTTTTCCTGAGAATTTAACTACATCGGAATCAGGTTCAAAGATTTTGCATTAATGAGAATCAAATACTACCTTTTGTCCTTTATCACAGAGCTGGCTAATACTAAGTAAGTTATATGCAAGACCATCAACCAGCAGTACTTCTTCAATGCAACAGGTAGTACACTTACCTACCTTACCTTACCCGATGATTTTACCCTTTGTATTTCCTCCGAAGGTGACAAGACCTCCATTCTTCTCAGTCAACATGCAAAATTTGGCCTTGTCTCCTGTCATATGCCTGGAGCAGCCACTATCAAGATACCACATATTGCTCCTGGCTGCCAGGCATACCTGCAATCACAATCAGGTAGAGAATTTTGGAACCCAAAACTGTTTGGGCTCCAAGGCAGAAACAGAATAATTTAAGCAAGACATCAATTGTTTAGGAATCCACATTTGTCTAAACATGGTTGTCTTAGTGGAATTTCTAACATTCTTTTCATCATTTTTCTTTTTCTCAGCACCAACTGATTGAACCTTCTTCTTCTGGTGCTTTGGTTTTTGTTGCGTTCTGGCAATATCTTCATTATAATTATGATTATTTTTGTGCCAGTGCCCAGGCCAATAGGTCCTCAGATAATTGCGGCTCGCAGTAGTCCTAGGCTGACCATGGAAGACCTGTCTATTTGGACCCCATGTCCTAGACTGACCAACCCAGCTAGCAAATTGAGATCTATGCCAGTGAGTGGGAAAAGGTTGATATCTCGACCTCCCTTGGACTTGATTCCATCCAGACCTATAGAATGGTTGTACCTGTTTCTGAGGATAAGTGTAATAGGTCTGTACCTTGGGCTGGTGAGTATGACTGTTCTGGCCCCAAGCAGCATTAGATCTCCCTTGCATTTTTGACCCACTAGACATCTGTACAGGTTTGTGTTGGGTATTCTTCTGAACAGGTGATGGTGGTGGAGACTTGGTGGCCCTGCCTTGGTGTTTAGATTTGCTTGGAGGCTGATCCCGAACCTGAGACTTACTTTTGGGTGAAGGGCAGAATCTGCTAGGCTCACCAACCTTCTGTTTACACTTGTCCTTGGCACTGAACATTTTCGAATTAACATGTTTAGCAACAGAATTTTCACTTACCATTTTTATGAGAGGTCCCTTCTTTTTCTCTGCCACAAATGATATGGTTTTCACGGCAAGGCTTTTCATGACAGTTGAGTTGAATCCAAGACCTTCTTTTCTAAAATTCACCTTTGACCCTAACAGAGCATTGAGATTATCTGTGCCTTAGGTCATATTTTCTATTATTTTCCTTTTATCAACATTTTCTTTCTCTAAATTTTCAACTGTTTTCTTTAATTCAAAATTCACACACAAACCAGCTTCATATTTCTCATTTGAAATTTTTGCTTCATTTTCAAACATTTGAACTCTCAGCTTCAAATCATCAATAACATTCACATGAAATTTTAAACTATCATTTTCAGATTGCAGACAGGCAATTTTATCAGACATGGTTTTATCATTCATAAGTGAGTTTACTTTCTTCTTCAAATGCATGTTCTCCTTTCTAATATCATCCACTTTATCTAGCAAGTCTCCGTAGGCATCCTCCCAATCAGAAATTGTATAGTGCTCAAAGGGAGAGGATACCTCATCGGAGTCTCCTTCTTCTTCTTTGTCACTTTTGGTCATCAGGCAGACAGGCTTTTCTTCATCCTCGCTCTCTGAGGTGGTGCTTAGTGTGCCCTCGTCCTCATCGCTCCAAGTACTAATCATGGCTTTTCCTTTTCCACCTTTCTTCCTTAGTTTCTCCTTCTGCTTCTGGAGCTCTGGACAATCTGCTTTCATATGCCCGGCCTTCCTGCAGTGATAGCAAACATTAGTATCAGGTTTCTTCACAAGGTTAGACCTATACCTGTTATGTCGTCGGCCGCTGAATTGTCTTCGGCCGGAATTTCTGCCTTCCTTTCTAAAGAATCGCCTGAACTCTCTGGTCAACATAGCAAGTTGGTCTCCATCGATTTCTGACCCAGATAGGCTGCTTTGCTCGCTTGATGATTCACTGTGGCTGGATCTGCTTGTTCTGCTGGAACTAGCCTTCAGCGCGATTGATTTCTTCTTATTCTCGAGCTCCTCAATTTTGGGAAGGTTCATCTCATATGCCATTAGAGAACCTAACAACTCGTCAACTTTCATCGTCTGAAGATCTCTTGACTCCTCGATCACTGTCGCCTTTGTGTGCCAGACAAGAGTCAGAGACCGCAGGATCTTCCTTACAATCTCGTAGTCAGAATAGCTCTTTCCCAAATTCCTCAGACCGTTAGTTATGATCGCCAGACGAGCATACATCTCAGTCACGGTCTCACCAGGTTTCATCCGGAATGCTTCATATTCAAAGACCAACATATTCACCTTGGTCTCTCTCACCTGTGATGTCCCTTCGTAGATAACCTCCAGTGTGTCCCACATCTCCTTGGTGGTTTTGCACGATGAAACTCTGGGGAATTTCATGGGATGAAGTGCGCACTGAATAGAGTTGACGGCACTCCAGTTCAAAGCAGACTTTCTAATTTCCTCTCTCATCCAAACCTCTTCATTCTCGTGCAGTTCGAACGGTCCCTTTCTCACTACCCTCCAGATCTCGTAGTCTTTCGCCCTCAGAAAGACCTGCATTCTGTTCTTCCAGTAGGCATAGTTAGAGCCGTCGAAGTACGGAGGCTTGGAGGTTGAATGTCCTTCTGCTGTCATTCCCTTAGCGTTCATGGTCGTTCCTCTTTAGGATGTTAGTCCCTGAAAAAGAGTTAGGCTCTGATACCAACTGATGAGAGTCTATGAACGATCTAGAGGGGGCTGAATAGATCAGTCACCCAATAAAATCGACTGCAGCAGTTTCAAGTGTGGAAATAAAACAAACTGATGTTGGACGGCAGAAAGATAAGCGAAAGCGATCACAGAAAGCCAACTCTAGCAGATCTGAACTTAAACGATCCTAAACATGCATCTACTGCGGATGGAAGAGATAACCAAGATGCACAACAATTCGCAAGACAAACGCATAGTAGACAGGAAATTTTTAAGGTGATTCGATCTCAAACCCGAGATCTACGTCCATCCCACACTCCAAATCGGAATGTGGCTTCAACCGCTGATACACAGCTTCGCTGATCCACAGCTTCGGGGTCACAACCCTACAGACAGCTGGGCATTACAGCTTATGCTATCCAGAGGAATCCTCCTCTGCAAACCACTGGGGACTTACAGCTTCACCCATCCAGAGGAATCCCCCTCTGCCCGCTGAGCATCACAGCTTACTCTGCTGACACACAGCTTGAAAATAAGGTTTCAGAAAGCAAGATAGAAACAAACGAAAAATAAGAAATCCCCAGAGGAAATGTAGCTCACAATGAGCAATCTCAGTTCTGGTATCTGAACCGAGAGACTGATGAACAAGCATTCAAAGTAAATCTCTCAGACTCCTCTCTCTCAACTCTCTCCTTCTCTTCTTCTCTCTTTCTTCTCTTTCTATTCTCTCTGGATCGTGTAGGCTCTCTCTGCTTCTACCCTTCTGAAGTATATTCACAATCACCACACTTCTTGATCCCTCCTCTCCAGTTGGAGAAACCTTCCTTTTATAGCAGCAGCAGATAGGTGGGTGTGTGTCTTCCTCGAATTCCCGCCCTAGCACCTTGACCACGTGGCAGCATTTCAGCCTGCTACAATACACGTGTCACGATCATGGCACTTCCTCCATTCTTGGATCACGTGCCCTTCTTAAGCTCCTCGAGCAGATATTCTGTCAGGTCAGACTAGTTACCAACTTGAATTGATCTGAAAGAGAAGAGAAAAGGATGCACTGAGTTAGTTCAAAATTTGATCTAAGATTGTACATACTTGATGCACATAATGCAGTGTGCATATAGGAAAGTATGTACAATGAGAATGAATGCACGGACATAGCATCGAGACATGTACAGACTTGATGCATATAATGCAATATGCATATAAGAAAGTATGTATAATGAAGATGAATGCACAGACATGCCATCGAGACTTGTACAGACTTGATGCATATAATGCAGTGTGCATATAAGAAAGTATGTACAATGAAGATGAATGCACGGACATGCCACCAGAGAATATACAGACCTTGTGTGCATGAAGCAAAAGATGCATCGACTTGCTACTGAAGAATGTGCAGACTTTGATTTCATGGAGTAAAGGATGCATCGACTTGCTTCTGAAGAATGTACAGACTTTGTTTTCATGGAGTAAAGGATGCATCGACTTACTTCTGAAGAATGTACAGACTTTGTGTATGCATGGAATCAAAAAGAATGTACAGACTTTATTTTCATGGACCTTATACCTTGTGCAGAGAATGGAATGCATAGACCTTTACATGAACTTTAGTGGATGAATCTAATGGTGTTGGCTATCATCAAAACCAAGAGGCACACAAGACATCCCCCAGACCAGATCCACGTTTTGTGGGTGATTGGGTGTCTTTGGAATTAAATAATTACAATGGAAGAGGCTCTTCTCGAAGTGGAAAACAAAGTCAACTTTTGTTGGCTCGGGACTGGCGGTCGATCGGAACCTTCTGGCGGTCGACCGCTACTGAGAAACACTGTAAAAATTTAGTCCATGGTATTTCCGATCGACCGCTACTGGGCTGGCGGTCGACCGCCAGCTGGGCAGACCACGGGATTCCCCGGGTCAGTCCATTAACCCCGTTAGCTCCGTCGCTTAAGTCCTATAGTAGCCCGTTCTCATCTGTGGCATCAACCTTGACAGTCTTGAAAGTGTAAACTGAATCTTTGACCTTGGGTTCTCTTGGCTATGCTTCATTGTACATTGACCTTGGCTATGTGAAGTGTCAAATGTGAAGACCTAGTCCTATAAAGTTGAAGTGTTAGCCCAATGAAATACATCAAATAACAATGACTTTAAGTAGATGTTTATTTCATACATTATGGGGTTGGATTTCACTTGGTTTATGCATTAGACCATTTGAGCATTTCTAATATTTGTTCCGGGGGCTCCGCCCCCGGAAACCCCAGCAAGGGGCGTTGCCCCCTTGACCCCCACAACCTAACCGGGCAGATCGATCCCCGCGACCTGACCGCGCAGGTCGATCCGCGGGCGAGGGCACACGATGGCCAGAAGGGTTTCATGTTTAATATGCATGAATGAGGTGTATTAAGGAGAGGTATATGAGATACACATGGTGAGATCGATGCTAAGACAAGGTAAGAGTCTCACCAATGGTTCTTGACAGTAAATGGCATATACCACCTATTTTGGATTGTAGAGAAGCAGGGTGCTTATCCACACATTTGGTTCACCAGGTGACTGTCATGAGTTTAATCATGCAAGCAAGATAGTTAGGGTTAATACCATGCTTGCTCACATTAAAGAGGTTATGAAACCTCTTGCCTCTTGTAAAACTAACATATGCAAACCAAGGATCAAGACCATGTAACCGTTGCCATTTGCCATCTCAACTATACATAGATAACAAGAGCATGAGCAATCAACCACAAGTTTAGTTATCATCGCTTAATCACACATTAAGTTTAGTTATCATCAAAATCATAACTTAAAAATCACAACAATCATCAAAACCATAACTCAATAATCTCCCCCTTTTTGATGATGACAAACTTAATGATGATATAATAGAATGGCGCAGATGTTCTTCTCCCCCTGTCACACACAATCATCAATTTTTCTCCCCCTTTGACATAATCAAAAAGTGGGATAATGTAGATTTTTCTCCCCCTGTAACATGATCAACAATACCAACAAGTTGGAAGAAGCCAAAGAAGGAAGAGCAAGCTTAACTCCCTTTGAAATGGCAATAGCCCATCTTATCAAATCAGAAGAAGCAAGGGCAAATCATGGACGAACAAATCAATATGATTCCAATCAGAGGAAATCAATTGGTGATTATTCTCACAAATCAATATAATACCATCCAAAGAAAATACAGTCAAGCATATATTGATACCAATTGAAGGTGGTGATTGGCCTCAAGGATATGAACCATTGGAGGAAGATGTTCACATGATGAGGTGTTTAGCATGATAGCATACAAGATCTAGATCCCATGTCAGATTTTTACAACAAACAAGAGCAGGAGGGCATATCAAAAGGATTTTTTTTTATTTTCAATTTTTTTGATTTTTATATTTTGGTTTGAAATGCATGAAACTTAAAGTAAGCATATAATTATATGAAAATCGACTAGGGCAAAAGATGAGTTCAAAGACCATGTTGATTATTCCTATGTGAGGGTCACAAAGTTTGGTTGCCATGATACAAAATGAAGTCAAATACCCCATAGCAAGAGTAAAGGAATTGAAGTCCAAAATTTTGGAATTTTGTTGATTTTTTGATTTTTACATTATCTGTTTAAATGCATGAAGCTATATATATGCAGATGATGACTCATGAAGTGCACATAATGCAATCAAACAGTTACATATAAACATACATGCAATCTCCCCCACACATATATAAGAAGGGAATGGGTATAAGAAAGATGCATGAGAGTCATGCTAACCGAAATGCACATGTGTAGCACATGGGAGATTGTACAATCATATAGGAGATTCATACAATTGCTAAAGTAGTCAATCAATTTTTTGAATACATAATGAATCAAATTTCCGGATGTGTAAGTGAGTAACATGAAAAATGATAGTTGCAATATGGATATTCAGATTTTCAGATTAACACAAGGAGACATTTTACAGACTGCACTTCAATTTTAAGAACAGCGTATTGAAGGCTACTTTCTACCACAATGAGTTTTTAAAAATATTTTTCAACTCAACTAATATCACATGATAGTCAGAATTTTTCAAAAGTGATCAGGTTCAAATAATTCCTTTTTACGCGAGTAGACGTATGGAGCTCATGTCAAAATTCCCAGTTACTCAGAATACTGAACCATTTCACCTCATGTTGAACAGAGATACTAGTCAACACTTTTCAGATATGAACCACATCATATCTCAGGTGACATGCGCCCAGTTTACTCAGTGAGACCGAGCATTGCTCTATCTTTCATTTTCATTTCAGATTTTTCAACAAGGATGGGTAGGCAGCTTTTTCCTCAACTGTCTCTTCAACATACATGCAGCAAGTTTAACATCTCGAGAGTGTTGAAAAGAAATTCATATATCCTTATCATTAACACTCATTTTCACATTTTATGCAAGAAGTGTGCGAATTTAATTCAGCATGTATACCGAAAATATCATGAATACATAACAGTGCAGCTCCCCCTAAATAGATGCACTTATAAAATATAAGCTCCCCTAAAGTGTACAACATGAAGCACTCTAATAATGACTCAAATGCAACATCATTTAGCAAGAAGGGATAAGGCTATAGAAGTGCCAAAGGATGGGGTTGAATAGCATATAATAGCACACAAGCACACATTGGGAGTTTATGCAAATGCACTATGACATGCATGCGAGCAATGTGATGTCAATTTGATATCAATGGAATGGACAATTTGCTACCAATTGAATGGATGCCAACTGAATGAACTAAGTGCGACTAATGCACGAGTTCTAATGCAATGCAAAATTTAACATGGGTGCAAAGTGTGAGTTTTTAGTTTTTTTATTCGAGTGAACTAAATGCACCTAATGTATTGGATTCTGATACATGCAACCTATAACTGTATGAGAATGGAAGACAGGATGTAAAAGTAAGATGAGAGCTTTGATTTTCAAGCCAGTTTGACAAATTCTCATTGAAATCGTCCACATTCTATTCATGAATCAACAAACATTTTTCATGACATGACCTTTATGAATAAGGGTGCTTAGATGATCAAAATTAAGCAATATAACCCAGTTTGTAGAATTGTTCAACAACAGATTTTTAAAGGTCATTCACAAGTGTTGAAATGAGAATTCATCCAAAAGTCAAATATTAGAATCATTTGATCAGAAATATATTTTCAATTTAAATAACTCAGCTCAAGGATTCATTCATAACTCCACCGATCACAATTTTCAGGATCTGGTACAAGGCGGAGATTTTAGTCCGAAGACCCAGCTCAACGCATAGGGAATGCTTCCAAGTGGATATAATCCACTCTTCCACAGACGCAATTTGATATACCATATATGTAATTTAATTCAAGTGTGATCATGCAATTCAAATTGAGAATATTCAATATGCAACCACTTCATACACATCTTTCAAGATTTTTAATTTGATTCAATCAATTAGGCACATTCATCACAACATGCTAGTAAATAATTGTTGGGTCCCACAGTGTAGTGGCACGGATCTAGAGGGGGGTGAATAGATCTCTCTCTAAAAATTATAGCCAATTAAAAAGATTTGAAAGGCTTCTCAATCAAACCTCACCAAACGTGCAGGTGACAAGATCACACACGGAGAATTAGCAATTTGAACTAGCCATATACATTGACAAATTTAGCATCGATGTGCAACACAGTTCATAATCCATCCTGTGAATGGTGGTAGAGGATAAGGAACAAACACACAACCAATCACACATGCACAAAGATTTTTTAGGTGGTTCGGGACCACGACGGGTACCCTACGTCCACCCCTCACCACCTCGGTGAGGCTTCACTAGAACGCTACTCAAGGTAGCACACGGGGACGAACCCCAATACACCACACGCTGCACGACGGCAGCAAACCACACACACACGAGGGCGAACCCTCAACACGGTGCTCAGCACCACACACACACACCAAGATAGGGACGCACCCCAATAATGATTCCACACTCGGAGACCCCGCTCCGAACACACACAATATTCTTCAGTTTAAAAGATGAACACATATATACATTTGTAAGCTCACTAGACATAAACAAGCATGAATAACTCTAAACAGGGATGAATATTGAATTGAGCAAACTCCTGATCGTAAATGGTGAAACTTGGCTCCTTGATGACTTCCGGGGATGAACAGATTGAAGGAGATGTCCTCACGAAGCTTCTCTGGTTCAGATCGGAAGAGTGGATGCAGATGATTCAACCCCCTTTTTGCTTCTCTTGACTCACGATCAAAACCATGGATGAGGGAGAGATGGTTCAGCCATCATTCTTCAACACAATGGCTTCTGGAAGGTGGAGGACGATCGTCCTCAACCTTGAATCGAGCTAGCACGACATGGGAAGAAGCTTCAACACCGCTCTGGCTGCTCTTCCTGCAAAACCCCAAAAAAATATATATCATTCGATGCTTTTTCTCCCTTTGAATGGAAATCCTATCTCATGTGATATATACCCCAAGGGAATGGAGGCCTACGTGGAGGATAATATCCCCCAAGGGCCAATCACAGACGGGCACAAAAAGAGGGGATCGAGCTAGGGCACCGGCCGCCGCGCGAACCGGCGTATTTTCTGGTCGCCGGAAAGTGTCGACCCTCAAGGTCGACACTCGCAATCAGGCAAGACAGAACAAAGGCCGAAACAGCACCCAGCGAATAAAGTGTCGACCCATGGGGTCGACACTTTCTACCTGTGACAAAGAAACAAGCCACGGCAGAAAGACCTGGAATAAGTGTCGACCTTGTAGGTCGACACTTATGTCCTGGATTCTGAAAAACAAACCCAGACAGAATCGGGCAATAAAAAGGTCGACCCATTGGGTCGAATTTTTATCCCAACGTTCAAAGACATAAGAGGGCTGGCTGAAAATAGCTGACCCCTGGACAAAGTGTCGACCCATGGGGTCGACACTTTTCCTGACATAACAAGCTATAAGTAAACACACAATGGGGTAACACTGAAATCATGACACATTAAAGATAACTACATGATGGGAGAAATTAAGTGACTCTTCCCCTATTATCACCGATAAACTAAGTAGAAATAGATATGGAGTTACCTTGGGGTCTGTTCATCCAAACAACACACGAATTCTCCTTCAACCAACCAAACAAAATAACTTACCATTTTGTTGGTCCATATGCCTGTAAAGATCCACTTGGAAGATTTCCAATGTGGTCTATATGTTCATTCCATTCTATACACATGTCACAATACACACTAGAAGTTAGTCTTCCACATCATTCAAGTTCTAGTAATTGAAATCTGTCTTTCATGATTCACTCAATTTCACATTTGAGACAGTAAGGTGATTTCATGAATTGGTTTGAATCACTCCCTATCTTCATCTCTCCCTGTGCAACATCCAAGACAATGTCAATCTATTTCAGCACATAATTCATGAATTAAAAAACATCCCATTGAACAATTGCAAGGATATGGGAATGAGCTTCATACAGCCATGAAGAAATTAAAGCATATCCTTCCTCATCCTCAAATCACATATGCATTTATTTACATGGAGCACAATCACATGGTATTTAGTTCATCATCAAAATTCCTTAATACAAGGTAGTGCACGGGGTTGTTGATTTGTTTTTTTAATTAGATTCATATCCCGCCCCCTTTAAATACATACATGCATAAACATGTGAATCAAAGACAAGGGGAATGAAAGGATGAAAAATACTAACCGTGATCGCCACCAAGGATTAACAACGCCGCAAGGATGAAGAAAGGAGTGCAACGGCGCCGTGTACCTCGGAAAGGGATGAAGACTTGATCGCGCTTGAAACGGGGTGCGGGGAATGGTATGGGATCGACCTCCTCTCCTTCCAGCCGGCTAGATGAATAGGGCCTCACGTTGTATTCATGCTCTCCTACAAAACAAAGATGAAACACAAAGGCAAAAACCCATTAGAACATGAAGTGTAGAAATCTACCCAAAGTGATAAAATAGCATGAATAAAAGGGGGAGAACGCACCGGGGGGAGGTTTTTAACCCCTGTGGAATGGTGGAAAAGATAGGTGGGTGTATTGTGCATGCATGAGATTTGAAATCACGAGATTTGATTGAGAGAATAAAGAGAAAATGATGATGCAAAATGGAGAAAAATGCATGTGTAGCAGAAAGTGCAGAAAACTGTGATGATTTGTGATTTTGAGGGGAGGAGAACTAAGAATGTAGATCATGAAATCAAGCCTAGAAGGATGGAATGAAAATCTAATACTTCCCTCTTCAAGATAGGGTTGAAGTTGTGAGTTGGAGTTGCAGCATGGCTTCGCCCCGAACCAAAAAGAGCCCCCCTTTGCAACTGCGAGCTGGGCAGTTTTTATAGAGTTTTGTAAGAAAGCCTCATCTTCTTATCACGATTCCCGGAGATAGAGTCCAAGATAAATCGAGTTCTCTAGATCAAACTCGAGATAATACTAAGGACAAGAGATAGGAACAAAGGGGATCAATTCGGAGGAGGATTCTAGAAGATATGGCTCTTGGAAGGTAGTCCCGGAGCCTTATCTGCAGAGTTTTAGTTGAACTAGGATACTTAAATCCTGATCTTACGACCCAGATCCCGAGAGATATAGCCAACGAAAATTTGATTCCTATGAACCAAATTCAAGATAATATAAAGGGCTAGAAGTAGAAAAAAACGGGGATCAATTTGGATAAGAATTGAAGAAGTTATGGGCTCTGCAAGATAGGCATGTTGCACAGTTTTCGGGCCAGAGTCTAGCACGAATTGGACTCTCAGGTGTGTGTAACGGTCTATCGTAGGACCGTCAAAGTTATGTAACGGCCTAGGGTAGGACCGCCACACTCTGGGGGTCGAACGGGATGATTTCGGATAAGTTTCGGTGTAACGCACCTATACTAGACCGTCACATGGCTCTAACGGTCTAGGGTAGGACCGCCACGCTCTAGGGGTCGAACAGGGCATTTTCGGGCAAGCTTCTGTGTGACGATCTATTGTAGGACCGTCACACTTCTCTAACGCACCTATGTAGGGCCGTCACTCTGATGGAGGAAAAATTCTAGGAAGACTGCGTATGACTTTAGAAATTGAAGCGTATCTCTCAAACGGGGCAGAACTAGCGAAAGTGGTAGAAGAAGAAATTGTAGATAACTGAGAGAGGAACAACTTTCATGAATAAAGAAATTTGAGAAAATGATTGGAAGAGGGAGAAAATGGGGCTGGAAGAGAGAGGAAAATTTTGGGATGTTGGTGAACAGCATAGCACGCCGGAAAAATGTGAATAGCTCACAATCGGGACAGAACTGGCCAATGGCGTAGAAGAAGAAGTTGTAAATCTTTGAAAGATGAACAATTTTGGTGAAGATAACTTTTTTTTAAGAAGAGGAACAGAAGAAGATGAAAAAGGACCACTTTCTGGACTGCGTAGTGAGAGAGAGCCGATTGCTTAATGGAAGCCGACCTAACTGGGCCGAAAGTCGACTTAGAAGCCAGAAGTTGATAAAATAAGATCCAGGGCTCTAGGAAATCATGATCTCCAAGACTCAAAGGATATGAAATGGTAAAAATGGGCTTGAAATCCATCCGAGAAAGCTCCAAAATAATGGCTAATTCGGGGCATCAAAAATGATGAATAAGAGAAATGACACAACTTGTGGGCTAAAACGGGTGTCAACAGATGCCCCTCCTTGATGTCCACTTTGCAAGGGAACGAGCGAAAGCGGCACAGAGGTGAAATGGAAAGGAGATGGAGCGAAAGCAATAGCGACGTGAAATGGAGATGAAGCGGAGATGAAGCAGAGAGAACTAAAAAGCGGACATCAAGGCAAAAAGACACCCGTCACAACCAACAAGCGATAGGAATTCTCTCGAAAACGTCGAACTAACCACCTGGAATGGATGACAAGGATGAGACATGTCTGGAGAACTAACTAAGGGAGGAAAAGAAACACGACCAACCTCAGCGGGGACACAATCCACGGACAATGAGGGGATCGGAAAGAACACAGCGTAAGCGCTGGAAAGGAGAATAAGATTGAGATAAAATCCAGATAGGAATCACGCTGGCCAACCAGACCAAGCGGCAAGATCAGAGAAATCGTTTGAATTTAGAGTGGAATGAGGAACCTCTTACCCAAGAGAACTGAGGTGCAATTAACCATTGCTGAGGAGAAATCCTTGAACAAATCACGAGGCCTGAATGCTCAAAATGACATGATGCATGCTGGGCTAAAATAAAGAAATCATCAAAATGAATGCAAAGAAAAAAAAATAGAAAGTACTCAAGGATAATATTGCTAGACCGAGCAAGACGGGGTCAAGAGTCTTCTTGCAACCACGGCGTGCGAGACAGAGTCTATCGTCCCCCACCCGACTCAACCGAGCGGCCTATCCAACGATTAACCGTATGCTCCTAGATCATCATCATTTTTGTTAAAGGGGAACATCAGATCCTAGAACACACGGGCAACCAGCCGGTCCTTGAGAGACTATAATAAGGTAGATACCATATAGTAATGCAACAATGAGAAGGGATCGAGAGCCATACCTGACTTACCTGCCAAGCAAAACGACATCTTTTTTTTTGAATTTTTTTATATTGTCTGATTTTCTGATTTTTATGGATTTTCAAATAAGACAACAACAATATGAATGAACATGATAAACAAGCATGAACATAATGACGATATGGTAACGCTCAACTGAACGACACATAACAATCAAATGAATGGAAAACAACGCAACAAGATGAACAAGCACATATGCAATGGCATGAAAAAAAAATCACACGTATGCAAGATGAACGTGGGGGACAAGACAACAATGCAGTGAGACAACACATGGTTGGGACAAGAATATGAGGGATGACCACACAGTTGGGACAACACACGAGATATAGAAGGACGACTAACAACATATGCAAGATAACTAACAACACGTGGTGAAGAACGAAATAACATGTGTAAGACAACACGATGGGACATAGACACGGTGAGACAAGGACACGGCGGGACAATGGACATAAAAAATACGCCCTTCAATCAAAACCCAAGATCAGAATGAAGCAGAACCGCCAGGTTCATAATCGTGAGGTAAAAGCCCTCTCATAGATATAATCATTGCAAACAAAAGTTGAGAAGGACACAAGCTTCAGAATAGATCGAGAGATATGATTGAAGAAGAGAACAGATCAGAAGATGTGGACAGGAGACAGAGCATAAAATATGGAGCAAGGAAAGCTTGAGTACCTGCAACCTGCACACTTAGCAAACAGATTACGTATCTGTTCTCAAAACAAATAGATAGAAAGATAAATATTTTTAGATTTTTTTAATTTTCTTGATTTTTTTAGATTTTGAAAATATTTGATTTTTTTTGAACAATATTTCATTTTTTTGGATTTTTGACAATATCTCATTTTTTTGGATTTTTGACAATATCTCATTTTCTTTTGACAATATCTCATTTTTTTAGAGTTTTGACAATATCTCATTTTTTGGATTTTTGAAAATATCAATCCGCAGCACCCAAAGATAGGCTCGAACTACTGGCCAGGGATCGCCGTCCCTCCCCTCTCATTAAAGACTTCTCTTGAGCAGGGCGTGCATGTGAGGGTGACTTACCACAACCAACTGCCTCTAAAGAACGGTGCCCCTACTAAGGCCATACCCGGGATACAACCCAGCATAAGAGGGAGAAATAGAAGAAAAATTAGAGACAAGCTTTATGCAGGATAGGAGATATCAAGACTTGAATTCCTTCCAGGGCACTACCCCTCAAAGAGTAGGTATGTTGCGCCGGGGCTTTGTGTCTTTGATTTTGAGACCCTTATTTATCAGGCATGCATGCGACCGGGCTCATGACGTCCCGCGGGGAACTATACTGCCACTCTTGCCATGCCTTTGATTTATAATTTTCTTTCGATTCATTTTTTCATTTTGGTAGCCCTTATTGGCTAGATATAGCATGAAAGCTCACTTTCGAGGGTCAAGACTGTCCCTATTTGAGACCTCTCTCATATTAGGGAGCGCCTAGGTTGGTCATCTTATCCATCAATTTCTTGCCCCTTACACTTGGCCGAGCAGAGAAGAGAAAAAGACCTTTGTGCATACCCATGGTATGGCCAAAGCAGCAACGATGTTACTCAGAGAGATCGGCTATGGCTCACCGTGTAGTGTGAGAAAAACCCATACTCAAAGGTCACCCTCAACGATCGGAGAAAGAACTAAACTCCTAGCACGGAGCTATCACCAACCTAAGGATGCTGCAGAAGCGAACTCATTCTAAATGAACTAAGCAAATTTCTAAAATCCACTTAACCATGTTGAGGAATAACATTATAAGCATGTGCATGAGTAATAAGAGTAATAGCAATGATAACATATTCTTGCACAAAATACCTTTGCAAATCCGTGGAGTGATCTTGACCATCGAGTTTTGAGGAGTGCGAGCTTTATTTTCCTTGCTTGACAGGACAAAAGAGAGAGGATAGCAAAGGGATTGCAGATTCCTTGACATGGAGGAGCGATAGACACCAAACTAGACGAAGGAGGATAAAAAGGAAGAGAGACGAGGGCTAGAACTCCCTCGTTAAGGCATAGAGACCCTGATAACAAGGAACCAGATACAGAAGAAACCAGATTAGCTCAGATCAAGGCGGACTAAAGCCTCGAAAGTAGCAAGAGAAAGGGCAATGACCCTGAAAGGGTGAAGAAGAATGAGTAGAAATATGAGAAAGGTCATCATCTGACATGATCGGAGAAAGAGAATGGTAGACATCCGATAGGGTCGGAGAAGAAGAATGAGGACCACCCGATAGAGTCGGGGAAGGAGAATCATAGACACCCGACAACGTCGGGGAATAAGAAGGAGAACCCGGGGATACTGGAGGAGAAGAACTGGGAGATGTCCCGAGATCGGGATGATAAGAGGGCATAGGCCGAGGCCCAGAATTGTGAGAGGAGGGAAAATCCAGAGACTCTGGATGGGAAGAAGAGGAATGGGGGTTTGCGGACCCGGGAAGAGAGGAGAAGATGATAGTAGCAGGATCTGAAGTGGGAAGATACACCACCCAAGGGTGGGAACTGATTAGAAGGAAGGATGAATGAAAAGAAGGGGAGGAAGAGGTGGACCCCTGAATACACAATTGACGGCTCTCAAACTTACACCGCCGCTTCTTCTTAGCAGTAATCTCTTGAACATGGGTCGGCCTGGTGCTGACCCGGACCTTCGGCCTTCTTGACATGCAATGTCTCCTCAAATAACGGGCCCATCTGGCAGACAACCTAGCCCGGTCATGGATATGTAGCTTCGTCGGGGCAGTTGCCCCTAGATACCCAGTGGTAACCATAGGCGGACATTCTCGGACAACTAACTCCTCATAATGTTGAATATCATAAAACCATGGAATCTTGTTACTTGGCACAACTAGCATGAGATTTGGCAGCTCCACTCGGCAATCAGACTTGAAGCATAACTCCCTTGCTAGAAGAGACGGGTGAAGCTAAGGGAGAGTAATACACGGTGTTGACATGGCCGACTTGCTAATAAACCGAGGAAGATTGCATAACAAGTGCAGAATATCCCCGAAAAGTGTAGAAGATACGGCCAATTGCCCCTTGAACATAGAACCCATAATCTACTTGGCGGTCGTATGCGTTAGCACAACACGGGTAGAGAACCCTTCTTGGCATGTCATCTGAACAGCAATAGAGTGAGGAGAAATAATAGCATCAACGGTGAACTCTCCGGCGAGCAAGGAGATTGCCACCGACCTCGCTCGGGAAGAAACTGGCATCAACTCAAGGGAACTCTTCTTAGCAACTGTCATCTTTGAAAGTGTAGATGCATCATCCCTAAAATAACCAGGGACGAGGACACGGATCGACATCCGACAGATAAAATCTTGAATCTTGAAATGCACGGACAGCACTGAATCATCTCGACTTGGCTTATTGTCTCCCTGGGAATTAGACCCGAGGGGCACCAAAGGAAGCACACACCCGCTCCGTGGGGTGGAAGTGGTTGGAGAAGTAAAGGGAATATGTTTGGGTGGAACACGTGAAGTTTTGTAAGGCATGGAGGCTCCAACGGGAGTGGTGATGGAAAGTGAAGGCGCAGGCGATGTGGCGATGATAGGCTCGAGTGGCGACAAAGGCGAAGGTGAAGGCGTGGCTAAGAGTAAAGGTAAAGGTAAATGTGTGGCTTGCTCAGGCTCGGGCAAAGGTGATGGCATAGATGGAGGCAAGGGTGGAGATGGAGGTGGTGATGGAAGCACTGGTGGTGGAGACGGAGATGATGGTGATGGCAATGGAGATGGTGAGGATAGTGATGAAGGTGATGGGGGTAGTGGACATGGAGGTGGAGAGGGTGAAGAGGGAGGTTGTGGTGTCCACCGTCGACGTGTCGACACAACGCGTCGAGTGGTGTTGGGAATGGAAGCGGTGGTAGTGGCGGTGGGAGAAGAAGGGGAGGCACTAGTATGAGCAGAGGGTTGGGTTTGTGGCGACGATGGAGCCGGGGTAGGAGATGGCGGAGGTAACGGAGTAGGTGACGGAGCGAGTGCAGCACTAGACGAGGAATCACAGGGGTGCCCCTGGCCTTGAAGTAACGGAGACGGCTGCCCGAGTGGCACTTCTTGCTGCTGTTGTTGGCTGCGAAGATGTAAAATGACTTTGTGAATAGCGGCCCAATCAATCCTTTTCTTAGCTTCCAGATCATAAACATAATCCCGGAACTCGGGGCAATCCTCAACCAAATGCCCCTGCTGGCGGTGGAAATAACAGAACTGGAGCATATCCTTGACCGCGGGTCGGCAAGGCACAGCCGGAGAGAGCGGCAACGCGTGAGTGGCCATCAAAGCCCGAAATATATCGGTGAAACACTCTGGCAATGAAAGGCGAGAAGCCTGCTTCGGGCAAGGTGGATGTCGAGGGATATGTAATGGTGGAGAAGGTTGTGGAGACGGAAGTGGAGGTCGCATAGGCAAGAGTGCGTGGCTAGTGGTGGAGGGCTTTGGTGAAGGCATGTGTGGAACAGGATGAGGGGGTATGTAGATGACATCTACTTGCTCGGGATGTGGTGTTCCCTTGACCGAAAGTGGAGATGGAGACGGGTATGTGGATGCGGGAGGCTGACTCATGGAAGGTTGATATGCGGAGGCGTATGAGTATGTAGAGGCAGGAGGTTGGCTCGAGAAGGGATATGTGGCGGAAGGCTGACTCATGGCGGGCTGACTCATGGGAGCGTAGGGTTGGCACGTGGAGGGTGAAGGTTGATATGTGGAGGTGGATGGTGGAGACTCGTGGTCAAGGGAATCTTAGATTTTTTGACGAATGAAGCGGGCTCGGCTGTATAATTATTGTCAGGAGGTGATGTCATTGAGGGCTAAGATAAACTGATACTCGGGCGTGGCATTGGATATCAGCATCTTGATTTGCTCTCCCTCCGGAATGTGTCCCGGGACTTACGCGGCAAGGCGACGCCAACGATCGACAAAGGTAGAGAACTCCTCTTCGGGCTTCATCATCTCATGGGCCAGATCCACAATAGAGTACTTGGGCCCAACTTGGTCTTGGAACTGCTGAATAAATCCCACTTGTACAGCTTGAAAATTCACAACTTGCTCTTGCGGAAGAGAGAAGAACCAATCCCGAGCCGGGCCTTCCAATGACAGACCAAACAGATAAGCCATCAAGTGTTGGTCATGTCGAAATTGGGCCGACTCATAAACAAACTCCTTCAAGTGTACATACGGGTCACCAACTCCACTATAACGGTGATATGTGGGAATTTGTGATGGAGACGGAAGCCGAAGACCTTGAAATGCGAACGGAACACTTAAAGAGGATTTGGGATCGATCCGACATTGAAGCTCATCAAGCTGGCGTTGGGTTTGAGCAATCATCTCCTGGGTAGGGAGAGATCGAGAAGAATATGGGCCAGCTTGAGCAAGAGGTTGTGAATTAGGACCAGGAGCATGGTATTGGGCCGGATAAGAGGATCCGGGCTGAGAAGAAAAAGGGCCCATTCTGGGAATGGAAGGGTGAGCGGGCCTGGAAGAGATGTTGGAACATGAGTTGAATGGGCCAGCAGCAACATGGGCAGAATAATGAGGCCCATTAAGAGAATAATGCCCATTAGCAATTGGGCCAGCAACATATGAAGGAGAAGGAGGAGTGTCACGCCCCGAGCGTGGAAGATACTCGGATATGCGCGACGAGTTTATCTCAATCATGTCAATCAGAGTAGTAGTGTATTCGACACCAAAATAGAGATGCGCAAAATAGAAAGATAACCCAATCCTTTATTTCATAATGGATAGACTATTACAAATCCAATACTCTATTCAATTAAAAAGGAAAAGTACATAGTTGACTCAAGAAAATAGGAAAAAGACTAGATGACACTTGGAGAAGTTCTATCACTTTCACTCTTGACCATTCCCATCCGATTGACTTCCCTCGTCGTCGGAATTACCTGAAAAGTAGGGAACACACGGAGTGAGCGAACGCTCAGTAGGAAATTATATCTCAAGCGCTAGCAAGGGGTTTAAATAATTACATCTTTCATGTATGTACCGTAGCTATGCATGCTAGTATAAAATGACAAGATAGAGAAAGAATTTATCAATAAGACAGCAAGATGAACTAGTCATGAGCTTTCAAGAAAAGATAACAAGATATTCAAGTAAGTACTTTTTAGCAAGTCATGTCAAGAACTTTGGCTATCACGTATCAAGCAAACAAGTAATTACCCTTTCTCGGGTCATGCAATTTATGTCAAGTCAAGTACGAGTCAAGTACAAGATTTGTGTGGAATGTCCAATCAAGCTAGTCATGCACTCGGTATAATGCCAGATATCTTATCATTCAACTCCCATGGGCACAAGTACTTTCGGGTGCTCCTCCCAGGACCAGATCGGGCCCTATATGCGCAGGCATTTATCATGCATATTTGACATCCACTCTTGTATATATATATAGCCAATATGGAATTTCAACAATTTAAGCTTGTAGACACGTAGGATAACTTTGAGAGAATGGAGTCCAAAAATACGATATTGGACATAGATAGGCGATAACAACGGTACAATCACGATGAACGATGAAACCAGGTGGAATTAGGTTCCCTTAACTTGGGTACCATGACAAATAAGTATGGACATTCTTTATATAGAATTGAGGTCCACATGAACAGTATATCAAAGGCAAGATACTCTCATTCTTATTATAGAATTGAGGTCCACAAGAACATCAACAAATGGCATGATATCATCATCCCATTAAGACTTCTCATGATATACTCTTTGCATATTATAAGGGCCGGTATACCATGTTTCTTTAGAGTGACATGGCATTCAATAGTGTAATGGGTTTTTAGGGTACAACCAGCTCAGTCGGCCTTGAGGGAATCCAAGGCTCGAGGAGTCTTACGGAGGCCTCTATGACTAACTCGCTAGTCCAAAGGAACGGAATGTCCAATGGAGAGCTTGTATGTCAATGAGAGTTGAGGGTGATCGATAAAACATCATAAAATGTGGGACTATACTCACGGAGTGGAGATATAGTGCCGATATACATATATATAGATATACTGAAACCATCGGTTATCAGAAAACAGGGTAAAAATATTTTTACAGGAAAATAACGACTTAAGTAAAGTCACTACTCAAGTAATTAACGCCTTCAGTAAGGGCGTTTATCTATTTTACATTTTTGCAAAATTTCAATATTCCAGTATTTTACCAAAAACGCGCCCTGGTGAGGGGCGTTTAATTAAAAGTTGACGACGTATTCAATGGTCGTTCATTCTTTACCTCTATTTTTGCAGAATATATATTTTTAGTAATTTATCAAAAACACGCCCTGGACAGGGGCGTTACTTTTCAATTCACGCCCTGAACAGGGGCGTTAGTCAAGTGATAGACGACCTATACAGGGTCGTGTATTTCAAGAATTTACAATTTTTCAAGTATTGAAATTTCCAGAAAACGAGATATGGTCATGACAGGATAATATCAGGATGCACTGATTTAGAATCATGTTTAAGTGAATATTGGACTAATTAACATGGGTAATTATCAGATAATTAAATTGACGTCTGTGTACAGGGCGTCAAATCTTTTGAATTGACGACCTTGTCAGGGTCGTTTATTTAAATAGCGCCCTAGTCCGGGTCGCGTATAAAATTAGCGCCCTTGGAAAGGGCGTTTCTTTCCAACAATAGAACTTTTAAAACTCGTGAAAACTATATGCATGAACTAATATATATGGTTTAATATAGTTATTATGGTGATTTGGGCTACAGTGCTTGAGAAAACCTACCTTAGTATGGTCTGGATGAAGGGCACGTGAAAATACTTTTGATGGCAGAACGATGCTCTGTTGCAACAGAGTCTTCCGAAGTTTGACAGCAGTAGAGCAGGGTTGATTTGAAGAGTTAAAGAGAAGGCTTCGAAGAACCCTTGTTCTTTAGTCGAACGTCTTCTTTCTACAGGCAACCTGTAGAGAGGAAGAAGAAAACAAGGAAGAAGATATTATAAGTCTTCTTATACGTAACCGAAAGCAAGGGAAAAAAACCTACTTGTTCTTCAGAAAACAGAAGCTTTCAACCTGTAATCAGAAGTAGATGAAGAATCATCAGTATTCTTCACAAATTCGATAGACAGAGTAAAGAAAAAGAACATGTTGTTCTTTACGTACCTTAGAAGAGTCCGAATGCCAAATAGCGTTCTCGGTTCAAGCAGTAGGTTATTTATAGGATTTTGGAAATCCTAATAGGGTTAGTGTTTTATTGGAAGTAACACTTCCGTGATAGAGTTATTACTACATTCGAACTCTTTCTCATAGTTATCAACTTACCCTGGATAGACTCCGGGGTCGAACGAAACTCAAACTGAATTAGCGACCTAGGTCAGGGCGTCGAATTTAAATTGACGCCTTGTCAAGCGTCGTTTCTTGTTGAAACGCGTCCACTCAAAGGACGTTACGCTAACTTGCCCTTTTTATTTATTGTGGTCGTTTGAAATTTGACGTCTTGATGTGTGGGCGTCCTTTCTTCAAAACACGCCTTAGGTAAGGGCGTTTTATTTTAAAGTAGCGCCTATATCTGAGGCGTTATTTTCTTCAGGATTTAATTATTTTTATTCCAAGCTCTTTCGTTTATTTACTAAATCTTTTAATTTATTTATTCCTTTTAAATTTATCAGGGTTGCTACACCCTCCCCCACTTAAAAGAATTTGGTCCCCAAATTCCATATCATATATTTACATTTGGAGAGTGTAGAGTATGTACCTTCTAAAATAAATCTGGAAAATGTTTCCTCATAGATTCCTCGGTCTCCCATGTAGCTTCATGTTCTGAATTCTTATTCCACTGTACTTTTAGCATGGGAATAACCTTATTCCTTAGGGTACGTACTTCTCGATCTAAGATCTTCATAGGCTTCTGTTCATACGTGAGATCCTTCTGGATTACTAGGTCTCCATGTTTGATAATATGTGATGGATCATGCACATACTTCTTCAACATAGATATGTGGAACACATTATGTACTTCGGACAGTTGAGGTGGCAATGCGATGCGATAAGCAACCTCGCCAACTCTTTCTAGTATCTCAAATGGTCCGATAAATCTTGGTGTAAGTTTGCCCTTAACACCAAATCTTCGTATTCCACGTCCAGGTGATATCTTGAGAAATACATGATCTCCAACTTGGAATTCAAGATCTCTCCTTCTTGTGTCAGCATAAGCCTTTTGTCTAGACTGAGCAACTTGTAATCTTTCTCTGATTACTTGTATCTTCTCAATTATATCCCTTACCATGTCTGGATCTAACAGTTGTTTCTCTCCAACTTCGTCCCAGCATAAGGGTGATCGGCAACTCCTTCCGTATAAGGCTTCAAAAGGTGCCAGTTGTATACTTGCCTGGTAGCTATTATTGTATGCAAATTCGACCAGAGGCAAGTGATCATGCCAGTTTCCATCAAAATCAGTAATGCATGCTCTTAGCATATCTTCGACTACTTGATTGGTTCTCTCGGTCTGACCATCCGTTTGAGGATGAAAGGCTGTGCTAAAGTTAAGTCTCGTTCCCAACGAATGTTGTAGTCCTTTCCAAAAATGAGAAGTAAAACGGGGATCTCTGTCAGACACGATTGAAACAAGAATACCATGTAATCTGACTATTTCCTTGATGTATAGTGCAGCTAAGACATCAACTGACCATCGACTCTTGATTGGCAAGAAATGAGCTGATTTGGTCAATCGGTCAATGATAACCCATATTCCATCATGTCCTCTTTTTGATTTAGATAAACCCATGATGAAATCCATACCAATATCCTCCCACTTCCATTTAGGGATATCTAGAGGATGTAGCTTTCCAGCAGGCTTTTGGTGTTCCGCCTTGACTTGTTGGCATGTGAGACAATGTGATACGTAGTCTGCTATTTCCCTTTTCATGTTGGGCCACCAAAAATTTCTTTTCACATCTTGGTACATCTTGGTAGACCCAGGATGAATCGTATACCTTGACCTATGAGCTTCATCTAAGACCTTCTTCTTCAATTCTGGACAGTCCGGTATACAAGTTCTATTCTTGAACATTAATCTTCCATCCGAAGCTAATTGGAAATCCGATTGTCCTTTTAATCTGCCCTTGATTTCTACTAATGTAGGATCATCATCCTGAAGTGCTTGTATCTCAGATAATAAATCTGACTGTACGCTTACATGAGATAATGTGACACATCTAGGGTCCGTGTCCATGCTTATATTGAGTTCAGAGAATTGTTCCAGCAATTTCCATTCTTGAATCAGACAATTGGCTAACAGTGCTCTCGGCTTTCGACTAAGGGCATCTGCTACATGATTACCTTTTCCGGGATGATATTGTATATTGAAGTCGAAGTCCTTGAGATATTCTAGCCATCGTCTTTGTCTCATGTTTAGTTCCTTCTGTGAAAAGAGATATTTGAGACTCTTGTGATCGGAGTATACAGTAAACTGTACTCCATAAAGATAATGTCTCCATATTTTGAGTGCAAATACTACCGCGGCCAATTCTAAGTCATGGACGGGGTAGTTCTCTTCATGCTTCTTTAATTGACGAGAAGAGTAAGCTATAACCTTCCCTTGTTGCATTAGAACACACCCGAGGCCAATGCCAGAAGCATCAGTGTATACCTCGAACTTTTCTCCTTCAATTGGTAATGCTAAGATAGGAGCTGTAGTAAGATGATCCTTGAGAGTTTGGAAGCTTCTCTCACATTCCTCATCTCATTCATAACGGATCTCCTTGCGAGTTAACCTCGTAAGTGGCACGGTGTTTTTAGAGAAATCCTTGATGAATCGTCTGTAATAGCCGGCAAGACCTAAGAAACTTCGGATCTCGCTAGCATTGGTCGGTCTTTCCCAATTCCTTACAGCTTCAACCTTTGATGGGTCTACAGACAAGCCATCCCTTGATATAACATGTCCGAGAAAAGTCACTTCTTCAAGCCAGAATTCACACTTGCTAAGTTTTGCATATAATTGGTTTGTCCTCAATATTTGTAATGCAATCCTCAAATGTTCCTCATGCTCTTCCTTGGTCTTGGAATAAATCAATATATCATCAATAAAGACCACCACGAATTGATCTAAATAAGGCCTGAATATACTATTCATTAACTGCATAAAGGCAGTAGGGGCATTCGTTAGTCTGAAAGGCATAACAACAAATTCATAATGGCCATACCTGCTTCTGAATGCGGTTTTATGAATATCCTCATCCTTGATTCTTAGTTGGTGATATCCTGACCTAAGATCAATTTTGGAACAGTACATGGATCCTGAAATCTGATCAAACAATTCATCGATTCTCGGCAGTGGATACTTGTTCTTGATAGTGAAAAGATTCAATTGTCGATAGTCGACGCATAACCTCATGGATCCGTCTTTCTTCTTTACAAATAATACAGGCGCTCCCCACGAGGAAGTACTTGGTCTAATGAATCATTTCTTAATGAGTTCCATCAATTGCTCCTTTAACTCCTTGAGTTCAGCAGGTGACATCCTATAAGGTGCCTTTGAAATCGGACCAGCACTAGGGACTAAGTCAATGGTGAAGGCCACTTCTCTTTGCGGGGGTAATCCCGGCAAATCTTCCGGAAACACGTCCGGAAATTCTTGTACCACTGGAATGTCTTCTAGCTTAGCTTCCTTCGCTTCTTTAACTGTGACAAAGGCAAGGAAAGATGTACATCCTTTCCTGATGAGCTTGCTAGCTCGGGGAGCTGAAATAATAGGGGATTTGCTCCGACTCTTGGGGCTAGTAAATATTAGTTCTGGAAATTCCTTGAAAGTAACCTTGCTATTGCGGCAATCAACCGTTGCCTGATACTTGGATAACCAATCTGCCCCTAGTATAACATCATACTCTTTCAGATCTAAACATATGAGATCAATAGGGAGATTTCTACCCTGAACCAATACTTCGCAGTGTTGGTAATGATGCGTAATATCAGTCTCATCATCCAGAGGAGTAGACAAAACTAACTTTATCCATTCCGGTTCTAGGGGTAATGGGTCAGCAAACTTTTTAGAAACAATAGAATGCGATGCACACTGTATTTGAAGGGGTAGTGGTGATAGAGAAGGGCTTGGTCTTCTTAGACTTCTGATCTTGTGAGGACGTACCTCCATTGCTAGGCCTTTTCTTGAAGTTGGGTTTAAAGGAACCCGAACCTGTAACTTGTTCCTTCTTATCCTTACCACGAATCCTATCAGACAGTTCCGTGGCATCTTCTAATAGTTGAGCTCGGCATACTATCTCCGAGTAGACTTGAATGTCCATCGGCGCCAGTTGAGTAATAGCTTGGGGCCTGAGCCCATTAAGAAACCTCCTAGCTTTCATTTTCTCGGTGCCAACTAGATGCTTAGCATACCGAGATAATCTAGAGAATTGGGCCTCATATTCGGCCACTGACAAAGATCGTTGCTTTAATGCAGCAAATTCTGCAGCCTTCTTTTCCTAAACTCGGTCCGAGAAATATTTTGCGTTGAAGTGTTCAACGAATTCTTCCCACGAGACCTGATCTTGATTTATAGTAGCCTCTATTGATTCCCACCAGCATCTAGCATCCCTTTCTAACTGAAAAGTAGCTAATAAAACTTTATCCTGATCTGTGCATTGCATAACACGGAATATACGTTCTATCTCCCTAATCCAGTGTTCAGTGTCATCTGGATCAGTAGAACCAGTGAACTTGGGTGGGTTCATGTTCTTGAAAGTCTGGTGGAGACTTCCTGCTCGTTGTCCACCTCCTAGTGTTACTTGCTGCAGCACTTGAGTCATGCCTTGAAGGGTACGCTGCATGTTGCGCCATTGAGCACGTTCGGCAGCCATTATCCTACAATTACAATAACTAGATTAATATGTGTTTGTATTTAAAGACTCATATACTATGTTAACTTTAACCCTTGGTTCTACCCAATCTCACTGGTTGAAGGTTAAAACTTATCCTTGGACTTGGGTTTTTCCTAGGAATTGAATACCCTAGGCTCTGATACCACAAAAACTGTCACGCCCCGAGCGCGGAAGATACTCGGATATGCGCGACGAGTTTATATCAATCATGTCAATCAGAGTAGTAGTGTATTCGACACCAAAACAGAGATGCGCAAAATAGAAAGATAACCCAATCCTTTATTTTATAATGGATAGACTATTACAAATCCAATACTCTATTCAATTAAAAAGGAAAAGTACATAGTTGACTCAAGAAAAGGAAAAAGACTAGATGACACTTGGAGAAGTTCTCTCATTTTCACTCTTGACCATTCCCATCCGATTGACTTCCCTCGTCGTCGGAATTACCTGAAAAGTAGGGAACACACGGAGTGAGCGAACGCTCAGTAGGAAATTATATCTCAAGCGCTAGCAAGGGGTTTAAATAATTACATCTTTCATGTATGTACCGTAGCTATGCATGCTCGTATAAAACGACAAGATAGAGAGAGAATTTATCAATAAGACAGCAAGATGAACTAGTCATGAGCTTTCAAGAAAAGATAACAAGATATTCAAGCAAGTACTTTTTAGCAAGTCATGTCAAGAACTTTGGCTATCACGTATCAAGCAAACAAGTAATTACCCTTTCTCGGGTCATGCAATTCATGTCAAGTCAAGTACGAGTCAAGTACAAGATTTGTGTGGAATGTCCAATCAAGCTAGTCATGCACTCGGTATAATGCCAGATACCTTACTCCCATGGGCACAAGTACTTTCGAGTGCTCCTCCCAGGACCAGATCGGGCCCTATATGCGCAGGCATTTATCATGCATATTTGACATCCACTCTTGTATATATATATAGCCAATATGGAATTTCAACAATTTAAGCTTGTAGACACGTAGGATAACTTTGAGAGAATGGAGTCCAAAAATACGATATTGGACATAGATAGGCGATAACAACGGTACAATCACGATGAACGATGAAACCAGGTGGAATTAGGTTCCCTTAACTTGGGTACCATGACAAATAAGTATGGACATTCTTTATATAGAATTGAGGTCCACATGAATAGTATATCAAAGGCAAGATACCCTCATTCTTATTATAGAATTGAGCTCCACAAGAACATCAACAAATGGCATGATATCATCATCCCATTAAGACTTCTCATGATATACTCTTTGCATATTATAAGGGCCGGTATACCATGTTTCTTTAGAGTGACATGGCATTCAATAGTGTAATGGGTTTTTAGGGTACAACTAGCTCAGTCGGCCTTGAGGGAATCCAAGGCTCGAGGAGTCTTACGGAGGCCTCTATGACTAACTCGCTAGTCCAAAGGAACGGAATGTCTAATGGAGAGTTTGTATGTCAATGAGAGTTGAGGGTGATCGATAAAACATCATGAAACGTGGGACTATACTCACGGAGTGGAGATATAGTGCCGATATACATATATATAGATATACTGAAATCATCGGTTATCAGAAAACAGGGTAAAAATATTTTTACAGGAAAATAACGACTTATGTAAAGTCACTACTCAAGTAATTAACGCCTTCAGTAAGGGCGTTTATCTATTTTACATTTTTACAAAATTTCAATATTCCAGTATTTTACCAAAAACGCGCCCTGGTGAGGGGCGTTTAATTAAAAGTTGACGACGTATGCAATGGTCGTTCATTCTTTACCTCTATTTTTGCAGAATATATATTTTTAGTAATTTATCAAAAACACGCCCTGGACAGGGGCGTTACTTTTCAATTCATGCCCTGAACAGGGGCGTTAGTCAAGTGATAGACGACCTATACAGGGTCGTGTATTTCAAGAATTTACAATTTTTCAAGTATTGAAATTTCCAGAAAACAAGATATGGTCATGACAGGATAATATCAGGATGCACTGATTTAGAATCATGTTTAAGTGAATATTGGACTAATTAACATGGGTAATTATCAGATAATTAAATTGACGTCTGTGTACAGGGCGTCAAATCTTTTGAATTGACGACCTTGTCAGGGTCGTTTATTTAAATAGCGCCCTAGTCCGGGTCGCGTATAAAATTAGCGCCCTTGGAAAGGGCGTTTCTTTCCAACAATAGAACTTTTAAAACTCGTGAAAACTATATGCATGAACTAATATATATGGTTTAATATAGTTATTATGGTGATTTGGGCTACAGTGCTTGAGAAAACCTACCTTAGTATGGTCTGGATGAAGGGCACGTGAAAATACTTTTGATGGCAGAACGATCCTCTGTTGCAACAGAGTCTTCCGAAGTTTGACAGCAGTAGAGCAGGGTTGATTTGAAGAGTTAAAGAGAAGGCTTCGAAGAACCCTTGTTCTTTAGTCGAACGTCTTCTTTCTACAGGCAACCTGTAGAGAGGAAGAAGAAAACAAGGAAGAAGATATTATAAGTCTTCTTATACGTAACCGAAAGCAAGGGAAAAGAACCTACTTGTTCTTCAGAAAACAGAAGCTTTCAACCTATAATCAGAAGTAGATGAAGAATCATCAGTATTCTTCACAAATTCGATAGATAGAGTAAAGAAAAAGAACATGTTGTTCTTTACGTACCTTAGAAGAGTCCGAACGCCAAATAGCGTTCTCGGTTCAAGTAGTAGGTTATTTATAGGATTTTGGAAATCCTAATAGGGTTAGTGTTTGATTGGAAGTAACACTTCCGTGATAGAGTTATTACTACATTCGAACTCTTTCTCATAGTTATCAACTTACCCTGGATAGACTCCGGGGTCGAACGAAACTCAAACTGAATTAGCGACCTAGGTCAGGGCGTCGAATTTAAATTGACGCCTTATCAAGCGTCGTTTCTTGTTGAAACGCGTCCACTCAAAGGACGTTACACTAACTTGCCCTTTTTATTTATTGTGGTCGTTTGAAATTTGACGCCTTGATGTGTGGGCGTCCTTTCTTCAAAACACGCCTTAGGTAAGGGCGTTTTATTTTAAAGTAGCGCCTATATCTGAGGCGTTATTTTCATCAGGGTTTAATTATTTTTATTCCAAGCTCTTTCGTTTATTTACTAAATCTTTTAATCTATTTATTCCTTTTAAATTTATCAGGGTTGCTACAAGGAGGCCCATGAATGGACGGTGGCCCATTATGAGAAGAAGGCCCATGAAGATGAGATGCAATAAGACGTTGGGCCTGGGCCGGGTCCATTTGGCGAACAAGGCTTGATATATGGGCCATGAGATTAGCATGTTCCTCAGAGGGATCAGAGGGACCACGGGAAGATGGGCCCGCGTGGGAAGAGGATTCGACGCGGGAATAGGAAGAAGATTGAGAAAAAGAATGATACAAGGCGTTAGAATGATACTCCATCAGGGCAAATGGAGACTTAATACAAGGAGATCAAGGACAATACAAATGGGGAAGCAAGGGCTTAATGGGCTTGAGAACAAGGGGGGCTGACCCACTAATGTAAAGACAAATGGACAATAGACCACGGGACAATAGACTGGACAATGAACCAACAAAATGGACTGACTTAAGTGGGCCTAACAACAACAAAACATGTGGATGCAGCACAAAACACCAGTAATGGGCTTGGACAAGCCCAAACAACATAAACAATGCAATGTGAAAGTTTTCACCCAAGTCAAACAAGTTAATATGATGGGAAATCTTTTAGGGGTTTTAATAGACCTTTTAATGATTTGAATTAGGAAAAATTCCCTCAAGATAGGAATCCTATGAGAATAAGGTCCAAACTTTGTGTTGACTAAGGTTAACTCCCTCACACATATGCAAATGCAAACCTAAGGTGTGGAAAGGTACAACCGACCCGGCGTCCGTATGGGAATCCACGGCTCGCGGGGACTTATGGAGGTCCCGGATAAGATCACCTAGTTGAGCCCAAGGAATATGGGAGTGAGAGGATCACTTACCAAGGTAGGAAATGCAACTATGATATGCAATGTATGACCCTATGTGCACCGGAGTGCATGTAATTTCTAGCCTAAAACTAGAAAATCAAGAAAAAATTAAACTATGCAAACATGATCCAAATAAGACAAATAGTATATGGATGTAAAGACAATACAAAGGTCTACACAACGGGCCCAAGAACAGATCAATCTGACCCCGGGAGGTCAATCAAATCACTGAGCAAAGATGCCCCCGTGAACCTATGCGCAGACCACATGCAGATTTTATGGATAAAATGCTAAAATGCTGACAATTTTTAACTAAGCAAACGTGACCCAAATGATGCAAGTAGTATATGGATGGAAAGACAATACAAAGGACTATCCAATAGAACAAAAATCAGTGCAATTAGACATCGGGAAGGTAGTCAAATCACTGAGTAAAGATGTACCTGTGAACCTGTCCTTGAGCCTGCCAGTAGAACTTATGCACAAAACTCAAAAAGTTGGACACTATTAGAATATGCAAATGTTAACCAAATGATGCAAATGATATATAGATGGAAAGACAATACAAAAGGCTATCCAACAGAACAAAAATCAGCTCAATCGGACTCTGGGATCAAAAGTTATGCCTCTATGAATATGGCCCTGTGAGCATGCGCGCAAGACTGCCAGAAGCTGTAACGGTCTACCAAATGACCGTTACACTTCTCTGACGGTCTACTATAGGACCGTCACACTACCAGAGCCCTTAAAACCCCCCAAACAGTGGAAGAATGGATAAAATATCACCCAAACATGCACATGCACACACCCAACTTACAAAAGAGCATTAAAACAAACGTGATGGGCATTGGTGTCCCACCGTGATCGCCAAAAAAACTGTTGATTTATTTTTTTAATTAGATTCCTATCCCGCCCCCTTTAAATACATACATTCATAAACATGTGAATCAAAGACAAGGGGAATGAAAGGATGAAAAATACTAACCGTGATCGCCACAAAGATTAACAACGCCGCAAGGATGAAGAAAGGAGTGCAACGGCGCCGTGTACCTCGGAAAGGGATGAAGACTTGATCGCGCTTGAAACGGGGTGCGGGGAATGGTATGGGATCGACCTCCTCTCCTTCCAACCGGCTAGATGAAGAGTGCCTCACGTTGTATTCATGCTCTCCTGCAAAACAAAGATGAAACACAAAGGCAAAAACCCATTAGAACATGAAGTGTAGAAATCTGCCAAAAGTGATAAAATAGCATGAATAAAAGGGGGAGAACACACCGGGGGGAGGTTTTTAACCCCTGTGGAATGGTGGAAAAGATAGGTGGGTGTATTGTGCATGCATGAGATTTGAAATCACGATATTTGATTGAGAGAATAAAGAGAAAAGGATGATGCAAAATGGAGAAAAACGCATGTGTAGCAGAAAGTGCAGAAAACTGTGATGATTTGTGATTTTGAGGGGAGGAGAACTAAGAATGTAGATCATGAAATCATGCCTAGAAGGATGGAATGAAAAGCCAATACTTCCCTCTTCAAGATAGGGTCGAAGTTGTGAGTTGGAGTTGCAGCATGGCTTCGCCCCGAACCAAAAAGAGCCCCCCTTTGCAACTGCGAGCTGGGCAGTTTTTATAGAGTTTTGTAAGAAAGTATCATCTTCTTATCACGATTTTCAGAGATAGAGTCCAAGATAAATCGAGTTCTCTAGATCAAACTCGAGATAATACTAAGGACAAGAGATAGGAACAAACGGGGATCAATTCGGAGGAGGATTCTAGAAGATATGGCTCTTGGAAGGTAGCCCCGGAGCCTTATCTGCAGAGTTTTAGTTGAACTAGGATACTTAAATCCTGATCTTGTGACCCAGATCCCGAGAGATATAACCAATGAAAATTTGATTCCTATGAACCAAATTCAAAATAATATAAAGGGCTAGAAGTAGAAAAAAATGGGGATCAATTTGGATAAGAATTGAAGAAGTTATGGGCTCTGCAAGATAGGCCTGTTGCATAGTTTTCGAGCCAGAGTCCAGCACGAATTGGACTCTCAGATGTGTGTAACGGTCTATCGTAGGACCGTCAGAGTTATGTAACGGCCTTGGGTAGGACCGCCACACTCTGGGAGTCGAACGGGATGATTTCGGATAAGTTTCAGTGTAACGCACCTATACTAGACCGTCACATGGCTCTAACGATCTAGGGTAGGACCGCCACGCTCTAGGGGTCGAACAGGGCATTTTCGGGCAAGCTTTGGTGTGACGGTCTATCGTAGGACCGTCACACTTCTCTAACACACCTATGTAGGTCCGTCACACTGATGGAGGAAAAATTCTGGGAAGACTGCGCATGACTTTAGAAATTGAAGCGTATCTCTCAAACGGGGCAGAACTAGCGAAAGTGGTAGAAGAAGAAATTGTAGATAACTGAGAGAGGAACAACTTTCATGAATAAAGAAATTTGAGAAAATGATTGGAAGAGGGAGAAAATGGGGCTGTAAGAGAGAGGAAACTTTTGGGATGTTGGTGAACAGCATAGCACGCCGGAAAAATGTGAATAGCTCACAATCGGGGCAGAACTGGCCAATGGCGTAGAAGAAGAAGTTGTAGATCTTTGAAAGATGAACAACTTTGGTGAAGACAACTTTTTTTAAAAAATAGGAACAGAAGGAGATGAAAAAGGACCACTTTCAGGACTGCGCAGTGAGAGAGAGCCGATTGCTTAATGGAAGCCGACCTAAATGGGCCGAAAGTCGACTTAGAAGCCAGAAGTTGATAAAATAAGATCCAGGGCTCTAGGAAATCATGATCTCCAAGACTCAAAGGATATGAAATGGTAAAAATGGGCTTGAAATCTATCCGAGAAAGCTCCAAAATAATGGCTAATTCGGGGCATCAAAAATGATGAATAAGAGAAATGACACAACTTGTGGGCTAAAACGGGTGTCAACAGGGGTTCAACAATCTCCCCCTTTTTGATGATGACAAATACTATGTGCAATTAGACAAAATAGTGTTGACAGATAAAGAGTGTTTCAAAGAATTTGACTCACATCTAGCATTCTAGACAAGAAACCATGCTTAACAACCCAATGATTCCAAGCACACACATTCTCAAAATGCAGTCAAAATGCAGCTTACATTCTTTGAACACACTAGACATCCTGTAGACCAATTGATAACACAGTCAAGATATGATGCATTCTAACCATGAATTAATATCCCATTGAGCATCTATAATGAATCATCCAACAAACATAGCATCCATCAACAAGGCATGTTCTTTACGCATAAGTGATCATCCCACAAAATAACCACAAGTTCACAAAATATGACATCACAAGTTCACACAAAATATGACATTCACAAAAATAACCACAACTACTATCCATACTTGGACAACCATGTCCACAAAATAAACACCAAGTCCAAGTCCTCCACAGAGTTAAACACCAGACATAACAAACCACATATCATATCAGCCCATAACAACTCACATATCATATCAGCCCATAACAACTCACATATCATATCAGCCCATAACACGGAGCGGGAAAGGGGAAAAGTCAGTCAGCTTGGTCATGAGAGGTAGGGTACTATAGATCAAGGCCTCAAGGAGAGTCAGGAGGCGTGCGAGGACGCCGAAGAAAATCAAAGAGATCGTCAAACTTGGAGGTTTGAATGCCAATAGCTGTATGTAGAGAATCAATAGAGTCGGCCATGGCAGCGAACTGCTGAAGATAAGTAACATGTTGAAGCTTCATCTCCTTGACTTCCTTGGTGAGGGCATCCACAGATTCTTTAACATTGCACACTTCATCAGCTAATTCATCAAATTTGGCGTTCATTGATGGAGTTGTTGAAGATGTAGATTGTGAAACTCTGGTTCGGTCAGTTCTGCTGATGGGTTGTGCTTGATCTTCACCTTCACTCTGCTCAGACCCTGCTGTCGGGGCTTTACCTTTCTGTGACGGAAGAGTACGAACAAGAACACCATTTTTCAATTCATATCCCATGTTGTTGCAGATTGATAGAATAGTATAGATGTCAACATCCTTAATTGGATGACTAACCTACTGACTCAAGTCAATTTGCAAGGACTGAAAAATTGGTGTTAAAGCAGTTCCATAAGGTAAATTCCGGTTCTTGGACTTCCTGCAGCTGGTTATGTACTCCATCATCACCTTTGGGAAGTTAACCGGTTCTCCACTCATGATATGTACAAATAGGAATTTGTGCATGTCAGTTACTTGTTCCCTAAACCCTGATCTTGGCAATAGAATAGTGGTCATCATGTGATGCAAAATTCTCTGAAGGGATGGGAATTCATTTGCATTGAGCTTCGGTACACACCCTGGTGTTGCTACCTTATCCGTCATTAGTTCATATGCAAGTTCTTCAGAATAAATGGCTTCTTCATAAATCACCCCACTATCCCAAGGTAAATTCAGGGCTTTTCCTATCAACTGAAAAGTTAAAGGAACAGAACGCCCATTTATCTCAGTGTACAGTTCATCATTTTTGACAACCATATTTGCATAGAATTGATGAACTAGGGAATGATAAACTCTCCGGTGATCTGACATGAAGGAAATTAAATTTGGCTGCTTCCTTAAGAGTTCGACTAACCTTGGCAGATTCTTTTCTATGCTCCTGAAATCAACCGCACGAAGGCGCAACACTTTCCTTTCAGCCAACATCTTCGTCTCAAAGGCTCTTTTCCTTCTTTCAACCTGGGCTTCCTTGTCTTTACACCTTAGCTCAGTTTGGATGCGGGCTTCTTCTCGTTCTAGCATAGACCTTTTCTTGGGTGCCATGGATGCAGACTGCGATGCAGCTTGGGACCTCTGAATGGCTGGTCTTCACCCCACGAACAGCAACAACTCCAAAAGAATCAGCTTGGAAGGAGGATGCTGCGATAGCCTCAAGAGGAAGAAAGGGGGTGAACTCCGCCGCTCGCCGGAGGAAGCCCTTGGAAGAGATGGCGATGGAGGGACTGCGGAGGGCGCCGCGATGGCTTCAAGTGGAAGAGGGAGGTGGTGTGGACAGAGAGGAATGGGGGGTGGAGGAAGAAATGTCGACTGCGGAGTTGGGAGTCTCGGACGAAGGTTAGGGCAGGAGGAGTGGGTGGTGAATGGGTTTTAGAGGTGGGGAAGGGGTTTTAGGTTCGATGGGGTTCAACCAAAAGAGGGAGTCAAGCCATTGGTTCGAGCCATATAGGAGAATGGCGTGAGAAGTGAGCCCTGCGATCCGGTTCACAAACCAGGTTCCGAGATAAAAGTGTCGACCTTGTGGGTCGACACATTTTGGAGACGATTCTGTCTCATAAGAAAAAGGACACCCGGTAAGAGTGTCGACCTTAGGGGTCGACACTTTCTCTCCACTTTGAAAAATCAAGTGAAATGGAATGGATTGATGGCCAGATGAACCAAACTTGATATCCATGAAATGATAAGCACAAAGTGGGCAATATGTGGGTAGTTCAATTGAGAAAAGTTGATCTTGGACAAGGGAAATCAAATAGCCACACTTGGATTATCAATTCAATTAAGCATTCAAGCATTCATTTCTATTATCCATCACAAATCATTGAGATTGAAATGTTGCAAGGAATCATACCAGATTTGAGTTAAATACACTTCATTCCCATGAATAGCATTGAAGCCAAGTTGCTTACCTTATCTCCTTCATTCTGAGCACTTCAAAGAATTCAGGATTAAAGCATGTTAGAGTCATCAATTGCAATATGTTAACTCTATGCATCAGAAATCATGGTTAGTGAAATATGAAACAAGGTCCAAGTAACTGACACAATGTCAGAAAGTAACTTATTGCACAAAGCTATTCAGTCAGGGTTTGTATACCCATTCAGCCATCACATTTTATAGTTGGTCACATGAGAGCAATTCTGACCAACTCTATTCTACAATCATCCAGACATGATTTTCTCTTCAACAAAAATCCATCTTAGAGGAAATTCATGGAATATGAGTGGGATAGCAGATTTGAAGTGAGTCATGTACTTCAATTTGGGGGGGGGGGGTTCAACAATTGAGTTCTCATAATGCATTTTTAAGCATGCAGGCATACAAACAAGCATACATAGGTATAAAATCAAGCATGAAGGTCCCTCAGGGACGGGTATAGGAAGAATGCAATAGATTTGAGCAATCATGTCCATGAACCATATTAACATGGTTATGCTTACAATTAGACGTACTGCTTGACCATTGATGATCAACTAATTCAGGAATTACATTCAAACAATCAAGCTCAGATTTAACATGAGAACAATGAATAATGACCTTCAAAGCAATATGGATAGTCATATGTTCTACGTAACACTAACAAGAATCTCTCCTCCCTACATTTCAATACAAAATGCTCGGCTTTTGGTAGCTTCGCATAGTCCCAAATAATTTTATATTTATTAAATAGCAACATGACTAACCTTTTGACACGAGACATGCCCTTTGTCTCAGGGGCAATTCCCGGTTACTCGGTATCGTCATTTATGATAATGTGGATAAGATACTTTCCGATGCGAGTTTCCTCCTTTATTTCAGGGGGGATTCCCGATGTACTCGATGTCAAATCACACTTATTCAATTTTTGGAGGGACTGACAGCTTTTTCCTCACGAGTCATTAGACATTAACGTAGGGATTTAAGAATCCTTAAAAGTGTTGAGTGGAATAACAGAGATCCTTATTGAATGAAGTCGGTTGTATCAAAGTTCCATATGAAGTGAGTGATTGAACAGATAGTAGAACATGAATTAGCCTTTTCAAGGTTTTGTCTCCCCCTAAGTGTATGCATGGTTGAAAACCAAAAAGACCTTGTTAACATGTGTCATGAGTCATTCATGCCTGAATCAATGCAAATTTATTTAACAAGGTTGTTCAGTCGTAGAAGAGTTCAAAAAGAACCGGGTGTATATTATATACATTCAAGCAAGTCAAGATGATGTATTCAAGCAATTTGATTGCCGGTACGTGGCGGAGTACGTAGGTCCGAAGACCACACTCACGCATGATGAAAGCTTCCAGGTGGACTTAATCTACCTTTCCACTGACACCACTTTATATACCGGTTAATCATGGCATTCATGCACACGAATATGAAATGTATGCGAGTCAGTGCAACAGGATGACAGATGATTAAAATTTTATTTGTATTCACAAGTATGTAAAAAGATGTGTGTGCTCTATGTGTAAAATTCAACTTTTATCCACACAAAAAAGACGAGTATAGCTAGAAAAGACTTTGTGAACAACTGCAAAGTTATAGTTATTCACACAAGAAAACATGAGTGAAAGTGGATAAACTCTATGAACAGTAACAGAAGGTTGTTATTCACATGTGAAAGTAAAAGTGGAATGCATTACCACATAGGCTCATCAGTTTCTTGCCTTGGAGGAGTTTTATTCTATTGACAGCTTCTTCCATCACAAGGCATTCCTGCAAGACAAAATCTTTACTTTGATATTTTGGGAACCCAAGCCATCTTGGGTCCCTGGGGGTTAGGTGCACCACGATTTGTGGCTCTCCACAATTTCCTTGCATTCATATCATCAAGGTGCAAAAACGAGCAACCATCCATTAGGTGTCCCACATAACCACAATAATGACAATACACATGTTGTTTCAGTTTCTTTGGTTGAGCATAACCATTGGACTTTTGTGCATGTCTGGGGACTCTATGATTTTGATTGTGAAATTTTGGTTTCACATTTAATGACCAACAATTTTTCATAGTATGGCCCATTCTTCCACAATGAAAGCATTTGACTTTCCTTTTCTCATCAACTTGAAATCTTTTGGTATGCATCTTAGAGGCATTCAAATCATCCTCTTTCATCACACTACAATCATGAATTAAATGTCCAAGCTCACCACAATAGTGACATGAAGCATTGTTTTGTTTTGGAGCTTGGGATTTCACATCAATTTTCTTTGCATGCATAATGGGCTTTTGTTTGACAGATGAAGAGGTATTTGGTGTACTTGAGGAACTAGAAGCATGCACAAACAAAGTTTTTTTTTTCATATTAAATGCTTCCTTTTTACTAGGATTGTATCCTAGACCTTCCCGTTGGAAGTTCACCTTAGTTCCCAAGAGTTTGTTTAGATTCTCTTCACCACTCACAAACTTGCCCAATGATTTGTTCAGGTCAACGATTTCACTTTGAAGTGAAGCAATTACAAGTTCACAAGACAGAATTTCATTTTCACAAGAAGTGACCTTTTCATTTAGAGTGGCATTTATCGTCTTGTAAGATTCTATTTCCTATTCTAGAATACTTACATTCTCACTCTCTTGAGCGACCCTGGACTTGCCTTTTTCAAATGTCAAAAGTCTTTCACACATGGTCGTATTTAATTGTTTCAGATTTTCAAGTTCATATTTCAACAAATCATTTTCTTTTTCAGATTTCTCAAGGTACTTCAATCTTCCCTCTAGTAAAGAGATATGAATGAGCAAAACATCGTTGTCCCCTTTTAGCTTTTCATTTTTATCCAGAAGGGACTTGGCATCTATTTCAGAATCGAGAAGTTTATCAAAGAGTTTATCATCATCATATAGAGAATCTAACTTGTTCCTTAAACTTTCTTCAGTATTTTTAAGCAATGAAACTTTGCATGTCAACAGTTCATTTTCTTTTTCCAGTTCTTCAATTTTTGAATTTCGATCAATGCATTTCACACAAGAGGAATTGTCATGAATACATTCATTAGACTTTTTCTTCAAGGCTTTGTTTTCATGCTTCACCTTTTGGTATTTTTCTGACAATTCTTCATAAGCATCTACTAAATCTTCAAAAGATAATTCATCTTCATCTGATTTAGAGCTTACCTTCTCAGCACTTTCATCACAAGTTTGATAGATATCATCAGCCATTAATCCCTTTAGTCCTTGCTTCTCTTGAGCTTGCATCAATTTGTCCATAAGTTCTTTGGCGGTTCTGCAAGAGGAGACAAACGTGAACCTGTTAGCATTGACAGAATTTTTCATCAACCTTAGAATTGTAGCATTTTCATGACTCTTTAGTCTATCTCGGTTGGACCACTTGGTCTCATCCCGAGGCAACTTATGAGGACCATCATTAACTAATTTCCACAAATTTGGATCAATTGAGTTTATGGTCCTACACATTCTTCCCAGCCATGAGTTAAAGTCATCACCATTATAAACAGGTAAAGAAGTCAAAGGAGCAATATCTGAAGAAGCATTCATCATTCAAAACAACACTAGGATCCCTCTGAAGATCATTTGATCTAAAATAACAGAGCCTGGCTCTGATACCAATTGTTGGGTCCCACAGTGTAGTGGCACGGATCTAGAGGGGGGTGAATAGATCCCTCTCTAAAAATTATAGCCAATTAAAAAGACTTGAAAGGCTTCTCAATCAAACCTCACCAAACGTGCAGGTGACAAGATCACACACGGAGAATTAGCTATTTGAACTAGCCGTATACATTGACAAATTTAGCATCGATGTGCAACACAGTTCATAATCCATCCTGTGAATGGTGGTAGAGGATAAGGAACAAACACACAACCAATCACACATGCACAAAGATTTTTTAGGTGGTTCGGGACCACGACGGGTACCCTACGTCCACCCCTCACCACCTCGGTGAGGCTTCACTAGAACGCTACTCAAGGTAGCACACGGGGATGAACCCCAATACACCACACGCTGCACGACGGCAGCAAACCACACACACACGAGGGCGAACCCTCAACACGGTGCTCAGCACCACACACACACACCAAGACAAGGACGCACCCCAACAATGATTCCACACTCGGAGACCCCGCTCCGAACACACACACAATATTCTTCAGTTTAAAAGATGAACACAGATATACATTTGTAAGCTCACTAGACATAAACAAGCATGAATAACTCTAAACAGGGATGAATATTGAATTGAGCAAACTCCTGATCGTAAATGGTGAAACTTGGCTCTTTGATGACTTCCGGGGATGAACAGATTGAAGGAGATGTCCTCACGAAGCTTCTCTGGTTCATATCGGAAGAGTGGATGCAGATGATTCAACCCCCTTTTTGCTTCTCTTGACTCACGATCAAAACCATGGATGAGGGAGAGATGGTTCAGCCATCGTTCTTCAACACAATGGCTTCTGGAAGGTAGAGGATGATCATCCTTAACCTTGAATCGAGCTAGCACGACATGGGAAGAAGCTTCAACACCGCTCCGGCTGCTCTTCATGCAAAACCCCAAAAAAACATATATCATTCGATGATTTTTCTCCCTTTGAATGGAAACCCTATTTCATGTGATATATACCCCAAGGGAATGGAGGCCTACGTGGAGGATAATATCCCCCAAGGGACAATCACAGACGGGCACAAAAAGAGGGGATCGAGCTAGGGCACCAGCCGCCGCGCGAACCGGCATATTTTTCGGTCGCCGGAAAGTGTCGACCCTCAAGGTCGACACTCGCAATCAGGCAAGACAGAACAAAGGCCGAAACAACACCCAGCGAATAAAGTGTCGACCCATGGGGTCGACACTTTCTGCCTGTGACAAAGAAACAAGCCACGGCAGAAAGACCTGGAATAAGTGTCGACCTTGTGGGTCGACACCTATGTCCTGGATTCTGAAAAATAAACCCAGACAGAACCGAGCGATATTGGGTCAACTTTTTATCCCAACGTTCAAAGACATAAGAGGGCCGGATGAAAACAGCTGCCCCCTAGACAAAGTGTCGACCCATGGGGTCGACACTTTTCCTGACATAACAAGCTATAAGTAAACACACAATGGGGTAACACTGAAATCATGACACATTAAAGATAACTACATGATGGGAGAAATTAAGTGACTCTACCCCTATTATCACCGATAAACTAAGTAGAAATAGATATGGAGTTACCTTGGGGTCTGTTCATCCAAACAACACATGAATTATCCTTCAACCAACCAAACAAAATAACTTACCATTTTGTTGGTCCATATGCCTGTAAAGATCCACTTGGAAGATTTCCAATGTGGTCTATATGTTCATTCCATTCTATACACCTGTCACAATACACACTAGAAGTTAGTCTTCCACATCATTCAAGTTCTAGTAATTGAAATCTGTCTTTCATAATTCACTCAATTTCACATTTGAGACAGTAAGGTGATTTCATGAATTGGTTTGAATCACTCCATGTCTTCATCTCTCCCTGTGCAACATCCAAGACAATGTCAATCTATTTCAGCACATAATTCATGAATTAAAAAGCATCACATTGAACAATTGCAAGGATATGGGAATGAGCTTCATTCAGCCATGAAGAAATTAAAGCATATCATTCCTCATCCACAAATCACATATGCATTTATTTACATGGAGTACAATCACATGGTATTTAGTTCATCATCAAAATTCCTTAATACAAGGTAGTGCACGGGGTTCAACAATAACAATTCAAGTTTTTAGAATCAATACATGTCACTTGAGAGTGTCACCAAGTGACAAAGAGGCCATTGCATGAATTTACAAGGTTGAATTACCTTAGTTTAGACGATAAGATTGGAAGCCTTCATGCCCTAAGATCACTAACCCCACGAAGGTTAGTACTTCATATTTTGATTTTCATACCTTTGCCTTGAGAATCCATTTATTCCAAGCCTTCCATCTGTAATCCAAAGAAGAATGAAATTCAGTTTACTCATGAGTGTATTTTAAAATCTTCTTGCACAATCCCTGCACAATGTTCACAAAAGGCATTATTAGTAGCTCAGAAATGATATCATCCACATATACTCAAACCACTAAAATATCTTTTACCTGATTTGTCTTGTGAGAGGTGTTTGATCAACCTTGCCTTTTTAACCTGTTCTCAATCAAAAAATGCGGGCTTTTCATACCATGCCTTGGGTACTTGCTTTAGCACGTACAAGAATTTTCACTAGCTTGTGCTTGAGTCGATCCTGGAGGTTATTCAAGTTCTGGTATCCCATCTCCTGGTGGTAATTGAGAATGTTCTCATCATTTTTCATCCTTGCAAGGTATATCTTTAGTTGATTCAAGCCTGACTATGGATGGTCAGCATCACTTGGGCTTGGGGAGTGTAATCTGCATCCAAAGATAAAAATAGATTTGATTTGTCAATTATGATTCAGATTTATTAACAATGGCATGACAAATTATTTTAACAACCAACATCCCCTAGACAGCTCTAGATGTAATGTATGACTCATGTGTGAACCTAAATATTAAGTTCATATGACGAATGTGGTTGCTCCCCCTTAGTGTGTGCATGAATGCAAGATGTTCATTAACGTCTTAATGCCATGTGTAGCCTGTAACTAATTGACTCATAGTACCGGGCGGACAACTTAGATCCGAAGATCACCTCACGCGTAGTGATAGCTTTTAGATAGGCGAAACATGCCCTTCCACATGTCACCATTTGATATACTATGTAGTCAAGGGTGGTGAAGGTAGGAGGATTGCTATGCGTAATGACATGAATTCATAATATTCAACTTATGCATGACAGTACGTGAAAGCTTATGCAAACACAGTATGCAGTGAGATTTATTGACGGTTTTAAAACTCCACTTCAACCAGATGCTATATGAGGATTATATGCACAAGGGTATGCAACTATCTATGGATGGAATGCATGTACAGACTCATGCATGATCACATAACTATTCAGCACATGATAAATCACGACATAACACTTTTAATGGAGAGAGTGAGAGGGATATCACCTGAGAAATCAAATTCAGTTTTTGATTTTTCTTCCAACCTTACTTGAGTCACTTGACTCGTATGCCTTACCTTCTTGATGAAAACAGATGTCAAACTTTCCTTTTCCATGGCACTCATGTAAAACAGATTTCTCAATTTACATTCTTAGGTACCCAAATCATCTTGGGTCCTTATGGGTTAGCAGCATTTTTGGCACGTGACTTCCACTCCTTAACAACATTCAAATCATCATCTTTCACAAGAAAATAATCATGCTTAACATTTCCAGATTTGCCAAAGTGATGGTAGAAGGCACGTGGCATCATCTTCTTTCTTCTCATGGGTTCTACTGATTTGTGTGTGTGAGCATGATGTGTTGAGTAGGAGTTCTTTCTCTTCAACAATAACCAGTAGTGTGAAGTTGTATAACTCATTTTACCACAGTGATTGCAATGCATGGAAGGTTTTGTGGTGAAGGCTCTCTTTGCATTTGTCAAAACAGTTTGATTTTTACATGATCTCAAATCATCATTCTTCATAATAAAATAATCATGCATGATATGTCCAGATTTATCACAGTAAAAACATGAGAGTTTCTTTCTACGTGGTTGTGTGTGTGAGGCAGAAGTATGTTTAACATGCATGGAAGTGCTAGCAGTATTTTTGGATTTTTGATGCAAGTTGATTTTCTTTGTGGATGTATGTGTGTGTGCAACATGATTTTTCTTTTCTCGATTTTCATTTGATGTGCTGGCTATATTTGAATTGTGCACAAAGGATGTATAAACTTTATTTTCAAACTTCTTTTTGTTCACAGGATTATAGCCCGGCCCTTCCCTTTGAAAATTCACTCTCATCCCAAGCAATTTGTTCAAGTTTTCTTGACCATTTACAAATCTAGATAGCGAATCATTCAAGTCAAGAATTTCATATTGAAGAGATGAAATTTACAATTCAGAATTGGCAAGTTCTTCTTCACAAGTAGAAAGACTAACATTCAACATGGCATTGGTAGTCTTAAGGCATTCTACTTCTTGCCTAAGTTCATCCACATTTTCACATTCTCTAACAATCACAGATTTTCCTTTTTCAAGAGTCAACAATCTTTTAAAAATGGCCTTATTCAATTCCTTCAGTTTCTCATTTTCTTTAACAAGCTTTTCATCATGAATCAGTTCATTTATCAAGGTTTGATCATTGGCCAAAGAATTCAGTTTTGCAGTCATCTCCTTGTTTTCATTTCTTAAGGAACATATTTGATTTTTGTGAAATTCAATGTCAAACACATGAACCTCAATCATTTCCTCAGGATGCAAGCATTTTTTACAAGAGGAATTACACTTATTTTGTCCGGCATCCTTTTTCAATTTTTTATTTTCAGATTTTAGTTTCTTGTATTTTTCAGCAAGATCATCATATGCAATCAACAAATCTTCATAACTAACTTCATCTCCATTATCAGAATCAGAATTTACCTTTGAGCTTGATTCAATTTGCTGATCACTCCCTTGATCGCTCGTACCTGCCACAAGGCATTGGTCTTCATGCTCTTCCCGGACTTTGGTTAAGCCATCCAAGATATCCTTTGCAGATCTGCAATGAGAGACAAAAGGAAACTGATTAGAATTGACTGCAGCAGTGAACAGCTTTAAAACCAACCAATTTTGATCATGTTTATGCTTATGATTTTCAGCCCAGATAGCTTTGTCTTTAGGCAATTCACATGGACCACAAGAGACAAGCTTCCATAGCTTAGGGTCGTATGAATTGACTAGACTGAACATTCTTTCTAACCACAAATCGAAATTACAACCATCAAACACTGGTGGAGAATTCAAGGTGTACATAATGGTAGTCATTGATGTGGATCACTCTAGATCGTTAGATCCATGAAATTAGAGCCTTGGCTCTGATACCAATGGAAGTCCCGCGATCAATGACACCCAAGAGGGGGGTGAACTGGGTGTTTACCAATTTTACTAAAACTTTTAGCCTTTTCAAAAGTATTTGATAAAATACTAACTAGGCGATACATATCTATTCAATCACAAGTTGGATTTATCAAAATCTAATTAGTGATGAGATAGATTAGTAAGATGAATAAGAATAAAACCTGAACAACAAAGCACACTAACACTCACGTAGAATGGAGGTAGAAGAAAAGGACCAAACCACACAAATCAAACCAAAGTGCACATCGGTTTTTAAGGTGGTTCGGATGCAACGATGGCAATCCTACGTCCACCCCTCACCAAACCCGGTGAGGCTTCACTCGGTGATAAATCCCCAAACGAAGACAACGCTCCAACCACACACGCAGGATGACGCCTGCACACACACACGGGGACACGCCCCAATACACACACACACACACACACACACACACACACACACACACACACACACACACACACACACACACACACACACACACACACACACACACACACACACACACACACACGGAGATGAGGTCTCCAACACGATCCAACAAATGGATCACCAACATAAACACCCGCTGCCACAAGTGCAGCAAACCACACACACGAGACAGAACGGATCTAAATAGACCCCCACACACACAAACGCAGATCTAGGAAGAGCCACGCACACACACGAATCAAGTACGACACACACACACGACCACCAATCCAACAACGATCCACACACACACAAATATTTCCAGATTATAAAGAACACAAATATAAAGCCCAAAACATAAAAACAATGAAGCACAGTTTAGAAGACTCCTGATTTGGCTTCCACTAAGTGTATGATGTAGAGCTTGGAATGATGCTTCCTGCTTCACTTGAATGGTTTTGGATGGAGCTTGAAAGGCTTGTGTAGGGATGAAGAGATCTTCCACGAGATACTGTTCACGGCTACAGTACAGCTTCTTCTTCCTTGGACAGCTTTCTTGATCTCCTTGATGTTTGCTTGCTTCTCCTCATCCTCTTTGGTTGCTGGCTTCAAATGGAGCTGGAATACCTTCAGATGGATGAAGAAGTTGCTGGACGGAGTACTGTTCACGGAGGGTTGCAGCAGCCTTCTTCTTCCTTTGATAGCTCTCTCCTTTGATCTCCCCTTGGATCTCTTGGATAGTTAGGGTTTCTAACCCTTCTTGTGTGTATTTTATAGACTTGGAATGGTCCATAGACATCCCCTAGACCAGATCCATGTTTTCTGGGTGATTGGGTGTCTTTGGGATTAAATAATTACAATGGAAGAGGCTCTTCTCGAAGTGGAAAATAAAGTCAACTTTTGTTGGCTCGGGGCTGGCGGTCGACCGGAACCTTCTGGCGGTCGACCGCTACTGAGAAACGCTGTAGAAATTTAGTTCCTGGTATTTCCGGTCGACCGCTACTGGGCTGGCGGTCGACCGCCACTGAGAGTCGTGGAGACAGGGAGCTGCTGGCTGGGGCAGTCGACTGCCCCTGGGCTGGCGGTCGACCGCCAGCTGGGCAGACCCCGGGATTCCCCGGGTCAGTCCATTAACCCCGTTAGCTCCGTCGCTTAAGTCCTTTAGCAGCCCGTTCTCATCTGTGGCATCAACCTTGACAGTCTTGAAAGTGTAAACTGAATCTTTGACCTTGGGTTCTCTTGGCTATGCTTCATTGTACATTGACCTTGGCTATGTGAAGTGCCGAATGTGAAGACCTAGTCCCGCAAAGTTGAAGTGTTAGCCCAATGAAATACATCAAATAACAATGACTTTAAGTAGATGTTTATTTCATACATTTGGGGGTTGGATTTCACTTGGTTTTTGCATTAGACTATTTGAGCATTTCTAAATTTTGTTCGGGGGGCTCCGCCCCCGGAAACTCCCGCAAGGGGCGCTGCCCCCTTGACCCCCGCAACCTGACCGGGCAGGTCGATCCCCGCGACCTGACCGTGCAGGTCGATCCGCGGGCAAGGGCGCACGATGGCCAGAAGGGTTTCATGTTTAATGTGCATGAATGAGGTGTATTAAGGAGAGGTATATGAGATACACATGGTGAGATCGATGCTAAGACAAGGTAAGAGTCTCACCAATGGTTGTTGACAGTAAATGACATATACCACCTATTTTGGATTGTAGAGGAGCAGGGTGCTTATCCACACGTTTGGTTCACCAGGTGACTACCATGAGTTTAATCCTGCAAGCATGATAGTCAGGGTTAATACCATGCTTGCTCACATTAAAGAGGTTATGAAACCTCTTGCCTCTTGTAAAACCAACATATGCAAACCAAGGATCAAGACCATGTAACCGTTGCCATTTGCCATCTCAACCATACATAGATAACAAGAGCATGAGCAATCAACCACAAGTTTAGTTATCATCGCTTAATCACATATTAAGTTTAGTTATCATCAAAATCATAACTAAACAATCACAACAATCATCAAAACCATAACTCAACACTGGTTTCACTGAGTAACTGGGGGTACCGGCGTCTGATAAACGTGTACCCTCAATGTCAAAAGTACAAATCATTTTAGTAGTTTTTGATCAGAGGCAGATATAGTAGTTTATGCTTAGTAACTGGGGGTACTTACGTCTAACCCACGTGTACCCTTAATGTCAATGGCATAAATGACACTTGTATGTTCACTGAGTTCTGATTCAAAATCAAAAGTGAAAAAGTATGTTGTAACCCTTCCAGTTCAAATTGTTATGAAGTGTCAACTGTTTAACCTCAATACAAATTTAGGTAACTCTTCTTAATATTCATTGATTCTGAAATCAGTAAGATATAGTCTTGATCTAGTCTATTATGGTTATGTGACTTAGGTTGTTTGCTATAAACGAACGCTATAGCCCTATTTCACAGAGTCAGTGAAATCACTCTACTTTCTATAACTGTTAAACCTGAATGATATCAAGAAAGCACACTGCTTGATTCGTATACCTGAAGCACTGTTCCATAATTTGCTCATATTCTGAACCGTTACTTAGAATGTCGTTCAGTCTTCTTCTTCTTTCCTTGATTCTGTATCATCTTCTCTCTCCTCTATCCTCCGTATTTGATGATGGCAAAGGGGGAAAGTTTATTGTCTCTTTCTTTCTTCCAATGGAGAAGATTGAAATGATTGCGTTCTGATAGCAGAGGGGGAGAGTCTATGCAGTTAGGGGAGAGTTCTTAATGGGGAGAGTCCTTGAGAGTCTAGTCATAAATTCAGGGGGAGCATCTTAATAGAGTTTACATTTACATGCATAATCATCATTGGACTATATATTGGACTATGCTTCATGTCTCATCAAAATACATCATCTTTATGACATTTGTTTGTTGATTGCCATTGGGACTATTAGGGTTGCCATCATCAAAAAGGGGGAGAATGTTGGGTCTCCTCTGAGATGGTATGATGGGGGAGAATGCTGAATCTCCTCTGGATTGATGAGCAGTATGTATACTGTTTTGGGCTGAATTATTTTAAATGATTGGCAACATGATGAATAGTTTTGAGTGATGGCAATAGTCTAGCTTAACCTGGTTGACTAAAGTGTTGACTCTGTCAACTTTATCTTGATATGATGATGTGTGTATTTTGATGAATCTCATCTGTCAGATTTTCATATAAATGTTGTCTACATCTTCATATTTAATCAATGCATAGAATAGAGTCGGTGCAACACTAAATTCACTCTGTATTGAGTCTGTGCATATGTTTCATTTCAACTGAATAAGGTTTGTGCACGTTTGCCTTGTGCTATACAATGTCCGGGCAACATTCAGGTCCATATATATATATATATATATATATATATATATATATATATATATATATATATATATATATATATACTCGGTGCATGTTTGTGTTTGTCAAGCATACAAGAGGTCAGTGCATTTTCTGTCTCGGTACATGTCTTGCCTTAGGTTGTACGAGGTCGGTGTAGTTTTTGATGTTGCACGCTTGCACACAGTCGGTGCATGTTCTGCCTTACATTCATGGGACCTCAGTGCATGTCTCTGTTAGTCCATATCTATGTTAGTGCACCAGTTAAGTCTGTGCAACCTTCGTTGTTGTACACGACTAAGTCCATGCATATGTGCATCTCATGCAAACAAAGTCTGTGCATGCTTGCATCCAAGTGACATCAAGTCGGTGCAATCATCGTTGCTGCATGCGACCAAGTCGGTGCAACAATTGCTGTTGCATGCCATCAAGTCGGAGCAACTATTGCATCGTGCACATAAAGTCTACACACACTTCGTTGGCTTGTCTGTGCATGAGGAGTCTGTAAGTAGTAAGTCTATGCAAGTCAAGGCATGCTGCATAATAAGTCTGTGCATATCTCATATGATGCATAACATATTCTGTGCAACCTTTTTCTCTTGCACTAACAAAGTCTGTGCACGGTTGCCCACGGCAAATCGGGTCAGTGCAACGCTCACACTTTGCACATACATAGTCAGTGCATTCCATGCTTGTGCACACACTATGTCAGTGCACCGTCTGCATCTCGCACACACATACTCTATGCACTTCCACTCTGAGGATATATCAAGTATGTGCACATGTGTGCTGCGCGAACATTAAGTCCGTGCATATGTAATCTAATGCTGATTTGAGTCTGTGCACCTCAGTCCTGACAATATATCAACTCCGTGCAATTCTTTATCTCTTGTATAACTGTCTTAAGCTGACTTCGAGTCTGACACTTTTACAGGATGCTCGTTCGGGGAAGTTGAGAATAGCACGTGATCCAAGAATGGAAGATGTGTCAGGATCGTGACACGTGGAAAGCAGTCGAGCTGGGATGCTGCCACGTGACCTAGAAATGTCAGATCTGGATAAGGCAATGGGCAGGAAACGTGGTGAGCATGCGCCCTACCTCTCTGCTGCTGCCTATAAACAAGAAGATTCTCCTTCAACAGAAGACTGACTGTGAAAAGAAATTTGAAGCGAAAAGAGGAGAAGGACTGAAGCAGAGAGAGCAAGAGCCAGCACGATCTAGAAAGAAGAAGAGAGAGAGCTTTGAGAGGAGAGATTTGAGAGTGCTGTTTGAGAGAGTTCTGTCATCAGTCTCTTGGTTCAGAACCAGAGCTGATTTGCTCACTGTTTGAGCTACATTTCCATCTGAGTTTTGATTCTTCGTTTGTTTCTTTTGTTTTCTTCGAAACTCTTGTTCCGTCAAGCTATGAGTCAGCAGTAGCAGAGGAGAATTCCTCTGGACAGGTTAAGCTGTAGGTCTCAGCGGAGCAGAGGAGGATTCCTCTGGACAGCAAGCTGTAACGCTCAGCGGTTTGTAGGGATTCGTCCCCGAAGCTGTGGATCAGCGGCAAGCTGTGAGTCAGCAGTGAAGCCACACTCTGGTTTGAGTGTGGGGTGGACGTAGACCTCTGGATTGAGGTTGAACCACCTAAAAAACTCCTTGTCTACTGTGTGGTTGCTTTGTGATTTGTGTATATCTTTGAATTCCGTTCATCGCTCGGTAGATGGTTGTTTAGGATCGCTTAAGGGTCGATCTACTTAATTAGCTTCTTTGGTTGCGATTGAGTGCTTTCAGACTGTCCTGCAGTAGCTTGTTTTAATTCCGCACTATTAGCTGCTGTGGTAAGTTTTATTGGGTGATTGATCTATTCACCCCCCTCTAGATCACTCTTCACCGAGGTTGGACCCGGAGGTTTCCAAGGGTATGGCTGACTTGGGGAGGACCCCTAAGGGCCTGGGGTTGCCCAAATTCATGGGCGGTCAGCACGCCGAGGGCGTGGGTAAATTGGTCTCGCTCACAACTCACCCGCGGTGGACACTCACATAGTAGCAATTTGAGTCCGAGCACTCCTCACCGACCGACGGCACACTAGAAGCGATACTAATCAAGCACAAATAATCTAGCATAGGAGTGTGGTTAGGAGCTCACCTGATCAGCGTGAAGACGTCCATCCAGGCCGGAGACGATGGCGAGCGGGGAAGCAGGGGCTTGCCCGCACGATGTGCCGGTGAAGCTTCCACCTGAAATTTTAATTAACATGCACTACGCCCCTTGCAAGGGGGTGGGACTAGGGGTGGGGATTAGCTTTACAACCAAAATGTACCTCCACATAGGGAGGGGCAGTCAGCCGGCCAGGTGGGGTGGGGAAAACTACGCTAGAATCCGAAGCGGAAGAAGATCGTCAGTTCTATCCACTCTCTGGAACAGCGGACAGATGGTCAGTGTTGGCGCCGTCGTGGACTCCTCCGAATTTGGTTTGTGACAAAACAAGTGGAAAAATCTCCGGGGTTGGCCCAGGAGGACGTCCAATTTTTGAGGGAATTTCTGAATGACAGCGATGGTCGGGGCAGAGTCGTGAATAGGGACACTGTCTTCTGGTTCTGGCAGCTTATGCACCACTACAGCAGGAAGGCGAGGCCACCACGGACGCTCCCGAGCTCTGATTCAGGCGTGGCAGGAGTCATTGGATTCTTGGTCGAAACCTCTTCGAACAGAGACCCACAGGGATGTTGGAGGAGGTCAGAGTTGATGGCGAGGACCTGAACAGTGGTCGGGTGTCAGATCAATTCCAGTGGGAACAGATCAGCGCACCCGAGGGAGAAAAATGAGAACTCACATCTCCGGACGCCAAACGGAGTGCCGCTTCTTGGGACTGGAAGGAGACTCGTCGTAGAAGCCCTCAGCCAAGTTTCGCTTCCAGAACTTCAAGAGGATGGCCGTGGGAGCAACTGCAAGCTGCTTTAGGTTGACTGTCAGGAAGAGGATGCGCAGTCTGGCGATGAAGACTCCTTCGGGCAGTCGCGAGATCAGATGAAGGCGAGACCACCACCGTTGCAAAGAGGACTGGGAGATGCTTTCGATGGTACCTTTTGTGCTTCCAGAGGCTCCAGGATGAAGGCGTGGCTGGCTCTGCAACCTGATGCAACTCTGTTGCTGCTACTGTCTCTGGTGACAGCAAGATAAGGTGGGAAATGGGCTAGATGGGAGGGGAAATGGGGTGGATGGGCGTGGGGGCGACCCCATGCTGTGAGGGGGTCTGGGAGGGGGCGAACCAAGGTGAGGGAGGGGGAGAATGGGGGTTGGAAGAGGGTCTAGTAGGTGGGGGGAGAGGGAGCTACGAATTTGGTGTTGGGAGGGAGATAGGGAAGGAGTATTTGAAAATGGGTTTAATGGTGAGATTAATTTCTAGCCTTGGGGATGGGAAAAGGTGTGTGGGGAAGGGAAAGGGTGCTAGGGGAGTGGGGAATTCTCCATTGGGAGATGAGAGAGGTGCTTGGGGAAGGGGAGTGGGTGGGTGGTGGTTGGAGGGTGGCTTGGGGAGTGGTGGATTCCACCTTGGGAAGGAGGGGAATTAAATGGGTGATTTGGGGAAGGGGAAGGGGGTTTTTGTTAGGGTGCTAGGCCCGGATACAGAGGGGGGGGTGAATGTATCCTGCTACGAATAATGCCCAATTTAAAAAATCAGATGCTAAGCAAGTTCCGGAGTTAAGCTAATTCGATTAGACAAAATAACAAGCAGGTGGAGCGAGCCTATCCAAGCATCTAGCGGAAGCAAATCAAGCAATCTGATGAACCAGTTGAAAATCCTTTTAAACAAAAGAGCAAATATGTAACTGGCCCCCAAATAACCAACTAGCGGAAGCAGCACAAATGAGAATAAGAAATCTCAAGACAATCTGTGAAGGATGGTAGGAGATATGGAAGAACACACTACAAGCAAACCACTGCTCAAAGATTTTAAGGTGGTTCGGTCCTCCAGACCTACATCCACCCCTCACTCCCAACCGGAGTGAGGCTTCACTAGCAAATGCTAGAACCAAGCAGACTCAGTCTGCAAACAGTTGCTGCCACACAGCTTGACCAGGGGAACAGCCTCCCCTCTTCCTCCAAGCCGGAGGGACACCCCAAGTGACTCCCAGCCACTTGGAAACCAGAGACCGAAGTCTCTCTTCCTCCAGACCAGGAGGGAACCAACCAGTGACTTCCAGTCACCAGCAAACCAGAGGTCGAAGACCTCTCTTCCTCCCAACCGGAGGGACCCCTGGACTTGCAACCCACAAGCCCAGAACCGGAGACAAGTCTCCCTTCTCCTGAATCCACAGGAGGAACCCGATCCCCAGCAGGGCAATCGGAAGAACAAGATAACCAAATGAAAACGGAGAAACAAAAACATGAAATGAAAATAACTTCAACAAACAGAAAGCTGAAAGATGAAATGCACAATATGGCTCTCAACAGAGCTGACTGGCTTGGATCTGATCCACGGTCCAGTGAAGATAGATCTTCAGATGAAGCTTCCTATCTCTCGTTCTCTCTTCTTCTTTCTCTTCCTTTTCTTCTCTGCTTCCTTCTCTCACTCGCGAGCTCTCTCTCTTTCTCTTTTTACTTCTGCTGCTTCTCTCACTCTGCCACTCTTCTTTTTCTTCTTCTACTCTATTCTCTTTATTGTGGAGGCACTCTCTGCTCTTCTATTTCTCGGCTTCTCTCTTCTATCTCTTCTTCCTCTCTTTTCCTTCTTTTTCTCTTTTTCTGGATCGAAGGGCTTTCTGCTCTTCAGGCTTCTGCTTCGATCAGTCTTCTTTAGTGGAAGAAGACTAGTATATATAGTAGCAGCAGCAACACACTGGCGCGTGTGGCTTCCACGTTTCCAGCCCTAGAAATTCGGACCACGTGGCAGCTTCCTGGTTCACGAGCCAGGCACCTCGGATCACGTGCCCTACAATTCAAGGACATTCGTTCAGTAAAACTCAAGACTGCTGCGTTGACTCTATCAGCCCATGGCGTTGACGCATCGATGATCCAGTGATCAAGTCTTTAGCAGATGGGCGTGCTGCGTCGACGCCGCTCCTCTGCTGCGTTGACGCATCGGTGTGTACTAGCAGCTAAAAGGTGTCGTTCCATCAACCTGCTGCGTCGACCCAACGAGCTGCAGCGTCGACGCTGCCAAGGTACTCCAGAGGTTGCAAGGAGTTACTTGAACTGCTGCGTCCACACTGCCAGTGGGTGGTGTTGACGCATCTGAGTAACCCAGTAACCCATTGGTTCTCTTTTTGTAACTGCTGCGTCGACGCTACTTGCTCAATGCGTTGACGCACCAGAATAATCCAGGAGCTTCTTTCTTGATTTGCTGTGTCCACGTGTCAGCCTCTCAGCCAGCTTCAGCACACGTGTCACAATCCTGTCTGCCCTTCCAGCCTCGAATCACGTGCCCTCCATAAGCTTCACGATCAGAACACCTGTCAGACAGAGTATCGGATAAGTCATCAGTTTAAGTGAAGAACTCTGTGTAGACTTGTAAAGACGATCATGCTGTATAGACTAAGTGTGTACAGTGTGAGGGAGTGTATAGACTTAGTTAGAAGGAGCCCGATGTACAGACTTGCCTATGCGAAGCCACTGTACAGACATTGAAAACGTGAAGCCAAAGTGTAGACTTCACGCTGTACAGACTTGAGGCTTTGATGAACGAAGGTTCAGTGTAGAGTTGGAATGTTAGGCCCAATGTATAGACTTTATGATATGAAGCCAATGTCCAGACTTGAAGAGAAAACAAATGTATGGACTTTGACGGAGTGAGACAATGTTCAGACTTTGAAGCCCAAAGGCGATGAACAGTGAATCAGTGTATAGACTTCAAAGTTCACTGAAGGATGTTCAGACTTTGTTCCACCGACCAGAGTATTGACTTTGCAAGCGTGAGACGCTGAATGAGACGGTGGCTGAGACGAACGCTGTATAGACTTTGAAATCTGAATCGACAGAGCAGGCTGTACAGACTTTGAGAGTCTTGAAGGATGTACAGACTTTGAGGGCTTTGATGGCCAATGTACAGACTTGTTCGAATGTCTAGACTTTGCATGAACAGTCGATGTGTAGGCTTGAAGAACTGAAGCCCACGTTGTATAGACATGACCTAACAGTCCAGTGTATAGACTTGAATAGCTGAAAGCTACAGTGAGAGAGTGTATACACTTGACCAGATCAAGGGCAATTCGAGTGTACAGACCTCATGCCATGAGACGCTGAGAGAGACAGTCCAATGTACAGACTTATGAAGACTGATGCATGAACAGTAATGCATAGACTTAGGAGCATGAAGGCCAATGTGTAGACATCAACTATCAAGACGCTAAGGAAGACGGACAATGTACAGACTTCCTGTAACAGTCTGATGTACAGACTTCATGAAGCTAGACCAGCGGCTGTACAGACTTTGAAGGAGGACAAATGTATGGACTTGGTGACGTGAAAGCGATGTACACACTTATAGCGTTGACGCTAATGTCTTGAGAATGCTCACAGCGTTGACGCTGCATGAGACGTAGGCTGTACAGACTTAGCATGTGAAGACTGATGTGCATACTTGCTGAGTTGACGCTGCAGCCCAATGAGTTGACGCTGCAACGTATATTCTTGATGATCAACTGATGATGTATAGACTTCATCAAATGAAGAAACTGAACTGAAGCGTCGACGCATCAGCTCAAGGAGTTGACGCACTACTGTATGGACAGATACAAAAATGACCAAGGGGTCGACGCATCGGCACACTGAGTTGACGCACTGCAGTGACAACTGTGCAGACAGAGTGTAGCAATGAATGCTTTATGCATCAGTTAACATGACTGAACATCAAAATATATTAAACTAAACTGAGCAGCAAGATGACTGAACATTTGATTAACTCACATCAACAACCAATCATCAAAACCAAATCAATCATCAAAACAGAACATCAATGCATGGTGACTCACAGTGTATGACTCACATCAAAACCAATCATCAAAACCACAGAGGCACAACAATCTCCCCCTTTTTGATGATGGCAACTCTACACAGTGAGTCAATCTGATGGTGAGTCAATCTGATGCTGATGACTCAAACTATTCTCCCCCTTTGACTTCATCAAAAAGAAAATAGTTTGAGAAATTATAGCATGTATAAAAATTCAGACAATTTCTCCCCCTTTAGGAGTTTCAGCAAAAGCATGAGTTAGAGATACTCAAAATGAACCTGCATGCACTTATTGAATGATATACTCCCTCTTTGGCAAACAATCTCCCCCTTTGGTATAATCAAAATAAACCATGGGAAGGGGTGAATGCAGATGCAGATACCAGAATGCAAGAACATAATTCTCCCCCTTTAAGAGTTTCTATGCAGCATGATGCATAAGACATGGAAGCTCCCCCTCAATAAGTGGAATCTTATGAGATGGATGAGAAGGAGACCACAGGGGCAAACAAGGAGAAGTTCAGGTCAATGAACCAAGGACAATAAGCAGAAAAGGTTCAAATAAGCAGATTTACAAATAAGCTCCAAACAGAAATAATTCAGCAAGATTTTCAAGGAGATATCAATCTCATAAATCCAAAACATAATTTTTCAAAGTCTTCCATTATAAGGGCTTATGAATGAGCTTTATTGAACAGCATGGTTTAAACATGATGTATGTAGAGTTTATCAATAAAATTCTGTATTGATATCTAAAACCATGTTTTAATAAAAATGAACCAAGCCCTCATATTTATCTTGATTGTCCTCCCTTTGTCTTACACAATCAAATTTATTGCCTTCTTTTAGAATTACATGCACTAGTATTGAGATTAAGCAATTATGAAGTCATATTATTTTGTCTAGGGTTGTAGCAATTTGATTTTAGCATCAATATTCAGATATTTCAATTTGTTCAACAATTTTCCATGCTACAAATTTTACGAGCACTCTAGTTCAGTGCACACATTGTAACTAGAGGATATACCTTGATCAGAGGCCAATATCCCTAAGCCCTTAGTGTGACTAACTGTCATGCTTTATGTGAACAGAGTTAGCATTTACACATCATGACACACTACAACTCATTTTTTAATGAGTGAGTTGTATTTCTCAGTGTGCATGCCATTGCTCTGCCTGATTTTCAATAAATTTTATGCAGAGTTAACTAAGGCACCTCATGACACAGTCCTTTGGACATGTGTTTCTCAGTGACCAATGTCATTGCTCTGACAGATATTACCCTTTAGACATTTCAGAAAAATTCATTTGCTTCAAATCAATAATAGTTTCATGTACTTAATCAGTTGAAGTCATGTATTCAAAAGTGCAGATTTCAGAAGTTTTCACAAGACACAACATGAAACAGATGGTTAAGGTTTATTAAACATGCTTCAGATATTTTAAAGAGATTTTAAAGCCAAACTCATTGAGTACATTAAACTTAAACCACATGAGTTATTTCAGTCATTCATAAAAATGTATAATAGAAGATTTCTAGTTCAAGAATTTTCAGATTTATGATCGAGATAGTCCCATTGAAATCTTCATGACAGACTGATAGAATTCTGAAGCCAAATGATACCAATTGATAGGAGAAATACCAATTGTTAAGAGAGATTGTGAAGCTCAAAGTTTTCAAAATATGATTAAGGTTTGTCAACAAAATCAATAAGAAAGGATATGCAATGAGTTCTGACACATGTATGCATTTGACAACCTATATGCAATGCATTGACTCCCCCTCACAATATGCATTCAAACTCTCTCTTTGGCATTTTCAATATAAGGAAATGCAATGCACTATATGTATGCAGGGACATGCAAAGACTCAACATTGAATGATATGCAAGGATATGCATCTAACTCCCCCTGAAAACATGCAATGTTTGCACTGAAAACTGAACATATGATTCCAAATGATATTGTGACTTGTGCACAATCAGACTGTCCTATCAGCAAAGTGACCCATGGTACTAGGCGGAGCACTTGGTCTAAAAGACCACCTCACACATAGTAAGAACCTCCAGACAGACTTCCCTGCCTTTTGGTACCTTACCATTTATATACCATTGAGGTCATGCATAATTATTCAACATGCAGTCCTATATGCAATTCAGAATTTCAGTGAGCTATTGCAACATACAAGTTTCAAGTCACACTCATATGCAGTTCAGATTTTTCAGAAAATTTGAAATGCAATTTGTTTTCAGAGTCTATGCATAACACAATTATCAAGCAATTGAAATTAGCCTATGTATGCATCAGATACAGACAACCCTTCTTAATCTGATATTTGCACAGAACTCTCTGCAAATGCATGATCAGAAAATAATGCACATGGCAAATGATGAATGAAAATGCAAAAACAGATTTAACTTGCTATGCATTAAAACTAAAAACAAGAAGAGCAGGAAGTTTACCTGAAAAGTTCAGTATGGGATTTTCTTCTTGAGTGCCTTGGATCATTACCCCTTTTTATTTCAGTCCCAAGGCACACCTGCATAGCAATGTTATTTTGCACAAACAGGTGCCCAAGAAGTCTTGGGTCCTGACATGACAGTATTACTCCTAGCAGGTTTTCTCAACAATTTTCGTGCATGAAGGTCATCAGATTTCATCAAATTGCAATTATACATTGAGTGACCAATTTGTCCACAGCAATGGCATGAATTAGCAGATTTCAAATTCCTCTTATGCACATTTCTGTTGTCATGAAGTTCATTTGCAGAGAGAGAGTTCTGTTTACTATAATGATAGTAAGATGCACCAGATTTCGGATTTAATCTATGCACATTCTTGTTAGCATGAAATCCATGTGTACATGCATGAGATTTTCTGTTAACAGAATAAGAATTCTGTTTACCAAAACCAGTTTGGTTTTGATATCCTGCCAGCCAACAGGTTGCAGCCCTGTGACCTGGCTTCCCATAGTTATAACATGAAAGTTTTGCAAATTGTCTTACAGGGAATTTAGCATGTTTGAGATTCACATTTCTACCCTGAATATGCCAACAGTCCTTGACTGTATGGCCATGCTTTCTACAGTGAGAGCAATAAGAGGCATTCTTTTTAAAATTGAGTTCATTATTGCCATAGCCTCCTTGGGCATGCCAACAATCAATGGCCCTGTGGCCATCCTTTCCACATTCAAAGCATGAAATAGAATTTCTTTCAAAAAAGCCTGACCAGCATTCAGAGGCCCTGTGACCCCTTTTGTTGCAATTAAAACAGATGATATGCTGGTTCATTGAAACAGATTTATTTTTATTAAAAACATGTTGGTTTGCAGGGAATTTAGCATGATATGAATAAAAGGTTTTCTTACCACTAGCAAACCAGCAATGAGCAATTGAGTGTCCTAATTTGCCACAATTAGAACATGTGACACTCCTTTTCTGAGGTGAGGGATTTTTATCATGAGACCTCCTAGCATTCTTATCATCCTTCTCCATCAACTTACACTCATGCATCAGATGTCCAACTTTATGACAGTAATGACAGATAATCTTCCTTTTAGATGCATGTGAGTGTGTGTGAGGACTGTGATCAGCAAACACTGATGAACCCTTTTCATTTATTTTCTGATTTACAGTCCTTTTCTGATTTTTATCCTCTTTTCCTGTTTTCTTAGCCTTGTACTGACTTGGAGATGAAGTGGAAGGCTTTTCCTGTTCAGAAGATTTAATGAAAACATTTTTCAGTTTGGATCCATCAACCTTTTTCAACTTTTCAGTTTGTTTCTGATTCTTCTGAACATTTGGTTGTTTATTTTCTGAGGTTGTGGCTATATCAGATGCTTTGATAAAGGATGTCGTCAGCTTGTTTTCAAAAGCCTTTTTATTGACATTGTTGTAGCCTAACCCTTCCTTTTTGACATTTACTTTTGTTCCTAGCAATTTGTTCAGATTATCTTGCCCACAAACAAATTTAGACAAAGAGTTTTTTAAGTCTTGAATTTCATTTTCTAGTGAGGAAATGTGTAACTCATAACTGGCAATCTCTTGCTCACTGCAGTTCATAGCTTCATTCAAAACTTTGTTAGCAGTTTTATACTTCTCAATTTCATTTTCCAGATTGCTCAGTTTATCAGAATCTTCAATACAAACAGTTTTTCCTCTTTCCAAAACTAGAAGTCTCTCTGACATAGTGGAGTTCAGCATTTTTAATTTCTCATTTTCTTCCTTAAGCTTGTCATTTTGAATTAACTCATTTATCAAGATCTGATCATCTGAGTTAGTTTCAAGTTTTCTTCCAGCCTTGAATTCCTTCAAATCTTTTTCCTTCTTTTCAATGTTTTTCTGTAATTCCACATTCACAGATTTGATGGCTTCAAGTTTTTCAGCAAACAAGTTCTTCTCCTGCTCAAGTTTCTCAGATTTTTTATCATTTTTATTAGTAGATATTCTCAGAGAATCATTTTCAGATTTCAGCTTGTTTAAATCTGAGTTTACACTTTCAAAGTTTTTCAGCAATTTTTCATACTGGTCATGATAGTTAACAACAGTCTGATTATCATTATCTGAGTTCAATTTTTCTTTGAGTTCAGATATCACATTTATATGATCTTGATTTTCAGTTTTCAATAATGAAACTTGTTTCTTCAGTATTTGAAAGTCAGACATACAAGCATCATGAATATTTTTCAATTCAACACAATTTCTACAAGGAGAGCTTGAACTATCTAAACCAGTACCCTTCTTCAATTTTTTATACTGTTTTCTTAACAGTTCATGAGATTCAAATAATTCAGCATATGCATTCTCCCAATCTTCTAGAGAGAAATTCTCGAAGAGATTTACCTCATCATCATCTTCTTCAGTTTGATTGCTGCCTTGATCGCTTCTGTTGGCCATCATGCAGCTTGTTTGATTTCCTTTCCCGGCTCTCTTCATCATCTCCAACATATCCCTTGCAGATCTGCAATCAAGGAAACATGAGTGAAAAGCTTTGTCAGTGGCTGCTTTCATCAGATTTATAGCTGTCTGATTCTCCTCATACATTGATTCGTGACTGTCAGTCCATTTGGACCTTTTCTTTGGCAGTTCATGAGGACCATGTGAAATTACTTTCCACAGGTCTGGATCAACAGATTTAACATAAGCACGTAAAGCACTGTGCCACTGGTTGAAATCAGAACCACTAAAGACGGGTGGACAAGCCATTGAACAGATAGCCGATAGATTCAATGCAACAGAATATTGATGCACTAAAATAAATTAGCACCTAAGACTGCAAGATCGAATCTGCAGGTCGCTGGACCTTGTATGCAGACACTTGCTCTGATACCAACTGTTAGGGTGCTAGGCCCGGATATAGAGGGGGGGGGTGAATGTATCCGCTACGAATAATGCCCAATTTAAAAAATCAGATGCTAAGCAAGTTCCGGAGTTAAGCTAATTCGATTAGACAAAATAACAAGCAGGTGGAGCGAGCCTATCCAAGCATCTAGCGGAAGCAAATCAAGCAATCTGATGAACCAGTTGAAAATCCTTTTAAACAAAAGAGCAAATATGTAACTGGCCCCCAAATAACCAACTAGCGGAAGCAGCACAAATGAGAATAAGAAATCTCAAGACAATCTGTGAAGGATGGTAGGAGATATGGAAGAACACACTACAAGCAAACCACTGCTCAAAGATTTTAAGGTGGTTCGGTCCTCCAGACCTACATCCACCCCTCACTCCCAACCGGAGTGAGGCTTCACTAGCAAATGCTAGAACCAAGCAGACTCAGTCTGCAAACAGTTGCTGCCACACAGCTTGACCAGGGGAACAGCCTCCCCTCTTCCTCCAAGCCGGAGGGACACCCCAAGTGACTCCCAGCCACTTGGAAACCAGAGACCGAAGTCTCTCTTCCTCCAGACCAGGAGGGAACCAACCAGTGACTTCCAGTCACCAGCAAACCAGAGGTCGAAGACCTCTCTTCCTCCCAACCGGAGGGACCCCTGGACTTGCAACCCACAAGCCCAGAACCGGAGACAAGTCTCCCTTCTCCTGAATCCACAGGAGGAACCCGATCCCCAGCAGGGCAATCGGAAGAACAAGATAACCAAATGAAAACGAGAAACAAAAACATGAAATGAAAATAACTTCAGCAAACAGAAAGCTGAAAGATGAAATGCACAATATGGCTCTCAACAGAGCTGACTGGCCTGGATCTGATCCACGGTCCAGTGAAGATAGATCTTCAGATGAAGCTTCCTATCTCTCGTTCTCTCTTCTTCTTTCTCTTCCTTTTCTTCTCTGCTTCCTTCTCTCACTCGCGAGCTCTCTCTCTTTCTCTTTTTACTTCTGCTGCTTCTCTCACTCTGCCACTCTTCTTTTTCTTCTTCTACTCTATTCTCTGTATCGTGGAGGCACTCTCTGCTCTTCTATTTCTCGGCTTCTCTCTTCTATCTCTTCTTCCTCTCTTTTCCTTCTTTTTCTCTTTTTCTGGATCGAAGGGCTTTCTGCTCTTCAGGCTTCTGCTTCGATCAGTCTTCTTTAGTGGAAGAAGACTAGTATATATAGTAGCAGCAGCAACACACTGGCGCGTGTGGCTTCCACGTTTCCAGCCCTAGAAATTCGGACCACGTGGCAGCTTCCTAGTTCACGAGCCAGGCACCTCGGATCACGTGCCCTACAATTCAAGGACATTCGTTCAGTAAAACTCAAGACTGCTGCGTTGACTCTATCAGCCCATGGCGTTGACGCATCGATGATCCAGTGATCAAGTCTTTAGCAGATGGGCGTGCTGCGTCGACGCCGCTCCTCTGCTGCGTTGACGCATCGGTGTGTACTAGCAGCTAAAAGGTGTCGTTCCATCAACCTGCTGCGTCGACCCAACGAGCTGCAGCGTCGACGCTGCCAAGGTACTCCAGAGGTTGCAAGGAGTTACTTGAACTGCTGCGTCCACACTGCCAGTGGGTGGTGTTGACGCATCTGAGTAACCCAGTAACCCATTGGTTCTCTTTTTGTAACTGCTGCGTCGACGCTACTTGCTCAATGCGTTGACGCACCAGAATAATCCAGGAGCTTCTTTCTTGATTTGTTGTGTCCACGTGTCAGCCTCTCAGCCAGCTTCAGCACACTTGTCACAATCCTGTCTGCCCTTCCAGCCTCGAATCACATGCCCTCCATAAGCTTCACGATCAGAACACCTGTCAGATAGAGTATCGGATAAGTCATCAGTTTAAGTGAAGAACTCTGTGTAGACTTGTAAAGGCGATCATGCTGTATAGACTAAGTGTGTACAGTGTGAGGGAGTGTATAGACTTAGTTAGAAGGAGCCCGATGTACAGACTTGCCTATGCGAAGCCACTGTACAGACATTGAAAACGTGAAGCCAAAGTGTAGACTTCACGCTGTACAGACTTGAGGCTTTGATGAACGAAGGTTCAGTGTAGAGTTGGAATGTTAGGCCCAATGTATAGACTTTATGATATGAAGCCAATGTCCAAACTTGAAGAGAAAACAAATGTATGGACTTTGACGGAGTGAGACAATGTTCAGACTTTGAAGCCCAAAGGCGATGAACAGTGAATCAGTGTATAGACTTCAAAGTTCACTGAAGGATGTTCAGACTTTGTTCCACCGACCAGAGTATTGACTTTGCAAGCGTGAGACGCTGAATGAGACGGTGGCTGAGACGAACGCTGTATAGACTTTGAAATCTGAATCGACAGAGCAGGCTGTACAGACTTTGAGAGTCTTGAAGGAGGTACAGACTTTGAGGGCTTTGATGGCCAATGTACAGACTTGTTCGAATGTCTAGACTTTGCATGAACAGTCGATGTGTAGGCTTGAAGAACTGAAGCCCACGTTGTATAGACATGACCTAACAGTCCAGTGTATAGACTTGAATAGCTGAAAGCTACAGTGAGAGAGTGTATACACTTGACCAGATCAAGGGCAATTCGAGTGTACAGACCTCATGCCATGAGACGCTGAGAGAGACAGTCCAATGTACAGACTTATGAAGACTGATGCATGAACAGTAATGCATATACTTAGGAGCATGAGGCCAATGTATAGACATCAACTATCAAGACGCTAAGGAAGACGGACAATGTACAGACTTCCTGTAACAGTCTGATGTACAGACTTCATGAGCTAGACCAGCGGCTGTACAGACTTTGAAGGAGGACAAATGTATGGACTTGGTGACGTGAAAGCGATGTACACACTTATAGCGTTGACGCTAATGTCTTGAGAATGCTCACAGCGTTGACGCTGCATGAGACGTAGGCTGTACAGACTTAGCATGTGAAGACTGATGTGCATACTTGCTGAGTTGACGCTGCAGCCCAATGAGTTGACGCTGCAACGTATATTCTTGATGATCAACTGATGATGTATAGACTTCATCAAATGAAGAAACTGAACTGAAGAGTCGACGCATCAGCTTAAGGAGTTGACGCACTACTGTATGGACAGATACAAAAATGACCAAGGGGTCGACGCATCGGCACACTGAGTTGACGCACTACAGTGACAACTGTGCAGACAGAGTGTAGCAATGAATGCTTTATGCATCAGTTAACATGACTGAACATCAAAATATATTAAACTAAACTGAGTAGCAAGATGACTGAACATTTGATTAACTCACATCAACAACCAATCATCAAAACCAAATCAATCATCAAAACAGAACATCAATGTATGGTGACTCACAGTGTATGACTCACATCAAAACCAATCATCAAAACCACAGAGGCACAACAGTTTTAATGAAGAGAGACTGGGGAGGAGAGAGAAGAAATTTTGAATTTGGGGGTGGGGAAGAGAGAGAAAGGGTCGTCCCCTTCTAGAGAGAGAGAAGAGAGAGGGGGGAGAGGGGGAGAAGGGAGCTTCTCACTCCAAGAAAATCACTCAAATTTTTGAAAATATTTCTATTGCAATTGAACATCAAGAGTTACAAATGATAGAGGGGAGGGGGCTATTTATAGACTTACATAGTTCCTATGACCAGAATACCCCTGAACAAATGACCCAATGACTCATCTGCCCAAGGGAGGGCGCCCCTGTGCCTAGCCCATAGAATTGAGCCCAATAACCAACTAATCAACCCTATGACACTTAACTTAGGTAGATGACTCATTAACGTAGGTACATAACTCAAATGAAAGGAAAATTACATAGTTTATGACTCGAATAAATATGAAAATTACATGACTCGACTCAGAAAAAAGTGACGGACACCATGGAGTACTGCTAGTGAACATCAGGAGCCTCGAAAAATGTAGAAGGGTCAGGGATGTCCCCATCACTTTCAATGAGGAAGCATATCATTTACATTTATTGAAACAAGCTCTGATTTGGCTCTCTATACCTGTATTTGGAGAATTAGTTAAGGCTTAATTTGACTGAATTGGGAAGTTTATTTCTTGACTGAACTTTGAGTGATTGGACTGTATTTGGAACCTTTGGACTGATCTTGATATCAAGGTGTGAAATAAAACTCATGTGTAGCTTGATTGAAACATATTTGAGGTGTAAGGCATGTGTAGAAAATGGGAATCCTTGAGTTGAAAGTGACATGGTTAGATAACTAATCAAATTAGTTTGACTTGCTATGAAGAGCTCATGAAGTCCATGTGTGATTTAATTAAACTCAATTTGCTCTACATGCCTTGGATTGTATCTGAATTTAATGTGAGCTTGTGCATTGAATTGGCTGGAAGTATGTGAATCAAAATACTTGTATGTGGTTCCATTTCAATATAAGAACATGCATTTGGATGAAGCTATGACAATGTGACTGTGGATTTGTTTACATTGCTTGAAGATTGATATGAAATTGAGTCACTAAATGTTGGAGGTTTAAATTACCTATCGTCCACTGAAACCATGGTATGAGTTTATGTTTAAATGAATTTCCATGTGCCTTGATTGGGTTTGATTCATTTATAATATTTTTGGGCTTTATTTCACTGCATAAGGCCATATTTTGTTTCTACACTGCAAGAGTCGACTCCTTGAGTCGACTCTTGGTGCTCTGGAGTCTGCTGCTCACGCAGGCAGAGTGTTCTCTGAAAAGTGTCGACTCAAAGAGTCGACACTTTCAGGTAAGTGGTGTTTTCATCGCAAAACAGAACCTCTAGCTAAAAGAGTCGACTCTTTCAACCTGGGTCTTATTTTTTTTAAGCGGGATAGAATGGCTTGAAGAGAGTGTTGACTCCTTCAGTCGACACTTCTTCTGGGCGACCCGAGTCAGGTTTGCCATTTTGGTTTCGAACTTTCGTTTTCTTGGTCCATCTTGCTTGGCTTTTTACCATATTACCCTTAGGGTTTCTCCCATCTATTGAGTGTTATTTGAAGGGTTTTTAGAGGTGCTTTGTGGTCTTTTTTCTGCTATTTTTCCTTGTGTATATACAACCTACGATCTCCATCATAGGACACACTCCTTTAGCTAATATTGTTCTATTTATTGCAGGAGAGGGAGAAAGGAGCTCGAGAGGACTTTAACGCTAGATCTGATCTACTTCTGACGAGATTTGGAGCTCGTTGATGAAGAAGGTAGCAAGCGGAATGAAGTAAGGAGTCTGATGATGTCTATATCACGAGCATCCATCTACATCGACTTGGAGATTTGGGGAGTGTGCAAAGGGGAAAATCTTTACATATGCTCCTAACTTATTTGAGATGTTTTCCATGTTCTATCTTTAGTTTGGATGTCATTGAGATTTCTCTTGGCCTTTTGAACATCTTATAATGGCAATATACAAGCGCTGCGATTTTCATTCTTTGGAATAGAGGTGGGCTTAACGTTTTCATTTGCTGTAGGAAAGAAGGAGAGGGGCAACACCACTACCTGGAGGAGGAAGAGGAAGGAGAGGAGGATGCCAGTAACAAGCATTCTTCGCCGATCTGAATCAGTTGGAAGCAAGGTTACTGAACCATTCTCCCTGGGGCGTCTTCTACGAGCTTGAGCAGCTTCCACTCTGCGGACAAATATTTCCAGCGCACCCATCCATCTCATCTACGGGTTTTATTGCAGATTGAGGGTGGTTTCTTCTTCTCTCATTTCCATCCTTTTTATCTGAACAGAGATTCATATTGTGGGTTCTTATTGTATATCCTTTCTTTTCATCAAACTTGATATATTATCGTTTGTGGGCAGGGTTGCGTCTCCGTGTGTTTGGTTTTATTGCGGGGCAAGGTTCCCCGAGTTTGTGTGTAGACGGAGTTGTGTCTCCATGTGGGTTTTGTGTCCAGGGTGTGTTCCCGGGCTGTGTGAGAGTGAGTGCTGCGGTGGCAGCATTTTGGGGCTAGGCCCCGTGTGTGTATTGCTGCGGAAGCAGCGTGTGTGGTGTTGGGGCTCGTCCCCGTGTTGCTATATCTCGTAGCATGTAGTGAAGCCTCACTAGGTTTTGGTGAGGGGTGGACGTAGGGAGCCCGTCGTGGTCCCGAACCACCTAAAAATCTAAGTGTTCCGTGTGGATGCTTGTGTGATTGTCCATTCCCTCTATCATCATTCACAGGTCAATTATATTGGTTTTTATTCACTGCACCATCGCACATCGCTTCATCCGCTATCCATGTTAGGTTTAAATTTATTTGTCATTCGCATTACTAATCTATGTGAGATCGGAAAGATCGAGAGAACATTCTAAATCTCACTTAAGTTTAGGCTAGTTAAAGTAGCTAAGTTTATTTCCGCTGTAATTAGTTTAGATTGTTTTTAAAATCCGATATCTCGGCTGGGGGACAATTCAACCCCCCTTCTTGTCCGCCATCTAGTCTGGACCAACAATTGGTATCAGAGCCCAGTCTCTGATTTTCATACGCGGACCTCACGGTCTAGGTGAAAATGATCCATTCATGATGGCTAGTCTGAATTCAGTTCATGTCTTTGATGGTTTTGATTATATATCTTGGATTTGAAAACTCTGTATTTGGATTTCTGGTATTAATCCAAAGCTTATGAACTTAATCACTCATGGTCCTTACAGTCTTCCTAAAAATGAGTCATGTTGGACCGATGAAGATAAGAAAAAAATTCTGATAATCTGTTTGTTTTGAATGCTCTTAAGGCTACAGTGAACACCGATGTATTTCCTTTTGCTTCTTCTTGTAGGTCAGCCAAAGAGATCTTGGATGGGCTAAGTGAAGCCCAAGAAGAAAGCTGCAATGATGAGTGCCTCGTGGCAAACAACGAGAATAATCGTCAAAGTGAGGAAAGTTCCAAGGTAAACTCTGATTCCGATGAGGAAGATGAACTGAGTTATGATGAATTGATGAATGCTTATGATGAGTTGTTTGAAAATTTTAAAACAATGAAATCTAAAAATCAGAAATTCAAAAAGAAAATTGAAAACTCTTGTGTTGATAATTCTGCATGTGAAAAATGCACTGAGCATGAAAAATCAGTTGAATCTCACATGCATGATGTTGATGCTCACAAAGAAACAATTGCTTGTCTAAGAAATGAAAATTATGCTCTAAAGAATGAGATTACTCAATTGGAGAAAACTGAATGTGAGCTAAGAAACAAAATTGAATTGAATTCTATTGATCATGATTTGTGCAATGAATTGACTATGAATGATGAACTTGCTAAGGAAAATGAAGCGTTGAAGCATTTAAACACAGCAATGTCTGAAAAATTACTTGTCCTTGAAAAGGGAAAATACATATCTGTTGACAAATCTAAAAGGTTAAAGGAGCTAAGACATGAGATAGAAAGTTTTAAGAACATGAATGATAAAACTGTTGAATTGGAAGAGGCGTTGAGAAATCTGAAGAATGATTTGTCTAAGTCTGTTGACTCCAATGAAAAAATGAATCCAATGCTAAATGAAAAAGGGAGTTTTCAAAAGAACGAACTTGAACACACTTCCATGAACGGAAACTCATTTGAAAAACTCCAAAATGAAAACAGTGCTTTGCTAATTCAGATTTCCTTGCTTGAAAGTAGATTGAAAAGTCTTGAAAATTTTGAAAAATGAAAATATGTGAATGTGGATGAATCAGAACAATTGCTTGAGTTAAGACAGGAAATAGAAAATCACATAACTATAAATGTCATGCTGAATGAGAGAATCATTTCCTGTGAGGATGAGATAGCTTGTTATGAACTGCATGTTTCAACTCTTGAATCTGAAATTGCTGAATTGAATGCATCATTGTCCACATCTGTCAAAGGGAAGGATAACCTCGATAAAGTCTTAGGGACCAAAGTGAATTTCCAACGGGAAGGAGTATGTCATGATCCTAGTAAAAAGAAATCCTTTGGTCTGAAAATGCAAACTTCATTTGTGAATGCATCTTGCTCTTCAAACATTTCAAATGTCCCTTCTGCTGAAGAATCAAAGTCTAAATCTTCGACTAAATTAAGGGCCAAGGAAACAAATCAACCCTCTAAACATCAAAGTGGTCCTAAGAATCAATTGAAAAATGATCACAGGAGAAAAGGTCCAAACGTTAACTGTTATTACTATGGGAAATATGGTCACGAAATGTATGATTGCTCTTTGATGAAATTTGATGATAATGAGACATTGAAGTCAAAAATGAAAATTGTTGATGATTCTAAAAATCATAAAAAATCTATGAAGAAAAACATCAATGTTCATTGCTTCTACTGTGGCTTACATGGTCATGTTATTGAAAATTACTTTACAAAGAAAAATGATGATGAGTGGTCTGTCAAAAAAAAATTTCTTGTCATTATTGTGGTGAATTTGGACATATGATGAATAATTACTTTTCAATAAAAAATGATGAAAATGGTCCATGAAAAGAAAATTTTCTTATTGTCATTATTGTGGTGAGAATGGTCATTCTATGGATGATTGTTCCACAATGAGATTTGATGATGATCAGTTTGCTAGGAGATATAGGAATTCATCTGTTCGTGTTAACACTAACCCCTCGGGACCCAAGATGGCTTGGGTACCCAAATGTCCAAGATGAGAATCTATTTTGCAGGGAGCCTTGAGGCCAAGGAATGTTAATAAATAAAGGACTCTCAATGTAAGAAAGAAAAATGGTTTGGTTTTGAAAGTCATTTTGTTTAGGTTCATTTTGAAAAATCTGAAAAAGTGAAATTTCAGTTTGGAGAAAAATGTTTAGATGACTTGAGCACTTTTCCTTACATATCCTGTGAATAATTTAAGCTCTGAATGCCTAACATTGCACATATATATAGTTTCACATACACACCTTTTCTTTCGTTTTACAAATAATAATTCAGCTTTGAATGCTTTGGTCTGTGTATAAAGTCCTTCATACTTTTACTCACATCCTGCAAATAACAGTTCATTTTTGCATACATAGAACACATACTTAGTTGCATGATACACACTGCACATATCATACACATCTTTGCATACTTATACATAAAGAAAGTCTTTGATCATCTTTGCATACTTGCATATACTTGACATACATGTGTGCTTGAATGCCATGATTATCCGGTATATCAAATGGCGATTGTGGAAGGTTAGATTTTGTCCAACTGGAAGCCTTCCCCATGCTTGATGGTGGTCTTCGGACCTACGTTCTCAACCAAGTACTGGTAATCAACTTGTGTGAAAATTTTACCATGATGGATGTATGAGTGTATATATCATATCACCCTTCCTTGAATACATCCTATGACATGTTTTCCCTTGCTAGATAAAATTACTTTGATCTAGACATGTTTGTTAAATGACACATATTAAGGGGGAGTTTTTGCTCATAATTGTGCATACACTTAGGGGGAGACATAACTGTGATTAGACTAATTCATTTCTTACATTCAATACAACGACCCACACAAATTACACTTTTTGAGATAAATGATTCAATCTAATAAGGATTTCAGTTATTCTACTCAACACTCCTAAGAGCTCTTGAATCTCTACATGGAAAACACATGACTCGTGAGGAAAAAGTTGTTTGCCCCACCAAAAATCCGTATAAGTGGAACGTGGATCCGAGTAGCTGAGAATCTTCCCTGAAACAAAGGAGGAAACTCTCGCCGAAAAGTGAAGCAAATCCACTCTTAAAAATAATTGGGATTTGGCACCGAGTAGCTAGGAAGTGCCCCTGAGACAAAGGGTACAACCCGCGCCGAAAAGTGACAAAGTCTACAATTAAGATAAGTGATGAAACTGAGTAATCGGGAAGTGCCCCTGAAACAAAGGGTATAACTAGCGTCAAAAGGTTAGTCACCTTCTCATGTTTAATTAAAAAATTTGGGGTTATACATAGCTACCGATACTCGAGCATTATGTATGGAAGTGTATGGACGAAAAGCTCTTTTTTAGTGTTAGTTGAAAAATCTGATGATCCATATTACTTTGGAATTCATTGCTCAATTTTCACATATACACTTTGGGTTTGATTGTGTGAATGTACTTTATGAATCTGTCAACCTTCATGGTTTATGCAGTACCTTCTTTATGTAAGCACGACTCTCTTAGCATTGTTCATGCACATCATGCTCCAAAATCAATAGCACTCTTCTTAAACCTGTCCCTAAGGGACTTGTTTGCTTGTATATCTTATTATGAATGCTTGATTGCATGATCCTTTTTGTTCATATCATACTGCATCTCACTTAGATGCATCTTTCGGTTATACTTGTAAATAACAGGTTACATAATCTCATTGTCAGTCAGTTTTTGTTTATGACAATAGGGGGAGAATAATGTGCTTTTTAGCATAACATCTGCATATAGTTCAGTTTTGTTACACTCCGTGTGCAATAATTTGGTCATCTTGCATATAATTTTGAACAAAAATTCAAAAATTGTGCATTTGCATATAACTTTGTCATCTTGCATACTACACGTCAAATGTCATTTCTGGCTTGGTGTTCATGGTTCATGCACTTTCCTTTCATGGTAGGTGAATTGCTGAGTTCGTGCACTTTTCAATCTCATTTCATTTTTGATTGTTCCTCAACACCCCCACTTTTTGATAATGTCAAAGGGGGAGAGAAGCTTGTTGGCCACAATATATTGTCATCATCAAAAAGGGGGAGATTGTTGGGTTCGGTGCGCTCTCTCTTTGTCTTTGATAATGGTTTTGATGATAACAATATATTGTGTGCGTTGAGTGTGTGTAGAGTGACACGTGTGTGTACAAGTGTTGTGGTGAATGAAATGAGCTCATATGTTGATATCTTGTTTTACAGGTTGCGTCACAGGGTTGTGAAGCATGGTCCTTCATGTATATAACCTTGATGTTGACTCATGTATGCTGCTCATGAGTCTTTGGAGCTTTCATGTGAAAGCTATGTTTTTCAGTGGATTGTCAAATGGCTTGTTAGAATGACTCTTGCTAGGCTTTTCATATGCTGGAATCTTATCACACCCTTGCTATGTATGGAAATGATTCATGTTGTAATCAATGATAGGTGTAGCTATCTTTAAGATATGAATCTTGTTTTAGAAAAGAGAAGCTTGTGTTTTTGGTGCATACACTAAGTTGGGTTTATTGAGTATCATGCATGTTGAAGTGTGGGACCGTTGAGATTAGTGTTCTTGCTTTGATGCCCATACTAGTGTGGAATGATTGAGTAATTTGTAGCTATGAAATTGGTTGCATGGCATTGTGTAAATACATTGCCATTTCATTTCAAGCTTTTGTTGCAATGATCATTATTTTCCTTGGGCTCATGTAAAATCATGCCTCAATGTTAAATGTGGTTTTAGATGCTTAAGGTGGTCATCTTTTACATTTCTGTTCTAAATGGTGAGGTGTCGACCCCTGGGGTCGACCCTCCCTTGGCCATGGGCTGTCTGTACAACAGACGGTCCAGCTAGTCAAGAGTGTCGACACTGAGTGTCGACACTTCCGCTGGTGATGTCTCACGTATGATTTTTGTTCATGTTTGGTCATGATGAAATCTTGATATTTGGCATTCTTATATTGCTTGGTGGATGATAAATTTAACTAACCTTCCATTTGTGAAACATGGTTTCTTGATGCAGAAATATGTTTAAACTTGTATTCATGAATGACTTTCAATGAGGAAGCATACCATTTACATTTGTTGAAACAAGCTCTGATTTGGCTCTCTATACCTGTATGTGGAGAATTAGTTAAGGCTTAATTTGACTGAACTGGGAAGTTTATTTCTGGACTAAACTTTGAGTGATTGGACTGTATTTGGAACCTTTGGACTGATCTTGATATCAAGGTGTAAAATAAAACTCATGTGTAGCTTGATTGAAACATATTTGAGCTGTAAGGCATGTGTAGAAAATGGGAATCCTTGAGTTGAAAGTGACATGGTTAGATAACTAATCAAATTAGTTTGACTTGCTATGAAGAGCTCATGAAGTCCATGTGTGATTTAATTGAACTCAATTTGCTCTACATGCCTTGGATTGCATCTGAATTTAATGTGAGCTTGTGCATTGAATTGGTTGGAAGTATGTGAATCAAAATACTTGTATGTGGTTCCATTTCAATATAAGAACATGCATTTGGATGAAGTTATGACAATGTGACTGTGGATTTGTTTACATTGCTTGAAGATTGATATGAAATTGAGTCACTAAATGTTGTAGGTTTAAATTGCCTACCGTCCACTGAAACCATGGTATGAGTTTATGTTTAAATGAATTTCCATGTGCCTTGATTGGGTTTGATTCATTTATAACATTTTTGGGCTTTATTTCACTGCATAAGGCCATATTCTATTTCTGCACTGCAAGAGTCGACTCTTGGTGCTCTGGAGTTTGTTGTTCACGCAGACAGAGTGTTCTCTGAAAAGTGTCGACTCAAAGAGTCGACACTTTCAGGTAAGTGGTGTTTTCATCGCAAAGCAGAACCTCTGGCTAAAAGAGTCGACTCTAAGAGTCGACTCTTTCAACCTGGGTCTTGTTTTTTTTTAAGCGGGACAGAATGGCTTGAAGAAAGTGTCGACTCCTTGAGTCGACACTTCTTCTAGGCGACCCGAGTCGGGTTTGCCATTTTGGTTTCGAACTCCCATTTTCTTGGTCCATCTTGCTTGGCTTTTTACGATATTACCCTTAGGGTTTGTCCCATCTATTGAGTGTTATTTGAAGGGTTTTTAGAGGTGCTTTGTGATCTTTTTGCTGCTCTTTTTCCTTGTGTATATATAACCTACGATCTCCATCGTAGGACACACTCCTTTAGCTAATATTGTTCTATTTCTTGCAAGAGAGGGAGAAAGGAGCTCGAGAGGACTTCAACGCTAGATCTGATCTACTTCTGACGAGATTTGGAGCTTGTTGATGAAGAAGGTAGCAAGCGTAATGAAGTAAGGAGTCTGATGATGTCTATATCGCGAGCATCCATCTACATCGACTTGGAGATTTGGGGAGTGTGCAAAGGAGAAAATCTTTACATATGCTCCTAACTTATTTGAGATGTTTTCCATGTTCTATCTTTAGTTTGGATGTCATTGAGATTTTATCTTGGCCTTTTGAACATCTTATAATGGCAATATACAAGCGCTGCGATTTTCATTCGTTAGAATAGAGGTGGGCTTAACATTTTCATTTGCTGCAGGAAAGAAGGAGAGGGGCAACACCACTACCTGGAGGAGGAAGAGGAAGGAGAGGAGGATGCCAGCAACAAGCATTCTTTGCCTATCTGAATCAGCTGGGAGCAAGGTTACTCAACCATTCTCCCTGGGGCGTCTTCTACGAGCTTGAGCAGCTTTCACTCTGCGAACAAATATTTCCAGTGCACCCATCCATCTCATCTACGGGCTTTATTGCGGATTGAGGGGGATTTCTTCTTCTCTCATTTCCATCCTTTTTATCTGAATAGAGATTCATATTGCTGGTTCTTATTGTATGTCCTTTCTTTTCATCGAACTTGATATATTATCATTTGTGGGCGGAGCTGCGTCTCCATGTGTTTTATTTTATTGCGGGGCAAGGTTCCCCGAGTTTGTATGAAGACGGAGCTGTGTCTCTATATGGGTTTTGTTTCCGGGGTGTGTTCCCCGACTGTGTGAGAGTGAGTGCTGCGGTGGCAGCATTTTGGGGCTAGGCCCCGTGTATGTATTACTGCGGAAGCAGCGTGTGTGGTGTTGGGGATGATCCCCGTGTTGCTACGTCTCGTAGCTTGTAGTGAAGCCTCACCAGGTTTCGGTGAGGGGTGGACGTAGGGAGCCCGTCGTGGTCCCGAACCACCTAAAAATCCAAGTGTTCCGTGTGGATGCCTGTGTGATTGTCCATTTCCTCTATCATCATTCACAGGTCAATTATATTGGTTTTTATTCACTGCACCATCGCACATCGCTTCATCCGCTATCTGTGTTAGGCTTAAATTTATTTGTCGTTCGCATTATTAATCCGTGTGAGATCGGAAAGATCGAGATAACATTCTAAATCTCACTTGAGTTTAGGCTAATTAAAGTAGCTAAGTTTATTTCTGTTGTAATTAGTTTAGATTATTTTTAAAATATGACATCTCGGCTGGGGGATAATTCAACCCCCCTTCTTGGCTGACATCTAGTCTGGGCCAACAAACTATCTGATATATAACTAAAAGTGAGTGATCCCCTCATGACCATTGACGATCTTCATACGTATCCCGATATGGTCAATGACTTGGCATTTCATTACTTATGGTTAAAGTCACTTGACTAAGTATCAAATCACGCCAGTCCTCGTGTAAGATCCGATCAATGTCTCAGGTCAAAGGACCAATGATACTATTGAGACAATTGGATCTTTAGTTGACATTCGGTATAATTAAACATCTGAAGATCCAATGGTAGATCAGTCCAGTGTACATCCTCCCAGGATGTGCACCAACACATATGTGTTGGTGTCCCGCACTATTGACCATGAGACTGCTCACCCACACATCATATGTATTGGTTTAATAGATAATCAATATCCTTGAGTAATTACCCTCCAATCGGGGATAATTTCAAGGTATGTGTCCATGTAAAGTCAGTCTCATGATCGATATCCCATCTTGAGTTGACTTTACAACTACATATCCTAGGAACAACGTAAAGTAATATACAATTACAAATTTACGCTAAAATATCACTTTATTAATGATGAACAAGATTATACAACTATAGGGCCTACCTGACCCGAAATTGATCTATAGGACACCTACTACTAATAATCTCCCACTTGAACTACAGCCAATTGCTCACAACTTTAAGACCCATCTTATCCTGATGGCGCTCAAACACAATCTGTGTCAAAGGCTTAGTTAGTAGATCTGCCATGTTGTCTTAGATCTGCCATGTTGTCTTCAGATGGTACATGCTCTACCATCACATCTCCACTATCAACAATCTCCCGAATATGGTGGAAGCGCCACAGAATGTGCTTTGACCTTTGGTGAGACCTTGGTTCCTTTGCCTGGGTGATGGTCCCATTATTATCACAACATAATGGGATGGGAGCTGATATGTTGGGGATCACATCGAGATCCAAGATGAATTTCTTCATCCATATGCCTCCTTGGCAGCTTCAGCCATAGCAATGTATTCTACCTCTATCGTCGAGTCTGCAGTCGTATCTTGCTTAGAGCTTCTCCAGTTGACTGCCCCTCCACTTAACACAAATACAAATCCAGACATAGAATTGCAGTCATCTGGATCTGACTAAAAACTAGAGTTTGTGTAAGCTCTAAGCTGTAGGTCCTCTCTTCCATAAAGTAGATAAAGATCCTTAGTCCTCTGCAAGTATTTAAGGATGCACTTTACTACTTTCCAGTGCTCCTCGCTTGGATTTACATGATATCTACTAACAATGCTCAAAATATTGGCAACATCATGCCGTGTACAGAGCAACGCATACATGATCGATCCTATGGCCGAAGCATAGGGCACCTTACTCATGTGTGCCACCTCCTCAGATGTCTTAGGGCTCATCCCCTTAAATAGGTAAATTCCATGTCTCATAGGAATGAGACTTTATTAGAATTTTCCATCTTAAACCTTATAGGATAGTGTCTATGTACATGGATTAGGATAACCCTGGTATCTTTTTAAATCTATCTTGATAGATCTTTATGCCCAGCACATAGGATGCTTCTCCCAAATCCTTCATGGAGAAGGTCATTGACAACCAAGACTTAGTTGATGTCAACATCCCTACATCATTCTCAATGAGTAAGATGTCATCAACATATGGGACCAAAACTATCACAGAACTCCCACTGACCTTCTTGTAAATATAGGGTTCATCTTCATTCCAAATGAAGCCGAAAGATTTGATAGCCTCATCAAATCTTAAGTTCCAGCTCCAAGATGCTTGCTTTAGTCTATAAATGGACCTCTGAAGCTTACATACCTTATTAGGATGAAGCTTGGAGGTGAATCTAACATGTTTCCATTAAGAAAAGTTGTCTTCACATCCATTTACCAAATATCATAATCTAAGTATGTAACAATGGCAAGGAAGATTCTGATTGACTTAACCATGGCTACTAGTGAAAAAGTCTCGTCATAGTCAATGCCTTGTCTTTGACGATACCCCTTCGCCACTAATCTAGCTTTGCATGTGTCAATGCATCCATCTGCACCGATCTTTCTCTTGAATATCCACTTACAACTGATAGGGACTTTCCCTTCGGGTACATCAACCAAGTTTCAAACTTGGTTGGTGTACATGGACTGGATTTCTGAATCTATTGCCTCCTTCCATTTCTCAGAGACTACACTACGGAGCACCTCTTGGTAGGATTGAGGATCTTCATCCTCGTTGATATGTACCTTAGAGGACCTCTCTAAGACATGTCCAACATATCTCTCAGGTTCCCTTGGTATCCTACCAGATCTCCGTAGTGCTTGTGTTTCACTCTGAACAAGATTAACCGATGTTGTCTCATCCAATGAGATAATGTCCTTAGTTTGTGCTTCTTGGACCTTGTCGAATTCTATCTGACTCCAACTATTTTTCTAGAGTAGATATTCCCTTTCCAAAAATATAACTCTCTTAGCCACTAAGACCCATTGCTCAAAGGGGTGATAGAAATAATATCCAAAGGTCTCCTTTGGATATCCCACAAACCAACATAAATTGGATCTGGACTCAAGCTTGTCGCATTCGTTCCTCTTCACATGGGCAGGACACCCCAAATTTTAATGTGATTAAAATTTGGTTTCCTACCCTTCCATATCTCATATGGTATAAAAGAAACATATTTACTTGAGATTCTATTCAATAAATATGCTACAATCTCTAAGGTAAAGCCCAGAGAGACAAGGGTAGTCCTGATCGACATGAACACCATGGATCGGACCATGTCTAATCAGGTAATGTTTCTCCTCTTGGATACACCATTGTGTTATGGTGTATATGGTGGAGTCCACTAAGAAACAATCGCATTGTCCTTAAGGTAAGAAGTGAACTCATGGCTAAGGTATTCTCCTCCTCGATCCGATCGAAGGGTCTTAATACTCTTGTCAATCTGTTTCTCTACTTCATTCTTGTGTTCCTTAAACTTCTCAATAGCTTGTGATTTATGTCTCATAAAATACACATAGTCATATCTCAAGAAGTCATCAATAAAAGAGATAAAGTAGAGATAACCTCCTTTTACCTCTATGGACATGGGTCTACACACATCCGAGTGTGTGAGCTCGAGTAGGTCAGCAACCCTCTAGCCATGTCCACTAAAAGTAGCCTTGGTCATCTTCCCCATGAGACAAGACTCACATGTATCAAATGGCTTGTATTCGAATGAGTTCAAATACCCATTTTAAGTGTAGGTGAGAGACCCTCTTCTCACTTACATGACCAAGCTTGCAATGTTAGAGGTATGTAGGATTCACTTCTTTTACATTGGCATTGGAAACCTACATAACATTAGAATATGTATCCAATACATAAAGACCATTGACTAATGAACCATTGGCTATCATCAAACCATTATTCATAATAGTGCATCCAGTGCTATTAAAAGTCAATGCATATCTAATGTTATTTAAAGTAGATATTGAAATAATATTCTTTATTATTTTAAGAACAAAATAATAGTCATTCAATTCTAGAATGACCCTTGAAGGCAAACTAAGATGTGCAGTCCCAACAGCTTTAGTAGCAACCAAAGCTCCATTGCCCATCCTCAGCTCAATCTCCTTATTGCTTAGTCTCCTCCTATTTTCCAACACCTACAAAGACTTACAGATATGAGATGCACATCCAGTATCCAATACCTGTGATGTATATTTCATATATGATAAATTAAGGTCTATAACAAAAATACCTTCATTCAAAATTACCTTGCAATTTCTTTTCCCATGCCCAATCTGTCCGCATCGAAAATAGTTTTCCTCCTTTTTATTCTTCTTGCCTTTTCATTTGTCACCTTTGGCGATTTCCTTACATTTGGCCTTCTTCTTTCCCTTCCCTTTGGTGGATGTCTAGGTGGCCTTCCTTTTCTTGTTGGCCCGGCCAACAACCATTATAGAAGATGACTTATCTTTCTTTATGGTCCCCTCAGCACTCTTCAACATGTTGAGCAGTTACGGGAGAGTTGCTTCAATCCTATTCATGTTGAAGTTTACGATGAAAGAAGAAAAGGATTCAGGCAATGACTGGAGAATAAGATCAATGCATAGTTCAAGATCCAACTTGAATCCCAGTGTATTGAGTCTCTCAATCCACTCTATCATTTTCATTACATGTGAGTGTACTGAAGCACTTTCTAACATCCCGGTCCTGAAAGTTTGTTAGAGATCTCATACCTCTCTATCCTACCCTGCTCCCCGAAGAGCTGGCATAGGTTAAGAAGTATAGTTGTACAATCTATATTTTCAAACTATTTCTGCAGCTTGGGAGCCATAGAGGCCAACATATAGCACTGGGCAAGGGAAGAATCTTTTGACCATTTAGCATAAGCCATGAGATCACCCTCATCGGCATCGGCGGTTGGCTCAGAATGAACTGTGTCCAACAAAAAGGTACTTTTTTCGACGATGAGGGCTATGCGTAAATTACGCAGCCAGTCTGGGAAGTTGGGTCCAGTCAACCTATTGGCATCCAAGATACCACAGAGGGGGTTGGATGACGACATGGTGATCTGGATAAGAAATAAAAGATAACTTAGTATATGTTCAATTTCTAACTTAGATGTGATTTTCTGTAGCAACCCTGGTAAATTAAAGGACTAGAAAGTCTAAATAAATTAAAAACAATAATTAAACAAGGCCCAGACCTTGTACATGACCCTCTTTTGTCCTAAAAAGTCTGACAAAAGAACTCATGGACACTACTATTGTATTATAATAAATTTAAGAATGACATGTTATTTTTAGGTAAGCATTTAATGCACAACATAATTTTAATTGAATTAAGAATCATTAAATCTCAAAGAAAATGTCAATTTATATTTTATTACTAATTTAGAAATTTTAATACTCCACATTTATTACATTATAATCTTATTAGAAGGGAGAAGGATATATATATAAGATTTAATTACATTAAAGCTATGTAAAAGATAAAAGAATGAGTATATATGCAATTTCGATTCTTTCAAGAGCATTAAGAAAAGGCTAAAAACTCAATTGATGCCTCTTCGTACAGGCGTATCCAACGTGAAAGACGACTTAATGCAAGTCGTTATTTACAATTAGCAAAAGTCAAATAAAGTATATAGATAAGAGAGTGATAGAAATAATAGGGATATATATACAATATTAGTCCTTTGGAGGTTAAGGAGAAATGCCAAAATGTAATTGACGCCATTGATTTAGGCGTTGATTTCAAATGTGACGACTTAATAAAAGTCGTTATTTTATTCTAAAATGAATAGTGCCCATTTTTGAAATAAACAAATTTGGAAACCTAATTATATGGAAAAATAGAGAAAAATGGAAAACTTGTACCCCTAAAATTTCCCATCTAGATCACATCAAGAAAAAAAGATAAAAATCCAGAAAAATCGTTACACCTTAAAATTAACAAATAGGGAAAGGTGAATGACGCCTCCAAGCAAGTCGTCATTTAATTTTTGACGACTATGTATACAAACGTCATTTATTGAAATAACGTCCTAACCTTAGGCGTCATTTACAAACTGACCCGTTGGTGTTTGGTTCGAACAAGGATGTTATCCGGGTAAGTTTTGATTAAGAAAGGATCAACACGTGAATGTTTAAGTTTAATCAGGAGTCTACATCGGAAGTTTCAACTCCAATCAAACTCCTAGAACTCATTAGGATTCTTTCCCCTATAAATACCATCCCCTCCATCGAACCCATGTTGACCCTATTTGCCAAAGACGTCATGCTGCTACTCCTCTGCCGTGGAAGTTCTTCTTCATCTTCCTCTTGCTGTTAATATTGTGAAGGGAGGACGTCGTCTTCTGCTTCTTCGACAGTGCTTCACGTATTACTGTAGGTTGCTTCTGCCATGGGTGTACGTGAAGAACGTGAAGTTCTTCATCCTTTCTTCTTCTTCCTTGCTGCACGAAGGATTGAAGACCGTTGCTTTCCTTAACATAACTGATGCTGCTGATTGCCTTCGACTGTTGAAGCTAGAAGAACAAGATGTTGTGTCTTCTTCCTTCTACGCGGTTACTCTGTTTCAAATAGGGTATCATTTGTGATCAAATCTTCATATATATTCTTCACGTTCCATCAACCAGATCATCACCAAGGTAGGTTTTCTCAAGACTTAGCAAAATCCTATAATTACTAAGTGAATACATGCATATAGGTCTAAAGGAGTTACATATTTCGTTTTCCAGAATGAATTTTCTCCGTTTACTGCATGAATGAAACTGACGACCCAAGATAGGGCGTCATTTAAAATCAACGACCGTGCAAACAGTCGTCTTTTCCTAGATAGTTAATAATTGTACAATATGTTTAAAATTTAATAACTATGAACTCTTACATGTACACTAATGCATGACTGTGTCCATAAATTCCTATTATTTTTTCCTATATGTTCATGTCTTTAGAATCTTGATTAGACATACTCCAAAAATCATGTGTCAAAGAATTAGCGACCCAGATTAGGTCGTCAATTGAATGAACGCCCTTGTAAACGGGCGCCAATTTAGTGATAAACTGTGAAATTATAGAAATGGTTATAATGTTCCTGGATATTGAAATGACGACATATACCCTACCCTTTAATTTGTTATATGACGCCCCTGACTAGGGCGCTGTTTACTGAATTGAAGCCTTCATGAAATATGTCTTTTTTATAATAATCAAAATTGGAAAATGTTTATAGATATTAATCTGTATGTAACGACTGAGTGAACAATCGTCATTTATTGAACTGACGACCCTGACAAGGGCGCCAATTCATAAAATGAAGACTTAAGCCCAGACGCCAATTGACTGATTTCCTGATTTCGTGGTTTTTCTGTAACCCTTGACAATGGGTTATGTGTATAGGCACTATATTCCATTCCGTGAATATAGTCCCATGTTTCTTGTTGTTTTATCGATTACCCACTAATTCTCGGTGATAGATGAACTCTCCATAGGACATTCCGTTCCTTTGGACCAGTGACTTTATCATAGAGACCTCCGTAAGACTTCGCTAGCCTTGGATTCCCTCAAGGCAGCCGAGCTGGTTGTACCCTTAAAACCTATGTCACTATTTGATTACCATGTCACTCTAAAGAAATATGGAACACCGGCCCTCATGACTTGCTAAGAGGATGTCATGAGAATACTCTAAATTAATGGAATGGGAAACCATGCCGTTAGTGTTCTTATGAATTAGGTGCCATACTTGTGGACCTCAATTCTATCTAGCTTATCCTGTCTAAGAACGAGCGACCATTTCTATATGAGCGCTTATTCTTAATATCATGGCACCCAGTTAGGGAGCCTAATCCACGTAGTTTAATGCGAATCGTGGTTATACCATTACTATAGTAGTACGTCCTTACACATCATGTTCAATCCTTGTGATTCCATTCCACAAAGATCTACCTTAATGTTCTTACAAGAGAGCTCCTTTGAAATTCCATATTGGCTATAACAATAGTGGATGTCAAAAATACATGATCAATGTATGCGCATATAGGGCCCGATCTGCTCATAGGAGGAGCACCCGAAAGTACTAGTGCCCATGGGAGTTGTAATGATCACGGTATGGCATTGCACTGAAGTGCATGACTAGCTTGATTAGACATTTCCACAAATCTTGTACTCGACTTGACTTGACATGACATGACTTGCGTGGCCCGAAAAGGGTATCTATTATTTGCTTGAAATGTGATAGCCAAATTCTTGACATGACATGATCACATGGATGTGCGTGCTTGATTATCTTGCTATGTTGACATTAGTTCTTGAAAGACTTACTAGTTCACTCACTATCTCTTGATATACATTCTCGCTTGTTGTATATTCTTCATTGTCGTTTTATGCGAGCATGCATAGCTTATTGCATTTCATGTAAGATGTAAGTTACTTAAAGCAAGCAAGCTCTTGAGATATAATTCCTACTGAGCGTTCGCTCACATAGTATTTTTCCCTATTTTTCAGGTAAGTCCGAGGACGAATCTCAATCGGATGGGGAAAGTCAAGAGTGATGAGATTAGAACTACTCCATCTATCCAAGCGTTATCTAGTCTTGTCTTTTCTACATTCTCGAGTCAAACATTGTACTTTTATTTCTTTGAGTCTTAGTAATTTCCTGAAGTGGATGTAATAGAAGTACTTTGGAATTTATGATTAAATAAAGGATTGGGTTATCTTTACTTGCGCGCACTCTGTCTTTGTGTCGAATACACTAACGCTCTGATTGACATGATTGATATAAACTCGTCACGCACTCCGAGTTCCTTCCGCACTCGGGGCGTGACAGTTTTTATGGTATCAGAGCCTAGGTTATTCAATTCCTAGGAAACCCAAGTCCAAGGATAGGTTTAGACCTTTACCCGATGAGATTTGGGTAGAACCATGGGTTAAAGTAACTAAGGTATTCAAACTCTTGGTCAAGTCTCATATTAACTAGTTATTTAAATCCTTGTAGGATAATGGCTGCCGAACGTGCTCAGTGGCGTAACATGCAATGCACTATTCAAGGCATGACTCAGGCACTTCAACAGGTAGCTCAGGGGACGGTGAACCATGTAGCGGGAAACCTCCACCAAAGTTTCAAGAACATGAACCCTCCTAAGTTCATGGGATCCACTGATCCGGATGACGCCGAGCACTGGATCTGGGAGACGGAACGTATCTTTAGAGTCATGCAATGCACGGACCAAGAGAAGGTCTTGTTAGCAACATTTCAATTGGAAAGGGATGCCCGCTGCTAGTGGGAGTCGGTAGAAGCCACATTAGATCAAGGACAAGTTACTTGGAAGAATTTGTTGAATATTTCAACAATAAATATTTCTCAGACCGATTCCAGGAGAAGAAGGCCGCCGAGTTCGCCGCACTTAAACAACGATCTTTGTCGGTGGCTGAGTATGAGGCACAATTTTCTTGGTTGTCTCGATATGCTAAACATCTAATTAGTACCGAGAAGATGAAAGCTAGGAGATTCCTAAATGGGCTCAGACCCCAATATATCACACAGTTAGCGCCGATGGAAATATAGGTCTATTCGGAGATGGTACGACGAGCTCAGTTACTAGAAGATGCCACGGAGCTATCTGATAGGATCCGTGGGAAGGATAAGAAGGAACAGGTCACTTGTTCGGGTTCCTTCAAACCCAATTTCAAGAAGAGGCCGAGTAATGGAGGTACTCCCTCCCAAGAGCAAAAGTTCAAGAAGACCAAACCTTTCTCCATCACCACTACACCTTCTAAAGTGGTGTGTAAACACTGTGACAAGGCCAGACATAAGGCCGAAGAATGTTGGAGGAAACTTGGAGTGTGTCTCCGTTGTGGGAGCCGTGATCATCGGATTCCCGACTGTCCCCTACTCAATGATCAAGCCGGTGACGGAAAGCGCCCGGTGACAAAGAATGCACGTCTCCAAGCTATTAAGGAGACAGAACAAGACGAAGGCGGACTAGTGAAGGTACATTGAAAGTTTGTTCCAAGTCTGCATATGTCTTATTTGATACTGGTGCCTCACATTCTTTTATTTCTAAGAAGTTTGCTAATCCATTACCCATGGAACCGGAATGGATGAAATTAGTTCTTTCAACTCCTCTCGGAAGCGATGGTGACCTTACTCACCATTATCAAAACTGTGAAGTATTGGTAAAGGGAAGAAATCTTCCTATCAACCTCATATGTTTAGACATAAAGGAATATGATGTCATATTAGGAGCCGATTGGTTATCCAAATACCAGGCAACTGTGGATTGTCGTAATAGCAAAGTTACTTTCAAAGACTTTCTGGAACTGGTCTATACTAGTCCTAAGAGTCGGAGCAAGTCGTCTCTTATTTCGGCTCTCCGAGCTAGCAAGCTAATAAGGAAAGGATGTGTATCTTTCCTTGCGTTTGTCACTATTAAAGGGACTAAGGAGACTAAGATAGAAGACATCCCTGTTGTGCAAGAATTTCCAGATGTGTTTCCGGAAGATTTGCTTGGACTACCTCCACAACGAGAAGTGGCCTTCACCATCGATTTGATCCCTAGTGCTGGTCTAGTTTCTAAGGCACCTTATAGGATGTCCCCTGCCGAACTCAAGGAGCTGAAGGAGCAATTGATGGAACTTCTTAAGAAGGGTTTTATTAGACCAAGCACTTCCCCGTGGGGAGCACCTGTGCTATTTGTAAAGAAGAAAGATGGATCCATGAGGTTATGCATCGACTATCGACAGTTGAATCATCTCACTATCAAGAACAAATATCCACTGCTGAGAATCGATGAGTTATTTGATCAAATATCTGGATCCAAGTATTTCTCGAAGATCGATCTAAGGTCAGATATCACCAACTAAGGATCAAAGATGAGGACATTTATAAAACCGCGTTCAGAAGTAGGTATGGGCACTATGAGTTTGTTGTTATGCCTTTTGAACTAACAAATGCCCCTGCAGCCTTTATGCAGTTGATGAATAGTATATTCAGGCCTCATCTAGATCAATTCGTAGTAGTTTTCATTGATGATATATTGATCTATTCAAAGAACAAGGAATAACACGAGGAGCATTTGAGGATTTCATTACAGATATTGAGGATAAATCAGTTATATGCAAAGCTCAGTAAATGTGAGTTTTGGCTGGAAGAAGTATCTTTCTTGGGGCATGTTATATCAAAAGACGGTTTATCCGTAGATCCATCGAAGGTTGAAGCTGTAAAGAATTGGGAAAGACCGACCAATGCTAGCGAGATCCGTAGTTTCTTGGGTCTTACGGGTTATTATCGACGATTCATCAAGGATTTCTCCAAGATTGCTGTACCGCTCACTAGACTAACACGCAAGGGGATACGTTATGAATGGAGTGAGGAATGTGAAAGAAGCTTCCAAGCTCTCAAGGATCACCTAACTACTGCCCCGGTCTTAGCTTTACCAATTGAAGGAGAGAAGTTCGAGGTATACACTGATGCATCTGGCATTGGCCTCGGATGTGTCTTAATGCAACAAGGAAGAGTTATAGCTTACTCTTCTCGCCAATTGAAGAAGCATGAAGAGAACTACCCAGTTCATGACTTGGAGTTGGTCGCGGTAATATTTGCATTGAAAATATGGAGGCACTACCTATACGGAGTACAGTTCACAGTATATTCTGACCATAAGAGTCTCAAGTATCTATTCTCACAGAAGGAATTGAACATGAGGCAAAGACATTGGCTAGAGTATCTCAAGGACTTCGACTTCACTATACAATATCATCCTGGAAAGGGTAAACCCGTAGCTGATGCCCTCAGTCGAAAGCCGAGAGCACTATTAGTCAATTGTATGATTCAGGAGTGGAAGTTGCTAGAATAATTCTCTAAGCTTGATATAAACCTGGGCAAGGAGAACAAGTGTGTTACACTATCCCATATAAGTATACTGCCAGATCTACTCTCAGAAATACAAGGACTACAAGATAAGGATCCATTATTAGTGGAAATCAAGGACAAAATTGATGAATAATCGGAGTTCAAATTAGCATTAGATGGAAGATTGATGTTCAAAAATAGAACTTGTATACCGGATTGTCCAGAGCTGAAGAAGAAAATCTTAGATGAAGCTCACAGATCAAGGTACACGATTCATCCAGGGTCTACCAAAATGTACCAAGATTTGAAAAGGACCTTCTGGTGGCCCAATATGAAAAGAGAAGTAGCAGACTTTGTGTCTCGCTGTCTCACGTGCCAACAAGTCAAGGCAGAACACCAAAAGTCTGCCGATAAGCTACATCCTCTAGATATTCCCAAATGGAAGTGGGAGGATATCGGTATGGACTTCATTATGGGTCTGTCTAAATCAAAAAGAGGACATGATGGAATATGGGTTATCATCGACCGATTGACCAAATTGGCACACTTCTTATCAATCAAGAGCCGATGGTCAGTTGATGTTCTTGCTGCATTATACATTAAGGAGATAGTCAGGTTACATGGAGTACCTGTCTCAATCGTGTCTGACAGAGACCCTCATTTTACTTCTCACTTTTGGAAGGGTCTACAACATTCGTTGGGGACGAGACTTAACTTTAGTACAGCTTTTCATCCTCAAACGGATGGTCAGACTGAGAGAACCAATCAGGTAGTTGAAGATATGCTCAGAGCTTGCATCATTGATTTTGGTGGAAGCTGGCATGATCACTTACCTTTGGTTGAATTTGCATACAATAATAGCTACCAGGCAAGTATACAAATGGCACCTTTCGAAGCTTTATACGGAAGGAGTTGCCGATCGCCTTTGTGTTGGGACGAAGTTGGCGAGAAACAACTATTAGGTCCAGACATGGTAAGGGATACCACTGAAAAGATTCAGTTGATTAGAGAAAGACTTCAAGTTGCTCAGTCTAGACAAAAGGCTTATGCTGACACAAGAAGAAGATATCTCGAATTCCAAGTCAGAGATCACGTATTTCTCAAGATATCACTTGGACGTAGAATAAGAAGATTTGGTGTTAAGGGCAAGCTTACACTAAGGTTTATCGGACCTTTTAAGATACTAGAAAGAGTTGGCGAGGTTGCTTACCGCGTCGCTTTACCTCCTCAATTGTCCGAAGTTCATAATGTATTCCACGTATCCATGTTGAAGAAGTATGTGCACGATCCGGCACATATCATCGATCATGGAGACCTGGTGATTCAAAGAGATCTCACTTATGTATAAAAGTCCATGAAGATCCTCGATCGCGAAGTACGAACATTAAGGAGCAAAGTTATTCCCATGGTCAAGGTGCAATGGAGTAAAAGTTCAGAACATGAAGCCACATGGGAGACCAAAGAGTCTATGAGGAAACGATTCCCAGAATTATTCTAAAAGGGTATGTACTCTACACTCTCCACGTCTATATACGATTGAATTTGGGGACCAAATTCTTTTAAGTGGGGGAGGGTGTAGCAACCCTGATAAATTAAAGGACTAGAAAGTCTAAATAAATTAAAAACAATAACTAAACAAGGCCCAGACCTTGTACATGACCCTCTTTCGTCCTAAAAAGTCTGATAAAAGAACTCATGGACACTACTATTGTATTATAATAAATTTAAGAATGACATGTTATTTTTAGATAAACATTTAATGCACAACATAATTTTAATTGAATTAAGAATCATTAAATCTCAAAGAAATTGTCAATTTATATTTTATTACTAATTTAGAAAATTTAATATTCTACATTTATTACATTATAATCTTATTAGAAGGGAGAAGGATATATATATATAAGATTTAATTACATTAAAGCTATGTAAAAGATAAAAGAATGAGCATATATGTAATTTCAATTCTTTCAAGAGCATTAAGAAAACGCTAAAAACTCAATTGACGTCTCTTCGTATAGGCGTATCCAACGTGAAAGATAACTTAATGCAAGTCGTTATTTACAATTAGCAAAAGTCAAATAAAGTATATAGATAAGAGAGTGATAGAAATAATAGGGATATATATACAATATTAGTCCTTTGGAGGTTAAAGAGAAATGCCAAAATGTAATTGACGCCATTGATTGCAAATGTGACAACTTAATAAAAGTCGTTATTTTATTCTAAAATGAATAGTGCCCATTTTTGAATTAAAGAAATTTGGAAAAATAATTATATAAAAAATAGAGAAAAATGGAAAACTTGTACCCCTAAAATTTCCCATCTAGATCACATCAAGAAAAAAAGATAAAAATCTAGAAAGATCGTTACACCTTAAAATTAACAAATAGGAAAAGGTGAATGACGCCTCCAAGCAAGTCGTCATTTAATTTTTGACGACTATGTATACAAGCGTCATTTATTGAAATAACGCCCCAACCTTAGGCGTCATTTACAAACTGACCCGTTGGTGTTTGGTTCGAACAATGATGTTATCCGGGTAAGTTTTGATTAGGAAAGGATCAACACGTGAATGTTTAAGTTTAATCAGGAGTCTACATCGGAAGTTTCAACTCCAATCAAACTCCTAGAACTCATTAGGATTCTTTCCCCTATAAATACCATCCCCTCCATCGAACCCATGTTGACCCTATTTGCCAAAAACGTCATGCTGCTACTCCTCTGCCGTGGAAGTTCTTCTTCATCTTCCTCTTGCTGTCAATACTGTGAAGGGAGGACGCCGTCTTCTGCTTCTTCGACAGTGCTTCACGTATTGCTGTAGGTTGCTTCTGCCGTGGGTGTACGTGAAGAACGTGAAGTTCTTCATCCTTTCTTCTTCTTCCTTGCTGCACGAAGGATTGAAGGCCATTGCTTTCCTTAATATAACTGCTGCTGCTGATTGCCTTCGACTGTTGAAGCTAGAAGAACAAGATGATGTGTCTTCTTCCTTCTACGCGGTTACTCTGTTTCAAACAGGGTATCGTTTGTGATCAAATCTTCATATATATTCTTCACATTCCATCAACCAGATCATCACCAAGGTAGGTTTTCTCAAGACTTAGCAAAATCCTATAATTACTAAGTGAATACATGCATATAGGTCTAAAGGAGTTACATATTTCGTTTTCCAGAATGAATTTTCTCCGTTTATTGCATGAATGAAATTGACGACCCAAGATAGGGCGTCATTTAAAATCAATGACCGTGCAAACAGTCGTCTTTTCCTAGATAGTTAATAATTGTACAATATGTTTAAAATTTAAGAACTATGAACTCTTACATGTACACTAATGCATGACTGTGTCCATAAATTCCTATTATTTTTTCCTATCTGTTCATGTCTTTAGAATCTTGATCAGACATACTCCAAAAATCATGTGTCAAAGAATTAGCGACCCAGATTAGGTCGTCAATTGAATGAACGCCCCTGTAAACGGGCGCCAATTTAGTGATAAACTATGAAATTATAGAAATGGTTATAATGTTCCTGGATATTGAAATGACGACATATACCCTACCCTTTAATTTGTTATATGACGCCCCTGACTAGGGCGCTGTTTACTGAATTGAAGCCTTCATGAAAGACGTCTTTTTTATAATAATCAAAATTGGAAAATATTTATAGATATTAATCTGGATGTAACGACTGAGTGAACAGTCGTCATTTATTGAACTGACGACCCTGACAAGGGCGCCAATTCATAAAATGAAGACTTAAGCCCAGACGCCAATTGACTGATTTCCTGATTTCGTGGTTTTTCTGTAACCCTTGACAATGGGTTATGTGTATAGGCACTATATTCCATTCCGTGAATATAGTCTCATGTTTCTTGTTGTTTTATCGATTACCCACTAATTCTCGGTGATAGATGAACTCTCCATAGGACATTCGTTCCTTTGGACCAGTGACTTTATCATAGAGACCTCCGTAAGACTTCGCTAGCCTTGGATTCCCTCAAGGCAGCCGAGCTGGTTGTACCCTTAAAACCTATGTCACTATTTGATTACCATGTCACTCTAAAGAAATATGGAACACCGGCCCTCATGACTTGCTAAGAGGATGTCATGAGAATACTCTAAATTAATGAATGGGAAACCATGCCGTTAGTGTTCTTATGAATTAGGTGCCATACTTGTGGACCTCAATTCTATCTAGCTTATCCTGTCCAAGAACGAGCGACCATTTCTATATGAGCGCTTATTCTTAATATCATGGCACCCAGTTAGGGAGCCTAATCCACCTAGTTTAATGCGAATCGTGGTTATACCGTTACTATAGTAGTACGTCCTTACGCATCATGTTCAATCCTTGTGATTCCATTCCACAAAGATCTACCTTAATGTTCTTACAAGAGAGCTCCTTTCAAATTCCATATTGGCTATAACTATAGTGGATGTCAAAATTACATGATCAATACATGCGCATATAGGGCCCGATCTGGTCCTAGGAGGAGCACCCGAAAGTACTAGTGCCCATGGGAGTTGTAATGATCACGGTATGACATTGTACCGAAGTGCATGACTAGCTTGATTAGACATTTCCACAAATCTTGTACTCGACTTGACTTGACATGACATGACTTGCGTGGCCCGAAAAGGGTATCTATTATTTGCTTGAAACGTGATAGCCAAATTCTTGACATGACATGATCACATGGATGTGCGTGCTTGATTATCTTACTATGTTGACATTAGTTCTTGAAAGACTTACTAGTTCACTCACTATCTCTTGATATACATTCTCGCTTGTTGTACATTCTTCATTGTCGTTTTATGCGAGCATGCATAGCTTATTACATTTCATGTAAGATGTAAGTTACTTAAAGCAAGCAAGCTCTTGAGATATAATCCCTACTGAGCGTTCGCTCACATAGTATTTTTCCCTATTTTTCAGATAAGTCCGAGGATGAATCTCAATCAGATAGGGAAAGTCAAGAGTGATGAGATTATAACTACTCCATCTATATCCAAGTGTTATCTAGTCTTGTCTTTTCTACATTCTCGAGTCAAACATTGTACTTTTATTTCTTTGAGTCTTAGTACGTTCTGAAGTGGATGTAATAGAAGTACTTTGGAATTTATGATTAAATAAAGGATTGGGTTATCTTTACTTGCGCGCACTCTGTCTTTGTGTCGAATACACTAACGCTCTGATTGACATGATTGATATAAACTCATCACGCACTCCGGGTTCCTTCCGCGCTCGGGGCGTGACATTTTCTATCTTAGTTAGTCCCACTATTTTTTGATCGAACTATATAACCCTCGGTATATAGAATGGGAGATCAATAGGATCATCCTAGTGGGTTGGAATCCCAACGAGACTGAGGTATGACCTTGTGGAAAGCACAACAAGCCATACACCATCTCAAGGGCAGTCAACAAGCACTTGCATCTAATGCAATATCCGACTTTTGGCCCCCGGGAAGTCATCCCCTTGTGAAAAGCACAACAAAGGATACTCTCCAGTAGATCTTACCACCATTACTACACAGCAATGAGTTCATGACCTGACTCTTGTGGAAGGCACAACAAGGCCAAGTTCAATTCTTTACCTCACTGAGGCCTAGCCTTGGAGTTGAATCCTATCCCTAGCCCACAGACCTTGTAGAAAGTACAACAAATCCATGAGATGAAGATATTCATTCACCCCATAATGGTGAGGGCCATGATGGCTCCTAGAGCCACGCTTACCAGATCTAAAATTAAATTGCGAGAGAATTTGATTTTATCTTGGTCTCACCTAATCCAATATATTTACCATACCTAGTAGTTTGCGTAAAATAAATGCATCTAATGCAGAAATTAAAATCGAGTGATCATGGACCCTAAGTCTAATACAACTAAGACATCCAGCTCGCTTCCAAAGCAACTGGATCATCCTCGCTTTTCGTCCTCCACGCCTTCAATCTCTGATGTCGCATAAATTACAAATTTTACATAGCTCGCAGGTTGGAAAATTTTAAATTACATGCAAAATTTTCCAGAAGCCCTCAGGGTGAGTACAACCAGCGGAGGGAGGTAGAATTACATTGGAAATATGCCAGTGGGAGAAGGGAGGCTCGTAGGCCCCAAACGAACTAACAACAGCATCAACTATGTCTATGATCACTCACCAATCCACACATTCAGATCAATTAAGCAAAGATTTATTTTTTTTAAATAACCCTTATATTTTGGATTGAAAAGTGGGATGTGCAAACAAAAACAGTTTTGGCTTTATTAATTTTAAAAATCCAAGTTGGATTAACTAAAATTAATTCACATAAGCAAGCTAATACAAAGCAATAGGAAGTAAGACATACATAGAACCATCACTTATAGAAGGGGCATGCACATTTGAATCAAATTCAAATAATTTAGATAATTGAGATAATTATTTAAATTTAAATTTAATTATCTAATAATTAAATTTAAAAATAAATTTAAATAAAAAATTGTTGAAATTTAAAATTAAATTAATTATCTAATAATTTAATTTGAAATTAAATTTAAATGATGTAATTATCCTCAATTATCATTTACAAAAAATCAATTTTTGAATTTCATGATTATCCAATAATCAAAAATTCAAAATAAGAATTTTAGTAACTATCTTCGACAAAATTCAAATTTATAATTTAATAATTATCTAATAATTAAAATTTTGAAATATTTGAATTTTTCTATAATTATCTTCAACAAAAATTCAAAATTCAAATTTAACAATCATCCATAACTAAAAATTCAAAATTTTGAATTTTCTATAATTATCTTCAATTATTACTCATTTATCTCAAATTGGGTGGTAATTATCTCAACTTACTAAATTTCAAATTTTAAAATTTTAAAATTTGTAATTATCTTAATAAAAAATCATAATTATCTCCAACAACCAAATTTTAAAATTCAAATTTTGAATTTAATAGGGATAATTATCACATTGAGATAAAATTGGATTGACACGGTGTGCCAATGCTCAGCTTGCATGCACGTGGGCATAATGGACCAGGTGAATAAACAAACGCAACAAACAAAAAAAATGGGATGGGAGTGCGCGCTCATGCGTCGGCAGGGCGCGCTTCATGCCCACGCGTGCGCTCGCACAGGACGCCCTGTGTCCTGTGCACGCCCACGCTGGCGCGACTTCCCTCCCATTTCCTTTTTTTTCGTTCGTAGCGACAGTTTCCTTTTTCTTCACGAGTAGAATGCTCGCACACGGACGCCCAGTGTCCTGTTTGCCCTTGAAACGCATGGTTCGGTCCATTTAATTTAAAAATAATTGAAGATCAAGAAGAATAGCCCCTAAAAATAAGATTCTATGCAGATCACGACTGCATCGATCAAAGTGAACCTGGCTCTGATACTACTGTAAGAATTCCACGAGGCTGGGTTAAGATTGCACAGCAGAAAATAAAATTAAATCTCAAACCTGGGTCTCTAAGAATCCATGAACCGTCACCTGATCAATGCAATTAGAAATTATCTAACCCCAAAATAGGGTTGTTAATCTTTACCTTGCACGGAATGACGATGTCTGTAATATCTGCTGCACATTTCTCGAACGTAGAGCCGCACAAATATATGATCTTTAGAGTAGATCCACACATATTCTCGTGCTGTGATGATATCCTCCCATTCCTTTTTCTCCCCGTGTGCACGAATCGCGGATCTCTCGGGTCCCCTCCTATATTTTTCCCTCGTCCTTTCTTTCTTGAGAGAGAACAAGAGAGAGCAACGAGAGAGAGGGTGAGGGAGTGATCTACGCACGCGAGAGAGGGGGAGGAAAAATGGGAACACGGCTGGGCTTCTCTTATGTTGCTTGGTCTTACAAGAAACCTGCGTGGGATATATAAAGGTGGGATGGGTTTTTCCAAAAGAACCCCTAATCTGACATTGTATATATATCTTTCATATTATTGTACATAAATATAAAAAGACTTTCTCTTCATTCCTTTCTCAAAGGAATTTAAGACATTTATATATATATATATATATTCTATCACCCGAGAACCTTTTGTGTGTGATCCTCTAGGCCTATAGTCACTCTGGTTCAAGGCTCATTAACTTCTAATTTTCAATTAGAAGTAATTTAAACTTATTATTTACTTTTACAAGACCCAAATAATAGTTTAATTTGTTCCGGACCTATGATCACGTTGGGTCAAGCAAATCTGCATGATCCCAGAGGACGTCGGGTTCAAATTACCACCCTATATGGTACTTGTTTGTCTACAGTTGTCGCATCGCTATAATCCCTCGCTCCTATGACTTTGGTTCGATCAAGGGTATGATAACTATCAAACTCCATGATTGTGCCATTTGATCACGACCTCCTAAAAGTGTATGCCGTTGATTCCAAACGAACTCACACGACCTTGGCCAGGGATTTAGTGGAGCGTCAGTGTCTTGACCCATTAACTATCTGATATATACCTGACAGTGGGTAATGCTCTCTTGACCATTGACGATCTTCACACATATCCCGACATAGTCAATGACTTGGCATTTCATAACTTATGGTTAAAGTCACTTAACCAAGTATCAAACCATGCCAGTCTTCATGTAAGATTTGATCAATGTCTCGGGTCAAAGGACCAACGATGCAACTAAGACAATTAATCTTTAGTTGACATTAGATATAATTAACCATCTGAAGATCCAATGGCAGATCAATCCAATGTAGATCCTCTCAGGACGTACACCTATACGTATGTGTTGGTGCCCCGCACCAGTGACCATGAGACTACTCACAGGCACATCATGTGTACTGGTTTAATAGGTAATCAATGTCCCTGAGTGATTACCCTCCAACCATGAATAATTTCAAGGTATGTGTCCATGTAAAGTCAGTATCATGATCGAGATCCCATCTCGAGTTGACTTTACAACCACATATCCTAGGGACTATAAGGAATCATAGCAAGCAAGCAGCGGAAACACACGATTCCTCAAGATATCTATGCTGGGATAGAAATCAATGTGAGAGAAACCCAAATAGAAGAGAGATTCTTCACCTTTGTGGGGTTGTGAATCTCCCGTGCAAATCTGTGAGATATTAATCGTACAGGTGCACGATCTCTAGAAGTATCCACACCAGCACTTGAATCAGATGAGCTCCTCTCCACAATCTCCACGTGCCGACTAGACCTCAACTCGACCATGCAGAACAAGGAAGAGAGAGAGGAGAGAGGGGGGTAGGGAGAGAGAGAACCAGAGAGGGAGGGCAACTAGGGCAGACTCTGTTGCTTAGCCCAGGGTTCTGCCCCATCACTATTATTTATAGAAATTTGGCATTTTCATAAAAATCCAAATGCTTTCTATAAATCACAACCCATCTCGTCTAAATAGTACTCTTATGTGTGTGACCCTCTAAGCCCAAATATCAGTCCAATTTTTCAGGCCCACTAAGCCAAGAGCACATTCATGTACTTATTTTAATTAATTAATTATATATCATCGCATGATATACAATTAATGTAATTTTAACTTGTGGAAAATCATCTAATGATTATTCCACTGGGCCTTTAGACCATGAACAGCACCAAGCACTACCTCATGATCCCAGAAGACATAAGGGGAGCTAATCCCAATAGGACCTTTCTGTTGACAGATACCACACAGCTATAGTCCTTCACTCATCTAATGCCTCAACAATACAAGGGTATGGTTATTCTATCAAACCCTTTAAGTATTGTCTAGTTGGAACCCAATACCCATGATAATCATACCTAGAAAACTCATTTTCCAGTTACCACCTAGCCAGGCATTTTCGAGTATGATTCCGTAGGGCATTCACTCTTTCGTTATCTACCAAGAGTGAGTAATTCCTTGTTGTTCACTCAATTGCCTTCGCAAGTCTTCCACTATATCTGAGCAACTAACTATACAGGACCTAATCGCTAAGATCCATAAGTCAGTGATCAAGACACAGTAGTCCTCATGCAAGACATCCTTGGTGACTCAGGTCTAAGGACCCACTGTGCTACTGCAACATAAGAATACCCTTGTTGACAGCTAGGTATAATAACCATCCAGGAATTCTCACTCGGATCAGTTCAATGAACTCATTTCCTAATGAGCACCTACAAGTTTGCCTTAGTGTCCCCACACAAGTGACTATGAGACCAGTCATCCCCATCACATTAGAGTAGGCATAACTCGTACTGGTCTTATCAGACATTTGATGTCCTTCTCAAATATCCATTGACCATGAACATTTAAGACATGTTTACAGAAGATTGATCGCATTATCATGATCTCATCATGATTCAATCTTCATTGCATATGTCTACAGACTTCATGACGTAGTGCAAGCATGCGGCCAGAACATAATGAATAAAACCTCTTTAAAATAAAATGAGCCAGAATGTATATTAACACGCATGATTGGCTCATAGGCCACACATTTCTTACATTCTCCCACTTAGACTATAGCCAATCACCTATATGTTGAATACCCATGGACCTTAGGTGATGCTCAAATACATTTTAAGACAAAGCTGTTGCATCCCCTAGTTCGTGTTTGGTTTCAATGATATCAATACGATTGTGTTTGTGTGTGTATGTGTTTCATTGAGCAACATGTTTTATATCTTGATTTGATGAGTTGAAAGATGGAGTCAATGTTCACTCTTGAAAGTCATGTGAACCCTTGGTGTTTAAGGAAGGAATGTTATATTTATGTTGGATTGTAGGAACACAAATTCATGGCTCATACTTGGAATCTAAAGGAGTCCATCAATAAAGCTCTTCTTCTAAAAGGGAGTTAACTCTGTTCATATTTGAAAGTCATATGAATGATTTGTATTTAAGGATCTCATGCTTTGAATATTTTGATTTGCATGATAAAAATCCATGATTCATGTTTGAAACTCAAAGTAGTGCATCAATGAAGATCTTATTGAAAAAGAGAGTTGACTCACTCATTGCATTGCGTTGACTCTTCTATATTTCATGCATTTCATCAAATAACTTTTCAAAGTCTTGGTTGGGTATTTTCATACGTTTTCCTCATAAGATTTTTGGGCTTGAAATATCCTCAACCTTGTAACCTGAAATTTGATAGATGTAATTTTAATGATTCTTGCTTGTTTCTTGGACTCATGGTAATTTAAATTTGGGAGGTTTATATCAATTCTCCTCATGATATAATGATTCATAAATGTTAGTTTTTAATCAACAAGAATGCCATTTGAATGAATGTGGTTCCATGATATTATGCATGCTTTGCATTTGGCATAATTGTTAACACTTGTGTGATGAAGCATTTTATTGTTGAAGATTTGGTTGTCTTGTGATTGAATGATTGAGCTCCCATATCATTGTATATGCCTTGGATGCAATGGAATGTTAAAAGTTCTTCAAATGCCAAAGCTTGTGACTTATGTGTTTATGGAAACATTTATTTATGCAATGTGCATTTGGATGGTTGACAAGTTATGGAGGTTCTTTTGGAAGAATCTGATTCATGAGCTCTTAACTTTCACACCTATGGTAACTTGATACTCTTGTGTTTTTGCAGGTACAAGGATGATTTTTATACCCTCCCATATCAAGTGAATCATGGTAATATCTAACCACCTTGTGTGCTTGAAATGGAGGTAGTTGAGGTTGAGCCTTCATGACTTTGTATTTGGACAAGTGAGAGATTCAATTTCATCACAACAAAAACTTGTCATATGGTGGAATGTGTTTTTGTTGATTGATATGAGAAGTCAAATACATGATTAAATGGGTTCAATGATGTATTTTAAAGAGAACATGTTCATAGTGTTAATGCTTGAAGCAAGTATTTTGATTCTAATCTAACCTCATGTTTTATCATGTTTTTCAGGTGGAAAATTCATGATTGATCTTCATGGGATTATGGTAATATTTAATCATTTATTTTCCCTTGAATTCATGGAGGTTTGATGGGTTTTTCTAACCCTTTCTGGCTTGGGTCGACACATAGGGTCGACCCCCGGTGGTTTCCCCTCAGACTGAAGCCTTTCTATGAAGCCTGCCTATAGGGGTCGACCCCTGGGGTCGACCCCCTGCATGGGTCGACCCATGGGTCGACCCCTGTGAGTTGGTTTTTCATTTTCGGTCTGCCAGCCCTCTGGTTGCCCGAGGGTCGACCCCAAGGGTCGACCATTCCAGAATGGGATTTTCGGGAGAGTTTAAAACCTTATGAAAACCTCTCTAAACATTACCATACTACCCCCCATTAGTTCCTATTATTATTAGGGTGTTTTTAACATGTATTAGGAGGGTTTTATGAGTCTTTTCCCCACCCCTTGAGTTGCATATATAAAAGTTACGATTTTGTGAGAGGAACAAACCTAATGCTCATTCATTCTTTCTTGTAGGTGAAGAAAAAAGGGGAAAATGTGGTGGTGCTCTTGCAAGGTTATTTTCATCTACTTCCATGGAGATTTGAAGCTCATGGTAGAAGAAGAAAAAAAGCGACTCGAAGAGAGGAACGAGAGGATGCCGAAATCGTGGCCATCCGACAACGAGCCAAGAAGAGCCGGAGTCTTTCTTGAAGGGGGAGCTTCATACATGCTTTATCTTCTTTGATTCAGTCTATAGAGTTTGTTTGGGGGGTCATAGCATATATTTATCTTCGTTTCATATACATCTGAAAGAATACTTTGTGTGGGTGTTCAAAGAAAGGGTTCTCCAAGTGTTTGTGTTGACGTGTGTGCGTTGAGTTGTGCGGAGTTTATCCGCATGTGTGCTTGGATGTAATTTGGGGTGTGTTCCCCGTGTGTGGTTGGGAGTTTACTCCCGTGTGGTTGTGTAGGCATCGCCCTACGTGTGTGTGTTGGAGCTTGGCTCTGTGTGTATGTGGGGATTTATCCCCGGGCTATTTTTATAACAGTGAAGCCTCACCGGTTTGGTGAGGGGTGGACGTAGGGAGCCCGTCGCGGTCCCGAATCACCTTAAAAATCCCCGTGCATTGTGGCTTGCATTGTGGTTTGTGTTGTGGTGGTTTGCCTTATTGTTCATATCTAATTATCCGTTCGAGTGAGTACGGTGAGATTGAGATAATCAAGTCTATTCCAATTAGTTTAAATTCCTCACTCTTGCTAATCTTGCTAATTCCGCTGCGAGCTAGCTTAAAGTTTTAATTGGACTTAATTTTAGTAGAGGGTTCTATTCACACCCCCCCCCTCTAGAACCGTGTTCCTGCACTACGGGACCCAACAATTGGTATCAGAGCGAGGCTCTACTGTCCCTAGATCTCACGATCTACAGAGTGATCCTAGTGCATTCTACAATCATGAATTTTTCTGTTGAGCACATGTCGATGAATTGCCTTCCTATTCTTAATGGTTCTGATTTTACTTCATGGATAGGTAAAATGTGTGGACTGATCAATTCAGTTAATCCTAATCTTTGGAAGTTGATTTATGATGGTCCTCACATATTACCTCTAGATGAGACCAAGTGGTCTAGTCAAGATAAATTTAAGAACCATGAAAATGTCATTGTCTTAAGTTTATTGAAAAGTGCCATTGATACTCATATGTTTCCATTTGTTTCTTCTTGTAGAATGACAAAGGAGCTTATGAATCAGTTGATCAAAGCTCAAGAGATGGAAGGACAAAATTGTCTCATGGCTGACAATGATGATCAACTCAATGAAGAAAAGTATGATGAGGTAAATTCTGAATCCGAAGAACTCTCTATTGAGGAATGGCAAATGGCATATGCTGAACTATATGATAAATGCAAGAAACTCAAATCTGAAAATAAAACCTTGAAAAGGAAGATTAATGAGAATGTGCATGATAATCCTTCCTGTGAAAATTACAAAACTTTGGAGTCAAAGATTGAGAACCTAGAATATGAAAAAGAACTTCTAGAATGCAAAGTTGAATTATTTTTAGATGAGATGTCTTGTATGAATGAAGAGCTTGAGATGTTTAGAAAATCTAATACTGCTCTTAAAATTGATAATGATTCCCATGATTTGTTTGATCAAAACAAACACTTGTTGTCTAAGATTTCATTGCTTGAAGAAACAGAAAAATGTCTTAAAAATAAGTTAGCTTCTTTGTCTGATGATGATAAGTTGTTTGAGAAATTGCTTGATTCTGAAATTGATAACAAGAGCATCATGGATAAAAATGAAGATCTTAAAAAGAAAAATGGTGCTATGTTAATTCAGAATTCCTTGCTAGAGGGAAGATTGAGATGCTTTGATAAGCTTGAAAAATAAATCTCATTGTTGAAACATGAGAATGAACAGTTGCTTGCTAAGATCTCAAAGCATGTTGAAACTGAAAAGGTTCTTGAAAAGCTTGCTGAAAAATTTCACTGCACAAAACTGGAAAATAAAAACCTCATGCAAGAAAATGAAAAACTCACATCGAAGAATTATTTGCTTGACGATAAAATCCTTGCATGTGAAAAAGAGATCAACAACTTGAAGCTTGATTTGTCTAGATTTGTCAAAGGGAAGGAAGACTTAGACACATTGTTAGGTGTTAAAGTGAACTTTCAAAAAGAGGGTCTTGGTTACATCCCGCTCAACAAAAAATCTTTTGAATAAAAAATGAAAACCTCTTTTGTTCATGCCTCCGACATTCCTAGCACCTCCAAAACACCTCCTCCCGTTGCTCAAGTGAAAATCTCTAAAAATGGTTTTGATAAAAAGAAAAATCTCAACAAAAAGCCTTCCATGTCAAATAGATCTCAAAAATCAAAGTTGAATGTTGAATGTTTCTATTGTGACATATTTGGTCATGAAATGAATGATTGTGTTGTCTTGAAAATGGATGATCAAAATGCATATAAAGATAAATCTTCCTTCAAAAGAAAGAAAAATGTCTCATGCTTTTATTGTCACAAACTTGGCCATGTCATGGATGATTGCTTTGTGAAATAAAATGATGATTATCGTGCCATGAATGCTAAGTTTAACTTTCAAAGAAAATTCAGAAATGAACATGCTTCCCATGCTAAAAAGTTTGCATCCCATAAGAAAAATTCATTCACGAACACTCATGCAAACAATGGAAAGCCATTCCGTAGACCCACATCTTCTTGTTACTTTCACTGTGGGAAATACGGTCATGTCATGAAAGAATGTTAGTTTTTAAAAATTGAGTATTTCCATGCTTCTAGAATGAATGCTAGGTTTAATTCTGTTAAATCTAGACCTTTTGGAAATAGAAGATAGAATGGATTTGAAAATTCCTTTACTCCTAAAAGGAAGTCTTTTGATAAAACTGTTTCTCCTCAATGCCTTTATTGTGGAAACCATGGACATGTTATTGAGGATTGCAGGATCATGGAAAGTGATGACAAGGTGGCAATGAAAATGTCAAAGAAAACTTTTGGAAGAGTTTCTAACATCCAAGGACCCAAGAAGGCTTGGGTGCCAAAATCTGACAAATGAGTCGGTTGTGATGAAGGTGTGTCTTGAGGTAAATAAAGAATGAAAGGGGTTCTAGTAAAATGGAATAAGGCACACTCATATGGTAAAACCCCAACTTTGCTCCTTCATTGTCAAACTTGATGGTTTTGATATTTTGGAATGAGATTTTGGTGTGTTCTCATATTATGCTCTAAATTCTTCACAAGTCATATATGTCTTTGTTGAATGAATATTTGACATATCAAATGGTGATGTATGAAATGACAAATTAAGTCTGTCAGGAAGCTAACATCATGCGTGAGGTGATCCTCAGATCAAAGCTCTCCGCCTTGTACCAAAATTCAGAAATTAAATTGTTTGGCTAATGTGGAAACATGTCTTTTGAAGGAAATCAATTTACCTTGAAATTTTGAAATACCATGTGTGTTCAAATTGATTCTGAAATTCATTCTTACTTTAAGGAGGTAAAATTTCTGTAATGCAGAATTGTTCATTTGATAGATATTGATTCTGAACTTGATCTGTTATTCTTGTACTCTGCTATGATGAACATGTCTCATTGGTTGACTGAATTTAAAATTTTTTGAGGTATAAGCATGATGCCTTTGCCTACTGAATACTTTTCAATCTGAAATGTATGAGCATCTGAGTGTAATTGAGTATCTGATATATCAAATGGTGTGTAGTGGAAGGGTGGATTATGTCCACCTAGAAGCTCTCACTATGTGTGAGTTGAGTTTTCGAACCTTCACCTCCACCTCGTACCGGAACCTGTAAAATCTGTTTGGTTTGTGGATGATACTTTAAGTTTTTGAAATGTTATTGAAAATTTATTTTTGAACATTTCTGAAAATAATTTGGGTGCACTACTTGATTTTGATCATTTGTGTACCCTTATTCAAAAAGGGCAAGTCTTGAAAAATGGTTGATGCTCATCATTTGAATATGTACGTCTCCTTGTGCAATCTGTCATGATGTTCTAAAATTAAAAAAAATTGCATCCTGCATTACATTCTCATGCTTTTATAAGTTACATGCATTAGAAACTTCATAAGGTGCATTTAGATCATTCATATGAAAAATTGAAAACTTGCATCTTGCACCCATATTAAATTTTGCAATGCATTTAGAACTTTTAAATAAAAATCTGACATTCTGCATCGCATTGGCATCTTTGTATATCATTCACATACTATGCATACAAAATGACAAAAAGGTGCATATTACATATTCATGCATATAGAGCATATGCATATATTTCATGATAATCGTCTATCTTGACTCATGAATGCTTGCATGAATATTTCATGAATCCTTGCATGCTTGTAAGTATTTACACTATGAAACCATTTCTTGATCTTTTTAAGGCTTTACCTCCTTGCTAAACAGTAGTGCAGTGATTTTATTCATATGTGTTACATGTCATATATTAAAGGGGAGGATTTGACTCCGACCGTGCATACATTTAGGGGGAGTCATAGCCGTGTCTTGTCGAATTCATTTTATACATGCAAAATAAAATTTTACCCTCACACTCTTACACACAATGAATTTAATGACTTTAATGCATAAGGATTTAAGAAATTCCTTATAGCACTTTAAAGGGAACTTGAATATCTATATGGACATTAAAGAGTAATCGTGAGGAAAAAGCTACCTACCCCACAAAATTTCAATAAGTGGTATGTGGATCCGAGTAACCGGGATTACCACTTGAAACAAAGGAGGAAACTCGTGTCGAAAGGAGAAACAAAAATCCATATGTGTGACGAATCCAAGTAGCCGAGAATCCCCATTGAGACATATGAGGAAACTTGCGCCGAAATGTGAAGTCTATTAAAAGAAATAAAATAGGGGTTGTGCGAAGCTACCAATAGTCGAGAATCTAAAGTGAAAATGTAGAGAGGAGATTACCTTATAGTGTTCTTTATAAAATCTGAAAATCCATATGTTTTGAAGCTCATTAGTCATTGCCTCACATTTCACATAGATATTTTTGTGATGTATGTATTTTATGAATTTGCCTACATTCATGGTTTATGCAGTACTCCTAATTGTGTATGCACAAATCTCTTAGTTATGCTTCATACCTTACATTCTTGAATTTGAATCACATGCTCTTTTGTTAACCCGTGCCTCATATAGGGGGAGTTACTATATGTACTATATGTGTGCATGATGATTGTGCTTGTGTACTTGCATGTTCATGCATTCCCCTTGAGTCTAATTCTGAGCATAAACCTTACTTTTGAAGGATAAAAGTCATCATGTGCATAGCTTCATATCTTGCATGATTAGCATTCACATCGTGCATATTCATTGCATTTGAAAGATGACGCTCATCTTGTCCATATTTGCATATTTGACATTTTTCGCATGCATATAGTTTATTCATGATATCATCTTGAACAAATCCATACTTTCCAACTATTGGTATGGTTCATTTTGAAATGCATATTCTGAACACTTCACGTTGTATTAATGCCAAACTGAGTTCAACCAACAAATGGTATCATATCTTCGAGGCTCTCTCTTCGAGAATTAAAATTGTCTATGTTTGTGTCTCTATCTTGATCAACATTTGGAATCATATCCTTTGGCCTAACATGTTCATTTCATGTCACATAATCCCCTGTCTTTTTGTAGATGACAAAAAGGGGGAGAATGTTTGGTGTGTGCTCAATGCTTTATGAATGATGTTGTCTTGGGGAGAATGGGAGAATTGGTGTATGCTCAATGTTTTCAAATGTTTACAAAATCTGTATTATCACACACATCGTTTTGTCATCATCAAAAAGGGGGAGATTGTTGCATCCTCTAGTTCGTGTTTGGTTTCAATGATATCAATACGATTGTGTTTGTGTGTGTATGTGTTTCATTGAGCAACATGTTTTATATCTTGATTTGATGAGTTGAAAGATGGAGTCAATGTTCACTCTTGAAAGTCATGTGAACCCTTGGTGTTTAAGGAACTAATGTTATATTTATGTTAGTTTGTAGGAACACAAATTCATGGCTCATACTTGGAATCTAAAAGAGTCCATCAATGAAGCTCTTCTTCTAAAAGGGAGTTAACTCTGTTCATATTTGAAAGTCATATGAATGATTTGTATTTAAGGATCTCATGCTTTGAATATTTTGATTTGCATGATAAAAATCCATGATTCATGTTTGAAACTCAAAGGAGTGCATCAATGAAGATCTTATTGAAAAAGGGAGTTGACTGACTCATTGCATTGCGTTGACTCTTCTATATTCCATGCATTTCATCAAATAACTTTTCAAAGTCTTGGTTGGGTATTTTCATGCATTTTCCTCATAAGACTTTTGGGCTTGAAATATCCTCAACCTTGTAACCTGAAATTTGATAGATGTAATTTTAATGATTCTTGCTCGTTTCTTGGACTCATGGTAATTTAAATTTGGGAGGATTATATCAATGCTCCTCATAAGATAATGATTCATAAATGCTAATTTTTAATCAACAAGAATGCCATTTGAATGAATGTGGTTCCATGATATTATACATGCTTTGCATTTGACATAATTGTTAACACTTGTGTGATGAAGCATTTTGTTGTTGAAGATTTGGTTGCCTTGTGATTGAATGATTGAGCCCCCATATCATTGTATATGCCTTGGATGCAATGGAAGGTTAAAAGTTCTTCAAATGCCAAAGCTTGTGACGTATGTCTTTATGGAAATATTTATTTATGCAATGAACATTTGGATGGTTGACAAGTTATGGAGGTTCTTTTAGAAGAATCTGGTTCATGAGCTCTTAACTTTCACACCTATGGTAACTTGATACTCTTGTGTTTTTATAGGTACAATGATGGTTTTTATACTCTCCCATATCAAGTGAATCATGGTAATGTCTAACCACCTTGTGTGCTTGAAATGGAGGTAGTTGAGGTTGAGCCTTCATGACTTTGTATTTGGACAATTGAGAGATTCAATTTTATCACAACAAAAACTTATCATATGGTGGAATGTGTTTTTGTTGATTGATATGAGAAGCCAAATATATGATTAAATGGGTTCAATGATGTATTTTAAAGAGAACATGTTCATAGTGTTAATGCTTGAAGTAAGTATTTTGATTCTAATCTAACCTCATGCTTTATCATGTTTTTCATGAGAAAATTCATGATTGATCTTCATGGGATTATGGTAATATTTAATCATTATTTTCCCTTGAATTCATGGAGGTTTGATGGGTTTTTCTAACCCTTTCTGGCTTGGGTCGACCCATAGGGTCGACCCCCGGTGGTTTCCCCTCAGACTGAAGCCTTTCTATGAACCCTGCCTGCAGGGGACGACCCCCCTGCGTGGGTCGACCCCTGTGAGTTGGTTTTTTATTTTCGGTCTGCCAACCCTCTGGTTGCCCGAGGGTCGACCCTTCCAGAACGGGATTTCCGGGAGAGTTTAAAACCTTATGAAAACCTCTCTAAACATTACCATACTACCCCCCATTAGTTCCTATTGTTATTAGGGTGTTTTTAACATGTATTAGGAGGGTTTTATGAGTCTTTTCCCCACCCCTTAAGTTGCATATATAAGAGTTACGATTTTGTGAGAGGAACAACCCTAATGCTCATTCATTCTTTCTTGTAGGTGAAGAAAAAAGGGGAAAACGTGGTGGTGCTCTTGCAAGGTTGTTTTCATCTACTTCCATGGAGATTTGAAGCTCGTGGCAGAAGAAGAAAAGAAGCATCTCGAAGAGAGGAACGCGAGGACGCCGAAATCGCGGCCATCCGACAACGAGCCAAGAAGAGCCGGAGTCTTTCTTGAAGGGGGAGCTTCATACATGTTTTATCTTCTTTAATTCAGTCTATTGAGTTTGTTTGGGGGGTCATAGCATATATTTGTCTTCGTTTCATATACATCTGAAAGAATATTTTGTGTGGATGTTCGGAGAAAGGGTTCTCCGAGTGTTTGTGTTGACGTGTGTGCGTCGAGTTGTGCGGAGTTTATCCGCGTGTGTGCTTGGATGTATTTTGGGGTGTGTTCCCCGTGTGTGGTTGGGAGTTTACTCTCGTGTGGTTGTGTAGGCATCGCCCTACGTGTGTGTGTTGGAGCTTGGCTCCGTGTGTGTGTGGGGATTTATCCCCGGGCTATTTTTACAGCAGTGAAGCCTCACCGGTTTGGTGAGGGGTGGACGTAGGGAGCCCGTCGCGGTCCCGAACCACCCTAAAAATTCCCATACATTGTGGCTTGCATTGTGGTTTATGTTGTGGTGGTTTGCCTTATTGTTCATATCTAATTATCCATTCGAGTGAGTACGGTGAGATTGAGAGAATCAAGTCTATTCCAATTAGTTTAAATTCCTCACTCTTGCTAATCTTGCTAATTCCGCTGCGAGCTAGCTTAAAGTTTTAATTGGACTTAATTTTAGTAGAGGGTTCTATTCACCCCCCCCCCTCTAGAACCGTGTTCTTGCACTACGGGACCCAACAAAAGCTTTAGTCAAGAGATCTGCTATATTATCATCTGAAGAAACCTTTTCTACAACTATATCTCCTCTGGTGATGATCACCCTGATCAAGTGAAAGCGCCTCAGAATGTGCTTCGACTTCTGATGAGATCGTGGCTCTCTAGCTTGAGAAATTGCCCCATTATTGTCACACAGTAACAGGATAGGATCTGAAATGCTTGGGACTATACCAAGATCTGAGATGAACTTCTCCATCCACACTACCTCCTTGGCTGCTTCAGCTGCTTCAGCCGCTGCAATGTATTCGGCTTCAGTTGTCGAATCTGCAGTAGTTTCTTACTTGGAACTTTTCCAGCTCATTACTCCACCGTTCAACATGAACACAAACCCTGACATGGATTTGCTATCATCCTTGTCTAATTGGAAGCTTGAGTCAGTATATCCTCGAGGTCTCAAATCATCTCCACCATAAATTAGAAATGCATCTTTAGTCCTTCTCAAGTATCTAAGGATACATTTCACAGCCTTCTAGTGTTCTTCACCTGGATCTACCTGATATCTACTTGTGACACTCAAGGCATGTGCCACATCAGGCCTAGTACATAGCATAGCATACATGATAGATCCTATTGCCGAAGCATAAGAAACTCTACTCATGTATGCTCTCTCGTTCGATGTCTTAGGAGACATATCCTTAGAGAGATAAGTTCCATGCCTAATCGGTATGAAACCTCTTTTAGAATTTTCCATGCCAAACCTTTTGACAATGGTATCTATGTACATTGATTGGGATAGACCTATCATTCTCTTGGATTTATCCCTATAGATCCTTATCCCTATGACATAAGATGCTTCTCCCAAATCTTTCACGGAGAAGTTCTTGGATAACCATGCTTTTACCGTTGATAGCATTCCTACATCATTTCTAATGAGTAAGATGTCATCAACATAAAGCACTAGAAAGGTCACTGCACTCCTACTGACTTTTTTGTATACACAAGGTTCATCTTCATTTTTAACGAGGTCATAAGATTTGATCATCTCATCAAATCTCATATTCTAACTTTGAGAAGCCTGCTTCAAACCATAAATAGATCTTTGCAGTATGCATACTTTATCTGGATGTTCTATGGATGTAAAACCTTCAGGTTGTATCATATACACCTCTTCTTGAAGGTTACCGTTAAGAAACGTCATCTTAACTTCCATTTGCCAGATTTCATAGTCATAGTATGTAGTTATGGCAAGAAGAATTTTGATTGATTTTATCATGGTAACTGGCAAAAAAGTTTCATCATAGTCAACTCATTATCTTTGACGATACCCTTTCACTACAAATCTTTTCTTGTAAGTATCAATCTGTCCATCTGCATTGATCTTCCTTTTGAAGATCCATTTGCAACCAATAGGTACTTTACCTTCTGGCAGATCTACCAAGTTTCAAACTTGGTTAGTATACATGGACTAAATCTTAGAATTCATCGCTTCTTGCCATTTCCTAGAGACAGGGCCACTAACGGCTTCTTGATAGGTCTAAGGATCATCATCCTCATTGTAGTGTACCTTTTACTTACCATCAATGATATGTCCAACATATCTATCAGGCTGTCTTGGTACTCTATCTAACCTTTGAACCTTCTGTGTATATGACTGAACAGGCTCCTGAGTTGAGGGCTCATCAGTAGTATTAGTCTTGATTTGTGTTTCTGGAACTGCTTCTAGATCTATCTTGCTCCCACTATCTTCCTTAAGGAGATATTCCCTCTCAAGGAAGACCGCCCTCTTAGTGACAAACACCTTTTGTTTGCTGGGATGATAGAAATAATACCCAAAAGTCTGTTTTGGATATCCCATAAATCTACACTGATCTGTCCTTGATTCCAACTTATCTGGATCATGCCTCTTCACATGGGATGGACAGCCCCAAACTTTAACATGTTTAAAGTCTGGTTTCTTCCCACTCTATATCTCATAGGAGTGGAAGATACTGATTTGCAAGGAACCTTGTTCAATAGATATGTAGCGGTTTCTTGTGCATATCCCTACAAAGAAACTGGAAGTTTGACATAACTCATCATTGATCGTACCATATCTAATAGGGTATGATTCCTTCTTTCAGATACACCATTCAATTGTGGTGTATAAAGAGGAGTCCATTGAGATAGGATACCATTATCCTTAAGATATTGTGTGAATTCAGTACTCAAGTATTCACCACCTCGATCTGATCAAAGTATCTTAATACTTTTTAATGTTTGTTTTTCAACTTCATTTTTAAACTCTTTAAATTTCTCAAAGACTTCAGATTTATACTTCATTAAGTATACATAGCCGAACCTTGAGAAATCATCTATAAATGAAATGAAGTATGAAAATCTCCCATGGCATGCGTGGACATTAGACCACATACATCAGTATGTATGAGTTCCAGCAAGTCCTTGGCTCTTTCTCCATGTCCAGTGAATGGAGCTTTGGTCATTTTACCCATGAGACAAGAGTCGTAAGTTGTAAATGATTCATAATCAAATGGATCAAGGTATCCATTTCTTTGCCACTTGATGATTCTGTTCTCACTAATATGACCCAACCTACAATGCCATAGGTATTCATGATTTACACCTTTATCTTTAATTCCAAGAGACCCATTTACAAGACATACATCATATGCAATATCAAGTAAATATAAACCATTGAGCATATATGTTGAAGCAAACAATTTGTTTCCAAGATAAATTGAACAACTTTTATTCTCTAATCTCAATGTATATCCATCTTTATCAAGACAAGAAATAGAAATGATATTTCTAATTATAGTAGGAACATAGTAGCAATCTCTAAGTTCCAATATGTCTCCTAAAGGTAACTTGAGTCTTGCTATCCTTGCAACTAATGCAGCAACCTTTGCTCCATTTCCAAGCCTCAAGCCCACGTCTCCATGGTTCAACCTTCTTCTACTTGTCAACACCTCCAAGTCATAGCAGATATGAGAAACACATCCAGTATCTAATACCCAAGATGTTGATTCTCTATAAGACAAGTTAAGGCCAATCACGAGAATACATTTAGCTTCAACAAGCCTTTCTTTTTCCTTTTCTGTAAGATATATCTTGCAAGATCTCTTCTAGTGCCCTTCCTTATGATAGTGGAAACATTGACCTTTATCACTAGCCTTTGCCTTGTCCTTTTGAGCAACCTGGTTAGCCTTCATGGGCTTCTTACCTTTGCCTTTCTTAAAGCCTTGCCCTGCTTTCCTTTTCTTGTTGGTCTTACCAACAAGCATGACATTTGGCTTCTCCATTTGGATAGTGCCTTCAGCTGTCTTCAACATATTGAGCAGCTCAGCTAGTGTAACCTCAATCTTATTCATATTGAAGTTAATAATGAACTGAAAAAATATCTTAGGAAGAGACTGAAGGATGAGGTCAATGCTTAGATCATTGTTCATAACAAAGCCAAGTGCATTGAGCCTCTCTATCCATTCTATCATTTTAAGTACATGAGTTTGCACAGAAGTGCCCTTTGTCATGTGGGTCCTGAACAGTTTCTTCGATATCTCATATCATTCTGTTCGACTCTGTTCCCCAAACAACTCTTTGAGGTGGATCAGAATCTTCTTAGCATCCATATTTTCATGTTGCCTTTGCAGGTCATTAGATATGGATCCAAGCATATAACATTGGACCTTGATAGAATCCTCCTTCCAATTCTCATATGCAAGTAATTCTTCTTCACTAGCATTTGCCCCAGGCTCAACAGGATCTTCCTCATCAAGGTCATAGGCTAGTTTTTCACACCTAAGGACTATCCTTAGGTTTCAAAGCCAATCTGAATAATTGGGTCCATTGAGCTTATTGGCATCAAGTATGCCACAAAGAGGCTTAGCATACAACATAGCGGCCTACAAGAAAATATAGAGATAATAAGTAGATGGTTCAAACAATCTGGATAAGGTCTTTAAATCTAGATTTTGCTCCCACTATTTTTTGACGATCTGTGCAACCCTCAATTACACAAAATGAGAGAGTACAACACTCTCTTAGTGGGGATCAGAATTCTAGGGACATCTTGCATGTGACCTTGTGGTAGCACAACAAATCACACCATGTTCCTTAGGCAATCAACTCTTAATACTTGCAACTTTTGCAATATCCGATCAAATTCAGCCCCTAAATCACCATGATCTTTTGGTAGCATAACAAATCAAGGTGATCTAGTTAAGTTAATTCATCATTACGTAGAAAACATAGATTGGTGTTATAGCCCTTGTGGTAGCACAACAAGGCTACAACATTCGTCTCTCTCTCTTAAAAAGTACCATCATGTCGAAGAGTTAGATTAATCTTTAAATCAAATGAGCCTTGTGGTAGCACAACAAAATCATTTGAAATGAGAATCAACCTTAGGTCTATAATGATGGTGGGCTATGTTGTATATTCTTAATAACTCACGTTTACAACTTAAATTTGCATGAGGGTATTTGAGGCTTTCCTTTTGATCTCATTTAAGAAATATATGTGCTACGTAAGTATATTTCGATTTGGAGTATCATATATATACTCGTATAGAAATACGTACCTAGTAACACATACCACATATATCACATATATAAAAGATGGATGATCATGGACTTCTAATTCTAGTGTGGAGTCACCGGAGCCAAACGGCAATCCACATCCTATATGGAGAACACAACAAGCCTGGCATCACATGCATTTGTTGAAGTCGTCTCCTCCAAAGGGCCCTCCCAGGTGGTCCACTCTCCTCAGCAGGTTCGCTTTCAAAATTACATGATACAAATAAATGAGGCACGTAGGCCCATAAATTGTACATCAAATAATTATAAGAAACCTTGATTTATATCAAGGGGAGTACATAATGGGAGGAAGATAGAATGTACAACCCGGATAAAAAGAGAGAGAGAGAAGGAGACACGCAGGCCCCTAAAATAACCACCATCACATCAAACATGCATCCAGAAATATCATCACATGATAATCCTAAGTCCATGATCATCTCATCACCCACCATGACACATCACATGCATCATATAGTGATAAACATATAAAATATTATCGTAATAATATATATATTCAAAAATATATTTTTTGATAAAAGTTTTAAATAACCATTATTTCGAATAACCAACAATAATATTCATAATATCATAGAAGGAAATAATTAACTAAACAATTTAGGTAATTAAAAAATGTCCAAGTAATCAGATACATGAAATTCCTTGTTATCGAGGCTAATCATCTCATAAACACCCAAATTAAATTAATTAGAATAAAATTCTAATCATTTAATATATTACCATGCATTTAACAGAAATTCAAACACTTTTGATTACTATTGGACATGATAATATGGGTGTATTAGGCTTAGTATTCAATTAATCAATCATTAACAATTTAAAAATAAATTAATCAAATACCAAAAACCTAATCAATTTTAAAACTCCTTTTAAAACTGTTTAGGCACCAAAATAGGCTAAATGGGCCCTTATTCGGGCCGGCCTGCCAAAGGGAATGAGGGAAGAATAGCCATGGATCCGGATTTGGGTCCGGATCCTGACCGAACCCAAAAGGAGACCCGTGACGTCGCTTCTCCCTCACCCAATGGGAGGTGGGGCCACGGGTAGGGTTCCAAACCCTAGCTCCATGGTCGCACCCCTGGAGAGAAGGGCGACGTCGCCGCTCAACCAGCCGACCGTTGCAGGGTCGCCAGACAACAGACCAGGGTCAGTCACAATCGCTGGAGAAGATTGTAATGCCCCGAGTTTTTCAGATTATTGTTCGGATCAGGATCCATGGGTTTCGGATCGCCTTTGTGGGTCCGGGACTGAGTTTAGTGGTTTACGCGTGTTTTTGTCTATCGGACTTTCGAAACCCCGTGTAGGGCGAACCTTGTGTTCTCCGACTCCGGGACGTTACCACTGAGTTGTGCATTTTTCGAGAATCGTGGAAAGTATTTTCCCCTATTTTTGGTATTTTTCAAAATTTTTGAATTTTCTATATATATAAACCCCCTCCCTCTCTCTCTCTTCCTCACTCTCATTCTCTCCCCTCCCCTCTCACGCTCTCTCTTTCTCCCCTCTCTTCTCCGGCGGCCGACGGAACGAGGCGGGGGCGAGGCGGAGGTGACGTGGGCAAGGAGTGGCCGTGCATGGGCGAGGATCGAGGGGCAGTGGCTCGCGGTGGAGCTCGTGGCGAGTTCGTGAACCGGCGGGGTTTCGTGGGTGTTTCGCGATGGATCGACGTCCTCGGCACGCGGAATCTTCGGTGGAGGTAGGGGGATGGATCCTTAGCCCTTGTGTTTCCTTTCCCCGCGTTTTATGGGCCGAGGCGAGACCGAGAGTGGGTTTATTTCACATCTGGGTCAAAATCGCATGTTTGGGGTGAGCGGAGATTTTTGGCCGATTCGAGGCTTGATTGTGGTTTTGATTTGGTTTTCCAGTGGTAGGAATGTCCGAGGATGAATTCCCCTTGTTTTCCCCTTCGCTGGGAGGCGAATGGGGTGTGGAACCGAGCTCACGGCGGAGCTCGATCCGTCTGTCGGAAGGTGCAGGAGGCGGCCACCTTTGTGGCCGTCTGAGCCCTGGTCTGGGCGGCCAAGACCATGGCCGCCCATGTCATGCCCCGACGCGGAAAATCGGAACGTAGCAGTTATAACATTCATGATAACCAGAGCAATAACGAAAAATGTAGAAAAGAATGCATAAATGCCAGAAGAAGGAATTATTCAAATCTGCTAATTATTCAAAAATGAAAGGTACAACTTACAAAATGACTCCAATTAACCAAGAATAAAGATTTCAACTCTCCAAAGACCTAATAACAACTGACTCTCTTAAGGACAACTTATAGCCATTACAAAGACACCATTACTGCTAAGACAGCCACCAGGTCCGTCATCTAAAAGGTTCACTCCAATGTCTTCACTCCTGCCCATTCCCATTCGTTGGTGAATCATCCTCGGAATTACCTGAAAGGGGGGAAAAGCTAGGTGAGCAAAAGCTCAGTAGGCAATAGCAGGCAAAGTTTAAGTGATTAACCAATTAAATGTGTCATACGAATAAAAGAATGATAAAATAAAGCTAACAGCAGCAATGATGGGAAATAGAAATAAGTAGAACAGAGACATATCATTTCCATGTATTGGTCGATCAAGCATGCGAGGCATGTAGAGATAGAATTCCATGTAGGAATTGAATATCTTGTAGAAGTGAATATGAATGTTGTAGATAACACGCTAGCTGTAACGACCCAAGATCCAATACCGGGAAAGGAACCCGATACCATTCGAATCTACCTCATCGTCCACGAGCCGGGGCTCGGAAGGGCTAAAAAGGAGTGTGGAGGTACAAAGAAATAGGAAATAAAGCAGGACAATTCAACAATTAACAGAAATAAATAAACAACTACAACAGAGTCTAGTCCAACAGAGAGTACAGTTTAAGGCATAGAAACATACCACACACCGAGAGAACACTCGGCCTGGCAAACTGGCGACTAAGAACCTCCGTATAGCACCCTCTAACCACGAGGAAGAACCGCCGCACCTGAAAAGCAGGGGTGAGCCTCCTGTCACTGGCTCAGTAGGGGTCCCGCGGAACCCCAACTTTAAACAACGGCGGTAACAGAAAGCAACAATGACAGCAGGAACAGCAAACCGGTGGCCGGTAAAAACTCGGCACTACAGCTACTCCTACTATACCTGAAAACACGCCCCAATCTCACAATCGGGGGACCACCGAACTAACGAGGAAACCTCTGGCTATGCTACCGGAAGAAACATCACGATAATACTGTCGTGGACCTAACACCGTCTAGGGAGAACCCTCGGTGACGCTCACCGGAACCCTAGACCTCTACCTCGGGAACACACCCAGAACTGCACGTAAAACCACGTCTCGCAGAAGTGAAGCGGAACTCGACTCTCCAGAAAACTCACGTCATGTGACGGGAGCACTGCCCACCAGAAGCAAGGCCGGATGCGTCCACTGACGACTTAGTCCACAGCCTCAGGTGTCTCGCTACCACGCCCTATGCGGAGACTGAGACATCGCACTAGTAACCAAGAACACAAAACAAGGACAAGCTGGGGTCACGCTCATCAGCGCGGGTCCGACGTCCCCAGCCCAGTGTGCACACACAAACCATGCGCCCTAGGTCAGTTTCTCTAGCTGGTTCTTCCCCCGAAGCCCGGACTCGGCTACGCATGGAGGCCCTACGGCAACCAGCCTAAAAACCGTCTCTCTCGGGTCACGCTCTTCACCACTCCCAAGTGGGTTTGCACACGCATGCACAAGATAGCTACGTCTAGTGGCAGGTCACTCAACGTGACCACGGAAAGCCACACACGCACCCATCGCGAGTAACACCGAGTAACATGCGGTACGACGCCACCAAACTCTGGATGGCCCACTAGACCTACTAAATCCAACGGTCCTTGAGTCACGGACTCGGGTCAAGGCCGTCGTACATAACGGCACATCGCCATTAATCTAGCCAAATCCCTAGATCTAAAACCACGATGGCATAATTACCGAGGTAGCTCACAAGCCGCCAGGTGAATCCCTTGTCCAAGGGACACACGGAAAACCTCCAGCCCCAAGCTGGTTAACTAGACGCATAGTCCAAGGCCACACACACGGCCCACTCAGAAACCACCTTCCGGAGAAACCCACGACGTGCGGAGAAGCCCCACCGCACTCATACCGACACACGGTGACTCGATCTAGGGAGAACACGAAAGCCCGAAACACATAGGGTCACCCGGACTCTCTAAATCTATGAGCACGCTAATCGAGGTAACTCGGTACCTCTAGACACCCCAGAAACACGGTCATAGAACCCATGGGATGTCTGGGACACTCACGAGACCAAAGGTCGACCACTGGGTCACAACCGAGTCGATCGGAGACCGTCAGAATTCAAAATGAACACCGTGAGCACGGAGAATCACCTAGCGGTCCTCTCTGGACCGTTAGGGAGCCTAGCGGTCTTCACCGAGATCGCAAGGGCTGGCCTGGCGGTCTATCACGAGACTGCAAGGAACCCAAAACACTAAAACCCCAAGCGGTCACTGTTGGGGAGAATGTTGTGCTAAAGTTGGGCATGTGTGGAACGTGAGTGTTTCTATTGTTTTGATGATGTCCAACTATGACTCATATAATGATTGGTTCTATTGTTTTGATGTGATTCCAACTATGACTCAACTATGACTCATTTCTAGTGTTTTGATGATGTATGTCTTTAGAGTCAATTTGCTATTCATTATGCATTTGCTATGCATTTGATAAAATCACTTTGATATGCATTTTGCTTTTACTATGCATTTGATAAAGTCCATTTGCATACAATTCAGGTCATTATATTGCCAATTCAACATATCAAGAATGGCTTGCAATGCTTAGCCAATTGGCCGCACAGAAATCAAGATAGATCCAAAGGCTCCAAGATCACTCAAGATGCAACGTGGAAACTCATGATGCCAAGTGCACTTGCAGATCAAGAATGGCTTGCAACACATAATTCAAGCATCAACTGAAGCCATTCAGTCATCTTCCAAAGCCAAGGAGTTCCAATCAAGCAAGGATCGCAAGAAGAGCTTAAGGGAAGGCTGTCCAAGTGAAGAGCTTAGTAGAGACATATGTGAAAGCTCAATGTTGCGCCCTCTCACGCGGATCGACCTGTCCGGTCAGGTCGCGGGGGTCAAGGGGGCAGCGCCCCTTGCGGGGGTTTCCGGGGGCGGAGCCCCCGGAATAAAATTCTGATTATAGGAATGATATAATCAACAGAATTCTTCAAGACAGTCAAGGGTGATGCTACAAACATGCACGGGCTGCTAATGGAGTTTGAACGACGGAGTTCAAGACTTAACGGACCGAACCGGAGACTCAACGGACCGACCCGGGCCAACCTGGGCCTTGCCCAGCTGGCGGTCGACCGCCAGCACAGGGGCGGTCGACCGCCCCAGCCAGCAGCTGCCAACCTGCACGAATCTCAGTAGCGGTCGACCGCCAGCCAGTGGCGGTTGGCTGGCGGTCGACCGAAAATCCCACGGGCCATTCGTCTACAGCATTTTACAGTAGCGGTCGACCGCCAGGAGCTGCAGGTCGACCGCCAACCCCGAGCCAACCATGTTTGACTTCGAATTCCACCTCGTGGGCTGCCTAATTCTCAAAATTTCTTTAATCCCAAAGAACCCCAAAGTCTCCCAATCACCCACAAATTGTGGATCTGGTCTAGGGCTTCTCCAAGGACCATTCAAGGTCTATAAAACCAACACATTGGTGGAGGCAAACCCTGATGCTTCATTTGGGATTAAGAGTGGCTGCAAGAGGGGTTTTCAAGAGAGAGGAAACGAAGTACTGTTCATATGAACAGTAGTTCGTGAATGAGTTCTTCATCCACTCAAGAGTTTCAAGTAAAGATCTGAAGCAATCCTTAGGCAATCACCTTCTACTCTTCAATCAACTTCCAAGAAGGATAAGAAGCAAAGCTTTCAAGGCGATCCAAGAAGCTCATTTCTCAAAGTGATTTTCTTCATCATTTCAAGTTCATTCAAGGTGATTTTTGAAGCAATCAATCTCCTACAAGCTATTGAAGAAACAAGATTCAAGGTAGAATCAATTACTCTCTTCATCCACTTCAAGAAGATACAAAGAGAAGAGCAAAAGAGGAGATTGAAGAAAGAGTTACTGTTCACGTGAACAGTACTCCGTGAAGAACATCTTCATCCAATCCAAGGTATTCAAGCTCATATCAAAGAGATCATCTTCCAAGATCTGTGTAGAAGGAAGCAAGGATCAAGGTAGCATCTATTCACTTCTTCATCCATTCAAAGAGATCAAAAGGAAGATCAAAAGAGGAGGATTGGAAGAACAGTTACTGTTCACATGAACAGTACTCCGTGAAGAACATTCATCCATTCAAGGGTGAATCAAGAAGATTGATTTGCAAGAAGAAGAGATCCATGTTGCTGATCAACAAATCATTTCCATTCAAGGGCCAATTTCTTCTTACTCAATCTCTTGTTTTAGTTCCTTCACATTTGTTTTACTTTCAATATTGTTAAACATTGAAGTCGTGATTCGTCCCTACCGGTGGTTAGTAGGAAGGCAATTGGAGGGTGTTCCAATTTGCGGTTGTCGTCCCTACCAGGTGGTTAGTAGGAAGGCAATCGGGAGTTCTCCGATCTGCGGTATAGCCGTCCCTGCCGGCTTTGTGTGTAGGAAGACAGAAAGAGGGTTTTCTCTATTATGTGGTTTGGGGCGTGTCCCCAAGTCAAGCTGTGAGTCAGCAAGGAAGCCTCACCGGGTTTTGGTGAGGGGTGGACGTAGGTTGCGGGGTTGCAACCGAACCACCTTAAAATCCCTGTGTTGTGGGTTGTTTATTTTGTGTGATTGCTCTATATCTTCTAACCCCATTCGCAGGTTCGTGTGCTTCCATACTTGGTTATCTTGCTCACATACATATGCACTTTGAGTGATCAACATAGCATACACACACACGCACGGTTGTTGCAAGCTATTGCATGTTCATCTATGTGTTATGCTTTGTAATTCACTTAAAGAAGTGTGGTCGTTTCATAGCGTGTAATTCAAGTCTTTTTATTTGAGCCACTCTACTTAATTCCGTTGTGCATTGTCCCTAAGTGATTCATTCACTTTATAAGAGTGGTTTAAGCTTCCGCTAGCTAAGAGTTTTTTAAATAGGCCAAAGCTTTTGATAGGATCTATTCAACCCCCCCCCCCTTCTAGATCTGTTTACACCTCACGGGACCCAACAAGTGGTATCAGAGCCTAGCTCTGCTTTTTTCAGATCCTACGATCTGTAGGGAAAGATCCGGGTTCTTTGTGATTTAAATGGCTTCTTGTGCTACACGTGCTTCGATGGTTTCTCTGCCCATTTATGATGGTTCAGATTTTTCTACATGGCTAGGGAGATTGTTCATCTATGTTAGCTCAATAGATCCACAATTGTGGAATCTTATATATAATGGTCCTCATGAGCTGCCATCAAATTCAATTGATTGGTCAGCCGAACATGAGACCAAACACAATGACAATCTTGCTGCATATAACTTAATTATAGCTACATTTGATATTAGACTAACTCACATTGTGTCTTCCTGCAGCACAGCCAAGCAAGTACTGGACAAGTTGGTGAAAATCCATGAAGGAAAAGAACAAGAACAAGAATGCTTCATGGCCGACCGTGCAGAAGAGTCAAGCAAACCATCCTCATCAAAGGTAAATTCTGATTCCGAGGAATTCACTTTTGAAGAACTTATGGAATCCTATGATGAGTTGTTTACACAATACAAAAAGGCAATATCAGAAAATAAAAAGTTGAAAAAGGATCTCAACAAAAATAACCAACATGAAAGCTTGAATTGTAAAAAGTGTTCTACGTTTGAAGAGCTCTCTTTTGATCTAGACACACATAAACAAAGCATTGTATGTCTAAGAGATGAAAATGAAAATCTTCATGATGAAATCACTAGGTTGGAAGAAATTGTAATAAAACTTCAAAACCAACCTAAGCCAATCTCTAATGATCAAACTATGGCCGATGGGCTTATTCATGATGAGAGGTTGATTGAAGAAAATAAAAATTCTGTTTCATACTCTGCTAATTTTGCATGTGAAAAATATTCATTCTTGAGAAACATAAATGCTGGTCTCCATGATGATCTTGAATGGCAACAAAATTTGATTGATTCTCTAAAGGAAGAGAATAAAGAGTTGTTGGAAAAGAAAATTGAATGTGAAAAAGTTGAAGAAGAATTGCATGAAAAATTGGCTGCACATGAAAAAGGCAAATCTATCATTGATGATCACTCCGAAACATTGCATGCTTTAGAACAACAAAGTCAAAATCTTAAAGCTGTAAATGCCATGCTCAATGAGCAATTGGCAGTATGTGAAGAGGGTCTTAATGAGTCTAAACAGCATATTTCTTCACTTGAAAATGAAATTCAAGGTTTGAATGATTTCCTGTCAATGTTTGCCCAAATCCAAGATTTTGACTCACCCGAATCCACCACTTCATGTGGTCACCAAAAAGGGCATACTGCTCGAAAGAAAAGTAAAATTCAGCATTCTCATCCAAACATGCACCATAACATGCTCAATGCTAAATATCATGTTTTTAACAAAAAGAATGTCCATTGTTATTATTGTGGTAGACATGGTCACACTGTGCATGATTATTTTATCTTGAGAAATGATGAGCTTAGAGCAGGACATCAAGTGAAAGAACAAGGAAAGAAAGAAAGACACCACCCTCATTGTCACGCCCCGAGCACGGAAGATACCCGGAGATGCGCGACGTGTCTATATCAATCATGTCAATCAGAGTGGTCGTGTATTCGACACAAAGACAGAGATGCGCAAAATAGTAAGATAACCCAATCCTTTATTTCATAATAGATAGACTATTACAAATCCAATACTCTATTTAATAAAAAGGAAAAGAATACATATTTGACTCAAGAAACTATAGAAAAGACTAGACGACACTTGTAGAAGCTCTATCACTTTCACTCTTGATCATTCCCATCCGATTGACTTCCATCGTCGTCGGACTTACCTGAAAAGTACAAAGGGACAAACGGAATGAGCGAACGCTCAGTAGGAAATTATATCTCAAGTACTAGTAAGGGGTTTAAGTAATTACATCTTTCATGAATGCAATAAAGCTATGCATGCTCGCATAAAACGATAAGATAGAGAGAATGTAATATCAAAGAAATAAGATGGACTAATCATGATCTTTCAACAAGATGACAAGTGTATTCAAGGTATTCAAGCAAGTACGTTTAACAAGTCATGTCAAGAACTTTGGCTATCATGTATCAAGCAAGTAAATTACCCTTTTTCGGGCCACGCATTTCATGTAAAGTCAAGTACGACTCAAGTACAAGATGTGTGTGGAATGTCCAATCAAGCAAGTCAAGTTACTCGGTATAATGCCAGATACCTTATCATTTTAACTCCCATGGGCACAAGTACTTTCGGGTGCTCCTCCCAGGACCAGATCGGGCCCTATATGCGTAGGCATTTATCATGTATTTTTGACATCCACTCTTGTTTATATAGCCAATATAGAGTTTCAATATTCAAGCTTGTAGACATGTATGACAACTTTGATAGAATAGAGTCCAAAAATATGACAAAGGACATAGATTGGCGATAATAACGGTAAAATCACGATATCGATAAAACTAGGTAGAATATGGTTCCCTTAACTTAGGTACCATGATAAATCAATATGGACATTCTTTATATAGAATTGAGGTCCACATGAACAGTATATCAAAGTAAGATACCCTCATTCTTATCATAGAATTGAGGTTTACAAGAACGACATGATATGGCATGATATCATCATCCCATTAAGAATTTTCTTATGATATACTCTTTGTATAAACATAAGGGCCGGTATACCATGTTTCTTTTAGATTGACATGGCAAGGATCGTGTAATGGGTTTTTTAGGGTACAACCAGCTCAGTCGGCCTTGAGGGAATCCAAGGCTACGAGGAGTCTTACGGAGGTCTCTATGACTAACTCGCTAGTCCAAAGGAACGGAATGTCCAATGGAGAGCTTGTATGTCAATGAGAGTTGAGTGTGATCGATAAATCAACATGAAACGTGGGACTATACTCACGGAGTGGAGAATAGTGCCGATATATATATATATTATAGCATATGAAACGATCGGTTAACAAAAACGGATGAAAATCAGTTTACAGTAAAATAACGACTTAGGTCAAGTCGTTTCTAAAGTAATTAACGCCTAACAGAAGGGCGTTTACATATTTTCCGTTTTTACAGAATTTTCAATAATTCAGTAATTTAAAAACACGCCCTGGGAAGGGGCGTTTCTTCAAGAGTTGACGACTACAGTAGCAGGCGTCTCCTTATTTATATATTTGACAGAATATCAATAATTTTCACGATTTGTCTAAAACACGCCCTTGTAAGGGGCGTTACACTTTAATTCTATTTTTGCAAAATATATTCCAGGATTTTAACTGAGGAACGCCCTAGGAAGGGGCGTTAGATTTCAGAATCACGCCCTGTTCTGGGGCGTTAACATATAAAACACGACTTTGTCCAAGTCGTGAATTCAAGAAATTTACAATATTTCGGGAAATAAAATTTCAGGAGACATGGTCATGACAAGATAATTAGTAGGAATTTACAGGTAGAGTCATGCAAGATATTAGAATCGATATTTCATATTTATCAAATTTTAAACAGGATCAATTATTAATTATATGCGGTTGTTCATGAAATTAACGCCTATATATAAGGCGTATAATTTTGAATTAACGCCCTTGTGAGGGTCGTATCTTGTAAAATAGCGCCCTTGACAGGGACGTTTCTTGTAAAATATACCAGCAACGTCCGAGAAACTATAATAAAACTAATACATGATATGCATGATGCTTCTTGTATTATATAAATTTAGTTTGGGCTACAAGACTTGAGAAGATCCTACCTTAAAGGGTTGATTTGGAGATAACCGTGAAGGGTCTGTAAGAATCAAAGATGCAGCAGACGTTGGATGAAGATGATGAAGAACCTTGTTCTTCACGTTACAGAACCTGTAGAGGAAGAGAGAAAAAAAAAAGAAGATGAAGATGTTAATAATCTTCACAGATGTAACCGAAGCTAGGACAAATAACGAAGAACATAACCTTGTTCTTTACTCAAGCACCAGATCCTTAACCTGCATTAAAGGAGAAGAAGAATAATCAATATTCTTCATGCGGCTGTAAACAGAAGGGCAAAAGAAAATAAGAAGAACGTATGTTCATCACTTACCGTGTAGCAGTAGATCGATCAAATGGTTTAGGGTTGGATCGATCAAGACTATTTATAGGATTTTGGAGTCCTAACAAAAGTAGTGTTTGATTGAGGGTAACATATCCCTAATAGAGTCCTTACTCTAATAGACACTTACTAGATTAGGTTAATCTTTCCCTGGATAAGTTCTGGGTTCGAACGGTTCATGAACTGAATTAACGCCTTTGGTCAGGGCGTTGATTCTTAAATTAACGACCTTGTTCAGGTCGTTTCTTAAGAAGCGTCTTGTATAAGGGCGTTCCTTGCTTTTGAAACACGCCTAAGACATGGGCGTTTATTTTACTTGCCTATTTGGTCACGTGAGAGTTGACGACCACATGCGTGGGCGTCCTTTCTTTAGTCACGCCGTATGTAGAGGCGTTTCTTTTTAAATTAACGCCTTACTCAGAGGCGTTATTTTTAATTTGTTTTATTTTGTCTAACTAACCCTATTCTTATTATCTATATTACTTCTGTAATATATATGTTTTTAATTTTATTTCAATATTCATTTATCAGGGTTGCTACACCCTCCCCCACTTAAAAGAATTTGGTCCCCAAATTCAATATATATATAATTATACACGTGGAGAGTGTAGAACATATACCTCTTAGAATAACTCGGGAAATCGTTTCTTCATAAATTCCTCGGTCTCCCATGTCGCTTCGTGTTCAGGATTCTTATTCCATTGCACCTTGAGCATGGGAATAACCTTATTCCTTAGAGCTCGTATTTCTCGATCCAAGATCTTCATAGGCTTCTGTTCATATGTGAGATCTTTCTGGATCACCAGATCTCCATGTTCAATAATATGAGATGAGTCGTGCACATACTTCTTCAACATAGATATGTGAAACACATTATGTACGTCGGACAATTGAGGAGGTAACGCGATGCGATAAGCAACCTCGCCAACTCTTTCGAGTATCTCAAATGGTCCGATGAATCTTGGCGTATGCTTGCCCTTAACACCAAATCTTCGTATGCCACGTCCAGGCGATATCTTGAGAAATACATGATCCCCGATTTGGAATTCAAGATCTCTCCTTCTTGTATCAGCATAAGCTTTTTGTCTCGTCTGAGCAACTTGTAATCTTTCTCTGATTACTTGTATCTTCTCAGTTGTATCCCTTACCATGTCTGGACCTAACAGTTGTTTTTCTCCAACTTCGTTCCAGCATATGGGTGATCAGCAACTCCTTCCATATAAGGCTTCGAAAGGTGCCATTTGGATACTAGCTTGGTAGCTGTTGTTATATGCAAATTCAATTAATGGCAAGTAATCATGCCAGCTTCCTCCAAAGTCAATGATGCATGCTCTAAGCATATCTTCAACAACTTGATTAGTTCTCTCGGTCTGACCATCCGTTTGTGGGTGGAAAGCAGTACTAAAGTTGAGCCTTGTTCCTAACGAATGTTGTAATCCCTTCCAAAAATGAGAAGTGAAACGGGGATCTCTATCAGACACGATTGAGACAGGAATTCCATGTAACCTGACTATTTCCTTGATGTATAGCGCAGCTAGCACATCAATTGACCATCGGCTTTTTATTGGCAAGAAATGCGCCGATTTAGTTAATCGGTCAATGATAACCCAGATTCCATCATGTCCTCCTTTAGATTTAGACAAACCCATGATGAAGTCCATACCAATATCCTCCCACTTCCACTTAGGAATATCTAGAGGATGTAGTTTTCCAGCAGGCTTTTGGTGTTCCGCCTTGACCTGTTGGCACGTGAGACAGCGTGCTACATAGTCCGCTATTTCTCTTTTCATATTGGGCCACCAAAAGTTCCTCTTTACATCTTGGTACATTTTGGTTGATCCAGGATGAATAGTGTACCTTGATCGGTGAGCTTCATCTAAGATCTTCTTCTTTAATTCCGGACAGTCGGGTATACAAGTTCTATCTTTGAACAATAATCTTCCATCAGAAGTTAGTTGGAAATCAGATTGTCCTTCTAATCTACCCTTGATTTCCACTAATATAGGATCATCACCCTGAAGTGCTTGTATCTCAGATAATAAATCTGACTGTATGCTTACATGAGATAATGTAACAAATTTGGATTCTATGTCCAAGCTTATATTGAGCTCGGAGAATTGTTCAAGTAACCTCCATTCTTGTATCATACAATTGGCTATCATTGCTCTCGGCTTTCGACTAAGGGCATCAGCAACATAATTACCCTTTCCGGGATGGTATTGTATATTAAAGTCGAAGTCCTTGAGATATTCTAGCCAGCGTCTTTGTCTCATGTTTAGCTCCTTTTGTGAGAATAGATATTTGAGACTCTTGTGATCGGAGTAGACAGTGAACTGTACTCCGTAGAGATAGTGTCTCCATATCTTTAGGGCAAATACTATCGCGGCCAGTTCTAAGTCATGGACGGGGTAATTCTCCTCATGCTTCTTCAGTTGACGTGAAGAGTATGCTATGACCTTTCCTTGTTGCATTAGGACACATCCAAGGCCAATGCCAGAAGCATCTGTGTAGACCTCGAATTTCTCTCCTTCTATCGGTAGAGCTAAGACCGGAGCTGTAGTGAGATGATCTTTGAGAGTTAGAAAACTTCTTTCATATTCCTCACTCCATTCGTATCGGATCTCCTTGCGAGTTAACCTTGTAAGGGGCACGGCGATCTTAGAGAAATCTTTGATGAATCGCCGATAATAGCCTGCAAGACCTAAGAAACTTCTGATCTCGCTTGCATTAGTGGGTCTTTCCCAGTTTCTTACAGCTTCAACCTTTGACGGATCTACAGATAAACCGTCCTTGGATATGACATGTCCGAGAAAAGCCACTTCTTCAAGCCAGAACTCGCATTTGCTGAGTTTAGCATATAATTGATTTGTCCTCAAGACTTGCAATGCAATCCTCAAATGCTCTTCATGTTCTTCCTTAGTCTTAGAATATATCAATATATCATCAATGAAGACTACTATGAATTGATCGAAGTAAGGCCTGAATATGCTATTCATTAACTGCATAAAGGCAGTAGGGGCATTTGTTAGTCCAAAAGGCATAACAACAAATTCGTAATGAGGTACTCTTCAGCCCTTGGATGTTCAAAAGGCTGAATTTGTGGCCAGGTGCCTGACCTGTCAGCAGGTGAAGGCGGAGCATCAGCGACCATGAGGTACTCTTCAGCCCTTGGATGTTCACGTGTAGAAATGGGACCACGTGATCACAGATTTCGTGATAGGATTGTCGAGGACCCCGAGTAGGCAGGATAGTATTTGGTTGCTGGTGGATAGGCTGACGAAAGTGGCTCGGTTATTACCGGTCAAAGTCAGCTGGAGCGTGTCCAAGTTGGCTCATCTTTATATGGAGCGGATCGTCCTGTTGCATGGGATTCCCATTTCCATTGTGTCGGATCGAGATCCGCGTTTCATTTCTAGATTCTGGAGGAGTTTCCAGCGAACTCTTGGCACGGATTTAGCATTTAGCTCAGTGTATCACTCTCAGTCAGATGGTCAGTCAGAGACGACCATCCATACCTTGGAGGATATGTTGAGATCATGTTGCCTAGAGTGGCAAGGGAGTTGGTTTCACCACCTACCGTTGGTGGAGTTTACCTACAACAACAGCTATCAGTTGAGCATCGGCATGGCTCCTTATGAGGCGTTGTATGGGCGTCCGTGTTGGACTCCACTTGATTGGTTCGAGGTTGGTGAGCGTGTTTTGACAGGACCGGAGTTGGTGCAGCAGTGTGTGAATGTCGTGCACCTGGTTCGTCAGAACATGTTGGCGGCCCAGAGTCGGTAGAAGAGTTATGCTGACAGGAGGAGGCAGCCCCTCACGTTCGCCGTTGGCGATCGTGTGTTTTTGAGAGTTTCTCCGATGAAGGGGGTGATGCGTTTTGGACGGCGTGGGAAGCTGAGTCCCCGCTATATTGGTCCTTTCTACATTGTGGAGCGCGTCGTTGAGGTAGCTTATCAGTTACAGTTACCCCCTGAGTTGGCGTCGGTGCATGACGTGTTTCACGTCTCGATGTTACGGAAGTATATGCCCGATGACTCTCATGTGCTCCTTATGAGGCGTTGTATGGGCGTCCGTGGTGGACTCCACTTGATTGGTTCGAGGTTGGTGAGCGCGTTTTGACGGGACCGGAGTTGGTGCAGCAGTGTGTGAATGTCGTGCACCTGGTTCGTCAGAACATGTCGGCAGAAGAGTTATGCTGACCGGAGGAGGCAGCCCCTCACGTTCACTGTTGGCGATCGTGTGTTTTTGAGAGTTTTTACGATGAAGGGGGTGATGCATTTTGGACGGCGTGGGAAGCTGAGTCCTCGCTATATTGGTCCTTTCTACATTGTGGAGCGCGTCGGTGAGGTAGCTTATCAGTTACAGTTACCCCTTGAGTTGGCATCGGTGCATGACGTGTTTCACGTCTCGATGTTGTGGCAGTATATGCCCGATGACTCTCATGTGCTTGAGGATTCTGTTTGGCCCGAGGTGACTCCAGATCTCTCTCTCCCAAAGTTTCCCGTCCGCATTGAGGATAGGCGAGAGCAGCGCCTGCGGAACAAGGTCATCCCCTTGGTTAAGGTGGTGTGGCAGCGGCACTCTAGTGGTGAGGCTTCTTGGGAGCGTGAGGATGAGATGCGTCAGCAGTTCCCTTATTTGTTCGAGTGAGTCCCCTCTTCTTCCCCTGAGCTTTGTTCTTAAATTTCGAGGATGAAATTTGTTTAAGGAAGAAGGGCTGTAATATCTCGGACCCTTCGGATCCTTCTTTTTGGGTCCTAGATCTATTTTCTCAGAGTGTCTGGCTCCGTTATGTCTGAAATTTCATTTCGGACATCTTTCGTGTTCGGTTCGGCACGATCCGGAGTTGTTTCGGAGGCCCGGAGTGCGTCAGCGGCTTTTCCGCGCGTGTTTTCCGATTTCCGGTGTGCGTTTCGGCTTTTCCTTCGAAACCTCGTTGCGGGTGAACCGGGTCGTTCACCTTGGCAAGAGTGGTACCATTGCGATCGGTGCGTTTCGATGATCGCGAAAATGTAATTTTTGATTTTTTGGTACTTTTCAGAATTTCATGATTTTCTACATAATCCCATTTCTTTTTCTTTTTCTCTCCCCCCTTTCTCTTTCTTCTTCGTCCTCTTTCTCCTTCTCTCCCATGCGCACGCGACCGTGGCCCCCTTCCTCTACCGGCGACGACTCCGACGTGCTCCCCTCCGGCTGCAGACGGCGGTGAGACGACGGTACGACGACGACGGTGGCGACGTGGTGATCGTGGCGGCGTGCGGTGCTCGGTGAGATCGTGGGAGCTCGAGAGGGTTTCAAGCGTTCTTCGCGATTTGTGGACGATCCGGCGCGCCACGAGGCGAGATCGAGGTAGGGTGACGTTCCCTAGCTCTCCGCGTTCCATTCCCGTGGTTTCTAGGTCGGTGTGAGGCCGAGAGATGGGTTTTCATGCCGGGTTGGGGTTTTCCATGAATTGGGGAGAGTTCACCCGATCTATGTTTTTAGGCCGTGATTCGGTGTTTTAATGGCTTAGAAGCATGCTAGGGGTCCCCAGGGGTCTTCCCCCTTGTTTTTCCCCTCTCCTATGGAGGCATGGGGGCGCGGTTGGTGTTTTTGGGCGTTTCACGCCGTTTTGTCGTCGGGTCGGTGTGACGGTCCTTCCAGTGACCATCACATCCTGTGACGCCCCATCGTGGGTGCGTCACAGTTCTATTTTGGCCAATTGGGTGGTTAGTGGGTGTGACGGTCCCACGATAGACCGCCAGGGCGCTGTGACGCGCCTAGGTTGGACCGTCAGGTGACGATCCGACCGTTGGCATCTGACCGTTGGATTTGACCGTTGGGGGGGGGAAGTCGAGGCCTGTGACGCACCAGGGCGGGTGCGTCACAGCCTTGTAACGCCCCTACGTGGGAGCGTCAGGGCTGACGCGTTCTCACCCTGTAACGCACCAGAGTTGGTCCGTTACAGCCTGTGACGCACCGAGTGGCACGCGTCATAGTTGGTTTCCTCGCGCTTTGCGACGCGCTGGGCTGGGTGCGTCAGGGCCTGTGACGCACCAGGGAAGGCGCGTCACAGTCGTTTTTACACTGAGGGTCTGACGCGCCTGTGTTGGGCCGTCGGATGGCTGTGACGGTCCAGCGATAGACCGTCAGAGCCTGTGGCGCGTCTAGAGTAGACCGCCAGGCTCAAGACTGCACCGGGTGGTTCGTAGTCCCATTTCTTTTCCGACCGTGGTCACCGTGCAACGGTGCTGGTACGTGGGATGGTCCCCGTACGTCGTCGGATGCGGATGTTATTTTCCGTTGACTTGAGAGTCTACTTGTCACGCCCCGAGCGCGGAAGGTACCCGGAGACGCGTGATGAGTTTTTATCAATCATGTCAATCAGAGTGGTCGTGTATTCGACACAAAGACAGAGATGCGCAAAATAGCAAGATAACCTAATCCTTTATTTCATAATGGATAGACTATTACAAATCTAATACTCTGTTTAATAAAAAGGAAAAGAATACATATTTGACTCAAGAAACTATAGAAAAGACTAGATGACACTTGAGCAGCTCTATCACTTTCACTCTTGACCATTCCCATCCGATTGACTTCCATCGTCGTCGGACTTACCTGAAAAGTAAAAAGGGACAAACGGAATGAGCGAACGCTCAGTAGGAAATTATATCTCAAGTACTAGCAAGGGGTTTAAGTAATTACATATTTCATGAATGCAATAAAGCTATGCATGCTCGCATAAAATGACAAGATAGAGAGACTGTAATATCAAGAGAATAAGATGAACTAATTATGAACTTTCAACAAGATAACAAGATACTCAAGATATTCAAGAAAGTACATTTAACAAGTCATGTCAAGAACTTTTGGCTATCATATATCAAGCAAGTAAATTACCCTTTTTCGGGCCACGCATTTCATGTCAAGTCAAGTACGACTCAAGTACAAGATGTGTGTGGAATGTCCAATCAAGCAAGTCAAGTACTCGGTATAATGCCAGATACCTTATCATTAAAACTCCCATGGGCACAAGTACTTTCGGGTGCTCCTCCCAGGACCAGATCGGGCCCTATATGCGCAGACATTTATCATGTTTTTCGACATCCACTCTTATATATAGCCAACATAGAATTTCAATAATCAAGCTTGTAGACACGTATGACAACTTTGATAGAATAGAGTCCAAAATATGACAAAGGACATAGATTGGCGATAATAACGGTATAATCACGATGATCGATGAAACTAGGTGGAATTAGGTTCCCTTAATTCGGGTACCATGATAAATCAATATGGACATTCTTTATATAGAATTGGGGTCCACATGAACAGTATATCAAAGGTAAGATACCCTCATTCTTATCATAGAATTGAGGTTTACAAGAACGACATTATATGGCATGATATCATCATCCCATTTGGAAATTCTTATGACATACTCTTTGTATAATCATAAGGGCCGGTATACCATGTTTCTTTTGATTGACATGGCATTAATGGTGTAACGGGTTTTTAGGGTACAACCAGCTCAGTCGACCTTGAGGGAATCCAAGGTACGAGGAGTCTTACGGAGGTCTCTATGACTAACTCGCTAGTCCAAAGGAACGGAATGTCCAATGGAGAGTTTGTATGTCAATGAGAGTTGAGTGTGATCGATGAAGCAACATGAAACGTGAGACTATACTCACGGAGTGGAGAATAGTGCCGATATATATTATATAAACATATGAAACCATCGGTTAACAGAAACAGTAAAAATCAGTTTACAGTAAAATAACGACTTAAGTAAGGTCGTTTATCAAGTAATTAACGCCTAACAGAAGGGCGTTTACATATGTTTCCATTTTGCAGAATTTTCAATAATTCAGTAATTTATCTAAAACGCGCCCTGGTCAGAGGCGTTTCTTTGCAATGAGACGACTACAGTAGCAGGCGTCTTTTTATTTACAATATTTTATAGAACATATTTATTTTCAGAAATTATCAAAAACGCGCCCTTGGCAGGGGCGTTAATCATTAAATTCTTATTTTTACAGAATATATTGTTCGGGAATTTAACAGAAACGCGCCCTATGAAGGGGCGTTACTTTTCAATTCACGCCCTGTAATGGGGCGTTAACAGATGGGAAACGACCTTGTCCAAGTCGTGAATTCAAGAAATTGCAGTAATTGACACGAACAGCCAGAATTTTCACAATAATCAATGTACAGGATGGTAATTATATAGTCATGACAGGAAGAATTTCACAGGGAGAGTCATGCATTCGATATTTCATATTTATGGATTTTTAAACGTGAACAATTTAATTACATGTGATTTTCATGAAATTAACGCTTGTATACAAGGCGTAGATTTTTGAATTAACGACCTTGTGAGGGTCGTATCTTGTAAAATAGCGCCCTTGACAGGGGCGTTTCTTTCAAAATATTACAGAAAACACAATAAAACTATATAAACCGTATGCATGTCATGCTGATATACATATATTTATCTTGAATTACTTTATTTGGGCTACAGTAACTTGAGAAAACCTACCTTAATTGATATCTGGGGATGGGACACGTGAATAACTTGATAAGAACACACTGAAGCTTCTAATACCCTTGATAGCAGCAGTATGCAGATCGGACAGGAAGAAGAAAAATTCAGTTGATGAAGATGCTGGAGATGATGATCTTCAATCAACCTGTAGGGGAAGAAAAAGGAAGGAAGGTGAGGATATAATCGAAGTTAGGGAAACGGTTGAAGAACATTACCTTGTTCTTCGGCAGTAGCTGTGGAGCTTCCTACAAAGAAAAGTCAATGAAGATTTATCAGTTCTTCATGCAGTCGAAACAGAGGGCAAAAGAAAATAAGAAGAACATATGTTCTTCACTTACCGTGCAGCAGCAGGTCGATCAAATGGGTTAGGGTTTGGCCAAACAGGTTTATTTATAGGATTTTGGAAATCCTATTAGAGTTAGTGATTGTGTGAGGGTAATATATCCCTAATAGAGTCCTTGCCCTAGTAAACACTTACTAGATTAACATAATCCTTCCCTGGATAAGCTCCCGTGTCGAACGGAACTCGAATGGAATTAACGACCTAGGTCAGGGCGTCGATTCCTGAATTGACGACCTGGTTCAGGTCGTTTCTTAAGAAGCGCCTGATATGAAGGCGTTCTTTGTTTTAAAACACGCCCAAGATAGGGGCGTTTCTTGGCCTTACCATTTTTGGCGTTTAGAATTTAACGCCGTGTTGTCAGGGCGTCTCTTCTTGAATCACGCCTTTGCTAGAGGCGTTTCTAATTTAAATAGCGCCTTTATCCGAGGCGTTATTTTATATTATTTTATTTATCTATTTATTTGATTTATTTTAAAATCTTTATTGTTATTAATATTTTATCAGGGTTGCTACACCCTCCCCCACTTAAAAAGAATTTAGTCCCCAAATTCAATTGCATATTATGTATACACGCGGAGAGTGTAGAGTATATACCTCTTAGAACAACTCGGGAAATCGTTTCTTCATAGATTCCTCGGTCTCCCATGTCGCTTCGTGTTCAGTATTCTTATTCCATTGCACCTTGAGCATGGGAATAACCTTATTCCTTAGAGCTCGTATTTCTCGATCTAAGATCTTCATAGGCTTCTGTTCATAGGTGAGATCTTTCTGGATCACCAGATCTCCATGTTCAATAATATGAGATGGATCGTGTACATACTTCTTCAACATAGATATGTGAAATACATTATGTACCTCGGACAATTGAGGAGGCAATGCGATGCGATAAGCAACCTCGCCAACTCTTTCGAGTATCTCAAATGGTCCGATGAATCTTGGCGTAAGCTTGCCCTTAACACCAAATCTTCGTATGCCACGTCCAGGCGATATTTTAAGAAATACATGATCTCCAACCTGGAATTCAAGATCTCTTCTCCTTGTATCAGCATAAGCCTTTAGTCTGGTCTGAGCAACTTGCAATCTTTCTCTGATTACTTGTATCTTCTTAGTTGTACCCCTTACCATGTCTGGACCTAACAGTTGTTTCTCTCCAACTTCGTTCCAGCATAAGGGTGATCGGCAACTCCTTCCATATAAAGCTTCGAAAGGTGCCATTTGGATACTAGCTTGGTAGCAATTATTATATGCAAATTCCACTAGTGGCAAATGTTCATGCCAGCTTCCACCAAAGTCAATGATGCAAGCTCTTAGCATATCCTCAACAACTTGATTAGCTCTCTCGGTCTGACCATCCGTTTGTGGGTGAAAAGCAGTACTAAAGTTGAGCATTGTTCCCAACGAATGTTGTAATCCCTTCCAAAAATGAGAAGTGAAACGGAGATCTCTATCAGACACGATTGAGACAGGAATTCCATGTAACCTGACTATTTCCTTGATGTATAGTGCAGCTAGTACATCAATTGACCATCGACTTTTTATTGGCAAAAAATGCGCCGATTTAGTTAATCGGTCAATGATAACCCAGATTCCATCATGTCCTCCTTTTGATTTAGATAATCCCATGATGAAGTCCATACCAATATCCTCCCACTTCCACTTAGGAATATCTAGAGGATGTAGTTTTCCAGCAGGCTTTTGGTGTTCTGCCTTGACCTGTTGGCATGTGAGACAGCGAGATACATAGTCTGCTATTTCTCTTTTCATATTAGGCCACCAAAAGTTCCTCTTTACATCTTGATACATTTTGGTTGATCCTAGATGAATAGTGTACCTTGATCGGTGAGCTTCATCTAAGATCTTCTTCTTTAATTCCGGACAGTCGGGTATACAAGTTCTACCTTTGAATAATAATCTTCCATCAGAAGTTAGTTGAAAATCAGATTGTCCTTCTAATCTGCCTTTGATTTCCACTAATATAGGATCATCATCCTGAAGTGCTTGTATCTCAGATAATAAATCTGACTGTATGCTTACATGAGATAATGTGACCAATTTGGCTTCCTTGTCCAAGCTTATATTGAGCTCGGAGAATTGTTCTAGCAACCTCCATTCTTGTATCATACAATTGGCTATCATTGCTCTCGGCTTTCGACTAAGGGCATCAGCAACATAATTACCCTTTTCGGGATGGTATTGTATATTGAAGTCGAAGTCCTTGAGATATTCTATCCAGCGTCTTTGTCTCATGTTTAGCTCCTTTTGTGAAAATAGATATTTGAGACTTTTGTGATCGGAGTATACAGTAAACTGCACTCCATATAAGTAGTGTCTCCATATCTTTAGGGCAAATACCACCGCGGCCAACTCTAAGTCATGGACGGGGTAATTCTCCTCATGCTTCTTCAGTTGACGTGAAGAGTATGCTATGACCTTTCCTTGTTGCATTAGGACACATCCGAGGCCAATGCCAGAAGCATCTGTGTAGACCTCGAATTTCTCTCCTTCTATTGGTAGAGCTAACACCGGAGCTGTAGTGAGATGATCTTTGAGAGTTTGGAAACTTCTTTCACATTCCTCACTCCATTCATATCGGATATCCTTGCGAGTTAACCTTGTAAGGGGCACGGCGATCTTGGAGAAGTCTTTGATGAATCGCCGATAATATCCTGCAAGACCTAAGAAACTTCTGATCTCGCTTGCATTAGTGGGTCTTTCCCAATTTCTCACAGCTTTAACCTTTGACGGGTCTACAGATAATCCATCCTTTGATATGACATGTCCGAGAAAAGCTACTTCTTTAAGCCAGAACTCGCATTTGCTGAGTTTTGCATATAAATGATTTGTCCTCAAGACTTGCAATGCAATCCTCAAATGTTCTTCATGCTCTTCCTTAGTCTTGGAATATATTAATATGTCATCAATGAAAACCACTATAAATTGATCCAAGTAAGGCCTGAATATGCTATTCATTAACTGCATAAAGGTAGCAGGGGCATTTGTTAGTCCAAAAGGCATAACAACGAATTCATAATGGCCATACCTGCTTCTGAATGCGGTCTTATGAATGTCATCATCTTTGATCCTTAACTGATGATATCCCGATCTGAGGTCAATCTTCGAAAAATATTTGGATCCAAAAATTTGATCAAATAATTCATCGATTCTCGGCAGTGGAAACTTGTTCTTGATAGTGAGATGATTCAACTGTTGATAGTCGATGCATAGCCTCATGGATCCATCTTTCTTCTTTACAAACAGTACAGGTGCTCCCCACGGGGAAGTACTTGGTCTAATGAACCCTTTTCGAATTAGTCCCATCAATTGTTCCTTCAACTCTTTGAGTTCAGCAGGTGACATCCTATAGGGTGCCCTTGAAACAGGACCAGCACCAGGGACTAAGTCAATGGTGAAGGCCACATCCCTTTGAGGGGGTAATCCCGGCAACTCTTCCGGAAACACGTCCGGGAATTCTTGTACTACTGGAATGTCTTCTAGCTTAGTGTCATTTGTTTCCTTAACTGCGACAAATGCAAGGAAAGCTACACATCCCTTCTTGACGAGCTTGCTAGCTCGGAGGGCCGAGATAAGAGGGGAATTGCTCCGACTCTTGGGGCGAGTAAAGACTAATTCTGGAAAATTTTTGAAAGTAATTTGGCTATTGCGGCAATCAACCGTTGCCTGGTATTTGGATAACCAATCCGCTCCTAGTATAACATCATACTCCTTTAGATCAAGGCATATGAGATCTATAGGTAAATTCCTACCTTGAACCATTACCTCACAGTTTTGGTAGTGATGAGTAATATCATTTTCACTTCCAAGAGGAGTAGTTAGAACTATTTTTATCCATTCTGGTTCTAACGGTAACGGGTCGGCAAACTTCTTAGAAATAATGGAATGCGATGCACCCGTATCAAATAAGACGTAAGCACTTTTGGAACAAACTGTTAATGTACCTTCTACCAGTCCACCTTCTTCTTGCTCGGTCTCCTTTATTGCATGAAGTCGAGCGTTCTTTGTCACCGGGCGTTTACCATCACCGGCTTGGTCATTCATTAATGGACACTCGGGAATCCGATGCTCACGGCTTCCACAACGGAGACATGCTCCTAACTTCCTCCAGCATTCTTCTGTCTTGTGACCAGCCTTGTCACAATGCTTACACACTACATTTGAAGGGGTAGTGGTGATAGAGAAGGGCTTGGATTTCTTGAACTTGGAATCTTGAGAGGATGAACCTCCATTATTGGGCCTCTTCTTAAAGTTGGGTTTGAAAGAACCCGAACCTGTGACTTGCTCCTTCTTGTCTTTTTCACGGATCCTATCAGATAGTTCCGTGGCATCTTCCAGTAATTGAGCTCGGCGCACTATTTCAGAATAAACTTGGATGTCCATAGGCGCCAGTTGAGTAATATAGTGGGGCCCAAGCCCATTAAGAAATCTACGGGCTTTCATCTTCTCCGTGCTAATAAGATGCTTAGCATATCTAGACAACCTGGAGAACTGAGCTTCATAATCTGCTAATGATAAAGATCGTTGCTTTAATGCAGCGAATTCTGCAGCCTTCTTTTCTTGGACTCGGTCTGAGAAATATTTAGCATTGAAGTATTCCACAAATTCTTCCCATGTTACTTGAGTAGGATCGATGGTTGCTTCAATAGACTCCCACCAGCATCTAGCATCTTTCTCTAACTGGAATGTAGCTAATAGAACTTTGTCCTGATCCGTGCATTGCATGACATGGAATATGCGTTCGGTTTCCCGAACCCAATGCTCGGCATCGTCCGGATCGGTCGATCCTATGAACTTCAGGGGATTCATACTCTTAAATGCTTGGTGTAAGCTTCCAGCTCGTGGAGCACCACCTTGTGCTACCTGTTGTAGCACTTGAGTCATCCCTTGGAGGGTACGCTGCATGTTGCGCCATTGAGCACGTTCGGCAGCCATTATCCTACAATTACAATAGCTACGTTAGTATTATATCACTGTGATCTTATTAAAAGACTCATTGACTCTTAACCCTTGGTTCTACCCAATCTCACTTGGTTAAACGTTCAACTTATCCTTGGACTTGGGTTTTTCCTAGGAATTGAATACCTTACGCTCTGATACCACAAAAACTATCACGCCCCGAGCGCGGAAGGTACCCGGAGACGCGTGACGAGTTTTTATCAATCATGTCAATCAGAGTGGTCGTGTATTCGACACAAAGACAGAGATGCGTAAAATAGCAAGATAACCCAATCCTTTATTTCATAATGGATAGACTATTACAAATCCAATACTCTGTTTCATAAAAAGGAAAAGAATACATATTTGACTCAAGAAACTATACAAAAGACTAGATGACACTTGAGCAGCTCTATCACTTTCACTCTTGACCATTCCCATCCGATTGACTTCCATCGTCGTCGGACTTACCTGAAAAGTAAAAAGGGACAAACGGAATGAGCGAACGCTCAGTAGGAAATTATATCTCAAGTACTAGCAAGGGGTTTAAGTAATTACATATTTCATGAATGCAATAAAGCTATGCATGCTCGCATAAAACGACAAGATAGAGAGACTGTAATATCAAGAGAATAAGATGAACTAATCATGAACTTTCAACAAGATAACAAGATACTCAAGATATTCAAGCAAGTACATTTAACAAGTCATGTCAAGAACTTTTGGCTATCATATATCAAGCAAGTAAATTACCCTTTTTCGGGCCACGCATTTCATGTCAAGTCAAGTACGATTCAAGTACAAGATGTGTGTGGAATGTCCAATCAAGCAAGTCAAGTACTCGGTATAATGCTAGATACCTTATCATTAAAACTCCCATGGACACAAGTACTTTCGGGTGCTCCTCCCAGGACCAGATCGGGCCCTATATGCGCAGGCATTTATCATGTTTTTCGACATCCACTCTTATATATAGCCAACATAGAATTTCAATAATCAAGCTTGTAGACACGTATGACAACTTTGATAGAATAGAGTCCAAAATATGACAAAGGACATAGATTGGCGATAATAACGGTATAATCACGATGATCGATGAAACTAGGTGGAATTAGGTTCCCTTAATTCGGGTACCATGATAAATCAATATGGACATTCTTTATATAGAATTGGGGTCCACATGAACAGTATATCAAAGGTAAGATACCCTCATTCTTATCATAGAATTGAGGTTTACAAGAATGACATTATATGGCATGATATCATCATCCCATTTGGAAATTCTTATGACATACTCTTTGTATAATCATAAGGGCCGGTATACCATGTTTCTTTTGATTGACATGGCATTAATGGTGTAACGGGTTTTTAGGGTACAACCAGCTCAGTCGACCTTGAGGGAATCCAAGGTACGAGGAGTCTTACGGAGGTCTCTATGACTAACTCGCTAGTCCAAAGGAACGGAATGTCCAATGGAGAGCTTGTATGTCAATGAGAGTTGAGTGTGATCGATGAAGCAACATGAAACGTGGGACTATACTCACGGAGTGGAGAATAGTGCCGATATATATTATATAAACATATGAAACCATCGGTTAACAGAAACAGTAAAAATCAGTTTACAGTAAAATAACGACTTAAGTAAGGTCGTTTATCAAGTAATTAACACCTAACAGAAGGGCGTTTACATATGTTTCCATTTTGCAGAATTTTCAATAATTCAGTAATTTATCTAAAACGCGCCCTGGTCAGAGGCGTTTATTTGCAATGAGACGACTACAGTAGCAGGCGTCTTTTTATTTACAATATTTTATAGAACATATTTATTTTCAGAAATTATCAAAAACGCGCCCTTGGCAGGGGCGTTAATCATTAAATTCTTATTTTTACAGAATATATTGTTCGAGAATTTAACAGAAACGCGCCCTATGAAGGGGCGTTACTTTTCAATTCACGCCCTGTAATGGGGCGTTAACAGATGGGAAACGACCTTGTCCAAGTCGTGAATTCAAGAAATTACAGTAATTGACACGAACAGCCAGAATTTTCACAATAATCAATGTACAAGATGGTAATTATATAGTCATGACAGGAAGAATTTCACAGGGAGAGTCATGCATTCGATATTTCATATTTATGGATTTTTAAACGTGAACAATTTAATTACATGTGATTTTCATGAAATTAACGCCTGTATACAAGGCGTAGATTTTTGAATTAACGACCTTGTGAGGGTCGTATCTTGTAAAATAGCGCCCTTGACAGGGGCGTTTCTTTCAAAATATTACAGAAAACACAATAAAACTATATAAACCGTATGCATGTCATGCTGATATACATATATTTATCTTGAATTACTTTATTTGGGCTACAGTAACTTGAGAAAACCTACCTTAATTGATATCTGGGGATGGGACACGTGAATAACTTGATAAGAACACACTGAAGCTTCTAATACCCTTGATAGCAGCAGTATGCAGATCGGACAGGAAGAAGAAAAATTCAGTTGATGAAGATGCTGGAGATGATGATCTTCAATCAACCTGTAGGGGAAGAAAAAGGAAGGAAGGTGAGGATATAATCGAAGTTAGGGAAACGGTTGAAGAACATTACCTTGTTCTTCGGCAGTAGCTGTGGAGCTTCCTACAAAGAAAAGTCAATGAAGATTTATCAGTTCTTCATGCAGTCGAAACAGAGGGCAAAAGAAAATAAGAAGAACATATGTTCTTCACTTACCGTGCAGCAGCAGGTCGATCAAATGGGTTAGGGTTTGGCCAAATAGGTTTATTTATAGGATTTTGGAAATCCTATTAGAATTAGTGATTGTGTGAGGGTAATATATCCCTAATAGAGTCCTTGCCCTAGTAAACACTTACTAGATTAACATAATCCTTCCCTGGATAAGCTCCCGTGTCGAACGGAACTCGAATGGAATTAACGACCTAGGTCAGGGCGTCGATTCCTGAATTGACGACCTGGTTCAGGTCGTTTCTTAAGAAGCGCCTGATATGAAGGCGTTCTTTGTTTTAAAACACGCCCAAGATAGGGGCGTTTCTTGGCCTTACCATTTTTGGCGTTTAGAATTTAACGCCGTGTTGTCAGGGCGTCTCTTCTTGAATCACGCCTTTGCTAGAGGCGTTTCTAATTTAAATAGCGCCTTTATCCGAGGCATTATTTTATATTATTTTATTTATCTATTTATTTGATTTATTTTAAAATCTTTATTGTTATTAATATTTTATCAGGGTTGCTACACTACTCTTTCAGTGACCCTCCACTAGTCGTAGTCCGCCTGCACGCGTGTGGACCTACCAGGGAGTGGTGGAGAGGCTACCCTGAGGATGATTTTTAGACTGGTTTCCGTCAGGCCCCTCGTCTATAGCTAGAGTCCGGCTCAAGGGGAAAACCAGTTAGAGGGCAGACCTAGGACACATAGTCTGTGTGTGCACACATGGTTGGGGGCGGTGGACACACGCTGACGAGCGTGACCCCAGCTAGTCACTTGCTTTGTGGTTACTTGTACGGTGTCTGTGCCTCTGCTAGGCGCTACCACGTTAGGCAGTTCATCTGCGGTGCGGTGTAAGTCATCAGGGGACGCTACCGACTGTGCTTCTAGTGGGAGGTACTCCTGTCGAGTCGGGAGTGACAGACTGTCAGTCTTGTGACTTCGACCTTCGGGTTTCTGGTCGGGTTGACCATTGAGTCCCAGTTGTTTCGCCGTGGCGCGTGTGTCGATTTTCGTGCCGCGAGACCGGTGTTGTAGTTGCAGGGTTTGTTCCCTCCCGAGGTACTCGCGTACTGCTAGTGTAGTGATTTTCCGTTTCACGTGGTAGGGTTCGAGTGATCACTACTGAGTCTTGTTCCGAGACTAATTCCCTGCGTGTTTTCACCGTGTTTAAGGCGATGCGCGGCCTCAGAGGAGCGCGACTGGGGCTCAGCGTGGTTCATGTGCCCAGCGTTAGTGCCAGAGGTCAGAGCCTGGATATGTCCCATGTAGCTGTACTTTTCTTTCTTGTCTCTGTACTAGTTGTAGACTACTATTATTTATTTCGTTATATCCCATGGACCATGTATCATGTAAAATGTTAATTTATTTCCTATTTAATTATATAAACTGTAACATTTATGTAATTATTTGTGATACTTGTGTAATCTCCACACCATCCTTCTAACCCTTCCGAGTCTTCGAGCTCGTGGGTGGCGGTGCGAGTCTCGGGTTATCGGGTCTTCCCGGTAATCAGATTCTCGGGTCGTTACATATAGCCATTACAAAGACACCACTACTGCTAAGACAGCCACCAGGTCCATCATCTAAAAGGTTCACTCCATGGTCTTCACTCCTGTCCATCTCCATCTGTCTGTGAATCATCTTCGGAATTACCTAAAAGGGGGGAAAAGCTAGGTGAGCAAAAGCTCAGTAGGCAATAGCAGGCAAAGTTTACGTGATTAACCAATTGAATGTGTCATAAGAATAAAAGAATGATAAAATGAAGCTAACAGCAGCAATGACGGGAAATAGAAATAAGTAGAACAGAGACATATCATTTCCATGTATTGGCCGATCAAGCATGCAAGTAACAAGGCATGTAAAGATAGAATTCCATGTAGGAATTGAATATCTTGTAGAAGTGAATATGAATGTCGTAGATAACACGCTAGCAAATACTCGGTGCAATGTCTCACCATATCATTACAACTCCCCTGGACACTAGTACTTTTCGGGCGCTCCTCCCAAGACTAGATCGGGCCCTTATGATGCGTTGGCATTGATTTGGTGGATCCAAGATCCAAGTAACCATCTTAGACATTCATTGGAATTGGCCAGGAATTCCAAGGTTAGGCTATGCAACCTACCCTCTAGGACCAAGTGAAGTTTCAATGAGATCATGGCTTGCAAAAGAGGAGAATATAATCTAGAGTAGGTTGCAGCACAAACCATCCTTGGCTTGGCCCCTGAAGCACACCAGAAATCACGGAAAACCAAGTTCTAGACCAATTGCGGTCACACATGGGCCGCAAGGAGGAGAAAACGGTCCTGGCTGGGCCGCTTCCAAGAGGAAGGCGGTCCACAGTGGGCCGCTTCAGTCTTAATTGTTCCTGTGTCACTTCATAATGCATACGGTCTCCATTGGGCTGTCTCACTACAGAAAACGATCCTTAGAGGCCTGTTTAGGAGGTAATGGCGGTCCAATGAAAACCGCTATCTGGTTAGGCCCAGAAGATGCAAGATTAAGGCAGTCGACTTAACGGCTCTTGGTCCCCCCAAAACGTGGTGGAACTGAACCAGGGTCCAGCCTACACATCCCAGATCAAACCAAAGGTTTTCGGCCTACCCCAACAAGGCTAGGTCGAATGAAATTCAAGGGAAAGTCGACCAGCAAAAAGGCACACTGGTCAGTCAAAAATGATCTCAATAGGGCCGCTTGAATAGACAGGCGGCCCACATCTGGCCGCAACTAGAGGGTAGCGGTCCCAGGAGGGCCGCATTTAACCAGACAGTCCCGATTCCAGGCTATGAAAATAAGTGGTCCGATCGAGTTGATAGGTACAGGGTTTGGGGGTACAACCTGCCCGGCGTCCTAGTGGGAATCTCAGGCTCGCGGGATCTTAAGGAGGTCTCATAATAGAGGTCCTAGTCAGACGGAAGGAGTATCCGACAGAGAGTCCCAACTATTACAAGATTAAGGGTTATAGAAACACCAAAAAACAAGAGTATAACGGTCAACCAGCACCACCGGAGTGGAGTGACTGTCAAACAATCCTAGTAAAACATGGTAGCAATTTAATTATGCTTTATTATTTGTTTCAAAAGGAACAAGTAATGAGAAATAACTATAGATGCAAAGGGTTAAGATCTCTGTTTCAATTTAATTATTCTATATACTCCAGTTACTTTAGTGGGTTCCATCCTACGCATGTAGCCTAACAAGATGAGCACAATTAACGAAAACAACGTTGTTATATAATCTGTTCGATAATGGTGGTCTGTCGCGCAGCCGCTAGGATCAGAAGCGGTCAGGAACTGGCCGCAACCCAAGCCCTTGCGGTGTATCGCGGGGCCGATGATATGTAATGATTTTCAAAATTCTAAAGGGGGGAAACGGCCTGTCGCGAGGCCGCTAAGGTCAGAGGCGGTTCCTGGTGCGACCGCAACCAGAACGCCACATCTGGCCTCCAGCGAACTCCGATAGACCTCGATCGCAACATGAAATTCATGCAGTACGGTGCATAAAATTGGGCAAAATGATATTAATAGAAGGAGGGCAAAAAGGCACACAATATAGCATGATCAATTAGGATTTGAGCCTGCTTAAACCTAACGTTGAATCGATATAAAAGGTAGTAACAAGATCGGTGCCCTAGCTTCGACATGCTCCAACTATAATAGGAAATACGCATGCTATATGGTATAAAAATTGGGGCATTTGGTATCCGGAGAAAGAGGACTCGAAGATGCTTCTAATGGTATAACTTAATTAGTATTTGGTCTACTAGAACCTACCGCAATCAAGCTCAAAGGGGATGTCGAACGCTCGGAACCGCACCAAACTCCACGCGCCAAACTCGTCGATTCCTCCCACGAACGAGCTCCCCGCCGGCCGCCTCAACAAATGTGGGTTCTTGGTTGAGCTAGGGTTCCATTTATAGAAGGCAATTTGATCTCGGGCGATGATAAGGCTGGATAGTGTCCATGAACTCGACGCGCGTGGAAATCGCGCATTCGCTAAGTCGTGCTGCCTTCATGTTCGAAATTAGACTCCTAGGGTTAGGGTTTCGCAAGGGAACAAGAAGGGAAAAGGGCTACCTATCAGGGCCGATCGAATGGACCTTGTGATGCCCTACAAATTTATAGTATTTTATTTATTAAAAAACTTATGTATGCCTAAATATTTAAACTATTAATTTGAGGTTTAAAAGTTAAAGGAAAAGTGAAGAAAGAAAAAAATAATAATAATCAAAAGTTTTAAAAAAAATATTTGGGGACTAATGGTTTAAAATAACAAGAAGAAATGGGTTAAATAAAAGAAAAGGTCAAAAATGTAAAAAAAAAAGATTAGGAGGTTAAAAATGAAAAAAAATAAAAAAATTTGAAAAAAAATGAGGTCGACAGCGGGTGGGCGTCCCCCCCCCTTCGGTCGCGTTTGCGGCAGATTATATTAAAAAAAAATTGTTTGTTAGTTAAAGTTTCATTAGTTTAATTTCTTTCTTGTATTTAGTCAAATCAACATGTGTTATATAGTTAAAAAAAGGAAAAAAATATGAAATAGTCAAAAAGTAAATGTTGAGTGGGTAGGTGAAGGTTGGAAGGTCAAATTTTTAATAAAATAACCTTAAAATAAATGTTTAAATCCTAACCATTGATTTAAATCAATGGTTAAGATGGATTAGGGGAAAACCCCTATAAATAGTCTCAAGGGGGCTTCATTTGTTCTTCTTGGGAGCTTAATACGTGAGGAGCAGAAGGAGAAGGCTGGAAGGCTAATTAGGGAGTTGTTAATACGTCATTAAGGTAAGTGATTAAGCTCTTATTCCCTTAATTAGCATGGATTAACATATTTAAAATGATTTAGGGTATGTAATTAACATATTTAGATATAGTTAAATCCTAAGATTCTTTCTTCACCATGGTTGATCATAGAGTAGTCGAATTTCTATGATATCATTAAATTAAAGCAAGTGATTAAGGGTATAATCAAGTGATTAATACATTGTAATTAGCAACGGTGTATGATAAATTGAGAAACTTTTCAGAATCATGAGATCTAATGTTCTAAGCCCTCTGTAAAAATTTCCATGTCTGATTCAATTTATGTTTACGTTTATGAATATTTTAATATTATCTTAAAGGTGTTCAATTATACTAAAATATTAAAGTGATGATATTAAATCACCTCAAATTGTAGGAATGCATCTTACTATGAATCCCAAGTTTAGAAAAATTTTCATCATTTATGGATCACGATATTTATTTTAATGAATTTTCATACATGACAAAATATATAAATAATTATTTATAAATTATAGAAATTAAAGATCATGTTCACAAAAATCTTTGAATTTTACCGTATGGTTCTGACATTGATTGTGCTGTATTTGAAAAATATCAATAATTATTGATCTCTGCAAGTAATATTACATAATTTTTGATATTTTATTAGAAGTATAAAATTATGGAAAAAATAGAAATACTACATGAAAAATCTTGAACCTTTACTAGAAGACTTAAATGCATGTTAGAACTAATTGAGGAAAATTGCATCTCATTGTTATAATGGAATCTTTACTGGTATAATTATCAATGTTTAAACAAATAATTAGAAAATTGAATAAATGTTAATATTCTGTGACAAATCCTGAGAATGTTACAGAATTGATATATGACAATTATAAGTTAGTTCACAGTATATTTTAGTCATTTTAAGCATTCTGTATAATGTTCTCCATTTAAAAGTTATTATTGTAAATTTTAGAAACTGATATAAAATTTTAGAAATTAGACATACTGAATGAAAAGTGATGAAAAATTTTATATATGATACTTCTATTTGGAACAACCTTATGTAAATTTTTATAAATTATTTGATCATTTTGGATATATTTAGTTGATTTATTATGCATGATATACTTTTCTTACTTAGTATGAAAAATAGTAATACAGTGTGAAAAATACTAATGTAATGTGAAAAATAATTAAAAGTTTTAAAAATGATATTTCTGTTATGAATGATGGTTTAACCAATTATGGTGATTTTTAGAGTGTTGTGAGAAATTTTAGTTAATTTTCCAGGCATAGGAAATTTTATACAATTCTGGAAAAATTCAAATTTCTACATGAAAATTTATGAAAATTTTTCTGTGTACTTTTACATGTAAATTTAATATACAGTAAAAATTTAATGATTTATAGAACATGGTAGCTAAATTTAGTTAATTTATGATACATGTTGAAATACAAATAATTCTGAGAAAATTCGAATTCCTGCATGTAAAATTATGAAAAATTTTATGTCCATTGTTACAGACAAATTTAAGTTTTTGTAAAACTTTAATGGTATTCTAAATTTAATAGCTAAATTTAGTCAATTTATGATGCATGTTGGAGTATAAGTAATTTCAAAACAATTATAATTACTATCTGCAAAATGATGAAAAATTTCTGTTCTGATCTTTCCTGTAAATGTATTAGTTTCCTAAAATTTTAATATATTATGAGTTTGGATAACAGAATTATAAATTTTTTATGTATAAATAGATTATAAATAATCCTGTAAAAATTATACATACTTTCTGAAAATTGTGAAAATTTCCTATTTTGGTCCTTTCTGTAAATTTATTGATTTCTTAAAATTTTACTGCATTTTCATCTCTGTAAATAGAATTAGTAATTTTGATATATACATGTCATTATATTTGAATAAGTTGAGAAATTCAGAAAATTAAAAAAAGAGATTTTTAGTAATGGTATATTTTATACTTATTATTCACAGCATGATATTTGAGTGTCATGTGTCCATTGGATATGAGTTGTTTATAAATAATTAATGTACTGTTATTACTGCCAAATGGACACTGTCACCATAGGGGGAGACTGGAACCAAGCCATAGAAATGTCCCTATTGGGAGGTTCACACTGTACTGACCCCGAGGGTAACGGGGATTGAAATACTGGAGGTGGACAAGTACCACTGGTTAAGGTGGAGAGGACTTCCTCCGGTTCTGCGTAGTAACCAAGACTCATCACTATTTACCTAGGTGATCGAGTACCGACTGACTGTCCTTCTATGAGTGGTTTGGACACTGTGTCTGGCTAGTTATATCACTGTTATTAATTACTAAATTGAAATTACTGCTACTCTTCATTGAGTCATTATTAAAATGGCTATTACTGCTCACTGAACTGAAATTGAATGACTGTTATTGCCTAATGAATCGTTTTTAATACGACTATTATTGCTCATTGAATTGATATGGAAACTGTTATTACTGTTCACTTAATCGATATTGGAATGACTATTACTGCCTACTATTACTGCTCATTAAACTGACAGTGAAATTAGTATTACTGCCTACTGAATTGTTATTGCATGTTACTATTATTACACTGTAATTGTTTATATATTTGTAAATGATGAATTATCATTTACTTTGTCATTGATAGAATAAAATTTTAATGTACATGTTGTATTTATAAAATGTTAATAGCATGACTTATGATCATAAAAATTGAGATTGGGTTAAATGGATTAACCTCATGTGTTATCTAATTGAAATTATGCCTAAGAATAAATTATGAAATGAAATACCATAAATCACTTTGGATGTGTTTATACATGTTATGATTGGGGACTATGCTAGTCTTTTACTGGGTCTATTCATAGACTCACACCGTTGAGGAGAAGCGGTAGAAAAAAGCGAGGAGTGATCTCGTAGTACTCTGATCGAGGCTTGGAGTTACTACGAGTATTGTCTTAGGTAGTTATGTCGGTTAGAAAAAAATATATGTGTGAAATTTCGGTTATGTAGTAAATGACTTATATAAGTTGTTAATCTATATTTCGATGTACGTGGATGAATTCATTTGAATGTAAGCTGATGATTCGAGAAATTTTATTTCCGCTGTATTAATATCTCAGTGTTTATGTGAAATTCTCAACCATAATGTACCGTTTAGGTTGTCCCACTATGACGTCTCGATCGGGATCCGACGTGAGTCTTTACGACTGGACCGGATCTACGAGTCGGGGCGTTACAGAGAATGGTATCAGCGCCAGGTTGAGAATTTACATAAATAGTCATCAACTTTATCCACATTCCTAAAAGACATGAAATAGTAGGTTGTTGTGACGAAAACTTAGTCGTATAATTACATTTTTTAGACCATGGTAGGAGGGGTGACAATAATGGAGAGATTTCGACGGAAGCCTTCATCCTCTTTTAAGGGGGAGAGTCCGCCAATTATGACTGAAAACTGGCTCCGCGAGATCGAAAAGATTTTTCGGGTCATCCGGTGTGCGGATGGGGACAGGACTAGTCTGGCGGCGTATATGCTATAGGAGAGAGCGGACGTATGGTGGGCGTCTGTTCTAAGAAATCAACCTGACAGACTAGAGGATGATATTACTTGGGAAGTATTCAGGCGGCTTTTCACGGCAAAGTACATACCGGAGCATGTGCAAGATAAGATAGAGCAACATTTTCTGGCCCTATGTAACGACCCGTCAATCCGATTACCGGGAAGGCCCGATAACCCGAGACTTGAACCGCCACCCACGAGCCCGAAGACTCGGAAGGGTTAGAATGATGGTGTGGAGACTACACAAGTATCACAAGTAATTGCAGAAATTAAATAGTTTATATGATTAAGCAGGAAATAAATTTACATTTTACATGATATATGGTCCATAAGATATAACAAAATAACAACAATAGTCCACAACTAGTATAGAGACAAGAAGGAAAAGTACAGTTACACGGGGCATATCCCGGCTCTGACCTCTGACACTAACGCTGGGCACCCGAACCACGTTGAGCCTCAAACGCGCTCCCCTGAGGCCGCGCCTCACCTGAAACACGGTGAAAACACGCAGGGAATGAGTCTCGGAACAAGACTCAGTAGGGATCACTCGAACCCTACCTCGCAAACGGGAAACCGCTACACTAGCAGTAAGCGAGAACCTCGAAAGGGAAGCCCTGCCATCTACAAAACACCGATCTCACGGCACGAAAATCGACACATATGTCACGGCAAAACGACCAGAACTCAATGGTCAATCTGACAAAAACCCGAAGGTCGAAGTCGCAAAGACTGACTGACAGTCTGCCACTCCCGACTCGACAGGAGTACCTCCCACTAGAAGCACAATCGGTAGCGTCCCCTGACGTCTTACACAGCACCGCAGGTGTCCCCCTGGCACGACAGCCTGGCATAGTAGCCCCCGGCGGAGGCAAGGACACCGTACAAGTAACCACAAACAAGTGACTAGCTGGGGTCATGCCCGTCAGCGTGAGTCCAACCGCCCCCAACCACGTGTGCACACACAGACCGTCCGTCCCTGGTCTGGCCCTCTGACCGGTTTTCCCCTCAGCCGGACTCTGGCTGCTAGACGCGGGGCCCGACGGAAACCAATTTAAAACCTTCCTCTGGGTAGCCTCTCCACCACTCCCTGGTGGGACCACTAAATGTGTAAGCAGGCTACGACTAGTGGAGGGTCACAACGGAGTAGACTCGCAAGTCAACGGAAAGCAACGTCCGTGTCCGACGAAGTACGGGGACCGTCCTACGTACCAGCACCATCGCATGGTGACCACGGTCGGAAAAGAAACGGGACTGCGAACCTCCCGGTGCAATCCAGGGCCTGGCGGCCTACCCTAGGCACGCCACAGGCTCTAACGGTCTAGTGCTGGACCGTCACAGCCGTCTGACGGCCCAACACAGGCGTGTCAGGTGTTCGGTGCAAAACCGGTTGTAACGTGCCTACCCTGGTGCGTTACAGGCCCTAACGCACCCAACCTAGTGCGTCACAAGGCGAGCAGAAAACAACTGTGACGCACACCGCTAAGGGCGTCACAGGCTGTAACGGACCAACCCTAGTGCGTTACAAGTTGAGGATGCGTCCGCTCTGACGCTCCCACACAGGGGCGTTACAAGGCTGTGACGCGCCAGTCCTGGTGCGTCACAAGCCTCGACCCCCAACGGTCAAAATTCAACTGTCGGAATCAGTGTAACGGTTCAATACCAGGGCGTCACATCACTGTGGCGGTCTATCGTGGGACCGTCAGAACCACGAACGCAATGCCCCAAAAGCCAAGAAGCGTAACGCCCCTCCCGGGGCACGTTACGCACTATGGCGGTCACTGGAACGACCACCACAGCACTCCGACGGTGAAAGTGGCGAATAAGCACAAAAATGGCATCCACGCCCCCATACCTCTACGGGAGAGGGGGAAATCAAGGGGGAAGCCCCTTGGGGACCCCTAGCATGATTCTAGGGCATCAAAACGCCGAATCGCGGCTCAAATCCATAGATCGGGAGAACTCTCCCTAAAACATGATTTTACCCAAACCCGCTCAAAAACGCCCCTCTCGGCTCCCATTCGGCCTACAAATCGCGGGGAGATGACGGGATGAGCATAGGGATTCTTCCCCCTACCTCAATGGAGCGAAAGCTCCGCCGAATCGTTGCTGAAATCAAAGAAGACGCTGAAATCAAAGAAGCTGCACGCCCCCGGGATCGTCTCGCCGCCGCCTACGTTGTCGCACTGTCGCCCACCGCCGTCTGCAGCCGGAGGGGAGCTCACCGCGGTCGCCGTTGGCCGAAGAGAGAAAGAGGAGGGGGCTCATGGTGGGGGAGGAAGAAGAAAGAGGAAGAAGAAGAAGGGTGGGGGAGAGAGAGAAAAGAGTGATATTTATAGAAAATTTGAAAATTCTGGAAAATATCAAAAAATTAAAAATTACACTTTCGCGATCCTCGGAACGCATCGATCGCAACGGTACCACTCTCGCCTAGGTGAACGACCCGGTTCACCCGCAACGAGGTTCCGAAGGAATTGTCGAAACACACACCGAAAATCGAAAAACACGCGCGAAAAAGCCGCGGAAGCACTTCGGGCCTCCGAAACAACTCTGGATCGCTCCGACCCGAACACAAGAGATGTCCGAAAAAAAATTTCGGACACAACGGAGGTGGACACTACGGGAAAGCAGATCCGGGACCCACGAAGAAGGATTCGAAAGGTCCGGAATATTACAGCCCTCCCCCCTTAAAGGAATTTCATCCTCGAAATTCAAGAACAAAATTCAGGGGACGAAGAGGAAACTCACTCGAACAAGATAGGGAACTGCTGACGCATCTCATCCTCACGCTCCCAAGAAGCCTCACCATTAGAGTGTCGTTGCCACACCACCTTGACCAAGGGGATGACCTTATTCCGCAGGCGCTGCTCTCGCCTATCCTCAATTTGGACGGGAAACTGTGGGAGAGAAAGATCTGGAGTCACCTCAGGCCAAACAGAATCCTCAAGCACATGAGAGTCATCGGGCATATACTTCCGCAACATCGAGACGTGGAACACGTCATGCACCGACACCAACATAGGGGGTAACTGTAACCGATAAGCTACCTCGCCGATGCGCTCCACGATGAGAAAGGGACCAACATAGCGGGGACTCAGCTTCCCACGCTGCCCAAAGCGCATCACCCCTTCATCGGAGAAACTGTCAGGAAAACACGATCGCCAACGGTGAATGTGAGAGGCTACCGCCTACGGTCAGCATAGCTCTTCTGTCGACTCTAGGCCGCCAACATGTTCTGACGAACCAGGTGCACGACATTCACACACTGCTGCACCAACTCTGGTCTCGTCAAAACCCGCTCACCAACCTCGAACCAATCAAGTGGAGTCCGACGCGGATGCCCATACAATGCCTCATAAGGAGCCATGCCGATGCTCGAATGATAGCTGTTGTTGTAGGCAAACTCTACCAATGGTAGATGGTGAATCCAACTCCCTTGCCATTTCAGGCAACAGGATCTCAGCATGTCCTCCAAAATCTGAATGGTCCTCTCTGACTGACCATCTGACTGAGGATGATACGCCGAGTTAAAAGCCAAATCCGTGCCAAGAGCTCGCTGGAAACTCCTCCAGAATCCAGAAGTGAAACGCGGATCTCGATCGGACACAATGGAAATGGGAATTCCATGCAACGGAACGATCCGCTCCACGTAAAGATGAGCCAACTTGGGCACACTCCAGGTGACTTTGATCGGTAACAACCGAGCCACCTTCGTCAGCCTATCCACCAGTAACCAAATACTGTCATGCCCACTCAGAGTCCTTGGCAATCCCACCACAAAATATGTGGTCACGTGGTCCCATTTTCACACGGGAACATCCAAGGGCTGAAGAGTACCTCCTGGTTGCTGATGCTCCGCCTTCACCTACTGACAGGTCAGGCACCTGGCCACGAATTCGGCCACATCTCTCTTCATGCCAGGCCACCAGAACTGTCTCTGCAAGTTTCGATACATCTCCGTCGCACCCGAGTGTACGGTGTACCTGCTCCCATGTGCCTCACGCAACACCGCACGACGAACCTGCTCCTCGGCTGGGACGTACAGCCTACCACGGAATCTCACAGCACCATCCTCGCCGAGCACCACATCAGCCAATGCCAAAATCCAGGGCAACTCAGGGTCTGCATGCTGAGCCTCTGTCACCTGACGGCGGATAGCAGGAGTGACAGTCAGACTCGCGAGCACCGCTAACCCTGGCTCTTGAGGAATATGGAGCCTGAATGACACTTCGGGCACTTGTTCCCAGAGCCTCCACTTCCTCAACATCAAGGCACTGACCGCGACCTTCTGACTCAAAGCATCGGCAACGACATTCATCTTGCCCGGCTGATAAGACAGGGTGAAGTCATAATCCTTCATATACTCCATCCAACGTCTCTGCCTGAGGTTAAGGTCTCTCTGCGTGAACACATATCTCAAACTCTGATGGTCAGTGAACACCTCAAACTTCTCACCATACAGATAATGCCTCCAGATCTTCAGCCCAAAGATCACCGCAGCCAACTCCAGGTCATGGGTAGGGTAGTTCTCCTCGTGGGGCTTCAGCTTCTGAGATGCATACGCCACCACTCTACCATGCTGCATCAATACAGCCCCCAATCCGACCCCGGAAGTATCTGTACATACCACAAAACCTCCCGATCCAGAAGGTAAAACCAACACCGGAGCCGAGGTGAGCAATCTCTTCAAGTCCCTGAAACTCTGCTCACAGTCATCAGTCTAGACAAAAAGCATATCCTTCCGTGTAAGTCTGGTCATCGGGGTCGCAATGCGAGAAAAATCCTTGATAAACCTCTGGTAATAGCCCGCAAGCCCAAAGAAACTCCGGATCTCCGTCACAGACCTCAGCCTCTGCCACTACATTACTGCCTCGACCTTGGCGGGGTCCATGGAAATGCCATCACCAGAGATCATGTGCCCCAAAAAGTGCACCTCACGAAGCCAGAATTCGCACTTACTGAGCTTCACATGTAACTAGTGATCTCGCAACGTCTGCAGTATCACACCTAAATGGTACGCATGCTCCTCGGCAGACCGCGAATAAACAAGGATGTCGTCCATAAATACGACCATGAACTAGTCCAAATAGGACGGAACACCCTCTGCATCAAATCCATGAACGTTGCGGGGGCATTGGTGAGCCCAAACGGCAACACCAAAAACTCATAATGCCCATACCTCGAGCTGAACGTAGTCTTCTCTACGTCAGACTCTCGAATCCGCAACTGATAATAACCGGATCGTAAATCAATCCACGAGAACACTCGAGCAGACTGAAGCTGGTCGAACAGGTCATCAATCCGCGGCAATGGATACTTGTTCTTAACGGTTACCTCATTCAGCTGCCGGTAGTCAATGCACAGCCTCAGACTACCGTCCTTCTTCTTCACGTACAGCACGGGCACACCCCAATGGGAAAAGCTAGAATGAATGTACCCCTTGGCCAGCAACTCTTGCAACTGCGGCCCTCAATTCTCTCAACTCAGCGAGAGCCATACGGTAAGGAGCCTTCGCCAAAGGTCCCGTACCAGGTACAATCTCGATAACGAAATCGATCTCCCGCTGGGGAGGCAATCCAGGTAAGTCCTCCAGAAAAATATCAGGAAACTCGCATACCACCGGAATGTCCTCGACATCCGGACATGGCTGGTCTATCAATACCACAGAAGCAAGAAAACCCTGGCAACCCGCATCAAGCAAACGACGAGCTCGGTTCGCAGAGATAAGAAAATGGGAAGAGGAAGACCTGATACCTTAGAAATAGAATGTGGGTCCACTAAGTCGCCGGAAATAAACCCTCTTCGAGCCACAATCCACCAAAGCATGATGTGTCTCAAGCCAATCCATGCCAAAAATCACATCAAAGTCTTGAAGCGGCAACGCATAGAGCCGGGCCGGTAAACTCCGCCCATCAACCCACACCGGAACCTCATCGAAACAATAAGGAGTGATCATAAAATCACCAGAAGGCAACTCCACTGTCAAATCACAAGACAACTGGGTCACCGGCTCCTCGATACTCAACGTGAAATCCTCCGAAATAAACAAATGAGACGCGCCAGAATCAAACAAAACCTGAGCCGCACAACCCAAAATCTGAACGGTACCTTCCACGAGCTGTGACGCCACTGCCTCTGCCCTAGTCATGTGTGTGATCTAGCCTCGAGCTCTCTGCCTGTCTCCACACTCGCTGACCTGGGTAGCGGCGGATACTGCCCCTTCTGCTGCTGCTACTGTTGTGGCCTCTGCTGCTGAGTAAACTGCTGTTGCTGCTACTATCTCTAAGGAAAGTCGCGCGCCATATGCCCTGGCTGGTCACACCTGAAACAAATCACCGGCACTGTGCACTGTCTGCCTGGATGGGACTCGCCACACCGGGAACACAGTCCTCGTGATCCACTCACTGATCCCTGACGCTGAAAAGGAATCGGCTGCTGTACACTGCCCGATGATGCCTGCCTCTGATCCTTGTGCTTCTTACGGAAACTCTTCTTGAGAAACTTCTTCACCTTCGAGCCAAAAGACACAGATCATGTCACTGACGCTGCCAATTTCGGCGCTCCTAAACCACCCGTCACATGCTGAAAAGAGCCCTGCTGCTGGGTAGCCGACTGCTGGCTGTGGCCTGACAATGACTACCCCTGGCTAATCAGTCCCCAAGTCCGCTACATATCCATCTCCAAGGACGCTGCTACACAAGAAGCTGTCTCCAAATCAGTGGCAGCATTCGCGATCAAGTGGTGTCTCAGCTCCTGCCTCAAGTCCTGTACGAACTGTGCGGTCTTCACCCTCTCATGATCCATGATATGGGGTGCATAACGACCCAGCTCAACAAATCGGGCCCTGTACTGCAACACGGACATGTCACCCTAGACCAGCTCCAAAAACTCACGCATCCTCTGCGTAGCAATATACTCTGGACAGTATGCACGCTCAAAAGTGCTAACAAAGCCACCCCACGCAATCTACTCAAGGGGACGAGACTGAAAAGATGTCTTCCACTCGGAAGACCACCACGCCCGAGTCGTACCCTGCAACTGGTTATAGGCCAACATCACCCTGTCCTCTGCAGTGCACCGCATGGAACTGAACACCGCTCCATCTCGTCGAGCCAACTCCGAGCCAAATCAGGGTCTGGATGGCCGCCATAGTAAGGTGGATGGAACTGCATGAAATCCCTCACTGCTCGGCCTGGCCCACCCCTAGTCGACGAGCCCTCACCAGCCTCTCCGCCGAACTACTGCGACATAAGCTGGTATATGCCACGGAAGAAATCCTCAGCCCCCGTAAACCTTGTAGTATCCACTGCCTCGGTGGCCGCAGATGGCACTCTACTCTGCTCCTCCTGTGCCTTACAAACCTCCTGCCGAACCTCCTGTTGGATCTCCTGAGCTCCAGCCGACTGCCCCTGCTGAGAGCGAGTGCTCCGTCTCGGCGCCATGCTCGCTCCTGAAGTAAAAGATAGAAAATATGAAAACGGCAAGGTTAATAAAAAAACACACGGTGCCCGATGCCAGCGTCAACTGTACATCATCGTTATGGACTAGTGGACCACTACAATTACTTATGATTCTTGTATAATCCCACAACCACGCTTTGATACCAGCTGTAACGACCCGTGAATCCGATTATCGGGAAGGCCCGAAAACACGAGACTCGAATCGCCACCCACGAGCCCGAAGACTCGGAAGGGTTAGAAGGATGGTGTGGAGACTACACAAGTATCACAAATAATTACAGAAATTAAACAGTTTATATGATTAAGCAAGAAATAAATTAATATTTTACATGATATATGGTCCACAAGATATAACAAAATAACAACAGTAGTCCACAACTAGTACAGAGACAAGAAGGAAAAGTACAGCTACACAGGACATACCCTGGCTCTAACCTCTGGCACTAACGTTGGGCACCCGAACCACGCTGAGCCTCCAACGCGCTCCCCTGAGGTCGCGTCTCACCTGAAACACGGTGAAAACACGCAGGGAATGAGTCTCGGAACAAGACTCAGTAGGGATCACTCGAACCCCACCTCGCAAACTGGAAACTGCTACACTAGTAGTAAGTGAGAACCTCGAAAGGGAAGCCCTACCATCTACAAAATACCGATCTCACGGCATGAAAATCGACACACGTGCCACGGCGAAACGATCGAAACTCAACGGTAAATCCGACAAAAACCCGAAGGTCGAAGTCGCAAAGACTGACTGCTAGTCTACCACTCCCGACTCGATAGGAGTACTTCCCACTAGAAGCACAGTCGGTAGCGTCCCCTAACGTCTTACACCGCAACGCAGGTGTCCGCCTGGCACGACAGCCTGGCACAGTAGCCCCCGGCGGAGGCAAGGACACCGTACAAGTAACCATAAACAAGTGACTAGTCGGGGTCACGCCCGTCAGCGTGGGTCCAACCGCCCCCAACCACGTGTGCACACACAGACCGTCCGTCCCTGGTCTGGCCCTCTGACCGGTTTTTCTCTCAGCCAGACTCTGGCTGCTAGACGTGGGGCCCGACGGAAACTAGTCTAAAATCATCCTCTGGGTAGCCTCTCCACCACTCCCTGGTGGGACCACTAAACGTGTAAGCAGGCTACGACTAGTGGAGGGTCACAACGGAGTAGACTATCAAGTCAACGGAAAGCAACGTCTGTGTCCGACGAAGTACGGGGACCGTCCCACGTACCAACACCGTCGCACGGTGACCACGGTCGGAAAAGAAACGGGACTGCGAACCTCCCGGTGCAATCCAGAGCCTGGCGGCCTACCCTAGGCGCGCCACAGGCTCTGACGGTCTAGTGCTGGACCATCACAGCCGTCTGACGGCCCAACACAGGCACGTCAGGCGTTCAGTGCAAAACTGGCTCTAACGCGCCTACTCTGGTGCGTTACAGGCCCTAACGCACCCAGCCTAGTGCGTCACAAGGCGAGCAGAAAATAACTGTGACGCACACCACTCGGGGCGTCACAGGCTGTAACGGACCAACCCTGGTGCGTTACAAGTTGAGGATGCGCCCGCTCTGATGCTCCCACACAGGGGCGTTACAAGGCTGTGACGCGCCAGTCCTGGTGCGTCACAAGCCTTGACCCCCAACGGTCAAAACCCAACGGTCAGAATCAGTGTAACGGTCCAATACCAGGGCATCACATCACTGTAGCGGTCTATCGTGGGACCGTCAGACCCACGAACGCCATGCCCCAAAAGCCAAGAAGCGTAACGCACCTCCCGGGGCGCGTTACGCACTGTGGCGGTCACTGGAACGACCGCCACAGCGCTCCGACGGCGAAAACGGCGAATAAGCACAAAAATGGCATCCATGCCCCCATACCTCCACGGGAGAGGGGGAAATCAAGGGGGAAACCCCCTGGGGACCCCTAGCATGATTCTAGGTCATCAAAACGCCGAATCGCGGCTGAAATCCATAGATCGGGCGAACTCTCCCAAAAACATGATTTTACCCAAACCCACTCAAAAACGCCCCTCTCGGCTCCCATTCGGCCTACAAATCGCGGGGGATGATGGGATGAGCATAGGGATTCGTCCCCCTACCTCAATGGAGCAAAAGCTCCGCCAAATCATTGTCGAAATCAAAGAAGACGCTTTTAGAACCCTCGTTCCTCCATGCCTCCCACGAATGTCGCACGCCCCCGAGATCGTCTCACCGCCGCCTACGTCGTCGCACCGTTGCCCACCACCGTCTGCAGCCGGAGGGGAGCTCGCCGCGGTCACCGTTGGCCGAAGAGAGAGAGAGGAGGGCGCTCACGGTGGGGGAGGAAGAAGAAAGAGGAAGAAGAAGAAGGGTGGGGGAGAGAGAGAGAAGGAGTGATATTTATAGAAAATTCAAAAATTCTGGAAAATACTGAAAAATTAAAAATTACACTTCCGCAATCCTCGGAACGCACCGATCGCAACGGTACCACTCTCGCCTAGGTGAACGACCCGATTCACCCGCAACGAGGTTCCAAAGGAATTGCCGAAACACACACCGAAAATCAGAAAATACGCGCGGAAAATCTACGGACGCACTCCGGGCCTCCGAAACAACTCCGGATCGCGCCGACCCGAACACGAGAGATGTCCGAAACGAAATTTTGGACACAACGGAGCCGGACACTCCTGGAAAGCAGATCTAGGACCTACGAAGAAGGATCCGAAATGTCTGGGATATTACACCCTAACTCAAGGGTCGTTGACCGTGCTCGAGTATGAGGCCAAGTTCGCGGAATTATCAATGTATGCACCGTACATTGTTACGGATGAAAGGAGAAAGGTGAAGAAGTTTGTGGCGGGACTACGACCGTCGCTTCGGACCCGTTTAGTTGCATTGGGTCTTACTACGATGGAGGCGACCCTTGGCGCGGCATGTCGTCAAGAGAGCGACATGGAATTATATCAAGAGGAGAAGAGGACTTCGACAAAGAGACCATCAGCACCATTTCATCTAAATGACAAAGGCAAAAGAGTGATGGAGAATCTGTCGCGATCGTTCGTGACAAGGAAGATCACGCCACCAGCAAGGGACAACGATAAACTGGAATGTAAACACTGCGGCAAGTGACATGGTGGGGAAGTATGCTGTATCGCCATCGGCAGGTGTCTTCATTGTGGCGAGAAGGGTCACATGATCTGAGATTGTCCGAAGATGATGCAGTATGTAGTAGCTCGACCAATAGCAGCAGTAGAGGCTCCAGTAGCAGCCAGACCAGTAGTAACAGGACCCGTAGGGAGACCTCGAGCGCCAGCTCGGGTGTTTGCGTTAGCTAGAGTGGATGCTGAGCAAGCGAAAGACCTCGCAGAGGGTACTATGGAAGAACTTCTTACATGAGGAGGCCACGTGGGAATCAAAGGAAGTGATGAAGAATATGTACCCTAGATTGTTCGGTATGTGATCTAATCCAAAACTTCGAGGGTGAAGTTTTCTTTAAGGGGGAGAGGGTGTGATGCCCTACAAATTTATAGTATTTTAATTATTAAAAAAATTATGTATGCCTAAATATTTAAACTATTAATTTTATTATATTTATTTTAGTCATAAAAATAAAGATGTTTAAAAGTTAAAGGAAAAGTAAAGAAAGAAAAATAATAATAATAATAATCAAAAGTTTAAAAAAATATTTGGGGACTAATGGTTTAAAATAACAAGAAGAAAGGGGTTAAATAAAAAGAAAAGGTCAATAATGTAAAAAAAAGATTAGGAGGTTAAAAATGAAAAAAATGAAAAAAAATGAGGTCGACAGCGGCCACCCACGCGCGCCCGCGCGCTCGCGCGGGCGCGCGGGTGGGTGCCGCCCCCGCCCCCTTCGGTTGCGTTTGCGGCAGATTATATTTAAAAAAAAAATTATTTGTTTGTTAGTTAAAGTTTCATTAGTTTAATTTCTTTCTTGTATTTAGTCAAATCAACATGTGTTATATAGTTAAAAAAAGGAAAAAAATATGAAATAGTCAAAAATGAAATGTTGAGTGGGTAGGTGAAGGTTGGAAGGTCAAATTTTTAATAAAATAACCTTAAAATAAATGTTTAAATCTTAACCATTGATTTAAATCAATGGTTAAGATGGATTAGGAGAAAACCCCTATAAATAGCCTCAAGGGGGCTTCATTTATTCTTCTAGGGAGCTTAGTACGTGAGGAGAAGAAGGAGAAGGCTGGAAGGCTAATTAGGAAGTTGTTAATACGTCATTAAGGTAAGTGATTAAGCTCTTATTCCCTTAATTAACATGGATTAGTATATTTAAAATGATTTAGGATATGTAATTAACATCTTTAGAATAGTTAAATTCTGAGATCTTACTTCACCATGGTTGATCATAGAGTAGTCGAATTTCCATGATATCATTAAATTAAAGCAAGTGATTAAGGGTATAATCAAGTGATTAATACATTGTAATTAGTAACGGTGTATGATAAATTGAAAAACTTTCCAGAATCATGATATATAATGTTCTAAGCCCTTTGTAAAAAATTTCATATCTGATTCAATTTATTTTTACGTTTATGAATATTTTAATAGTATCTTAAAGGTGTTCAAGTATACTAAAATATTAAAGTGATGATATTAAATCACCTCAAATTGTAAGAATGCATTTTACTATGAATCCCATGTTTAGAAATTTTTCATCATTTATGGATCACGATATTTATTTTAATGAATTTTCATACATGACAAAATATATAAATAATTGTATATAAATTATAGAAATTAAAGATCATATTTACAAAAATATTAGAATTTTACCGTATGGTTCTGACATTGAGTGTGACGTATTCAAAAAATATCAATAATTATTGATCTCTGCAAGTAATATTACATAATTTTTAATATATATTAGAAGTATAAAATTATGGAAAAATAGAAATACTATATGAAAAATCTTGAAACTTTACTAGAAGACTTAAATACATGTTTGAAGTAATTGAGGAAACTTTCATCTCATTGTAATAATGGAATCTTTACTAGTATAATTATCAATGTTTAAACAAATAATTATAAAATTGAATAAATGTTAATATTCTGTGACAAATCCTGAGAATGTTACAGAATTGATATATGATAATTATAAGTTAGTTCACAGTCTATTTTAGTCATTTTAAGTATTCTGGATAATGTTCTTTATTTAAAAGTTATTATTGTAAATTATTGTAAATTTTAGAAACTGATATAAAATTATAAAAATTAGACATACTGAATGAAAAGTGATGAAAAATTTTATATATGATACTTCTATCTAGAATAACGTTCTGTAATTTTTTATAAATTATCTGATCATTTTGGATATATTTAGTTGATTTATTATGCATGATATATTTTTCTTACTTAGTGTGAAAATAGTAATACAGTGTGAAAAATAGTAATGTAATGTGAAAAAGAGTGAAATTTTTAAAAATGATATTTCTATTATGAATGATGGTTTTACCAGTTATAGTGATTTTTAGAGTGTTGTGAGTAAATTTAGTTAATTTTCCATGCATAGGAAATTTTATACAATTCTGGAAAAATTCAAATTTCTACATGAAAATTTTTCTGTGTACTTTTACATGTAAATTTAATATAAAGTAAAAATTTAATGATTTATAGAACATGGTAGCTAAATTTAGTTAATTTATGATACATGTTGAAATACAAATAATTCTGAGAAAATTCGAATTCCTATATGTAAAATTATGAAAAATTTTATGTCCATTTTTACAGACAAATTTAAGTTTTTGTAAAACTTTAATGGTATTCTAAATTTAATAGCTAAATTTAGTCAATTTATGATGCATGTTGGAGTATAAGTAATTTCAAAACAATTATAATTACTATCTGCAAAATGATGAAAAATTTATGTTCTGATCTTTCCTGTAAATGTATTAGTTTCCTAAAATTTTAATATATTCTGAGTTTGGATAACAGAATTATAAATTTTTTATGTATAAATAGATTATAAATAATCCTGTAAAAATTATACATACTTTCTGAAAATTGTGAAAATTTCTGTTTTGGTCTTTCTGTAAATTTATTGATTTCCTGAAATTTTACTGCATTCTCATCTCTGTAAATAGAATTAGTAATTTTGATATATACATGTCATTATATTTGAATAAGTTGAGAAATTCAGAAAAATAAAAAAAGAGATTTTTAGTAATGGTATATTTCATACTTATTATTCACAGCATGATATTTGAGTGTCATGTGTCCATTGGATATGAGTTGTTTATAAATAATTAATGTACTATTATTACTGCCAAATGGACACTGCCACCATAGGGGGAGACTGGAACCAAGCCATAGAAATGTCCCTATGGGGAGGTTCACACTGTACTGGCCCCGAGGGTAACGGGGATTGAAATACTGGAGGTGGACAAGTACCACTGGTTAAGGTGGAGAGGACTTCTCCCGATTCGGCGCAGTAACCAAGACTCATCACTATTTACCTAGATGATCGAGTACCGACTCACTGTCCTTCTATGAGTGGTTTGGGCACTGTGTCTAGCTAGCTATATCACTGTTATTAATTACTGAATTGAAATTTCTGCTACTGTTCACTGAGTCATTATTAAAATAACTATTACTGCTCACTGAACTGAAATTGAACGATTGTTATTACCTACTGAATCATTTTTAATACGACTATTACTACTCATTGAATTGATATAGAACTGTTATTACTGTTCACTGAATCGATATTGGAATGACTATTACTGCCTACTATTATCGCTCATTAAACAGATAGTGAAATGAGTATTAATACCTACTGAATTGTTATTGCATGTTATTGTTATTACACTGTAATTATTTATATATTTGCAAATGATGAATTATCATTTACTTTGTCATTGATAGAATAAAGTTTTAATGTACATGTTGTATTTGTAAAATGTTAATAGCATGACTTATGATCATAAAAATTGAGATTGGGTTAAATGTATTAACCTCATGTGTTATCTAATTGAAATTATGCCTAAGAATAAATTATGAAATGAAATACTGTAAATCACTTTGGATGTGTTTATACATGTTGTGATTGGGGACTATGCTAGTCTCTTACTGGGTCTATTTGTAGACTCACATCGTTGAACATTTTCAGGAGAAGCGGTAGAAGAAAGCGAGGAATGATCTCGCAGTAGTCTGATCGAGGCTTGGAGTTACTACGAGTATTGTCTTAGGTAGTTATGTCGGTTAGAAAAAAAAATATGTGTGAAATTTTGGTTATGTATTAAATGACTTATATAAGTTGTTAGTCTATATTTTGATGTATGTGGATAAATTCATTTGAATGTAAGCTGATGATTCGATAATATTTATTTCTGATGCATTAATATCTCAGTGTTTATGTGAAATTCTCAACCATAATGTACAGTTTGGGTTTTCCCACTGTGACGTCTCGATCGGGATCCGACGTGAGTCTTTACGACTGGACCGGATCTACGAGTCAGGATGTCACAGACCTAGTTGGGGCTCAAAAGATTACGAATTGGGTTCCAATTTGGCGATGAACGGCTCGATCAAACTAACTCCGATTTTCACCCTAAAACCCTTAATTCGACTTTATTGGAATTTTATTTAGGGGTCAACCAAGAAGATAAAATGTCTAAGAATTAGGTCCATGACATGATTACAATTTTTCCACATTTTTATAAATTAGTTGAAATTTAGCCTAAACGGGATTGAAATTTTAATATTAAGAAATTCTTTATTATTACACAGTTATATTATTTGGTTAAATTTCGGGATGCTATAGCCCAGGTCACTGGGCGGCCACAGGTCTGGCTGCCCAGGGGTGTTGGGCGGCCTTGACCCTGGCTGCCCTCACCCAGTAAGGCCTTGGACTGGGCGACCAAGCTGATGGCCACCCAGCTCTCTGCGCGGCCCAAGGAGTGGCCGCCCAGGCTGGAGGGTGCCCAGGTGATGGGCGGCCACTGGTGTGGCCGCCCAGGCCTCTGGGCGGCCAGGAGGTTGGCCGCCCAACCAAGTCTGCCCCCGGGCTATCGCATTCTGCGTTTCTTGTCCCGAGGTTGTCCGTATGCGATACGGTTTCGAGGAAGAAGTGTCCGCGTGATTCTTCATGACTCCGGAGGTACTATTTTACCCTGATTAGTGTGCCCGTAGGTTTGGTGGGTCCGAGTAACCCCATGTGTTCCGTGCTTTTGTGTTATCGCGTGATTGAGTCGTCGTGAGTCGGCATGAGTGCGGCGGGCTCTCCTTGTACGACGTGGCTTTCTCCGGAAGGTCATTTTCGAGTGGGCCATGCTTATGGCCTTGGACTGTGAGTCCAGTCACCCAGCCTGGGGCTGGAGTTTCCCTGCTTTTCCCTTGGAGGGAGAATTGTCACGGTAGCTCGTGAGCTGTCTCGGTATTCGTACTATCATGATTTCAGACCTAGGGATTAGGCTAGATTGACGGCGATGTGTCGTCACGTGCAGCGATCTTGACCCGAGTCGTGTGACTCAAGGACCGTTGTGTTTATTAGGTCCAGTGGACCATCCAGAGTCTGGTGGCCTCGAGCCACCCGTTACTCTGTGTTACTCGCGATGGGTGCATGTGTGGCTTTTCGTGTTTACGTTGAGTGACCTGCCACTAGTCGTAGGTTTTCTGCGCACGCAGGTGTGGACCCACTTGGGAGTGGTGGAGAGCGTGACCCGAGAGAGACGGTTTTTAGGCTAGTTACCGTAGGGCCCCCACACGCAGCCTGAGTCCGGCTTCGGGGGAAGAACCAGCTAGAGGATCTGACCTAGGGCGCAAGGTCTTTGTGTGCACACGTAGTTGGAGGCAGTCGGACCAGCGCTGACGAGCACGACCCCAGCTAGTCCTTATTTTGAGTTCCTGGTTACTGTACGGTGTCTCAGTCTCCACCTGGGGCGTCGTAGAGAGACACCTGAGGCTGTGGACTAAGTCGTTAGTAGACGCATCCAGCCTTGCTTCTGGTAGGCAGTGCTCCCGTCACGTGACGTGAGTTTCTCATGACTCGGCGTTCCGTTTCTCATCTGTGAGACGTGGTTTTACGTGCAGTCTCCGGGTGTGTTCTCGAGGTTGAGGTCTAGGGTTCCGGTGAGCATCACCTAGGGTTTTTCCCTAGGCAGTGTTCAGTCCACGACAGGGTTGTCGTGATGTTTCCCCTGGCAGCGTGACCAGGGTGGTTTGTAGTCTAGTGGTCCCCTGACGGTGAGATCGGGGTGTGTTTTCGTGTACAGTAGGAGTAGCTATAGTGCCGAGTTTCTACCGGCCACCGGTTTGTTGTTCCTACTCTCGTTGCTGCTTTCTGTTACCGCCGTTGTTTACGGTTGGGGTTCCGCGAGACCCCTACTGAGCTAGTGATAGGAGGCTCACCCCTGCTTTTCAGGTGTGACGGTTCTTCCTCGAGGTTCGAGGGTGCTGCGCTGAGGTTCTTAGTTGCCAGCTCGCTAGGCCGAGTGTTCACTTGGTGTTAGGTACGTTCTTCTACCTTAGACTGTACTTTTGTTAGACTGGACTCTGTTGTAGTCAGATTATTTATTTCTATTAATTGTTGAATTATTCTACTTTATTTTCTATTTCTTTGTACCTCCACACTCCTTTTAGCCCTTCCGAGCCCTCCAGCTTCTGAGCGACAGGCCAAGATTCGAATGGTATCGGGTCTTTCCCGGTATTCGGATCTTCGGTCGTTACAAAGATGCTCTTCAAATCCTTTTTTTTTTGCAAAATATGGCGGCCTTCCCACACAGGATGGAAGGAACGACAGCCAGGCCGTCCCCATCAGGATGGGCAATGCTCTAGGGGTTGCGGGTGATGTCCAAGGGCCTATGCGACTCGCTAGGGAACCATCGAAGCCTCCAACACGTAGGGCAAGCCCACCATTGTGTCGGCATCCTGACTCGATCAAATGTCGTGGTGCCCCAAAACATCACCGATCACCCTTCCAGACATGGCTCATCAACCCTAGCCTGCTTCCCCGGTGATCAGAACCCCATCCCATGGAGTTCAGTGCCCCCATCTCATGGGGTCACCATGGTTGTGAAGATCCGAGATTAGCGATGATAATAGGGATTAGCATGGATAATAACTTGATTTCAATCAAGCCAGCAACCTGACTCTAATACCACTATAAGGAATCGTAGCAAGCAAGCAGTAGAAACATGCGATTCCTCGAGATATTTGTGCTGGGATTGAAATCAATGCGAGAGAAACCCATATGGAAGAGAGATTCTTCACCTTTGCGGGGTTGCGAATCTCCTGTGCGAATCTGTGGGATATTAATCGTGCAGGCACACGATCTCTAGAAGTATCCACACGAGCACTTGAATCAAACGAGCTCCTCTCCACGATCTCCACGTGCCGACCAGACCTCAACTCGACCATGCAGAGCAAGAGAGAGAGAGAGAGAGGAGAGAGGGGTGCCCCAAGGAGAGAGAACCAGAGAGGAGGGCGGCTAGGGCAGACTCTGTTGCTTGGCCCAGGGTTCTGCCCCATCGCTATTATTTATAGAAATTTGGCATTTTCATAAAAATCTAAATACTTTCTATAAATCACAACCTATCTCGTCTAAATAGTACTCTTATGTGTGTGACCCTCTAGGCCCAAATATCAGTCTAGTTTTCAGGTCCACTAAGCCAAGAGCCCATTCTTGTACTTATTTAAATAAATTAATTATATATTATCACATAATATACAATTAACGTAATTTTAACTTGTGAAAAATCACCTAATGATTATTCCACTGGGCCTTTAGACCATGAACAACACCAAGTACTACCTCATGATCCCAGAAGATATAAGGGGAGTTAATCCCAATAGGACCTTTTGACGGGATCGGCAAGCGGCTTCAACAAAATTATCAAATAGATATTCATGTTTTAGTTGTCTCATGTTTATGTTGTCTCATGTTAATTGGGCCATATGTATGGGCCTAATGGGTCATGTTTTATGTTTTGTAGTAATTATGTCTCCAACTATTATGTAAAAGTCTTTTTTTTATTTTGTGTCTTTTAGTCTTCCTAAGAGAGTTATGATGAGTAGGTGTTAGGTGAGTTGTCTTTTGATCTTCTTAGTGGAGTCTATATAAGTGTCATGTAACCTCTCTTTTAAAACAATGAAGTGAATCAAAAATATTTGGAAACTACCTCCAACATGAGGTCCTTACCCTCCTTCTATCTCTCTCTCTTTGGAGTGGATTCTCTAATATTCTCTCTCTCTCTAGGAGTGGATTCTCCTGGGTTCTTTCTTTCTCTCTAACTTCTCTCTCTCTCTCTCTAAGGGGTGGATTCCCCTCTCTCTCTCTCTCTTTCTCTCTCTCATTATCTCTCTCTTTCTCTAAGGGGTGCGCCCCTTTCTCTCTCCTCCCCCTCCCAACCACTTTCTCTCTTTTCCCCTCCCCTAATAACTCTTTCCCTAGTTCCCACACCCTTCCATTAACTCACCCCAACCCCAAGAGCTCTCCTCCAATCCTCTCATCACCTCCCAACCCCCAACTACCCCACTCTCCTTCCCCATGCATCCCACCACCTTCCCAAGGCTAAAATAACTCCTCCCAAGGCCCAAATTCGAAATTCCCTCCCCTCTCCTATTCCCCCCACACCCTAGGTCGCCCAACTCCAGCCCCAACTCAGCCAGGTCACCCTCCCCATCCCTCCATCTCATTCCACCACCATTTGCCACCACAAGGTTTCAACTTCATTGCAGGTCGCAGGCAGCAAATTTGGTTCTAGAAGCTGCATCATCTCCGGCATTTTCCTGAATCTTCAGGTGGCAAGGCATACATCTCTGGAAAGGTCGTCCAGAGAGCTTTCCAAGCGAGGTGGTTTCGTCTCCATCCGAGCACCGGGCTGATCAGAAGGTCCATTCTTCCTCGACTGCGCAAAACTGCTCGGACAGAAGACCAGAGCCGGAGTGGAAGATCTTCAGCGGCCAACCTCCTGGGAATCTGAGCAGGAGTTCTTCATCAAAAATCTTCTACTCTGGGTCTTATTTCATCCCCAAGAAGCAGAGCTCCGTTTTGCATCCGGATCCAGAAGTTATCAATTTTCTCCCACCGGGCATGCAGTTCTGCTTCCACTCTGTCGGCATCGACCACCTTCAGTGTTCAAGCTCTACCGGCCATCTCCGACCATATCTGGCAGCCCCGTTAGTTTCGTTGCAAAGACGACTCGTCAACGGAACCAACGAATTTAGCGGTACCTGATTCCGAGCTCGGGAGTAGTCGCAGCATCCTCGTCTTCCCACTGCTGAGAACCTGTTACAGTCTACGCAACAGACTTGCCACTCTGTTCAACCGTCTGCCCCGACCAGAATCGGCGTCCACAGAAATCAAGAAAATTCTAGTGTCTTCCCAGTCCAGCTATGAAGAGTTTCCCACTGGTTTCATCTTCAGCAAAAATCCGGAGTGGCTGCAGAGTCAAGAGAACCGACTGTCTGTCCTGAAGCGCAGAGAGTGGACAGCATCGGCATCGGCGGCCTTTTCAACACTTCTAGCTCGAATTCCCCGCCCCGCTTGGTGTCACATCAAAATGGTATCAGAGCAAGTTTCGTCTGATTTGTCCCAACAAGTCGGGGTCCTGCAGTTCGAGATTCGAGAATCAAGGTTCGAGGTCGAACCTTCTCCAAGTGGAGGGGTTTGACGGGATCAGCAAGCGGCTTCAACAAAATTATCAAATAGATATTCATGTTTTAGTTGTCTCATGTTTATGTTGTCTCATGTTAATTGGGCCATATGTATGGGCCTAATGGGTCATATTTTATGTTTTGTAGTAATTATGTCTCCAACTATTATGTAAGAGTCTTTTTTTTATTTTGTGTCTTTTAGTCTTCCTAAGAGAGTTATGATGAGTAGGTGTTAGGTGTTAGGTGAGTTGTCTTTTGGTCTTCTTAGTGGAGTCTATATAAGTGTCATGTAACCTCTCTTTTAAAATAATGAAGTGAATCAAAAATATTTGGAAACTACCTCCAATATGAGGTCCCTTACCCTCCTTCTATCTCTCTCTCTTTGGAGTGGATTCTCTAATATTCTCTCTCTCTAGGAGTGGATTCTCCTGGGTTCTTTCTTTCTCTCTAACTTCTCTCTCTCTCTCTAAGGGGTGGATTCCCCTCTCTCTCTCTCTTTCTCTCTCTCATTATCTCTCTCTTTCTCTAAGGGGTGCACCCCTTTCTCTCTCCTCCCCCTCCCAACCACTTTCTCTCTCTTCCCCTCCCCTAATAACTCTTTCCCTAGTTCCCACACCCTTCCATTAACTCACCCCAACCCCAAGAGCTCTCCTCCAATCCTCTCCTCACCTCCCAACCCCCAACTACCCCACTCTCCTTCCCCATGCATCCCACCACCTTCCCAAGGCTAAAATAACTCCTCCCAAGGCCCAAATTCGAAATTCCCTCCCCTCTCCCATTCCCCCCACACCCTAGGTCACCCAACTCCAGCCCCAACCCAGTCAAGGTCGCCCTCCCCTTCCCTCCATCTCATTCCACCACCATTTGCCACCACAAGGTTTCAACTTCATTGCAGGTCACAGGCAGGAAATTTAGTCCTAGAAGCTGCATCATCTCCGGCATTTCCCTGAATCTTCTGGTGGTAAGGCATACATCTCTGGAAAGGTTGTCCAGAGAGCTTTCCAAGCGAGGTGGTTTCGTCTCCATCCGAGCACCGGGCTGATCAGAAGGTCCATTCTCCCTCGACTGCGCAAAACTGCTCGGACAGAAGACCAGAGCCGGAGTGGAAGATCTTCAGCGGCCAACCTCCTGGGAATCTGAGCAGGAGTTCTTCATCAAAAATCTTCTACTCTGAGTCTTATTTCATCCCCAAGAAGCAGATCTCCGTTTGGCATCCGGATCCAGAAGTTATCAATTTTCTCCCACCGGGCATGCAGTTCTGCTTCCACTCTGTCGGCATCGACCACCTTCAGTGTTCAAGCTCTACCGGCCATCTCCAACCATATCTGGCAGCCCCGTTAGTTTTGTTGCAAAGATGACTCGTCAATGGAACCAACGACTTTAGTGGTGCCTGATTCTGAGCTCGGGAGTGGTCGCAGCATCCTCGTCTTCCCACTACTGAGAACATGTTACAGTCTGCGCAACAGACCTGCCACTCTGTTCAACCGTCTGCCCCGACCAGAATCGGCGTCCACAGAAATCAAGAAAATTCTGGTGTCTTCCCGGTCCAGCTACAAAGAGTTTCCCACTAGTTTCATCTTTAGCAAAAATCAGGAGTGGCTGTAGTGTCAAGAGAACCGACTGTCTATCTTGAAGCGCAGAGAGTGGACAGCATCGGCATCGGCGGCCTTTTCAACACTTCTAGCTCGAATTCCCCTCCCCGCTTGGTGTCACATCACCTTTCTATTGATAGATACTGCACAATTATAGTCCTTCACTCATCTAATGCCCCAACAATACAAGGGTATGGTTATTCTGTCAAACCCTTTAAGTACTGTCTGGTTGGAATCCCAATACTCATGATAATCATAACAAGAAAACTAATTTTCCAATTACCAACTGGCTAGGCATTTCTAAGTATGGTTCCGTTGGGCATTCACTCTTTCATTATGTACCAAGAGTGAGTAATTCCTTATTGTTCACTCAAATGCCTTCGCAAGTCTTCCACTCTGTCCGGGCAACTAACTATACAAGACCTAATGGCTAAGATCTATAAGTCAGTGATCAAGACACAATAGTCCTCGTGCAAGACATCCTTGGTGACTCAGGTCTAAGGACCAACTGTGCTACTGCAACGCAAGAATACCTTAGTTGATAGTAAGGTATAATGATCATCCAGGAATTCTCAATCGGATCAGTTCAGTGAACTCATTCCCTAATGAGCACCTACAAGTTTGCCTTAGTGTCCCCACACAAATGACTATGAGACCAGTCACCCCCATCACATGAGGAGGCATAACTCGTACTGGTCTTATCAGATATTTGATGTCCTTCTCAAATATCCATTGACCAGGAACATTTAAGACTTATGTTTATAGAAGATTGATCTCATTATCATGATCTCATCATGATTCAATCTTCATTACATATGTCTATAGACTTCATTACGTAGTGCAAGCACGTGGCCAGAACATAATGAATAAAGCATCTTTAAAATAAAATGAACCAAAATGTATATTAACGTGCATGATTGGCTCATAGGCCAAACATTTCTTATAGAGACAATGTAAAGTAATATATAATTATAAATTTACGCTCAAATACTACTTTATTAATGATGAACAAGATTGTACAACTATCGGGCCTACCATACCCAAAATTAGTCTGTAGGACACCCAATACTAACAGGAACTTCTTACACATCCATTATACTTGTTCTTTGTTATTTCTCTCTTGCATCTCATTGTAAACATATAAAAAAGAGAAGAATGGCACCGTTGTGAGGTGTAGGACCTTGTGAGGTGTTGTTAGGTGTGTGTTGCACCGTGTGTGGTTGAGGTTGAAGATCCGTATGGCACCGTTGTGGTTAGTGTAGGTTGCACCATTGTTCTTGTGTTTGGTGTGGGTTGTACCATGTGATTCTTAATGCGGGTAGCACCATGTGTGTTGGTGTAGTTGCACCGTGCGTGGGTGATTTTTCACCCATGATTTTGTACTTTGATAGTGAGTAGCAAATCTTCCAGGTTGGGGGTAATGGACATAGAGTTCACTTTGGGGTGAATGCCGAACCACTATAAAAATTGTGATGTCCCTTGTGTGTGATTGCTCCTTATTTCCCTCTCCATTCTCCGCATTTCTTATACAGGCACGATCTACCAAATTAGAATAAGGACTTCCATTATTGAATATTTTGAACTAAGTGAGTAGATTGCATTTAACCAAATAGGCTTTTTCAATACACGTGTCTTCCGTAAAAATCGGACATTGTTTTAAGCAAACCCATTTCATCCCCCCTCTTGGTTTGCCATATCTCGAGCCAACAAGATAGATCTTGCTTCTATAAGAATTTCGCATTGAAATTCGAAAGAAGAAGAGTTTTGAAAATGTTGTAGCAGATCACATGTCTAGGATCTTGGTTAAAGATTGTGAACCCATCTCAGGTTCTTTTCCAGATGAGCAGCTTCTGGCCATATCACATGATGAACCCCCTAAGTTTGTTGACATTGTCAACTATATGGCAGAAAGAACCCTAGTGGTTGGCCCAACAACGAGAAAGATAGGTTCTTTTCTCAGATCAAGTACTACATTTGGGAAGATCTGGAACTCTTCCGGATTTGTTCTAATCAGGTGATTAGGCGATGTGTCCCTGTGAGTGAACACCAAAGCATTCTCAACTTCTATCACACTCTTGCATGTAGAGGATATTTTTTTGGGAAGAAAATTACTACCAAGATTTTGCAAAGTGGTTTCTACTGGCCGACTCTCTTTAAGGATGTTTACACTGTTAGCCAGACTTGCATAAGATGTTAGGCTATGGGGAACATTTCAAAGAGGGATATGATGTCCCTCAACCTTGTTCTGATAGTGGAGATCTTTGATACATGGGGAATTGGTTTCATGGGATATTTTCCACCATCTAGAAGCCATGAGTACATTCTAGTGGTTATGGATTATGTTTAAGTAGATAGAAGTTGTGGCACTCAAATTAATTGTTGACACCCGTTTTAGCGCACAAGTTGCGTCATTTCTCTTATTCATCATTTTTTATGTCCCGAATTAGCCATTATTTTGGAACTTCTTGGATGGATTTTGAGCCCATTTTTACCATTCCCTATCCTTTAAGTCTTGGAGATCATGATTTTCTAGAGCCCTGGAGCTTATCTTATCAAATTCCGGCTTCCAAGTCAACTTATGGCCCATTTAGGCCGGCTTCCTCCAAACATTCGGCTCTCTCCCGCTGCGCAGTCCTGAAAGTGATCCTTTTTCATCTCCTTCTGTTCCTCTATTCAAAAAGTTGTCTTCACCAACATTGTTCCTCTTTCAAATATCTACAATTTCTTCTTCTACGCCGTTGGCCAGTTCTGCCCGTTTGTGAGCTATTCGCATTTTTCCGGTGTGCTGTGCTGTTCAGAATTCTTTCTTCTCTTCCAGTCCCATTTTCCCCATCTTCCAATCATTTTCTCAACTTACTTTTTTCATAAAAGTTATTCCTATCTCAGTTATCTACAATTTCTTCTTCTACCACTTTTGCTAGTTCTGCCCCGTTTGAGAGATACGCTTCAATTTCCAAAATCACGCGCAGTCTGCCCAGAATTTTCCTTCATCGGTGTGAAGGTCTAGTGTAGGTGCGTCAGAGCACATGTGACGGTCTAATATAGATGCGTCAGAACACTGTGACGGTCATATACTAGACCATCACAGTCAAACTTGTCCGAAATCATCCCGTTCGACCCCCAGAGTGTGACGGACCTACCCTAGGTCGTTACATAACTCTGACGGTCCTACGATAGACCGTTACACACAGCCGAGAGTCCAATTTGTGTTGGACTCTGCCCCGAAAACTGTGCGATGAACCTATCAGAACCCATAACTTCTTCAATTCTTATCCAAATCGATCCCCGTTTTTTCCTACTTCTAGCCCTTTGTATTATCTTGAATTTGGTTCATAGAAATCAAATTTTCATTTGCTATATATCTCAGGATCTGGGTAGCAAGATCAGGATTTAAGCATCCTGGTACAACTAAAACTCTATTTTCTAATGCGACGGGGCTACCTTCCAAGAGCCATATCTTCTAGAATCATCCTCCGAATTGATCCCCGTTTGTTCCTATCTCTTGTCCTTAGTATTATCTCGAGTTTGATCCAGAGAACTCGATTTATCTTGGACTATATCTCCGGGAATCGTGATAAGAAGATGGGGCTTTCTTGTAAAACTCTATAAAAATTGCCCAGTTCACAGTCGCGACGGGGGGGCTCTTTCTTGGTTCGGGGCGAAGCCATGCTGCAATTCCAACTCACAACTTCGACCCTGACTTGAAGAGAGAAGTATTAGCTTTCAATTTCATCCTTCTGGGCTTGATTCCATGGTCTATATTCTTAATTCTTTTCCTCTCAAAATCATAAATCATCACAATTTTCTGCACTTTTCTGCTACACATGCACTTTTGCACGTTTTGCATCGATGATTTCTCTCTATTCTCTCAATCAAATCTCGTGATTTCAAATCTCATGTATGCACAACACACACACCTATCTTTCCCACCCTTCCACAGGGGTTAAAAACCTCCCCCCGGTGAGTTTATCCTCAATTTCTACCCCTATTTTATCACTGCGGGATTGATGCTACACATGCATGTTCTAATGAGTTTTTTGTCCTTATTTTGGCTTTATTTTGCAGGAGAGCATGAATACAACGTGAGGCCCTCTTCCTCTAGCCGGCTGCAGGGAGAGGAGGTTTGAATCCACAAAGTTCCCCGCACCTCGTTTGTCAAGCGCGATCAAGTTTTCTTTCCAAGGTACACGGCGCCGTTCTTTACACTTCTTCATCCTTTGGCATTGTTGGAACCTTGGTGGCGATCACGGTTAGTATTTCTCATCCTTTCATCCCCCCTATCTTTGATTCACATGTTTATGCATGTATGTATTTAAAGGGGACGGGATAGGAATCTAATTAAAACAAATCTACAGTTTTTTGGCGATCACGGTGGGACACCAATGCCCATCACGTTTGTTTTAATGCTCTTTTGTAAGTTGGGTGTGTGCATGTGCATGTTTAGGTGATATTTTATCCATTCTTCTATTGTTTGGGGCGTTTTTAGGGCTCAGGTAGTGTGACGGTCCTATAGTAGACCGCCACATGAATGTAACGGTCCTTTGGTAGACCGTTACAGATTCTGGCAGTCCTGCGCGCATGCTCACGGGGTCGTGTTCGTCGAGGCATAACTTTTGATCCTGATGTCCGATTGCGCTGATTTTTCTTCCGTTGGATAGCCCTTGTATTGTCTTTCCATCCATATATCATTTGTATCATTTGGTTAACATTTGCATATTCTAATATTATCCAACTTTTTGAGTTTTGTGCATAAGTTCTACAGGTAGGCTCAAGGACAGGTTCACAGGTACATCTTTACTCAGTGATTTGACTGCCTTTTCGATATCTTATTGCACTGATTTTTGTTCCATTGGATAGTCCTTTGTATTGTCTTTCCATCCATAGCTTATTTGCATCATTTGGGTCTCATTTGTTTAGTTAAAAATTGTCATCATTCTAGCATTTTGTCCATAAAATCTGCATGTGGTCTGCGCACAGGTTCACGGGGGTAACTTTGCTCAGTGATTTGATTGACCTCCCGGAGTCAGATTGCTCTGTTCTTGGGCCCGTTGTGCAGACCTTTGTATTTTCTTTCCATCCATATACTATTTGTCTTAGTTTGATCAAGTTTGTATAGTTTAATCTAGTCTTGATTTTCTAGTTTTAAGCTAGAATTTGCATGCACTCCGGTGCATATAGGGCCACACATTGCATATCATAGTTACATTTCCTACCTTGGTAAGTGATTATCTCACCTCCATATTCCTTGGAGTCGACTAGGTGATCTTATCCGGGACCTCCATAAGTCCCCGTGAGCCGTGGATTCCCACACGGACACCGGGCCGGTTGTACCTTTCCACCTCTTAGGCTTGCATTTTACATAAGTGTGAGGGAGTTAACATTAGTCAACCCAAAGTTTGGACCTTATTCCCATAGGATTCCTATCTTGAGGGAATTATTCTTAATTTAAAATCATTAAAATGTCCATTAAAACTTCTAAAATATTTCCCATCATATCAACTTGTTTGATTTGGGTGAAAATTCTCACATTGCATTGTTTGTGTTGTTTGGGTTTGTCCAAGCCCGTTAGTGATGTTTTGTGTTGCATCCGCATGTTTCGTCGTTGTTAGGCCCACTTAGGTTACCCCATTTTGTATGTCTATTATCTAGTCCATTGTCCCTTCTTCTGTTGTCCATTCATCTTTGCATTAGTGGGTCAGTCCCTACTTGTCCTCAAACCCATTAAGCCCTTGCTTCCCCATTTGTATTGTCCTTGATCTCCTTGTATTAAGTCTCCATTTTCCCTCGTGGAGTATCATTCTAATCCCTTGTATCATTCTTTTTTCTAATCTTCTTCCCATTCCCGCATGGAATCCTCTTCCCACGCGGGCCCATCTTCCCGTGGTACTTCTGATCCATCCAAGGAACAGGCTAATCTCATGGCCCATCTTTCAAGCCTTGTTCACCAAATGGACCCGGCCCAGGCCCAACGTCTTATTGCATCTCATCTTCATGGGCCTCCTTCTCTTAATGGGCCTTCTTCTCTCTTTAATGGGCCTCATCATCTTAATGGGCCCCATTCTCCTAATGGGCCTTATTTTTCTAATGGGACTCATTCTTCTTCTCTATGATGCCAGCCCAATGGGTCCTTATGCTCATGCTTCTTTCAGGCCCACATATCCTTCCATTCCCGGAATGGGCCCTTCTTTTTCTCAGCCCGGATCCTCTTATCCGGCCCATTATCATCATACTGGTCCGAATTCACATCCTCTTGCTCAAGCTGGCCCATATTCTTCTCGATCTCTCCCTACCCAAGAGATGATTGTTCAAACCTAACGCTAACTTGATGAGCTTCAACGTCAGATCGATCCTAAATCCTCTTTAAGTGTTCCGTTCGCTTTCCAAGGTCTTCGGCTCCCACCTCCATCACAAATTCCCACATATCGCCGTTATAGTGGAGTCGGTGACCCGTATGTGCACTTGAAGGAGTTTTTTTATGAGTCGGCCCAATTTTGACATGACCAACACTTGATAGCTTATCTGTTTGGTCTGTCATTGGAAGGCCCGGCTCGAGATTGGTTCTTCTCTCTTCCGCAAGAGCAAGTTGTGAGTTTTTATGCCGTTCAAGAAAAGTTTATTCAACAGTATCAAGACCAAGTTGGGCCCAAGTACTCTATTGTGGATCTGGCCCATGAGAAGATGAAGTCAGACGAGGAATTCTCCACTTTTGCCGACCGCTGGCGTCGCCTTGCCGTGCAAGTCCCGGGACACATTCCGAAGGGAGAGCAAATCAAGATGCTAATTTCTAATGCAATGCCCGAATATCGGTTTATCTTAGCCCTCAACGACATCACCTCCTGGCAACAATTTTACAGCCGAGCCCGCTTCATTCGCCAACAAATCCAAGATTCCATTGACCCCGAGTCTCCACCATCCACCTCCACATATCAACCTTCACCCTCCACGTGCCAACCCTACGCTCCCATGAGTTAGCCCGCCATGAGTCAGCCATCCGCCGCATATCCCTCCACGAGCCAACCTCCCGCCTCTACATACCTATACGCCTCCGCATATCAACCTTCCATGAGTCAGCCTCCTGCGTCCGCATACCCGCCTATGTCTCCACCCCCGGTCAAGGAAACACCACATCCCGAGCAGGTGGATGCCATCTACATACCTCCCCACTCCGTTCCACATATGCCTTCACCAAATCCCTCCTCCGCCAGCCAAGCACTATTGCCTACGCAACATTCACTTCCGTCTCCACAACCTTCTCTACCATTACATATCCCTCGGCATCCCCCTAGCCCGAAGCAGGCTCCTCATTCTCCGTTGCCGGAGTCTTTTACAGATATTTTTAGGGCTTTGATGGCCACTCACGCTTTGTCGCTCCCTCCAGTTGTGCCTTGCCGACCCATGGTCGGGGATATGCTCCAGTTCTGTTATTTCCACCGCCAGCACGGGCATTTGGTTGAGGATTGCCCCGAGTTCCAGGAGTTTGTTTACGGCTTGGAAGATCAGAAAGGGATTGATTGGGCCGCTATTCACAAAGTCATTCTACATCTCCGCAGCAATCAGCAACAACAAGAAGCACCGCAGCCGTCTCCATCCCTACAAGGCCAGGGGCACCCCTGTGCACCCGCTCCATCGCCTGCTCCGTTATCTACCCCATCTTTGCCACCTCCTACACCATCTCCGTCACCTCCACCAACCAAGGCTCTTGCTCAGGCTAGTGCCTCCACTGCCTCCGCTTCCTCCATTGCCACCACCGCTTCCACTCCCAACACCGCTCGGCGTGTTGTATCGATACGTCGACGGTGGACACCATGACCTTCCCTTTGCCTACATCACCTTCTCCACCTCCATCTCCATCACCATCTCTATTGACTATTTCATCACTTCCACCATCTCCGCCGCCTTTGCCATCCCCTTCATCATCTTCACATGAGCCTGAGCGAGCTCCACCTCCACCTTCATCTTCAACCCCTAAACACACCATCTCCATTAAACCTTCCATGCCCTCTAAGCCTTTTACATCCATTTCTTCATCTACTTCCACCCCACGGAGCGGGTGTGTGCTCTCTTTGGTGCCCCTCGGGTCTGGTCCCCAGGGAGACAATGAGCCGAGTCAGGGTAGTTCGGTGAAGGTTGTTCCATTCATGATTCAAGATTTCATCTACCGCGTGCCGATCCGGGTCCTGGTCTCGGGCTACTTTGGGACTGATAAGCCTATGCTTCTGAAGATGGTTGCCAAGAAAGGCTCTCGTGCACTAGTGCTAGTTTCTTCTCACGCGAGGCCGGTGGCAATCTCTTTACTCGCTGGAGGATTCACTATTGATGTTGTTATTGCTCCTCGCTCTATTGCCATTCAGATGACAAGCCAAGAAGGGTTCTCTACCCGTGTTGTGCTAACGCATACAGCCACCAAGCAGATTATGGATTCTATGTTCAAGGGGCAATTGGCCGTATCTTCTACACTTTTTGCGGATATTCTACACTTGTTATGCAATCTTCCTCAGTTTATTAGCAAGCCAGCCATGTCAACACCGTGTATTACTCTCCCTCAGCTTCACCCGTCTCTTCTAGCAAGGGAGTTATGCTTCATGCCCAATTGCCGAGTGAAGATGTCGAATCTTATCCTGCTAATACCAAGTGACAAAGCTCCGTAGTTTTCTGATATTCATCATTCTAAGAAGTCACTTGCTCAAGAATGTCTGCCTATGGTTAGCACTGGGTGTCTAGGGGCAACCGCCCTGATGAAGTTGCATGTTCACAGCCGGGCCAGGCCGTCCGCCAGATGGGCCCGTTATTTGAGGAGGTATTACAGATTAAGAAGCCCAAAGGTCCGAGTCCGCGTCAAGCGGATCCATGTTCAAGAAGTGTCAACTAAGAAGAGGCGGCGGCGTAAGTTTGAGGGCCGTCGATTGTGCACTCAGGGGTCGACTTCTTCCTATTCCTTTCATTCATCCTTTCTATTGCTCAGCTCCCACCCCTGGGTGGTGTACCTCCCTTCCTCTAATCCAGTTTCTATGATCTTCTCCTCTCTTTTCGGGTCCGTAAACCCCCATTCTTCTTTCTCCACTCATCCGGAGTCTCTGGATCCTCCGTTCTCTCATGATTTTAGGCCTCGACCTATGTCATCCTTTCATCCCACTTTCGGGACTTCTTCTGATCCTTCTCTTCTTGTATCCCCAGGCTCTACTTCTGATCCTTCCCCGACTTTGTCGGGTGATTCTCATTCTCCTTCCCCGACTCTGTCGGGTGGTCCTAATTCCTTTTCTCCGACCACATCGGATGATTCTTCTTCTCATCTTTCTACTCATTCTTCTTCACCCTTTCAGGGTCATTACCCTTTTTCTTGCTGCTTTCGAGGCTTTAGTCTGCCTTGATCTCATCTAATCTAATTTCTTCTGTATTTGGCTCCTTGTTATCAGGGCTTCGACGCCTTAATGAGGGAGTTCTAGCCCTCGTCTCTCTTCCTTTTTATCCTTATTTCGTCTAGTTTGGTGTCTGTCGCTCCTCCATGTCAAGGAATCTTTCAATCCCTTTGCTATCTTCTTCCTTTCGTCCTGTCAAGCAAGGAATACAAAGCTACTCGAGCTCCTCAAAGCTTGATGATCGAGATCGCTTCAGGAGGCCGGTTTCCACGCCATGGATTTGCAAAGGTATCTTTATTTTGAGCAAAGAAACATGCTTTCATTTCCATTATTGTTTCTACACATGGTTATAATGATATTCCTCAACATGGTTAAGTGGCTTTTAGAAATTTACTTAGTTCATTTAGGTCATTTAAAATGAGTTCGCTTCTGCAGCATCCTTAGGCCGGTGATAGCTCCGCGCTGGGAGTCTAGTTCTTTCCCCGATCGTTGAGGGTGACCTTTGAGCATGGGTTTTTCACACACTTCACGGCGAGCCATAGCTGATTCCTTTGAGCAACACCATTGCTGCTTTGGCCATACTATGGGTATGCACAAAGGTCTTTTCTTTTCTCTGCTCGGCCAAGTGCAGGGGCAAGAGATTGATGGATAAGATGACCAACCTAGGCACTTCCCAATACGAGAGAGGTCTCAAATAGGGGCAGTCTTGACCCTTGAAAAGTGAGCTTTCATGCTGAATCTAGCTAAACAAGGGCTGTCAAAAAAGAAAATAATTGATGAATCAAAGGAAAATATTGAATCAAAGGCATGGCAAGAGTGGCAGTACAGTTTCCTGCGGGACGTCATGAGCCCGGTCGTATGTGTGCCTGATAAATATGGGTCTAAAAATCAAAGACACAAAGTACTGGCGCAACATGCTATCTCTTTGAGGGGTGGTGTCTTGGAAGGAAGTAGAATCTTGATATCTCCCATCCTGCATAAAGTTTGTCTCTAATTTTTCTTCTATTTCTCCCTCTTAGGCTGAGTTGTATCCCGGGTATGGCCTTAGTAGGGGCACCGTTCTTTAGAGGCAGTTGGTTGTAGTAAGCCACCCTCGCATGCACGCCTTACTCAAGGGAAGTCTTTAATGAGAGGGGAGGGACGGCGATCTCTGGCCAGTAGTTCGAGCCTGTCTTTGGGTGCTGCGGATTGATATTTTCAAAAATTAAAAAAATGAGATATTGTCAAAATATTATCAAAAATCTAAAAAAATGAGATATTGTCAAAAAAATCCATAAAAATGAAATACTATTCAAAATCCAAAAAAATCATAAAATTACAAAAGCCAAAAAATGTGTCCTTTTGTTTTCTTTTTCATGCATTCGGATTTATTTTGAGAATAGATACGTAATCTATTTGCTAAGTGTGCAGGTTGCAGGTACTCAGGCATTCCTTGCTATATCTTTGTGCTCTGTCTCCTGTCCACATCTTCTGATCTGTTCTCTTCGTCATTCAAATCTCTCGATCTATTCTGAAGCTTGTGTCCTTCTCAGCTTTTGTTTGCAATGATTATATCTATATGAGAGGTAACCTCACGATTATGAACCTGTCAGTTCTGCTTCATTCTGATCTTGGGTTTTGATTGAAGGGCGTATTTATTTATATCTTTTGTCCCGCCGTGTCCTTGTCTCACCGTGTATATGTCCCACCGTGTTGTCCCACACATGTTATTTTGTTCTTCACCACGTGTTGTTAGTTGTCTTGCATATGTTGTTAGTTGTCCTTCTATATCTCGTGTGTTGTCCCAAACGTGTGGTCATCCCTTATGTTCTTGTCCCAACCGTGTGTTGTCTCACTGCATTGTTGTCTTGTCCCCCACGTTCATCTTGCATACGTGTGGTTTGTTCATGCCATTGCATATGTGCTTGTTCGTCTTGTTGTGTTATTTTTCATTCATTTGATCGTTATGTTTTGTTATGTTGTCGGTCGTTCAGTTAATTGTTGTGTTATGCTGTCTTATGTTCATACTTGTTTATCATGTTCATTCATATTGTTGCTGTCTTATTTGAAAATCTATAAAAATCAGAAAAAATTTGAAAAATCCAAAAAGATGCCGTTTCGCTTGGCAGGTAAGTCAGGTATTGCTCTCTATCCCTTCTCATTGTTGCATTACTATATGGTATCTACATTATTATAGCCTCTCAAGGACCGGCTGGTTGGCCGTGTGTTCTAGGATCTGATGTTCCCCTTTAACAAAAACGATGATGATCTAGAGCATACGGTTAATCGTTGGATAGGTCGCTCGGTTGAGTCGGGTGGGGGACGATGGACTCTGTCTCGCACGCCGTGGTTGCAAGAAGACTCTTGACCCCGTCTAGGCTCAGTCTAGCAATATTATCCTTGAGTACTTTCTATTTTATCTTTCTTTACATTCGTTTTAATGATTTCTTTATTTTAGCCCAGCATGCATCATGTCATTTTGAGCATTCACGTCTCGTGATCCATTCAACGATTTCTCCTCAGCAATGGTTGATTGCACTTAAGCTCTCTTGGATGAGAGATTCTTCATTCCACTCTGAATTTGAACATTTTCTCTGATCTTGCCGCTCGGTCTATTTGGCCAGCGTGATTCCTGTCTGGATTTTATCTCGGTCTTATCTCTCCTTTTTCAGCTCTTACGCTATGTTCCTTCCGACCCACTCATTGTCCGTGGATTGTGTCCTCGATGAGGTTGGTCGTGTTTCATTTCCTTTAGTTTAGTTTAGTTCTCCAGACATGTCTCATCCTTGTCATCCATTTCAGGTGGTTAGTTCGACATTTTCGGGAGAATTCATGTCGCTTGTTGGTTGTGACGGGTGTCTTTTTGCGTTGATGCCCCCATTTCAGTTCTCTCCGCTTCATCTCCGCTTCATCTCCATTTCACGTCGCTATCGCTTTTGCTCCATCTCCTTTCCATTTCGCCTCCGCGTCGCTTTCGCTCGTTCTCTTGCAAAGCGGACATCAAGGAGGGGCATCTGTTGACACCCGTTTTAGCCCACAAGTTGCGTCATTTCTCTTATTCATCATTTTTGATGTCCCGAATTAGCCATTATTTTGGAGCTTCCTTGGATAGATTTTAAGCCCATTTTTACCATTCCCTATCCTTTAAGTCTTGGAGATCATGATTTCCTAGAGCCCTGGAGCTTATCTTATCAAATTCCAGCTTCCTGATAGTTTGGTGCGATAGATAAACACAGATCCAGAGGGGGGGTGAATGGATCTTCTAAAGAGTATGACCAATTTAAAATTCGTATGAAATGATAAGCACAAGATCAGTGGAGAATTGCTCAAACATAAAAGATGCAAACCCAATTAAACTCTAGGACATGAATAATCAATCAGATCACGGTCCTAGCATGCATCTAGCGGAAGCAAGCAATCAAACAAACCACTACACAAGGGATTTTTTAGGTGGTTCGGTCCACAGACCTACGTCCACCCCTCACTCCCAACTGGAGTGAGGCTTCCACTAGCAATCAGCTAGAAAGTAGACTCAGTCTGCAAACAAGTTGCTGCCACACAGCTTGACCAGGGGAACAGCCTCCCCTCTTCCTCTAGACCGGAGGGAACCACTAGTGACACCCAGTCACTAGCAAACCAGGGACCGAAGTCTCTCTTCCTCCAGACCAGGAGGGAACACCTAGACTTGCAACCCACAAGACCAGAATCGGAGACGAATCTCCCTTCCTCCAAACCAGGAGGGAACCCACAAGTGACTCCCAGCCACTTGCAACCCAGAGGTCTCGGACCTCCCTTCCTCCCAATCGGAGGGAAACCACCAGTGACACCCAGTCACAGGCAACTAGAGACGCACGTCTCTCTTCCTCCAAACCGGAGGGAACCCGACCTCACACTAGAGGATCGGAAGAACCACTGTGAACAGTTAAAAGGAAAACAAAACCGTAGCAACTGAAAGCTGGAAAGTGAAATGCACAAGGTAGCTCTCGCAGGAGCAAACTGGGTTGGATCTGATCCAAGGTCCAGTGAACAATGAAGCTTCTCTTCTTCTTCACGAGCTCTCCATCTCTCTCTTTCTTTTTCTTCTTCTGCTCTCTCACTCTGGCTCTCAGCTTCTCTCTTCTTTCTTTCTTCTTCTTCTGCTCTCTGCCCCTCTGCAGCTCTTACCTTCTATCTCGATCACTCGATCAGTCTTCTTTTTCTCTTGATCTCTTTTTTTCTCTAGATGGAGGAGGCTTCGTATTTATAGCAGCAGCAATTAGGGCGTTGTCCTCGGATCACGTGCCAGGTGCCAACCTCGGATCACGTGCCCTTCATAGGCTTCACGAACAGTACCTGTCACACAGTCATAAGAAAATAATCAGAAGGATGTACATACTTGCTGGGTAACTGAAGACCACCGTGTACAGACTTAGTGTGAAGGATAGAATGTATAGACTTAGAAATAAGGAGTGTACAGACTTTAGCTTGAAGAACGTTCAGCCTTTGAGTGCTGAAGAGTGTACAGACTTGTTTGATCGTGCATGCTACAATGTGTAGACTTAGTGTTTGTGCAGAAGACAATGTATAGACTTAACGATGCAAGCGATGTATAGACTTTATGTGAAAGCCCAATGTACAGACTTTACTTCGTGCAACCTACAGTGCTAATGTATGGACTTGGTGTTCTGCAAAGGCTGTATAGACTTAGCGTGCTTCAAAGCAACTATGTGCAGACTCTACCGATGTACAGACTTAGTGTTCTGAACGTAGGTAAAGTTAGGTAATGTATAGACTTTGGCTAAGCAAGCTACAGGGCTGATGTACAGACTTGAGCTAAGCAATGCATGAACAATGTGGCGATGTATAGACTTGAACTGAATGCAAGCAGTGTATAGACTTTGTGCCCAAAGGCAATGTATAGACTTGCACAGTTCAGCTGCCAATGTATAGACTTTGATGCCCAAAGGCAATGTATAGACTTGCAAGTGTGAGACGCTGAAAGAGACGGTGGATGTACAGACTTGGGCTGTACAGACTTGCAGTGTGCAATGCATGCGATGTATAGACTTTGCCTTAGAGACGTTGCATAAGACGATGCATTGTATAGACTTAGCGATGCAATGTTCACACTCACTTAGACGCTGAGTGAGACGCTGGACAATGTACAGACTTGCTAATTGAGACGATGGCTGTACTTAGACAGTGTATAGACTTGTAAGACGCTCATGCACTGACGATGTATAGACTTCACTGAAGAATGTTCAGATTAGCTGCAACAAAGTGTAGACAGCACAATGTATGGACTTGAGTGTGTCCAGACAATGTATGGACTTTAGACATAATGCATGAGAGACATGTTGGCAAGTGTATAGACTTCATTCAACAAAGTTCAGGCATCCTGTTAACGGATGTACAGACTATGCTGAAAGGGTATAGCAGCATCACCCATTGTACAGACTAACATCAAACAATCCAGATAAAATGCAATTATGAAATGCATCAACAATTATGAAATGCACCAATGCACACAATACACAGCCTCAACCTGTTCGTTGGTTATGTAATTCAGATAAGATGTTCAATGAAACATTCATATGCAACACAAACAGATTTATATGTAGACTCAAACAGTATGCAGACTAAAACAGATGATGACTATGCAGATTCAAACATATTTATATGCAGACTCAAACAGTATGCAGACTAAAACAGATGATGACATATAGTGTTTGCTATCATCAAAACCACAGGGACACAACAATCTCCCCCTTTTTGATGATGGCAACACTATGAACACTATGAGTCAATTTATTCTCCCCCTTTGACTTCAGCAAAAAGACATTAGATTGAGAGGGAAGATAAGAATGCATAAGATGATGGAATTAAAGACTCCCCCTTTGACTAAGCCATGAAATTTATTCTCCCCCTTTTTTAACAACAGTAATGAAAGGGACATTAATGATGCTGACTATATCTCCCCCTTCATGAATGACACTCAGCCTGACAGGAAAGCTCCCCCTGATTAGATGGAGACTTATGAGTGTAGATGAGAAGGAGACACAGATAGTCAGATGAACCACAGGGACAGCCAAAATTCTCCCCCTTAGATGGACAGTGATTGGAATGAAGCACAGGACATAAAGAAATCAACAATGAATCTATTTCAGAATAGAGTCCAATGAAAGGAAGTAAGCATTCAGAATGAATGAGAAAGGTTTTCAATGGGATATCAATTTCATAAATCTGAAGATGTAACAGCTTTAGAGACTTCCATTATGAAGGCTTATGAATGAAACTTAACAAGTCAAGCTTGGTTTAAAAGTGATGCAAACTCAGTTTTTCAATAAAAATTATACTCACATCTGAATTTAGATTTTAATAGAAATGAACCAAGCATACATAACACTACTTCAATTAACCTCCCAGCATCTTAATCAATTGATTTCAATGACTTCTTTTAGGAAAAATCATACATCAGTATTGAGGTTAAACAAAAGATCATTTCAGAGATAAACACTTAATGGGTTTAGCTGAAAAAAAATTATTTCACTTCATTTAGAGAACAGTCAGGGATGGTTCATGCCTTTTGTCGTAAAGGTAGACGCTGGTTAGACGCCAGTACCCCTAGCTTACTCAGCAGAAACTCCCATTCTGTTTCAGACATGATATCATTTTTTAAAAAAAATAAAAATTCTGAACAGAGTTGATCAAGAAGCCTCATGACTTAGGGCCCATTATCTTTGACAAGGATCCTAGTTTCTCAGCGCATTTGATCATTGCTCTGCCATTCATTTAGCACAATTTTTTTTTATTTAAACAGTTACCCAAGGTGTTAAAGAAAGACTTGTTTAAAAATAATACAGATTCCATGCATTTCAACTAATTGGGTCATGATCTCAATATGACAGATTTTAGAAGGTCTTTCAAAGTATGACATGAAGTGCATGGTTAAGGTTTATTAAGTCTGATTCAGATATTTTCAAGAAATTCATCTTCAAACTTGCAGAATGCATTAAATCTAAACCAATTCAAGTCCTTTTAGACGTTCATAATTCCACATAATGCGAGATTTCTTTATTGATAGCAAAATCAGATTTATGATCATGATATGCAGATTGAAATCTTCTCATTTGATTATTGAGCTGAGATTTCTTTTGACAAGATAAAAGAGACAGCATGGAGACATCAATTTGAAATCCTCAATGCAAACTTGACTAAGAGACTGACCAGAAGAAGAGACAGAATCAAATGGAAAACTGACAATCCTATGGATGCTCCCCCTGAGTACATGCATGCAACCTTTTTTTTTACTTTTCAATATGTATTTCATGCAAGGTAACAGGAGGTCAGGCATGTTTCAAGATCTTCAAGGTTTAATATGCAATGAATTTTGACAAAAGAGTATGCATCTGACAACCTGCATGCAATGCATTGACTCCTCCTGACAATATGCATTCAGACAAACTTTTTGGCATTTTCAATGAAATTAAATGCAATGCAATTAACTACATGTATGCAAAGACATGCAGAGACTCATGTTCATTCAGACTGCCCTACTAAACAATATGACCCATGGTACTTGGCGGAGCACTTGGTCTAAAAGACCACCTCTCACATAGTAAGAACCGCCAGACAGGTTTCCCTGCCTTTTGGTAGCTTACCATTTAATATACCATAGTGGTCATGAATGACAGTGCAATATTGACAGTCCTACTTGCATCAGATTTTCAATGACTATATGTCTAATGTATGTATATGCAATTCACATATATGCACACACAGCTCAAGGTGCAAACAAGTAATTCCATGAAGCTCAATGCAAGTGTCAAACAAATAAAGGAGCATGTATGCATGAATCATGATATGCAAAAAAAAAATGACAATTATGCATGGACAGTTCATACCAGATATGCAGTTATCCAAGATTCACAATTTCAGATATGCAATTTAAGACAAGTTTTCAGAACTGACCTGAGTAGTGCAATCCTAGGGGTTTCATTCTTGAATGCCTTGGTTTATTTACCCCTCTTTGTTCATTCCAAGGCACACCTGCAAAATATTGATCATTTTGATCATGCAGGGACCCAAGCAGCTTTGGGTCCTGCCTTACCCCTAACAGGTGTTCTAAACAATTTCATAGCAACATTATCATCAAATTTTATCAGTGAACGGTCATCCATAGAATGTCCAAATTTTCCACAGTATCTACATGAAATGGCTGGTTTTTGGTTCTTATGATGCATATTAACAGCAGGATGATGTTTATAAACATGTTCATAAGATTTTCTGTTGTATGCATGAACAGTTTGATACTTGTTCTTACTCAGCCAACATTCAGCAGATCTATGGCCTGGCTTCCCACAGTTATAGCATGAAATTTTCACAAATGGTTTTGCAGGGAATTTGACAAAATGGGGGTTAACAGAATTCTTTTGAACATACCAACAGTCCTTGACTGTATGCCCATTTTTCCCACATTCGAAGCATCTGATTTGCTTACTTTTAAAACCATTTTTACTCCAAGTGGATCTAAACCAGCACTCAGCAGCCCTGTGCCCAGGCTTATTGCAGTTGAAGCACACAATGTGCTGACTAGAATTTTGTTTAGATCCATATGGACCATGAAAATGAATGGAAGACCTGGCATGCAGTTTATTATCTTCTTTCATGATAAAACATTCACTCATGAGATGACCATGCTTCCCACAATAATAACATGAAGCATCAGGCTTCCTAGCAGCATGGTTTCTATCAAAAGAATTTCTAGAATGTGATGTTTCACTACCATGCTCATCTTTTAGCATTAATCTGCAATCTTCCATTATGTGACCTACTTTCCCACAGTAATAGCACGACCCCTTTTTAGTATGAGTGTTTGAGAGGTCATGTGAATTGTGTGCAGCAGTCTTTGTACCAACTGGAGTAGTTTTGTCCTTTTTCTGTAGGTTTTCATCCTTTTTTAATTTTTGAGTTTGTCCTACAGTTTTGGGACTGACAGTGGGTTTTTGTGCAGTAAATTGAAAAATAGAAGAACCAGCAGTTGTGTTTTGATCAGAAGCTTTTACAAACACAGTTGAAGTTTTATTACTATTGATCCTTTTATTTGTTGAACTGTAACCCAGCCCCTCTCTCTGAGAGTTATCACTCTTTCCCAGAAGCTTATTCAGATTATCCTTTCCCTTGACAAATTTTGACAAGGAGTTTTTCAAATCTTGAATTTCAGAATTTAAGCCACAAATATTAGCTTCATATTTGGACAGATCTGTTTCACAGGAAATGACTTGTTGATGCAAGGCATCATTCAGACTTTTGAGTTTTTCAACTTCCTGTTTTAATTTTATTTCATTGTCAGCTTCAGATAGGGACTTATAAAGATCATCAACTTCTTGTTGAAGGAATGTGATTGTTAACTCATATTTAGCTATCTTTTGTTCACAGCAAGTGACATTCCCACTCAACATTAGGTTGATGTTTTTCAGATTTGTAATTTCATGTTCAGCATTCAGCAACTCACTAGAGCTCACCAGGCTTACACTCTTCCCTTTTTCTAAAGTGATTAGCCTCTCAGACATTGCTGAGTTTAGGTGATTCTGCTTATTAATTTCCTCTTTCAGTTTACTGTTCTGCTCTAGGAGTTCATCATCAAGCACCCATTCATCTGTAGAAAAACTGACATTCATAAAACTTTTCTTGTTATTTTTCAGATTGAAGTTTGTCAAGATTTTTCTGAATCTCTGAATTTGTTACTCTATCAGCCTCTAATTTTTCAGAAATCAATCTATTTTCTTTTTCAAGATTTATTGATTTGTGTTCAAATTCCTTGAGCTGATTATTGAGTATTACATTTTCAGACTTCATGTTTTCCAAGACTAGCTCTAAGTTTCTCACCATTTTTCCATTATTTTCTTCAATCTCAATTTTCTTTTCCAACAAGAGTTTGTTTTCCTCTTTCAGGGATTTGATTAATTCCTTTTACAAATTATCATCATGATCTTTATCATTAATCAAATCTCTGAGAACAGCACAAGTATTGTAAGAATCACTTTCTTTGATAGGTCTATTCCTTAGACTTTCATTCTCAGACCTCAATTGTTTCATTTCATTCTCTTTTCTGTTCATATCTAACTTTAGATTTTCATACTCCACTTTCATGCTTCTGATTTCATACAGCAATTCTTTTCTCAATTTTCTCTTCTCAGATTTAAGTTTTTCATAGGATTCTAATAGATTGGCATAAGCATTTTCCCAGTCATCTAATGTGTAACTAGAGAAAGGATTGGTTACCTCTTCAGCATCTTCGAGTTCTTCTTGATCACTGCTATGGTTGCTCTTGTCAGCCATCAGGCAGCTGTCTTCATTTCCCCTCTGAGCTAGCTTCAGCTTATCCAGAATGTCCTTACCGGACCTGCAGCCATGGAAAAAGGAATGTAGAGCCTTGTCAGTAGCTTCTTTCATTAATTTCAAAACTTTCTGATTCTCTCCATTTCTTGATCTGTGACTGTTAGTCCATTTGGACTCTTTCTTTGGCAGTCTGTGAGGACCATGTGAGATTAACTTCCACAGATCCGGATCCATCAAATTCACATAGTTATGTAGACTGCTAACCCATGAGTTAAAATTAGAGCCATTGAAAACCGGTGGAGAACCCATTGATTAAATCGGCAAGCAGATTAATGCAGCAGAGAGTAAATTCAGAAATGCACCAAAGACAACAGGATCCTCTGCAGATCGTTGGATCTGATCAGTCAGAGAACCGCTCTGATACCAATTGATAGTTTGGTGCGATAGATAAACACAGATACAGAGGGGGGGTGAATGGATCTTCTAAAGAGTATGACCAATTTAAAATTCGTATGAAATGATAAGCACAAGATCAGTGGACAATTGCTCAAACATAAAAGATGCAAACCCAATTAAACTCTAGGACATGAATAATCAATCAGATCACGGTCCTAGCATGCATCTAGCGGAAGCAAGCAATCAAACAAACCACTGCACAAGGGATTTTTTAGGTGGTTCGATCCACAGACCTACGTCCACCCCTCACTCCCAACCGGAGTGAGGCTTCCACTAGCAATCAGCTAGAAAGCAGACTCAGTCTGCAAACAAGTTGCTGCCACACAGCTTGACCAGGGGAACAGCCTCCCCTCTTCCTCCAGACCGGAGGGAACCACTAGTGACACCCAGTCACTAGCAAACCAGAGACCGAAGTCTCTCTTCCTCTAGACCAGGAGGGAACACCTGGACTTGCAACCCACAAGACCAGAACCGGAGACGAATCTCCCTTCCTCCAAACCAGGAGGGAACCCACAAGTGACTCCCAGCCACTTGCAACCCAGAGGTCTCGGACCTCCCTTCCTCCCAACCGGAGGGAAACCACCAGTGACACCCAGTCACAGGCAACTAGAGACGCACGTCTCTCTTCCTCCAAACCGGAGGGAACCCGACCTCACACTAGAGGATCGGAAGAACCACTGTGAATAGTTAAAAGGAAAACAAAAACCGCAGCAACTGAAAGCTGGAAAGTGAAATGCACAAGGTAGCTCTCGCAGGAGCAAACTGGGTTGGATCTGATCCAAGGTCCAGTGAACAATGAAGCTTCTCTTCTTCTTCACGAGCTCTCCATCTCTCTCTTTCTTTTTCTTCTTCTGCTCTCTCACTCTGGCTCTCAGCTTCTCTCTTCTTTCTTTCTTCTTCTTCTGCTCTCTGCCCCTCTGCAGCTCTTACCTTCTATCTCGATCACTCGATCAGTCTTCTTTTTCTCTTGATCTCTTTTTTTCTCTAGATGGAGGAGGCTTCGTATTTATAGCAGTAGCAATTAGGGCGTTGTCCTCGGATCACGTGCCAGGTGCCAACCTCGGATCACGTGCCCTTCATAGGCTTCACGAACAGTACCTGTCACACAGTCATAAGAAAATAATCCGAAGGATGTACAGACTTGCTGGGTAACTGAAGACCACCGTGTACAGACTTAGTGTGAAGGATAGAATGTATAGACTTAGAAATAAGGAGTGTACAGACTTTAGCTTGAAGAACGTTCAGCCTTTGAGTGCTGAAGAGTGTACAGACTTGTTTGATCGTGCATGCTACAATGTGTAGACTTAGTGTTTGTGCAGAAGACAATGTATAGACTTAACGATGCAAGCGATGTATAGACTTTATGTGAAAGCCCAATGTACAGACTTTACTTCGTGCAACCTACAGTGCTAATGTATGGACTTGGTGTTCTGCAAAGGCTGTATAGACTTAGCGTGCTTCAAAGCAACTATGCGCAGACTCTATCGATGTACAGACTTAGTGTTCTGAACGTAGGTAAAGCTAGGTAATGTATAGACTTTGGCTAAGCAAGCTACAGGGCCGATGTACAGACTTGAGCTAAGCAATGCATGAACAATGTGGCGATGTATAGGCTTGAACTGAATGCAAGCAGTGTATAGACTTTGTGCTCAAAGGCAATGTATAGACTTGCACAGTTCAGCTGCCAATGTATAGACTTTGATGCCCAAAGGCAATGTATAGACTTGCAAGTGTGAGACGCTGAAAGAGACGGTGGATGTACAGACTTGGGCTGTACAGACTTGCAGTGTGCAATGCATGCGATGTATAGACTTTGCCTTAGAGACGCTGCATAAGACGATGCATTGTATAGACTTAGCGATGCAATGTTCACACTCACTTAGACGCTGAGTGAGACACTGGACAATGTATAGACTTGCTAATTGAGACGATGGCTGTACTTAGACAGTGTATAGACTGGTAAGACGCTCATGCACTGACGATGTATAGCCTTTGTTGTGCCCCTGGCCCCTGTGGCTTGTGGTTTTGATGATTGGCTCTAGGGGTTTGTGATGATTGGTTTTAATGTGAGCTAATCACTGTGAGTCACCATGGTTTTATTCAGTCATTCTTATATTCAGTCTGTCATTCAAATGTTCATTCAGTCTCTCATATGTTCAGTCAGTTTATCTGCTTACACTGTGAGTCATTGCATTTGAAGTTCAGACTGATTATCTGCTGCATAAAGCATTGATATGCATTAATAGAATCTGCACATTTGCATCAGGCAACAAGTGTGTACAATGCCCTGTGTAAGCACGACAAGTCCATACACTGGTTGCACATTGCACAGCTGCAGGCACTTCTAAGTCTACACATCGTGTAGCTTGCTGGCATAGTCTGTACACTCATCTGTTTGCATGTGTCACCAAGTCCACACATTGCATCATGTGTTTCTTCATTTGATTGAGTCTATACATTGTCCTAGGCTAAGTGTGTACAGCGTCTCATTCATGCTTTAATTAATGAAGTCTGTACGTCAGCCTTCACTTTCTAAGTCTGTACAGCCGTTGGGTTTGGACTCAGAGTCTGTACACTCGATTTGCCTTTGAATTGGTTAAGTGTGTACATTGAGCGTCTCACTTAGCGTCTAAGGCAAAGTCTACACGTTGCTACAGTAACGAAAGTCTATACATCCGATTGTGCAGTCTCTTAGCCATCGTCTCACATTCTTCAAGTCTAGACATTGCACTGTTGCATCCATCGTCTTGGCCAGCGTCTCATGCAAAGTCCATACATTGCATTCAAAGTCTATACAGTCTGTTGCAGTGTTACACTATATGCATTCACTCTAAGTCTACACACTCATGAGTGTCTCATCAAGTCCATACACTGGCCTTGAGCTGAGCAAGTCCATACATTGGCTGTTGTCCCTCAGAGTCTGTACATCGCAGTGAGTTGAAGGTTGACTAAGTCTGTACAGCCGTTGGCTTCTTATGAGAAGTCCTTACATTGAGTAAAGTCTGTACAGAGTTTGCATTGCATCTCATGAAGTCTACACATTAGTAAAGCTAGTGCATGCATTGTTCATCACCTGCCTTGTTCACTGCGTCGACGCTGACACTGGATGCGTTGACGCATTGGCCAGTTGCCAAGGGCGTGAGCATCTCGTTTGAGGAGCTGAGGCTACGCTGCACGATGGAAGCGTTGACGCCTTGTGCTGATGTTCAAAGGTCTGTTGATCAACATCAAGTCTGTACAGCATGAAGTCTGTACATTGGTTTTGTTTTGAACAGAACGCCTAAGTCTATGCATTGCTGAATGTTATTCAAGTCTGAACAGCGGATGTCTTCATGTGTGAAGTCTATACAATGCATGCTCACATAACTAACTCTATACACTCGATTGTTAGATCTTTAACTATATACATTGGTTGAGTCTATACACTGAGATCTCATGAAGAGTTGCAAGTCTATACACTCGTTGTTAGAGGCCTAGACTGCTAAGTCTATACACTCCCTCACTCTGTACACACTTGCTATATTGATCTCTGAAGTCTATACAATGCTTCACGTTAACACTAAGTCTATACACTTCATTATTGTTGCTGAAGGGAACAGGGTCGACGCCTGAAGCTTAAAGCGTCCACGCATCAGTAGACGAAGCTTTCACGATGTCTTCTATTGCGTTAACGCCACAAGCAAGCAGCATCGACGCAGCAGTTAAAGAAGCAGAGACTCTTACAAGCGACGAAGCTTTCACGATATCTTCCACTGCGTCAACGCCATCAACAAGCAGCGTCGACACAGCGGCTTAAGAGACGCCAGTATACAAATGTACATGTCTTCAATGCGTCAACGCAACATGCTGATAACGTCGACGCAGCACGCCCATATGTTGAAGACTTGATCACTGGACTGCCGATACCGTTGCGTCAACGCAGCAGGCTGATGGAGTCAACGTAGCGGTTAAAAAGGTTGAAGATCTCTGATGGCTGCGTCAACTCTTTGGAGCAAGTGAGTTGATGCCATCTAACTCCAGTTGCTGAGCGTACTGGTGCTGGGCACGTGATCCGACGATAAGGAGAGTGCCCAGATGAGGACACGTGTTCTGACAGCCTGCTGGATGCTGCCACGTGGTCCGAATTCTTAGGGCGGGAACTGTGGAAGCCACACGCGCCCTGCTACTGCTGCTGGTGGTATATAATGGAGCCTTCGTCTTCAGATGAAGGTTGATCGAAGCAGAAGCCTGAAGAGCAGAAAGCCCTTCGATCCAGAAAAAGAGAAAAAGAAGGAAAAGAGAGGAAGAAGAGATAGAAGAGAGAAGCCGTGAAGAGAGAGCAGTGAGTGAGAGATTAGGAGAGTAGAAGAGAAAGAAAGAGAGATAGAGAGTGAGAGAGTTGGAGAGCAGAAGAGAAAGAAAGAGAGATAGAGAGTGAGAGATTTGGAGAGCAGAAGAGAAAGAAAGAGAGAAAGAGAGTGAGCGAGAGAGCTCGTGGAGAAGAAGGAAGAAGCTGCTTGAAGATCTATCTTCACTGGACCGTGGATCAGATCCAGGCCTGTCAGCTCCGTTGAGAGCCACATTGTGCATTTCATTTTACAGCTTTCTGATTGCTGTGTTATTTTCCTTTATTGGTTTCCTTTGTTTTCTGATCATCTTTGTTCTTCCGATTGCCCTGTTGGGGATCGGGTTCCTCCTGTTGGTTCAGGAGAAGGTGTAGACACGCCATTCCTGACGTCTCCTGAGAAAGTCTCATATTACTATACAACGCCCCGCGACGGCTTACGCGTTTTGAATCACTTGAGTGCTTCCTTTTCTTGAGTCTTCTTCCGCCCTTTTCGGCATCCGGAATCGTCTCGTCACGGCATTCGGACGGCATCAACACCAGTCAGACGCATTAGAGGTTCTGGAACCAAGAAGGGTATCTGCCGGGCAGCCGCCAACACGTTGTCCGAGGACCCGGGTGGGTCTTTATGGGGGCGTCCAGGCCCCTGGACGCCCCCAATCTTTTAATTTAATTTATTTTTATTTTTCAAGGCCCAAAACTAAATAAAAAATAATAAATTAATGGAGGCGTCCAGGACCCTGGACGCCTCCATAAAAACAAATATAAAAAATATAAAATGCCCGTTGGCATAAAAGACAAAAAAAAATAAATAAATACATATTAATGGAGGCGTCCAGGCCCCTGGACGCCTCCATAAAAACAAATATAAAAAATCAAAAATTCCAGCCCTGACATAAAAGACAAAAGAAAAATAAAAAAATAAATATATCTTGGAGGCGTCTAGGCCTCTGGACGCCTCCATCAAATCCCTCGCGGGCGCCGGCCACCGAACGACGGTTTGTCGTGTGTGAAAAAATTTAAATTATAGAGACGTCCGGTCAGCTGGACGTGCCCATTTCTGAATCATGAGGCGCCGCTCACAAAACCACGCGTTGTGCCAAACCGCGTGCGGCCGACGTCGGTTTTCGGTGGACCTGCTTGAGGCGTCCGGGACCCTGGACGCCTCCACAAAAGTATTCCAAAAAAAATATAAAAATAGAATAAAATATTATTTCGGCCCTGATGGAGGTGTCCAGGGTCCTGGACGCCTCCACCCTCCGGAGCCCTATAAATAGAGGCCCACCCCCTCAGTTCTAAGAGAGCTTCTAAGTGATCCGATAGGCTGCCGGAGCCCAGAGGCTACGGAGTCATTTTCTAACCCGTGGGTTCTTTTGTAGGTGGAGGTTCTGCCGGCTTCTCGGGTGCTCACGCTCACGAGAGGAAGGTCGTCTTCATCCACCGCGCTTCCACGTCGTCCCCACGCTGCCGGAGCTCCGCCGGATTTCACCCTCGGCTCATCCAATAAGCCTTTTCTTCCCCTTTTTTCTTCGTAGTTCTTTTGCATTCATCATCTCGCATCCTCTATCCCCCTTCATAAGGGCGCCTCTTCTTTTATACTTCTCGCATCCATCATCTCATTTTCCTCCTACTCGAGTCCGAGAGGGGTTTAAAAGATAACACCAACCAGGTGTGTGTCTTGCCATCATTTCGTTATTTTTATCGCAAGGATTTGAATACTACACCTCCATCTTTCTAATCCACTTGTCATTTGTTTGTCGTTGTTTTGCAAGGGTAGCCGAGGAAAGCCCTCTCCGTCGGCCGGCCGGAGGGAGAGGAAGAAGCAACCCGCCATCTCCCGCTCTTGAGGTAGGCGCGATCACTTTCTTATTTTGGGGTCTTTCGGCCCCTGGCGATCACATCTTATTTTCGAGGCCGCGGCGAGTCACTTCCCCAATGGCCGTTTAAATTTCCGTTCTTATATTCTCTTTATACTCTGTTATATTCTGCTCATATTCTCGAGGCCGCGGCGAGTCACTTCCCCAATGGCCGTTTAAATTCCCGTTTTTATATGTTATATTCTTATCTATTCGTATTCTCGAGGCCGCGGCGAGTCACTTCCCCAATGGCCGTTTAAATTCACGTTCTTATACGTTATATTCTTATATGTTTGTGTTCTCGAGGCCGCGGCGAGTCACTTCCCCAATGGCCGTTTAAATTCCCGCTCTTTGTGTTCTCTCTATATTCTGTCATCTTATTATCTGCTCATATTCTCGAGGCCGCGGCGAGTCACTTCCCCAATGGCCGTTTCAATTCTTGTTAGTTAATTTTTACACCATTCCCGTCCCCCCGAGGCCGCGGCGAGTCACTTCCCGCTATGGCCGTTTAAACCCCATATTTTACTATATCACACTTGTCCCGCTCGCCCCGCCGGAGCAATCTCCCGTGGTGGCCCCTTCTCTCTCTTCTCTTATTTCTGTGTTGCAGCAAACAAACACCAAAAGAAACAAAAGAGGAGCCCGCGCGCTCCGCATCCTCTCCGCTCTTCCCCGAACTGCGTGACGTCGCTCACAGAAGGGAGATCTGATCTCCAGGTTGCAAGTGACAGGTTGTCACTTGTGGGTTGCCCTCTGGTTAGAGGAAGGGAGGCTAGTCCTCCGATTCTGGGCTTGTGGTTGCAAGTCCAGTGGTCCCTCCTGGTCTGGAGGAAGAGAGGTCTTCGACCTCTAGTTTCCAAGTGGCTGGGAGTCACTTGGGTGTCCCTCCGGTTGGGAGAAAGAGGGGAGGCTGTTCCCCTGGTCAAGCTGTGTGGCAGCAACTGTTTGCAGACTGAGTCTGCTTGGTTCTAGCATTTGCTAGTGAAGCCTCACTCCGGTTGGGAGTGAGGGGTGGATGTAGGTCTGTGGACCGAACCACCTAAAAATCTATTGAGCAGTGGTTTGATTGCTTGGTTTGCTTCCGCTAGATGCTTGGATAGGCACGCTCCATGTGTTTGTATTTGAGTTGAATTGAATTGGTTCTATTCTGTGTCTTTCTCTAGCATCCTAGTTTTAATTTGGCCATTATACATAGAAGGATACATTCACCCCCCCTCTGTATCCGGGCCTAGCACCCTAACAGTTGGTATCAGAGCGGTCTCTGACTTCCAGATCCAACGATCTGCAGAGGATCCTGCTGATTTGATTTCATGCTTTACAGTTCCAGTGTGGTGCATTCTTCTGATATCGCTTTCTAGCTCATTGATCTGAGTCTATTCGATTGCTTTATAATGGCATCTCCTGCAGTTTTTGATTGTTCTAACTTCAAGAAATGGTCACGCAGTCTATGTGGTTTTATAAACTATATAGATCCAAAACTGTGGGTTCTCGTTGAATATGGTCCACATGTTTTGCCTCTAGAGAAGAATAAATGGTCCCAGAAGGATAAACAACTGAACAGTGAGAATATAAGAGTTCGGGACATTCTGAAGAATGCTGTAGATGCTAATGTCATTTCCTCTATTCTTACATGTAGGACTGCGAAGGAAATCTGGGATTCAGTGATCACATTTCATGAGAACCAGAAATGTCTAACGGCAAGAGGAAGCACTTCAAGCAATGAAGAAGAAGACCAGGTAAATTCTGAATCTGATTCTGACAAAATGACTTTTGATGATTTAAAAGAAATGTATGCTGAATTGTATGAAAAATATAGAAAAGTAAAATCTGAAAATAAAAGACTAAAGAAAAAGATTGATCAAAATTGTTCTGATTTATCATGTGAAAATTGCTCAAAATTGAAACAATCTCATGATGCTTATCTGATTGATATTCAGAACTATAAGAAGCAATTGGAAGAAGCTGGAAATACAGGCTCAGAAATGAATCAACTGAAGCTTGAAAATGAAAAGGCTAAAAGGCTCCAATAAGAAAATCAAGCTGAACTTGACAAGCATAAAGAACACATTTCTGTGCTGAAAAACAAAAATAACGAACTTACTGATAAAATTTCTGAACTAGAGAATGAGCTGAATTCACTAGGAAAAGATCAAATCCTAATTGATGAACTGGTTCAGAATGAACAAATAAGAAAGGAAAATGAAGAGCTGAAGCTACTGAACTCTGCTATGTCTGAGAAGCTTTTAATGCTTGATAAGGAAATTCAAGTTGAGAATGAATTGAAACTGAAACAGGAACTAGAAATTGTTAAAAATTTGAATGATGTCATGCAGAGACAAATTATCTCATGTGAGGAAGACTTGACTAATTCAGAACTCAAAATTTGTTCTCTGCAATCTGAAATAAGTAAACTTGTTCGTTCCATGTCTAAATCTACCAAGGGAAAAGAGAAAATGAATGTTCCTTTGTGTGATAACGCCACTAAATCAAGTGGAGAGCAAGGATGCAAATCCCAAATTGAAAAATCTGTTAAGAAAAAGTTGTACACTACTTTTATTCGTAGCTCTGACATTGCAAGCTGCTCTGGGCCTCCTAAAATATCTACATCATCTGTTTTCCAATTCAAGACCCAGAAAAATGAAGAACAAATAAAAGTTGTGAACAAGGGTAAAGAAATGAGCAAAAATGGTAAGAAAAACAAGGATAAACATGTCCCTACTTGTGTCTTTAAATCTGCTACCTATACTGCATCTGATGACTCAATGCATACTGCTCATAGCTCAATTAATTATCCGTATGCATCTGATAAGAGTGTTTCATGCCATTATTGTGGCAAGGTAGGCCATGTAATGGATGATTACAGATTATTGATTGAAGATGGGCATGCAAGTGAAACATTGCATTCGAGAAATTTATTTGGTAGAAATCATGCTACTAGGAAGTCTGATACATCTTGTCATTACTGTGGTAGGCATGGTCATTTCATGGATGCCTGTTTCATCATGAAACAAGATGATAAAATGCATGCTAGGTCTTCTGTTCATCATCACCCCAAAAGAAACATGTATGCTTCAAACCAACACATCATTTGTTATAACTGTAACAAATATGGTCATAAAGCTGTTGAGTGTTGGTTTAGGACTTCATGGGGATATAATAGTTCAAGAGGTAAGCACCTAAGGTGTTTTGAATGTGGCAAGTATGGGCATGCAGTCAAGGACTGCTGGTATGCTCAGGGAAAATATTTTAATTCCAAATTTGATAAATTCCCTGCAAATAGAAATTTTCTTGGTAGAAATAAACCTAATTTTAAAGAAAAGATTCTTGTATGTTTTGCATGTGGAAAACCTGGCCACCGAGCTTCTGAATGCTTGTGGGCAGGCAATGCTAAATCAAAACCTCATGCTAGTAACAAAAATTTTCATGCAAACTCACATAGATTCCATGATGATAATAATGTCCACAAAAAGAATTCAAGGTTTGCTACATCATGTAGAGATTGTGGAAAATTTGGTCATTTCATGGATAACTATTACCTGGTGGATCATGATGATAATACTGCTAAGAAATTGTTTAGAACACTTGTTAGGGATAAAACAGGACCCAAGGCGGCTTGGGTTCCTGCAAGATCAAAGTGATTGTTTTGCAGGTGTGCCTTGGGACTGGAATAAAAGGGGTAATGATCCAAGGCACTCAAGAATGAATAACCCCATTCTCACACTGTTCAGGTAAACTCTCTACATTTCATGTTTTGAAATTCATCTAGTGCATGCATGCTAAATCTGTTCTTGCATATTCATTCATCATCTGCCAGTTGCATTATTTTCTGATCATGCACTTGCTGAGTGTTCTGTGCAAATATCAGATTAAGAAGGGTTGTCTGTATCTGATGCATACATAGGCTAATTTCAATTACTTGATAATTGTGTTATGCATAGACTCTGAAAACAAATTGCATTTCAAATTTTCTGAAAAAATCTGAATTGCATATGAGTGTGACTTGAAACTTGTGTGTTGCAATAGCTCACTGAAATTCTGAATTGCATATAAGACTGCATGTTGAATAATTATGCATGACCTCAATGGTATATAAATGGTAAGATACCAAAAGGTAGGGAGGTCTGTCTGGAGGTTCTTACTATGTGTCAGGTGGTCTTTTAGACCAAGTGCTCCGCCTAGTACCATGGGTCACTTTGCTGATAGGACAGTCTGATTGTGCACAAGTCACAATATCATTTGGAATCATATGTTCAGTTTTCAGTGCAAACATTGCATGTTTTCAGGGGGAGTAAGTTGCATATCCTTGCATAGCATTCAATGTTGAGTCTTTGCATGTCCCTGCATACATATAGTGCATTGCATTTCCTTATATTGAAAATGCCAAAAAGAGAGTTTGAATGCATATTGTGAGGGGGAGTCAATGCATTGCATATAGGTTGTCAAATGCATACATGTGTCAGAACTCATTGCATATCCCTTCTTACTGATTTTGTTGACAAACCTTAATCATATTCTGAAAACCTTGAGCTTCACAATCTCTCTTAACAATTGGTATTTCTCCTATCAATTGGTATTATTTGGGTTCAAAATTCTATCAGTCCTTCATGAAGATTTCAATGGGCTATCTCGATCATAAATCTGAAAACTTTTGAACTAGAAATCTTCTATTATACGTTTTTATGAATATCTGAAATAACTCAGGTGGTTTAAGTTTAATGTACTCAAGGTTTGACTTTAAAATCTCTTAAAAATATCTAAAGCATGTTTAATAAACATTAACCATCTGTTTCATGCTGTGTCTTGAAAACTTCTGAAATCTGCACTTTTGAATACATGACTTCAACTGATTAAGTACATGAAACTATTATTGATTTGAAGCAAATGAATTTTTCTAAAATGTCTAAAGGGTAATATCTGTCAGAGCAATGACATTGGTCACTGAGAAACACATGTCCAAAGGACTGTGTCATGAGGTGCCTTAGTTAACTCTGATTAAGAATTCATTGAAATTCAGGCAGAGCAATGGCATGCACACTGAGAAATACAACTCACTCATCAAGAAATGATTTGGAGTGTGTCATGATGTGTAAATGCTATCTCTGTTCATATATAGCATGACAGTTAGTCACACTAAGTGCTTAGGGATATTGGCCTCTGATCAAGGTATATCCTCTAGTTACAAGGTGTGAACTGAACTAGACTGCTCGTAAAATTTGTAGCATAAAAAATTGTTGAACATATCTCAATATCTGAATATTGATGCTAAAATCAAATTGCTACAACCCTAGACAAAATCATATGACTTCATAATTGCTTGACTTCAATACTAGTGCATGTAATTCTGAAAGAAGTCAATAGATTTGATTGTGTAAGAGAAAGGGAGATTAATCAAGATAAATATGAGGGCTTGGTTCATCTTTATTAAAACATGATTTTAGATATCAATACAGAATTTTATTGATAAACTCTGCATACATCATGTTTAAACCATGCTGTTCAAAAGGCTCATTCATAAGTCCCTATAATGGAAGACTTTAAAAATTTATGTTTTAGATTTATGAGATTGATATCTCCTTGAAAACCTTTCTGCTCACTTTCCTTAGATTATTGACCTGAACTTCTCCTTGTCTGCCCCTGTGGTCTCCTTCTCATCTATCTCATAAGATTCCACTTATTGAGGGGGAGCTTCCATGTCATGCATCATTTGCATATCAATTGGCATCTATTCAGGGGGAGCAATCCTTGTCATACTGAATCATGTTCATATCATTTGTGACCTTGCATTCATATACTTAGGGGGAAGTATTGCATTTCTTGTTGCATCTGCATTTTTGCATTTACCCCTTCCCATGGTTTATTTTGATTATACCAAAGGGGGAGATAGTTTGCCAAAGAGGGAGAATATCATTCAATCAGTGCATGCAGGTTCCTTTTGATCATCTCTACCTCATGCTTTTGCTGAAACTCTTAAAGGGGGAGCATTGTGTTCTTGCATTCATATTGCTAGGGGGAGCTCTTGCATTTTGATATCTCTTTCTGCAAGTATCAAAGGGGAGATTTTTGTTCAATCATTGCATGCTGGTTTGCCTTCTCTTCTCAAATTATTTTTTTTGATGAAGTGAAAGGGGGAGAATAGTTTGAGTCATCAGAATGACTTTCATAAGAATGTATTACATCATCAGAATGACTCACTGTGTATTGTTGCCATCATCAAAAAGGGGGAGATTGTTGTGCCCCTGGCCCCTGTGGCTTGTGGTTTTGATGATTGGCTCTAGGGGTTTGTGATGATTAGTTTTAATGTGAGCTAATCACTGTGAGTCACCATGGTTTTATTCAGTCATTCTTATATTCAGTCTGTCATTCAAATGTTCATTCAGTCTCTCATATGTTCAGTCAGTTTATCTGCTTACACTGTGAGTCATTGCATTTGAAGTTCATACTGATTATCTGCTGCACAAAGCATTGATATGCATTAATAGAATCTGCACATTTGCATCAGGCAGCAAGTGTGTACAACGCCATGTGTAGGCACGACAAGTCCATACACTGGTTACACATTGCACAGCTGCAGGCACTTCTAAGTCTACACATCGTGTAGCTTGCTGGCATAGTCTGTACACTCATCTGTTTGCATGTGTCACCAAGTCCACACATTGCATCATGTGTTTCTTCATTTGATTGAGTCTATACATTGTCCTAGGCTAAGTGTGTACAGCGTCTCATTCATGCTTTGATTAATGAAGTCTGTACATCAGTCTTCACTTTCTAAGTCTGTACAGCCGTTGGGTTTGGACTCAGAGTCTGTACACTCGATTTGCCTTTGAATTGGTTAAGTGTGTACATTGAGCGTCTCACTTAGCGTCTAAGGCAAAGTCTACACGTTGCTACAGTAACGAAAGTCTATACATCCGATTGTGCAGTCTCTTAGCCATCGTCTCACATTCTTCAAGTCTAGACATTGCACTGTTGCATCCATCGTCTTGGCCAGCGTCTCATGCAAAGTCCATACATTGCATTCAAAGTCTATACAGTCTGTTGCAGTGTTACACTATATGCATTCACTCTAAGTCTACACACTCATGAGTGTCTCATCAAGTCCATACACTGGCCTTGAGCTGAGCAAGTCCATACATTGGCTGTTGTCCCTCAGAGTCTGTACATCGCAGTGAGTTGAAGGTTGACTAAGTCTGTACAGCCGTTGGCTTCTTATGAGAAGTCCTTACATTGAGTAAAGTCTGTACAGAGTTTGCATTGCATCTCATGAAGTCTACACATTAGTAAAGCTAGTGCATGCATTGTTCATCACCTGCCTTGTTCACTGCGTCGACGCTGACACTGGATGCGTTGACGCATTGGCCAGTTGCCAAGGGCGTGAGCATCTCGTTTGAGGAGCTGAGGCTACACTGCACGATGGAAGCGTTGACGCCTTGTGCTGATGTTCAAAGGTCTGTTGATCAACATCAAGTCTGTACAGCATGAAGTCTGTACATTGGTTTTGTTTTGAACAGAACGCCTAAGTCTATGCATTGCTGAATGTTATTCAAGTCTGAACAGCGGATGTCTTCATGTGTGAAGTCTATACAATGCATGCTCACATAACTAACTCTATACACTCGATTGTTAGATCTTCAACTATATACATTGGTTGAGTCTATACACTGAGATCTCATGAAGAGTTGCAAGTCTATACACTCGTTGTTAGAGGCCTAGACTGCTAAGTCTATACACTCCCTCACTCTGTACACACTTGCTATATTGATCTCTGAAGTCTATACAATGCTTCACGTTAACACTAAGTCTATACACTTCATTATTGTTGCTGAAGGGAACAGGGTCGACGCCTGAAGCTTAAAGCGTCCACGCATCAGTAGACGAAGCTTTCACGATGTCTTCTATTGCGTTAACGCCACAAGCAAGTAGCGTCGACGCAGCAGTTAAAGAAGCAGAGACTCTTACAAGCGACGAAGCTTTCACGATATCTTTTACTGCGTCAACGCCATCAACAAGCAGCGTCGACGCAGCGGCTTAAGAGACGCCAGTATACAAATGTACATGTCTTCAATGCGTCAACGCAACATGCTGATAACGTCGACGCAGCACGCCCATATGTTGAAGACTTGATCACTGTACTGCCGATACCGTTGCGTCAACGCAGCAGGCTGATGGAGTCAACGCAGCGGTTAAAAAGGTTGAAGATCTCTGATGGCTACGTCAACTCTTTGGAGCAAGTGAGTTGACGCCATCTAACTCCAGTTGCTGAGCGTACTGGTGCTGGGCACGTGATCCGAGGATAAGGAGAGTGCCCAGATGAGGACATGTGTTCTGACAGCCTGCTGGATGCTGCCACGTGGTCCGAATTCTTAGGGCGGGAACTGTGGAAGCCACACGCGCCCTGCTACTGCTGCTGGTGGTATATAATGGAGCCTTCGTCTTCAGATGAAGGTTGATCGAAGCAGAAGCCTGAAGAGCAGAAAGCCCTTCGATCCAGAAAAAGAGAAAAAGAAGGAAAAGAGAGGAAGAAGAGATAGAAGAGAGAAGCCGTGAAGAGAGAGCAGTGAGTGAGAGATTAGGAGAGTAGAAGAGAAAGAAAGAGAGATAGAGAGTGAGAGAGTTGGAGAGCAGAAGAGAAAGAAAGAGAGATAGAGAGTGAGAGATTTGGAGAGCAGAAGAGAAAGAAAGAGAGAAAGAGAGTGAGCGAGAGAGCTCGTGGAGAAGAAGGAAGAAGCTGCTTGAAGATCTGTCTTCACTGGACCGTGGATCAGATCCAGGCCAGTTAGCTCCGTTGAGAGCCACATTGTGCATTTCGTTTTACAGCTTTCTGATTGCTGTGTTATTTTCCTTTATTGTTTTCCTTTGTTTTCTGATCATCTTTGTTCTTCCGATTGCCCTGTTGGGGATCGGGTTCCTCCTGTTGGTTCAGGAGAAGGGAGATCTGATCTCCAGGTTGCAAGTGACAGGTTGTCACTTGTGGGTTGTCCTCTGGTTAGAGGAAGGGAGGCTAGTCCTCCGGTTCTGGGCTTGTGGTTGCAAGTCCAATGGTCCCTCCTGGTCTGGAGGAAGAGAGGTCTTCGACCTCTAGTTTCCAAGTGGCTGGGAGTCACTTGGGTGTCCCTCCGGTTGGGAGGAAGAGGGGAGACTGTTCCCCTGGTCAAGCTGTGTGGCAGCAACTGTTTGCAGACTGAGTCTGCTTGGTTCTAGCATTTGCTAGTGAAGCCTCACTCCGGTTGGGAGTGAGGGGTGGATGTAGGTCTGTGGACCGAACCACCTAAAAATCTATTGAGCAGTGGTTTGATTGCTTGGTTTGCTTCCGCTAGATGCTTGGATAGGCACGCTCCATGTGTTTGTATTTGAGTTGAATTGAATTGGTTCTATTCTGTGTCTTTCTCTAGCATCCTAGTTTTAATTTGGCCATTATACATAGAAGGATACATTCACCCCCACCCCCCCTATGTATCCGGGCCTAGCACCCTAATAGCCTTCACTGAAGAATGTTCAGATTAGCTGCAACAAAGTGTAGACAGCACAATGTATGGACTTGAGTGTGTCCAGACAATGTATGGACTTTAGACATAATGCATGAGAGACATGTTGGCAAGTGTATAGACTTCATTCAACAAAGTTTAGGCATGATGTTAACGGATGTACAGACTATGCTGAAAGGGTATAGCAGCATCACCCATTGTACAGACTAACATCAAACAATCAACATAAAATGCAATTATGAAATGCATCAACAATTATGAAATGCACCAATGCACACAATACACAGCCTCAACCTGTTCGTTGGTTATGTAATTCAGATAAGATGTTCAATGAAACATTCATATGCAACACAAACAGATTTATATGCAGACTCAAACAGTATGCAGTCTAAAACATATGATGACTATGCAGATTCAAACAGATTTATATGCAGACTAAAATAGTATGCAGACTAAAACAGATGATGACTATGCAGATTCAAACAGATTTATATGCAGACTCAAACAGTATGCAGACTAAAACAGATGATGACATATAGTGTTTGCTATCATCAAAACCACAGGGACACAACACTTCCAAGTCAACTTACGGCCTATTTAGGCCGCCTTCCTTCAAACATTCGGCTCTCTCCCACTGCGCAGTCCTGAAAGTTATCCTTTTTCATCTCCTTCTACTCCTCTATTCAAAAAGTTGTCTTCACCAACATTATTCCTCTTTCAAGGATTTACAATTTCTTCTTCTATGCCATTGGCCAGTTCTGCCCCGTTTGTGAGCTATTCGCATTTTTCCGGCATGTTGTGCTGTTCAGAATTCTTTCTCTCTCTTCCAGCCCCTTTTTTTCCATCTTCTAATCATTTTCTCAACTTACGTTTTTCATAAAAGTTGTTCCTCTCTCCGTTATCTACAATTTCTTTTTCTACCACTTTCGCTAGTTCTGCCCCGTTTGAGAGATACGCTTCAATTTCTAAAGTCGCGCGTAGTCTGCCCAGAATTTTCCTTCATCGGTGTGAAGGTCTAGTGTAGGTGCGTCATAGTACATGTGACGGTCTAGTATAGATGCGTCAGAGCACTGTGACGGTCCTATACTAGACCGTCACAGTCAAACTTATCTGAAATCGTCATGTTCGACCCCTAGAGTTTGACAGACCTACCCTAGGCCGTTACATAACTCTGACGGTCCTACGATAGACCGTTACACACAGCCGAGAGTCCAATTTGTGCTGGACTCTGCCCCGAAAATTGTGCGACGAACCTATCTTGCAGAGCCCATAGCTTCTTCAATTCTTATCCAAATCGATCCCCGTTTTTTTCTACTTCTAGCCCTTTGTATTATCTTGAATTTGGTTCATAGAAATCAAATTTTCATTTGCTATATATCTCAGGATCTGGGTCGCAAGATCAGGATTTAAGCATCCTGGCACAACTAAAACTCTATTTTCTAATGCGACGGGGCTACCTTCCAAGAGCCATATCATCTAGAATCCTCCTCCGAATTGATCCCCATTTGTTCCTATCTCTTGTCCTTAGTATTATCTCGAGTTTGATCCAGAGAACTCGATTTATCTTGGACTATATCTCCGGGAATCGTGATAAGAAGATGGGGCTTTCTTGTAAAACTCTATAAAAACTGCCCAGTTCACAGTCGCGACGGGGGGGCTCTTTCTTGGTTCGGGGCGAAGCCATGCTGTAATTCCAACTCACAACTTCGACCCTGACTTGAAGAGGGAAGTATTAGCTTTCAATTTCATCCTTCTGGGCTTGATTTCATGGTCTATATTCTTAATTCTCTTCCTCTCAAAATCATAAATCATCACAATTTTCTGCACTTTTCTGCTACACATGCACTTTGGCACGTTTTGCATCGATGATTTCTCTCTATTCTCTCAATCAAATCTCGTGATTTCAAATCTCATGTATGCACAACACACACACCTATCTTTCCCACCCTTCCACAGGGGTTAAAAACCTCCCCCCGGTGAGTTTGCCCTCAATTTCTACCCCTATTTTATCACTGCGGGATTGATGCTACACATACATGTTCTAATGAGTTTTTTGTCCTTATTTTGGCTTTATTTTGCAGGAGAGCATGAATACAACGTGAGACCCTCTTCCTCTAGCCGGCTGGAGGGAGAGGAGGTTTGAATCCACAAAGTTCCCCGCACCTCGTTTGTCAAGCGCGATCAAGTTTTCTTTCCAAGGTACACGGCGCTATTCTTTACACTTCTTCATCCTTTGGCGTTGTTGGAACCTTGGTAGCGATCACGGTTAGTATTTCTCATCCTTTCATCCCCCCTATCTTTGATTCACATGTTTATGCATGTATGTATTTAAAGGGGGCGGGATAGGAATCTAATTAAAACAAATCTACACTAATGATCACAAGGTACACTTGAAATTTGTTTAGAAATCATCTGCTCTCAGTTTGGATTTCTACGTGTCATTATTAGTGATAGGGGCTGTCACGCCCCGACGCGAAAAATCGGAACGTAGCAGTTTATAACATTCATGTCAATCAGAGCATACATTGCCACAAGAGACCAAACCACCAGGCTAATAATGAAGAAATAATTAACCCAACTTTATTGATAATAATAAGATAAAGTATTTAATTACACCCGACTCCTTGTAGACTTCTAACTCATCAATGTTCAAGAAAAAGAAAATACATCAACTCTAGAATAACAAAACTCAACAACTAATCTAGAACATGACTTGAACACAATTCTAAATGGCTCGCTCTTGGAATCACTCGTTCCCGTCCCCATTAGTGCACACGCCCTCATCCGAACTACCTGAAAGGATTGGAAAGTAGGGGTGAGCAAAGCTCGGTATGATTTTATATCTCTATCATCAGGCATAGTTAAAGTGATTAACTATTTTATCATGAATAACGTTGTAATAAAAGAACAATAATGAATAGATGACAGGAGATAGATAGGAAAAGAAATACTGACTTCCATGTAAAGAATAAAATCAAGAACTTTTCATGAAATTGCACGTAAATGATAGATGGAATTGGTCATAACAAGCACGCATATCATGTCACGCAAGAATTTCAAGTTATTGAGTAGAAGTGGAATGTCTTAGACCAATCACGCTAGTCATGCACATCGGTGCAATGCCACACTTTGTCATTACAAACTCCCCGGGGCACAAGTACTTTCGGGCGCTCCTCCCAAGACCAAACCGGGCCCTTTATGATGCGTTGGCATTGAAAGATTGGATCATAGATCCTAGCCTAGACATTCACCACATTAAACAGCCAAGAATTCCAAGGTTTAAGCTTACGGACTTGATGTGGCACAGCCCAAAGACCACTAAATATGATGAGATGACCCTAGGACTTAGACCCGCAAGCATACAAGCGCTCAATGATTCTCACGATGACGATTTTTGCTCACTCGGCTCACACGTTCACCCGGTGGGTCCGGGAGATGATGGTGAGGGTCCAAGGTGGGACCCAATTGTCCTAATGGACTTACAATGCTAAGGCTGACCCCCAATGGGCCTGGGAGACCCAAATTTTTGGGTGGCTGGCCCGCAAGGCGGGGTGTTGGGTGGCACTCACTCACGGGCCGCGGTGGGCACGATATCGCTAAAAATTGAGTCCGAGCTCTCTCTTACCGTCCGACGGGCATTCAAGACAATACTACACTTGCAGAAATGAAGCAACCTAGGGTGATATCAGTGGCTCACCTGATCGGTGTGAAGACACCGATCCTGCTCGGAGACGAGGGCGCGCCGGGAGGCGAGGGTATGCACCCGATCGCCGCGGCGATGTAGCTTGACCTGAAAATGCAAATGGTACAGCACTACTCCTCTCACAGGAGGGGTGATCTTGGGGTGGGGGTTATGCTTAATACATCCAAAACTACCTCCACGTAGGGAGGGGCCTTCAGCCGGCCAAGCGGGGTGGGGAGATACGCAAAGAGAACCGACTTTCCGACCTTTGCCGATTCTGCCTAGCTTCTGTATTTCTGGACAGAGGGTCGATGTCGATGCTTCCAATAATTCCACCGAACTCAGAATCTGACGAGACTTGCGCCAAAAGCTTCCTAACTGGAGAGGGGTAAGGCCATAATTTTTGGGCGGCGTTCCGATCTGGGGACTGACTGGTCTGGCGACTGGAAGGTGGCTGCAGTTCTGGTCTCTGGACGAACATGATCTGAAACAGCATGTTGTAGAAGCTGCCACGACCGCTCCTGAGCTCCAAATCTGGCACCGCTGGAATCGTTGGAACCGTGGACGAGTCTAATTTGCAGCAAAACAAACGGAGAAGTCTTCTGATGTCGGAGATGAACAAGGTGTCCAGGGGAGTGGACGGTGGTCTGTGCAGACTGTGAGGAGGTAGATCGGCGTGGTTGTGGTAGAAAATTGGTATCTCTGGTTGTCAGACGCCGAACGGGGTTCCGCCTTCTGTTCCTGGACGCTGATAGGGGGAGGAAGATCTTTGTAGAAGGCCTCGAAGGCTGGTTCCTTCAAGGTTCATCGTGGGAGAGCCTGCTCTGTCGTTCTGGCTCCTGGCCTGGGAGGTCCTGCGCAGTCGAGGGAGAATGGTTGCTGCGGACAGCACAAAGCTCGGATGCCAACGAAACCACCTCGCCTTGAAAGCTCTCGGGAAGACCTTTCCAGAGATGTAGGCCTTGACACCAGGAGGAGCAGAGAGAGGCTGGGGAAGATGCGACTTCAGAGCCTCCTTCTGCTGCCTGCGACCTGCTACTTGAAGCTTCAACTTTGCAAGAACAAGGGGAGGGGTAAGGGGAGTAGCACAGCTAGGGGAGTTGGCTGAGGGTTTGGGGAGAGGGGAGGGATGAGGTTAGGGCACCCAAGGGGTCCTAGTGGGGCAGGGATGGATGGAGAGGGGGCTGGAGCTGCTGGAGGTGGAGGTGGAGAGGTGGGTGTGCACAAGAGAGAGGGTGTGGGAGGGAGAAGGTGGGGGTGAACTTGGCTTGAGGGGAGAGGAGTGGTGTGACCTAGGGAGCAAGGGGGGATGAGGAGGGAAGGTTCAAATTCGAATTTGGCCTTGGGAGGGGTGGGGTTTGTGTGGGGAAGTGGGGGATTGTGTTGGGAGGTGGAGGAGTTGCTTTGGGACAAGGAGAGGGGAGTAAATGAGGGGCTATGGGGAAGTGGAGAGCCTTAATGGAGGTGGGTGAGGTAGTGGAGGTGGTTGGGGGTTGGGATAAGTGAGGGGGAAGGAGGAGAGAGAGAGAGGGTCGAACTCCCCTTGGGAAGAGAGAGAGAGTGAGAGAGAGAGTGAGAGAGAGAGTAAGAGAGAGATCTTGAGAGGTGGAAGGAAGTGGTTTTCAATATTTCATCAAAAGTGAGTACATGGAGGGAGATGGGGGCTATTTATAGGCAACCCATCTTTACAAGATAAAAATAACCCTGCCATATAAGGCAAAAGACCAAACATGTCCTAGACTCAGTCCAATAGGCTCAAACTAAGGTATTAGGGCCCAATTAGACCAAATAGGGGAAATGGACTAGTACAACTTGACATAATAAAAGGAAATACATGCGACATGACCCAATAAAAGGAAAATTACATATGATAAGACTCAATAAAAGGAAGATACATAAGATGAGAATGAGTCGACCCAAATCAAAGGTGTGCAGGCGACCCGAGCCATAGCGAGTGTCGTGAGATGTCCTCATCAAATCCCCCGGGGTGGGGAGAACTCGACCCTGTCGAGTGTGGGCCTGCCTGGCTGTCATAGTGCTCCAGAATGTCGGGATCCAACCCCAGCAGGTCCTCCCGGCTCACCCAAGTATCCTCCATCGGGGGACGGTTCTTCCACCTAACCAAGTAGCGTTGATACACCTTGTGCCTCGTAATGATGCTCTGCTCATCCAGTATTGCCTCTATCTGCTCTCGTCGGTCTCTTAAGCTGGGAAGTGGAGTCCCTCCGGGAGTGTCTCTCATAAGGGGGGGTAAAGGCTCAAGCTCCTCACTGGGTTCCACCGCGGGGCCTTTGTAGGGTACCAGGTCCGCCACGTTGAAGGTAGGGTGCACCCCATAGCTCTCTGGTAGGTCAAGCTCATAAGCATTGCTGCCAAGTCGTCGTAGGACTCTAAAGGGTCCCGACCCTCGTGCCCTCAACTTGGAGGCAGGCCCGGGAAGGAGCCGCTCCGTCCTCACCATCACCGGGTCTCCCACTTGAAATTCACAGTGGCGCCGGTGAGCATCTGCCCGTCTTTTGTAAGCCTCATTGCTTTTCCCTATATGCTTGCGGATGTCATCATGCAACTCTTTGATATGCTGTGCAAAGGACTCAGCTGAGACTGACACCCTAGCATGTGGGGGAAGGGGAATGAGATCCGAGGGCTTTCTAGGCCTAAAACCATGCACTACCTCAAATGGACTTTTGCCTATTGACCTATTGACAGAATCATTTAGGCAAACTCGGCCTGAGACAAGAGGAGATCCCAATTCCCAGGGTGATCCCCCACAAGACAACGGAGCAAGTTCCCAAGGCTTCGGTTGACGACCTCAGTCTGGCCGTCGGTTTGAGGATGGTAAGCAGTGGAGAATTTGGGGAGGGTCCCCATCAAGTGCCATAGAGTCTTCCAAAAGTAACTAGTGAATTTCACATCTCTATCGGACACAATAGTCTTAGGTAATCCATGGAGTCGGACTACCTCATCAAAGAATAACCGGGCGACCCTAGAGGCATCGGAGGTCTTGGAACAGGGGATAAAGTGGGCCATTTTTGAGAACCTGTCAACCACTACAAAGATGGAATCATGTTTGCGCAAGGTCTTTGGTAGGCCAAGAATGAAATCCATGCTCAAATCCTCCCATGGTCGGTCGGGTATGGGTAGAGGTGTGTAAAGCCCGGTGTTTTGTTTTACTTGTTTGGCGGATGCACAAATGCGGCATTGTCCCACAATGTGGGCCGCATCCTTCTTGAGACTGGGCCAGTGGAATTGCCTCTCAACTAACTCTATGGTTTTGTGGACCCCAAAGTGACCAGCTAGGCCACCACTATGTAACTCCCAAACTAGGAAGTCCCTAAGTGAAGTCCGAGGTATGCAAAGCCTATCCCCCTTGAACAGATATCCATCTTGAAGTATGAACCCCTCATATTCCTTGAGTGGCTGGGTGGAAAGGGTATTGTAGTGAGTCCCAAAGTCGGGGCAATGTGGGTTTTCCCCTTTGATTCTCTCAAATCCGGTTACCTCCACTTGGACGGTGGAGAGTAAGGCTACCCGCCTACTTAGCGCATCGGCGGCGCGGTTCTCACTACCCATCTTATACTTGAGGACAAAGGTGTAGGCTTGAATGTATTCTACCCATCGGGCATGGCGGGCATTGAGCTTTTGTTGAGTGTTGAGGTATTTCAAAGCCTCATGGTCCGAGAAGATCACAAATTCTTTGGGTAGGAGATAGTGCCTCCAATGCCGGAGGGATTGAACCACCGCATAAAGCTCCTTATCATATGTGGAGTATCTAGTCCTAGCCTCACAAAGTTTTTCACTAAAGTAGGCTACCGGGTGACCCTCTTGGCTAAGGATACCTCCAATCCCTACCCCGGAAGCATCACATGTGATCTCAAAGACCTTTGAAAAGTCGGGTAGGCAAAGGACCGGGGCTTGGGTCATTTTTTCTTTAAGCTCTAGGAAGGCTTTGGAGGCTGCCCTAGTCCAAACAAATGTGCCTTTCTTGAGGCAATCCGTGATAGGAGCGGTGATAGTGCTGAATCCCCGGATGAATCTCCTATAGAAGGTGGCTAGTCCATGGAAGCTTCGGGCATCATGAATGGTCTTGGGCTCGGGCCACTCAAGAATGGCTTGGACCTTTTCGGGGTCCATGGACACCCCTTCGGATGAAACAATGAATCCTAGGAAGGCTAGTTGGTTGGTCAAGAAATGACACTTCCCAGGGTTAGCAAAGAGACTCTCCTTCCTAAGAATAGTGCATACTCGCTTGAGGTGGTCAAGATGGGCTTCTTTGGTTTGGCTATATATGAGGATGTCATCCAAATAGACGACTAGAAAGACACCAATGAAGGGCCGGAGGACCTCGGTCATGAGGCGCATGAAGGTGCTTGGTGCATTAGAGAGGCCAAAAGGCATGACAAGCCATTCATAGAGACCGTCCTTAGTTTTAAAGGCGGTTTTCCACTCGTCCCCGGGCCTTATGCGGACTTGGTGGTAGCCACTCTTGAGGTCAATCTTGGAGAAGATGGTGGCTCCCGCTAGCATGTCTAGCATATCATCTAACCGAGGGATGGGGAACCTATACTTGACCGTTATCTTATTGATGGCTCTACTATCCACACACATGCGCCATGTTCCGTCCTTTTTGGGTGTGAGAAGTGCCGGGACGGCACAAGGACTTTTGCTAATTCGGAGGAAGCCCTTCTTGATGAGTTCTTCAATTTGCCTCCGAAGCTCGGCATGCTCGGTGGGGTTGAGACGGTAGTGTGGGAGGTTGGGCAAGGTAGCCCCGGGCACGAGGTCGATGGCATGTTGCACATCTCTCATAGGTGGTAGTTTGTCCGGAAGCTCCTCGGGAAATACATCATGGAAGTCCTTAAGGAGTTGTTGAATTTCTAGGGGGTGTGGGTCGGTTGGGGTGGATTCCTTAAGGCAAATGACAATGGCACATACTTGCTCCCCTTGGTTGACTTCTTCCTCAAACTCCTTCCTAGTGATAAGGTGTAGGCTCCTAGGAGGCTCTTTGATGTTACTAGGACTAGGACTTGGTGGGGTGGGGTTTGTTGGTGTTGGGATGGTGGGAGGGGTAGTGGATCCCTCAAGGGAGGGAGAGGCCTTCTTAGGTAGGGTGCGGGGTGGAGATGGGTTGAGTTGGATCTTCTTTCCCTCATGAATGAAGATGCAAGCGTTGGTTCTCCCTAAGAAGGTGGCATCTACATCGTAGATCCAAGGTCATCCTAAAAAGGATACTCCCAACTTCCATTGGAAGGATATCACACCACACTTGGCCTTGATAGGATTGGAATGTAATTGGGACAAGGCAACGGGCACTAACGGGTATGGAGGTGGTATCAATCCATGCTACCCTATATGGGTGGGGATGTGGGGAGGCGGTAAGGCCCAAAAGTTTAACGGTGTCGGGTGACACCACATTCACACTACTTCCATTGTCCAATATGACCTTCCTAACATGGCTCCCTATCCTTATGTAGGTGTGGAATATGGTGTTTCTTCTCCAATCATGCTCTTGGATTTGAGTGAGGGTGCATCTAACCACTCCGAGGTGGGAGTCGGTGGGTGGAGGAGGTTGTTCTTGGTTGTTCTCCATGTAATGGTTCTCATACTCCTCCTCCCATTCAAGAGAGGGTTCATATACCTCAACTTCTCCTTCAAATTCAGCTTGGGGTTGGGGGTTGGTCTCCTCTATGAGTAAGTTTGATGCTCCCTTGGTGGGGCATTGATTGGCAAAGTGTCCATACCCATAACACCTAAAGCATTGCTGCCCACTTTGATGGTTTGGGGTCATCTTAGTGTGAGGGAGAGTGGGTATCGGATTGGGCCTATTGGGAGTTGTGTTTAGGGGCCCACTTGTGGGACGGAGTGGTGGAGTGGCATTAGGAGGGGTGACCCGTGTGGGAGGAGCTCCCATGGGTGTAGGAAGGAGGCCTCTTTGGGGTGGTGGGGGGTTGGCCCGAGGTGCCATGGTTTTAGGATCCATCCCCCGAGTAGGAACCATTCGTGTGTACCGAGAGAATTTCTCGGCATCCCGAGCAACTTGGTAGGCTTGCTCTAAAGTGGTTACTTGACGCATGAATAATTCCTTTTTTATATGGAATTGAAGCCCATTCCTAAAGCGGGAGAGTGTGACGGAGGGGTCCTCTTGGACTCCACACTTGAGGAGGTAGTAGTCAAACTTTTCAATGTACTCCATGACGGTCTTTCCTTCTTGGGTCAAGGCTTTCCACTCATCTAGGAGGGTTTGGTGGTAGGAGGGTGGGACATATTTGAGTTTGAGTTGGTCTTTCATGGCCCCCCATGTGGTGATAGGAGCTTCCCTCCTAACTATCCTTAAGGCCTCAACATTCATCCAATGAGTCTTGGCTAGTTTGGTTAATTGCATCTTTGCAAGTCGGACTTTCCTATCCTCGGTCATTGGGTACCAATCAAAATATTGATCCATGGCTGCCTCCCAATCTAAGTAGATGCTCGGATGATGAGATCCATCAAAAGTGGGAGCATCGACTTTCACAAGTCTCATTAGTTGGTCATCCGGGTTGTCCCGGGGAGGCCTCTCATTCCTTCTAGGGGGTAGGTCCCTTTCCGGTTCGGGAGGGTGGTCAAGGTTGAGTCCTCCTATGGCTGGCTCCACATGTGGAGGGGGATCTCTCCTATCTCCTTCCCTTGGGATAGGCCTATTTTCCTCAATTTGTTCTAGCCGGACCGTAATATCGTCAAGCATTCCCATAATATTGGTCATGTATTCCATAAGAAACCTCATTTGGTCGGGAAACTCATGCTCATTGTGAGGGGGATTTCCTTGGGGATTAGGATTCATGGTGTTATTGGAAGAAGATGAATTGCCTTGATAATGAGTTCCACTACGAGTGGTCATGCAAAGTTGGGTGGGCTATGCAAGGGTGTGCGAATGCACCTAAGAAAGACTTAGTGTGACCCAAGACTAGACTTGTAAGGACAAGCCTATGACCGCTCTGATACCACTTGATGTGGCACAGCCCAAAGACCACTAAATATGATGAGATGACCCTAGGACTTAGACCCGCAAGCATACAAGCGCTCAATGATTCTCACGATGACGATTTTTGCTCACTCGGCTCACACGTTCACCCGGTGGGTCCGGGAGATGATGGTGAGGGTCCGAGGTGGGACCCAATTGTCCTAATGGACTTACAATGCTAAGGCTGACCCCCAATGGGCCTGGGAGACCCAACTTTGTGGGTGGCTGGCCCGCAAGGCGGGGTGTTGGGTGGCACTCACTCACGGGCCGCGGTGGGCACGATATCGCTAAAAATTGAGTCCGAGCTCTCTCTTACCGTCCGACGGGCATTCAAGACAATACTACACTTGCAGAAATGAAGCAACCTAGGGTGATATCAGTGGCTCACCTGATCGGTGTGAAGACACCGATCCCGCTCGGAGACGAGGGCGCGCCGGGAGGCGAGGGTATGCACCCGATCGCCGCGGCGATGTAGCTTGACCTGAAAATGCAAATGGTACAGCACTACTCCTCTCACAGGAGGGGTGATCTTGGGGTGGGGGTTATGCTTAATACATACAAAAATACCTCCACGCAGGGAGGGGCCTTCAGCCGGCCAAGCGGGGTGGTGAGATATGCAAAGAGAACCGACTTTCCGACCTTTGCCGATTCTGCCTAGCTTCTGTATTTCTGGACAGAGGGTCGATGTCGATGCTGCCAATAATTCCACCGAACTCAGAATCTGACGAGACTTGCGCCAAAAGCTTCCTAACTGGAGAGGGGTAAGGCCTGAATTTTTGGGCGGCGTTCCGATCTGGGGGCTGACTGCTCCGGCGACTGGAAGGTGGCTGCAGTTCTGGTCTCTGGACAAACATGATCTAAAACAGCACGTTGCAGAAGCTGCCACGACCGCTCCTGAGCTCCAAATCTGGCACCGCTGGACTCGTTGGAACCGTGGACGAGTCTAATTTGCAGCAAAATAAACGGGGAAGTCTTCTGATGTCGGAGATGAACTGGGTGTCCAGGGGAGTGGACGGTGGTCGGTGCAGATTGTGAGGAGGCAGATCGGCGTGGTTGTGGTAGAAAATTGGTATCTCTGGTTGTCGGACGCCGAACGGGGTTCCGCCTTATGTTCCTGGACACTGATAGGGGGAGGAAGATCTTTGTAGAAGGCCTCGAAGGCTGGTTCCTTCAAGGTTCGTCGTGGGAGAGCCTGCTCTGTCGTTCTGGCTCCTGGCCTGGGAGGTCCTACGCAGTCGAGGGAGAATGGTTGCTGCAGACAGCACAAAGCTCGGATGCCGACGAAACCACCTCGCCTTGAAAGCTCTCTGGAAGACCTTTCCATAGATGTAGGCCTTGACACCAGGAGGAGCAGAGAGAGGCCGGGGAAGACGCGACTTCAGAGCCTCCTTCTGCTGCCTGCGACCTGCTACTTGAAGCTTCAACTTTGCAAGAACAAGGGGAGGGGTAAGGGGAGTAGCACAGCTAGGGGAGTTGGCTGAGGGTTTGGGGAGAGGGGAGGGATGAGGTTAGGGCTCCAAAGGGGTCCTAGTGGGGCAGGGATGGATGGAGAGGGGGCTGGAGCTGCTGGAGGTGGAGGTGGAGAGGTGGGTGTGCACAAGAGAGAGGGTGTGGGAGGGAGAAGGTGGGGGCGAACTTGGCTTGAGGGGAGAGGAGTGGTGCGACCTAGGGAGCAAGGGGGGATGAGGAGGGAAGGTTCAAATTCGAATTTGGCCTTGGGAGGGGTGGGGTTTGTGTGGGGAAGTGGGGGATTGTGTTGGGAGGTGGAGGAGTTGCTTTGGGACAAGGAGAGGGGAGTAAATGAGGGGCTATGGGGAAGTGGAGGGCCTTAATGGAGGTGGGTGAGGTAGTGGAGGTGGTTGGGGGTTGGGATAAGTGAGGGGGAAGGAGGAGAGAGAGAGAGGGTCGAACTCCCCTTGGGAAGAGAGAGAGAGTGAGAGAGAGAGTAAGAGAGAGATCTTGAGAGGTGGAAGGAAGTGGTTTTCAATATTTCATCAAAAGTGAGTACATGGAGGGAGATGGGGGCTATTTATAGACAACCCATCTTCACAAGACAAAAAAAACCCTGCCATATAAGGCAAAAGACCAAACATGTCCTAGACTCAGTCCAATAGGCCCAAACTAAGGTATTAGGGCCCAATTAGACCAAATAGGGGAAATGGACTAGTACAACTTGACATAATAAAAGGAAATACATGCGACATGACCCAATAAAAGGAAAATTACATATGATAAGACTCAATAAAAGGAAGATACATAAGATGAGAATGAGTCGACCCAAATCAAAGGTGTGCAGGCGACCCGAGCCATAGCGAGTGTCGTGAGATGTCCTCATCAGGACTTCCTTCTAAGATCAAGATAAATTCCAATAATGTTGGAATGGACATCATGTAAAATAACTAGGAGTCTTAAGTGAACAAGGATCAAGCAAGATTTCGCGGTTCAAGGCCAACCTTGATATGACTGCTAGCACAACAATAAAACATGGAAAAAAAATATTAAATCTCAACTGTAGCGATGAATAACTGGGCCGCTACGATGACATTGACGGTCTAACATTAGGCCGCTAAAGGTTCAGTATCAGCAGGCTTTAGAGTTAACCCCAAAAAGGGTCCTTACTTCAGCCCGAATTAGAACGGGTCCAAACATGAGTTCAGCCCACAAGCTAGAGTCTAAATAAACGGATTGGTCCAGGTTAGAACTGAATGGGCTCAACGGATCTGACTAAACCAAGCTCATCACTAACCAAGCCAGGAGAACAATAGCGGTCTAACATTGGGCCGCCAAGGTCACTTAGCGGTCTCAAGATGGGCCGCTACGGTCACAGAGCAGTCCAGTTTGGACTGGCCCAAAACACGAATCAAATCACGTTCATGGGTTCCGGTCTTTGGGGTACAACCCGCCCGGCGTCCTGGTGGGAATCCCAGGCTCACGAGGACTTACAGAGGTCTCATAATAGTGGTCCTAGTCCGACGGAAGGAATATCCGGTGGAGAGTCCAAACTATTACAAGATTGAGGCTAGATGAAATACGGAAAACGAGTCGATGCGGTCAGTCAATCCCACTGGAGTGGCATGACTGTCAAACAATAATGTCAAGATCATAATATAACAATTTATAATAGCAGGGTTCAAAATTGACCAGATTATTAACCAAGCTTTTATCAAGTTTCATATGATCATTTAACTTATGATTGTCAACAACTTTCATGGAAATTAATGGAAATTATGCCTCTAACCATTAATATCATGTTCTGCATTGTTACAGGTCAAGATGTCATACTAAAACATAGTAAGTTCCTGGTTAAAAACTGGTGAAATGGCTTTTAAAACACCCCGCCAGAGGACATAAACGGTCTATATAAGGGCCGCCAGAAACATAAAACGGTCTATCGTGGGGCCGTTTCATATCAGAAAATAAATATACATAAATCTTATAAATTTAAAAAAAACGCAGGGCCTGTGGCGGTTTATCGTGCGACCGCCAGAGTTCTAGCGATCACTGGAAGGACCGTCAACTCACCCCGAGACCTGCCGACGGTGAACCTCGACAAGCCATGATAAAAACCTCGATTTCTCATGATAGAGTGAACTAAAATTAGGGAAGTTGCTACCATTAGAAAGAGCATTAAAAGTCGTATAAGATCGCGTGCTTTGATTAAGACTTAATACGACTAAATTAAACGTAAGACTAGTTAACATGAAAGTTACCCTTTTTGTATAGCTCGGTGTAAAACATGAAATTAGGGCAGCATGGTGAATGAAATTTAGGCAATTAGGTATCAAAAGAAAGGGTAAGGAAAACGAACAAGATGGTATATTAATTTAGTCTTTACGCCTGAGAGACACCTACCTTTGCTTGAAGGAAAGGAGGAGAAAGAAAAGGGGGTCGCCGGAACCCTAGGTACCGCTCTTAAAACACCCAGATTCTCTCTCGTCCGGCCACGATCGGTCACGCCACCCGCCGCTGGTGCAAATAGGGTTCCAGAGGGTCAAAAGCCCTCAATAAATAGCACCTATAGAGACTTCTAGCAATCGGATTAGGTGAGAGAGTCCAAAAGGAAAACTCCGGCGAAAACTACGGATGGGGTTCTAATCCGTCGCCGCCGCTGCCAGTAGAAGAGTCTAGACCTAGGATTTTCGAAGGGGAAATAAGGATCTAACAATGGGCTAGGGTTTGGATCCAATTGGAGTGAAAATGAGCTAGAATTGGATCCAAATCAAGATGGTTAAACTAGATCACCTAAACCAATGAAAATCTACTAAAAATGCGAAATTGGGCCTTAACCAATTTTATTTGGGCTCTTACCTGAAGACAAAGTTGCTAGAAATTCAATTTTACACTAGATACATATTTTTCCAGATTTTTAATAATTTCTTTTTAAGTTGAACCAAAAAATAATTAATTTATATGGGAATATTATAATAAAAATTCAGGATGCTACACCCTCCCCCACTTTAAGGAATTTGGTCCCCCAAATTCATCGAATCTTATAACAACTAACCTTAGAATAATTCGGGATATAATTGTTAATGTTGGTGTGCTACATGCCAATTTAGGGTCGGGTAGACCCGATATATATACGATCTTGTTCATAATTAATAAAGTGGTATTTGAGCGTAAATATGTGATTGTATATTACTTTACGATGTCCCTAGGATATGTGGTTGTAAAGTCAACTCGAGATGAGATCTCGATCATGAGACTGACTTTATATGGACACATACCTTAAACTGTTCATGGAGACTACACCAACCCCCGGAGCTCCTCCACCGTGAGCTCCAACTCTCCTCCAATCGGCAGTGACTCTGAAGGAGTGACGTGTCCGAGCGCTGTGTCTTCCGGAGCTTCATCACTTGGGCCTCACGTGCCCTCCTCTCCTCTCGATCCCGATGTAGCTTTATCCATGCCTCTCTTTCCATTCTCTCCCAGTTTACTTCTCTCCTCGCCACCTGAAGAGAAATCTTCAGCTCCATGACATCTCAGAGCATCTCCGCATACTGTAGTTGCTTCAGTCCCCCAGATCCTATCCGGTAACGGTCGACCATCACCCGACGTCCGCTATTCCAGTCACAAAGAAAAGGGGAGGGGAGAGACTGAAAGATAGTGCAATAGCATTAAGGCTCTACATTTATTTCAAGACAACATACATCAAGGTTTGGGCACCTCAGGCCTCAGTTTCCTGAGCTCCATTACGTAAGCCTTCCATAGCTCTCGATCCTCACTCACAGACACCGTCACTTTCCTCGGAATGCTTGCCTTCCATGAAGCTTTGATCGCCTTCACATCCTTCGCATCATCCTCCGTGCCCAGCTCTCTCTCCTTAATCAGAGGAAGGTTGGATAGCATAGGAAGAGAGTGCCGAGGAAGGCCAATTTGCAGGCAGCACCGGTGCGAGCTGTAAAGAATAAATTCGGTTGCACCGATAAGATGGAGTTCCGCATCAGGAGAAGATCGCGTGAGAAGCCCACGTGAAAGTAAACATGCTGGCATACAAGTGAACATCTCTCGCGCCAAGGAGTTGAAGTGAGTACGCCAGTCGCCGCGTGTCTTCAGACAGGGCATGCGATTGGCCACCTTTCCACCGAAGCCCAACACATCGGCCATGTAACGGAGGGGGCTTTGTTCGAAAATCCTGGAGGCGGTCTGTACCCCCTCGTGGTGATGAAATTTGAAGTGAAGATCAATCTAGCAGTTGAGGAGAAGCATGCACCCGTGGGGAGGCCTACCCATGCTGGAGGCCGTGAGACCACTGTAAAGATGTGCGAGGACAGCGGGCCCCACTCTCTTTCCCTCCCAAAGTCCACAAATCGCTCCCAATTGGTCTTCCTCTACGATGTTGTCAGTGCAAGGAAAGAGGAGAGCTCCAGCCAAACAAATTGTGAACCCTTTCATAAGCCCTTCTAAATGTTCATCATCTATCAACCCTTCTAAGGCAGTCACGGTCCAGTCTATGAGCTTTTGCAAGTTGACTCCCTTCTGAATCTGAACGCTCTTTATGGTTTCAGATGGCATAAAGCTTCCAAGAACTTCCTCGGTAGATACCCTCTTCCGCATCCGCGAAACCTTTATCCTGTCATCCTTCATCGACCGTCTTAAGCCTAGCAGAAGTTCTGCCTCCTCGAGGAGGACCATTGCCTCAAAAGTAGGGAAGATAAAAGTGTGGGTTTCCGGATGCCAAACCTCCGCCAATGCACCCAGGGCCATCCAATCAATGTAAATCTTGTCATAATGCTTGGCATGGATCACCAACCCTTGGAGGTGCCATTTTGAAATAACGGCCCTCATATTGATAGTGATGTTGGACGTAAGCTTCGATAGCCAGGACAGCTTTGAGAATTTTCTCGGGCCCGGAAAAAGAGGATACGGCTGAAAGGAAGGAAAAGAAAGGAATGAAAAAGCGAGGGAGAACTTATGAAGGAAACTAGGAGAACGAGCCAACTTACCGCCCGTGAGAGAATCCTCTCGCTCAGATGGCCTTCAATGTCGGTCAACCTCCTGAATTCGCAGCCGAACCTGCTCCTCTTGGCAGGGCGGGAAGGCCCACCTTCCATCTCGAAAGGGCAGGATTTCTCTCCCATCTCAAAAAAGAGCTTGACTCCCCGAACCACTAATGGATGATCTTTCGCTAAGGATCAAAGGGGTACTTATAGTGAAAAGGGGGGGTAAAAAGGTAAATGTAAAGCATTTATGACAAGTTACCGTGGTGAATTTTAACCGAATAATCTTGTCTGATTTGCGTCATGTTTTCCCCTGCTCATGTATTGATGTGCGGACGTCCTGTACTGTTGAATGTAATTTTACTTCTTATCAAATAAATCCTTCTTCACTGCTTGTTGTTCGGTGCAGGTTCCAAGAATAAAATGAAAATAAGAGAGCAAGAGGGCGTCATTGCCCTACCATGTCCCACCATCAGTCACCCCGGTGACTGACCCCACTGTGTCATGCATCCTACTATATGATATCTACGCTATTAGAGCACGTCAAGGACCTTATGCCTTGGATGTATCTGGAGTTTGAGTTCCCCTCTAACAAAAATAGTGATAACTCCAGAGAAGTTCAGGACGTACGGATAGGCCGTTAGGTTGTGATAGCATGAGGACGATGGTTCCATTCGGTGAAATCGGTGCGTGGATAAACGGGCCCCGGCTTAGTATCGGCTCATCGAATCGGTATCCTGACCCGTCCTAAGCAACTTAACAATATTATCCTTGGCTATTTTCTACTTTTAGTTTGTTTTAATTTTTCCTTTAAACCCAGCATGCATTCATGTAGGACTTTGATATCACTGTGGAAGATCATTCATTAACTCGATTGTGAGGGCTGCTGTGCTTAAATTCTTGATTAATACGGGATATTCCATTCTGAATCGAGTACTGAGTTTCCGTGAAACCATCTTGGGCTGGTTGGCCGAAAGAGACCTTTGTTTGGATTTATCAGCTACCCTTTTATTTACTCCATTGGACCCACCTTGGTCGCAGCACTTCCACATTGGCTGGTAACCGCTCCCCAAGGTGAAACCTGTGGGTCTACGACTCAGGTACTTCCACGCCGAGAAGTTGGTCCCTCTTTCTGTTAGTCTTTTGTTATATCCAGCCAAACAATCGTTGATTTCGGAGGACCTTCTTCAATGATGTTTTGTCGAAACTCAGGAAAGATTCCAATCACATAGTGTTAAAAAAAAGTGTCTCATCACGCCTTGGCATCCACTTTTCAGTCCACTCCCCACACCATTTCATTACACTTCTATTCCATTCCACTCCGTGTCATTCCCCTGCAAAGCAGACGCCAAGGCGGGGCAGCTGTAGACACGGCATTTAGCATTATGCTGAGCAGATCCTATATTACGCTAAGACGCCCCAAAGCAGCTCGCACATTTGAATCACCTGAGTGATTTTCAATTTTCTTGTAATTTCATTTGATCTCATAATATATATATATATATAATAATAAATAAAAACAAGACAAAAAAAGAGAATAATAATAATAAGAATAGAGTAAAGAGGGGGTTGATGGACTTATATATATGTATATATAAAATATGAAAAGAGAGAGAGAGAGATAAAAATAAAAATAGAAAAAAGAATACATTAATAGGGCTTGGCCTACCTTCTACATATATACATTATATATACTAATCTTAACTTCTCATCTTAACTCACTCCCCATGCTTCTCGGATCTTGTCCCCACTCAAAATATACACACAAAAGCTCCCAACCCCACCCTCTGACTAATCACGTGAGCTCACTTCTCACGTATTCTCTCTCTCCCTCTCTTTTACTTTCTTTCTCCTCTCTCTCTGACTCCCTCGGACTTCCCCACGACAACCACCTCCACCTCCCTCCTCCCTCTTTTTTTTCTCTCCTCTGCAGCCACCCTTCTCCGGAGGCAGCCATCTTCCTCCTCTGCAAACACGACCACCCCTCCCTCTTTTCTTCCACCCACGTGAGCCATTCACCTCCACGACAACACCCCTCCCTCCCTAACCCACATGCATGCAACTCCACCGTAAAACCTCTCCTCCACGCGACCGTCCACCTTCACCGCAGCAAGCCCCCACGGGTCCCCTTCCATACACCGTCCAAGCTTCACGTTGCCGCCGTCGTCGCCGTCGGACGCCCCCGGACAACTCCACCGCGACCACCATGTCGACCTCCACAAGCCCCCATACGTAGTCACTGTCGACCCCCCCTCTGTCTACGGCACCGACGCCGTCTCGCCACCCTCCGGCCGCCATCACCGTGAAGCACCCCCGCGGCCCCCGCCTCTGGCCGCCTCGCCGTGCCCCCCCCCGCCGTCGCCGTCACCCCCGCTTTCACTCTCTCTCACTCTCTCGCACCCCCTCCCCTCTCTCTGTCTCCCTCTCTCCACCTCCCCATCTCTCTCACTCTCTCTCCCTCAATTTCTCTCCCTCTCTCTCACGCTCCCTCTCCACTCTTCTTCCCTCTCACTCTCTCTCTAGCGTTTAAAAACAAAAACAAAAACTTTTCTATTTTTTTTTACGTTCGCGGGGGGGGGCCTCGTCGCCCGTGCCCCCCCGTTTGAACGACTGGGGCCGCAATGGCCCTTCTCGCCTTCGGCCCCGCCGCCGCGCCGCTCCCGCCTCCGGCCTGCCACCGTGCCGCTCCCGCCGCTCACCCAGCTCGCCTCCGACCATCTCCGGCCCCGCCACGGGCCACCTCCGTGCCGTCCACGACGCCGCCGTCAACCGCCTCTGCGCACCCCCCACAAGCCACCCTCCACCATCTCCCTCTCTCTCTCAAGCTCACTGCACCCCCATTACCGGACCACTCTCCACAACCCTCCATCTTTGCCAACCCACGACCGCCACCGGTCGACGTCTCCTCTCTCCCTCTTCCTGCACTTCACCTCCGCCGCGAGCTCCTCCTGTGCTCTCGCTCTCTCCATCGGACGCCACTGCCGTCGTCACCCACGTTGAAACCCCCCACCCCATAGCACCCTCTCCGACCATCGTCCTCTTCCTCCTGCCACCAGTCGCCGCTACGCTCACGTCGCCAACGCCACCGCAGCTGCATCTCCGCTGCTGCTCACCCCCGCGTCCACTGTGAAGTCTACTTACGTCCATCGTCGTCATCAACCCCTCAGCCGCCGGCCACGCCCACGAGCTAGTACGTCAACCCCCCTGCATGCACTGTCGCGAGCCACCTCGCATCGTGCACCGGACGTTGCAAAGTCGCCCGCCTGCGAAGCCGTTCGTTGCGAAGCCGCCGTCTGTGAAGCTGCCCGTCTGTGTCGTCGTCTCCGCCGACAGGCCACCCACGGCCACCGTTTGATGTACCTCTGGGTGTCTCTACGCAATCGTCGTTCCCATCTCCTCGACGTCACCGCCACCGGACCACCCTGCTCACGCCCACGACGCTCACCGGCCACCCGCCCTCTCGCCGTCCCCGCCATCCACCGCCAACTCCCTGCCGCACTGCCTCTGGACGCCGTCGATCTCCTCCCTCTGCATGTGACCCCCCTGCACACCGACACCATCGCCGCGATCGTCGTCCACGCCCCCCCCCTCCGTCGACCGTCCACGCCCACTGCACCGCCGGACCCCCCGTTGCCTTCGAGCTCGCCTGCCGGCCGCCCCTGCCGCGACCGTCTCTCCCTCTCCTTCTCTTTCTTCCTCCCTCCCGCTTCCTCTCTCTCTCTCCCTCTCTCTCTCTCTCCCCCTCTCACTGCTTCTCTCTCTCACCCCCCCTCTCTCTCTCTCTCGCCGCGACGCGGCTCTCTCTCTCGCTCACTCTCTTCCTCTCTCTCTCTCTCCCTCCCTCTCGATTCCCTCTCTCTCTTCTTCTCTCCCCGCCGGCTCTCTCTCTCTCTCTCTCTCTCTCTCTCTTTTCCCCCCTCCGCGATCTCTCTCCCACTCTCTGCATCTTTCTCTCCCTCTCTTCCTCTCTATCTCTCTCCCTCTCGATCTCCCTCTCTCTCACTCTTTTTTTTTCTCTTTTTTATTCCCTCTCCCCACCGTCTCTCCCTCCCTCTCTCTGCTTCTCACCACCCCCCCTCACTCCCTCTCTCATCCTCTTTCTCTCTCTCAATCTCCCCTCTCTCTTTCTTTCTTTACACATTTTTTTAAGCTCTCTCTCTCTCCCTCTCTTCATCTCTCTCTCGTACATCTCTCTCTCCCCCTCACTTTCCCTCTCTCTAATACCCCCTACCGTCTCTCTCCCTCTCGATCTCTCGCCCCTTTTTATTTCTTTATTTTTTCGTTTTAACTCCTTCTCTCCCTCTCTATCTCCCTCTCTCCCCTTTTTATTTTTATTCTTTTTAATCTCTCCCTCTCTCGGTCCTCTCTCTCTCTCTTCTCCTCTCTCTCCCTCTCTCTTTTGTTCTTTCTCCCATATATATATATATATATATATATATATATATATATATATATATATATATATATATATATATATATATATATCTTATCATCTTTCTTCTAAAACAAAGTCTAAAAAAATAAATATATAAAAAAAAGAGTTTTCTCTCTCTCTTTCTCTCCTTCTTTCTCAGATTCTTATTCTTTTATCTCGACGTGTTTACGTATATGTCTATATATATGTTTACATAGATATGTTTAAAATGTTTAAAATATGTACGTATATGTTTATATAAATATATCACTACTCATATATATATGTATAAGTGTGCGTTCTCATGTTCAGCTTAGCCAGTTTCTGAAGTCCGTTGTGAAGGCCCTCGGCCATGCTGCATTCGTGTCACTGACACGTCTTCCAAAGCCTGTCATCGGCACCTACCGATAAGCTTTTTCTTCTCCTGTTGCGTCATGTTTGGTTCGTTAGTTCTTTTGCATGCATCACTCACCAGTCTGTTTGTAATATAATCATCTCTTTGGGAATATTATGTTGTGCATTCCATCATATCATTCCCCTACCCTTTAATTCTAAAAGGGGTTTCAAATACCACCAACCAGGTGCGTATTCGCTTATGCTATTTTTAATATCAGCTTCTAAAGAATTGATGCTACACCACCGTCGTCCTTATCTCGTTGTTGTTTCTCTTCGTTTGTTTTCCGTGCAGGGTTAACCAGTCCGGGAGCCCGCTTCTTCAGTCGGCCGAAAGGGGACGAGGAGGAACTCACACGATCCCCAGTTCGGGGATAAAACGCGACCATCCCTCCTACTTTTGAGGTATCCGACCATCACCTTCACCATTCTATTCTAGTTCTCTCCCTTGTTATTGTTATTTGTTGTTAAATTTCCATCTTTGTCCTTCTCTATTTTTGTCTAAAAATAAGTCTTTCTTCTCTCCCTTGTTATTGTCATATATTGTTAAAGCTCCACCTTTGTCTTTCTCTATTTTTGTCAAAAAAATAAGTCTCTCACCCTATCTATATTTTCATAGTGGTTTTTCTCTATATCGTACTATCTTATTCTACCATTTACCCCTCGATTTCTCTCTTTACTTTCTCATCTTTCTCTAAAAAAAGGGCATAAAAGAATAAAAAATAATAAAAGCAACAAAAACACCAAAAAAATATAATAACAAAAGATAAAACAAAACAAAAGAATAATAAAATCAGGGTAACCAAAGAAGGTGCTCTTCGTCGGCCGGCCGATCGAAGAGGAAGGGAGGACCCGCACTGCTCCCGCTTCGGCGGCGAACGCGATCATAACATTACCTGTGGGGTTCTCAGCCCCTGGCGATCACACTTCTCTTCCCCTTCTTTTGTTATTTATTTTTCTGACCAAACCCCGTTGACGGAACCAGTTCCTCGCGGTGGTCTCATCTAACTGGTGCGGCGGGCTATCTCCCGCGACCGTTTTATTTCAGTAATTTAATTTCTGCATTCTAACACCCTAACCGCTAACTGCTTAACTCTAACCCTCCCCCTATCATCGCTTCAAAACCCCGCGGAGAGTGACATCTCACGGCGGTTTATTTGATCCCCTTTTCATTTGTTCTAACCCCGATCAAGGAACTCGTTCCTCGCGGTGGTTTAATTTTCTGCACTTTCAATTCCAACCCCGATCATGGAACTCGTTCCTCGCGGTGGTTTAATTTTCTGCGCTTTTATTCTAACCCCGATCAAGGAACTCGTTCCTCGTGGTGGTTTAATTTTCTGCATTCTTTTGTTCCGACCCCGATCAAGGAACCCGTTCCTCGCGGCGGTCTTATCTAACTGGTGCGGTGGGTCATCTCCCGTGACCATTTTCATTCCAGTAATTTAATTTTTGCACGCTAACCTCCTAACCCCTAACCATTTAATTTTTAGCATCCCCCATCATCGCTTTAAAACCCCGCGGAGAGTAACATCTCGCGGCGGTTTATTTGATCCCTTTTTCTTTTCTTGTTTTATATATATATATATATATATATATATAGTTATTATAATAAAAACCCCGCAGAGGGTAATACCTCGCGGTGGTCTTTTGTATATAGTTATACTTATTACTTATATCGCTGCAAAAACACCGCAAAGGCCAATGTCTTGCGGTGGTATGTATATATAATATTTATTGTTTATATTGCAGTAAAAATCCCATAAGGCCAATGTCTTGTGGTGGTTTCTATATGTACATATATATTCATTACTACTGATACTACTATATTGCTGTTAGAACCCCACAAAGACCAATGTCCTGTGGTGGTACGTCTTTGTTCGTATTGTCCTTATAATTGTTCGGAGAATGATATATCGCTACAATTTCTAAGTCTACGTGTCTCTCCATTTCTGTCACATCGATTCTCAGACTTCCCGGTATATGAAAAACTGCCCGTGTAACGGTAGGCCACGCTTATCAGGAAAGGGTCAGTTTGCGCGAGAGGGCCTTCGGACCCCTATCTCCGCCACGTACCGGAATTTGTTCCGCATCCCTCTTCCCTTTCTCTCTCCTTGATTTGGTCTCTTTATCCCCATCTTCTAAGAAACCCGAGGGCGGACGACTCCTGCCGTCTACACCTCTCTGGCGATCACCCTTTCATCACCATTCCATCTTGTTTATTGTGTTTTTCCCCCGAGGGTGGACGACGACTCCTGCCGTCTACACTAAGGGCTACTGGAATTTGAGTGACATGTAATTTAAATTTTGTCGGCCTGCGAGCCGTGTAAAAGTTGTAATTAATGCGGCATCGGAGTTTGAAAGCGTGAAGCACACCCAACGAGGATGATCCAGCTGCTTCGGAAGCGGGCCGGATGTCTTAGTTACATTAGGAATAAAGTCCATGATCACTTGCGATTTAATTTCTGCATTGGATGCATTTATTTTGTGCAAACTACTAGGTACGGTAAATATATTGGATATATTTATATTACCACCTGGGGTGAGATCAAGATAAAATCAAATTCCCTCGCGATTTAATTTTAGATCTGATAAACGTTGCTCTAGGAGTCGTCGTTGCCCTCCATCATTATGGGGTTAATGAACGTCTTCAACTCATGGATTTGTTGTGCTTTCCACAAGGTTCATGGGCTTAGAGGCGGGATGTAACCCCAAGGCTAGGCCTCAATGGGGTGAGGAATTGAACCCGACCTTGTTGTGCTTTCCATAAGGGTCGGATCATGAACTCATTGCTATATCGTAATGGTGGTTAGATCTAACCGAGGGTATCCCTTGTTGTGCTTTCCACAAGGGGATGATTTCTCGAGGGTCGAATATCGGATATTGCATTAGATGCAAGTGTCTGTTGACTGCCCTTGAGATGATGTATGGCTTGTTGTGCTTTCCACAATGTCATACATTAGTCTCGTTGCGATTCCGAACCACTAGGATGATCTCGCTGATCTCCCGTTCTATATACTGAGGGTTATATAGTTCGATCGAAAAATAGTGGGACTAACTAAGATAGAAAAATCACATCTAAGTTAGAATTTGAACATATGCCGAGTTGTCTTTTATTTCTTATACATATTATAATGTCATCGTCCAACCTCCTCCGCGGCATCTTGGATGCCAACAGATTGACTGGACCGAACTACTCGGATTCGCTGCGTAATCTACGCATAGTCCTCACCGTCGAACAAATAGCCTACGTGTTGGACACGGTTCATTCTGAGCCAGCTCCCGATGCCGACGAGAGCGAGTTAATGACTTATGCCAAATGGCATGAAGACTCTTCCCTTGCCCAATGTTACATGCTAGCCTCTATGACTCCCGAGCTGCAGAGGCAATTCGAAAAGATTGATCGTAGAAGCATACTTCTTAATCTACGCCAGCTCTTCGGGGAGTATGGTAGAATTGAGAGGTATGACATCTCCAAGAAGCTTTTCAGGACATGGATGTCAGAGGGTGCTTCAGTACATGCTCATGTACTGAAAATGATGGAGTGGATTGAGAGACTCAATGCACTGGGGTTCAAGTTGGATCTTGAACTGTGCATTGATCTTATACTCTAGTCATTATCCGATTCTTTTTCTTCCTTCATCATAAACTTTAACATGAATAGAATTGATGCAACTCTCCCAAAGCTACTCAACATGTTAAAGAGTGCTGAAGGAACTATGCAGAAAGATAAACCATCTTCTTATGTAATGATTGTTGGCCGGGCCAACAAGAAAAGGAAGGCCACCCAGATATCCACCAAAGGTGACAAAGGGAAGGGAAAGAAGAAGGTCATGGGTAAGCAACTCGCCAAAGTTGACAAAGGGAAGGGCAAGAAGAATGAAAAAGAAGACAAGTGTTTTCGATGCGGAGAAAGAGGGCATTGGAAAAGGAATTGCAAGGCAATTCTAAATGAAGGTATTTTTGTCATAGACCTTAATTTGTCATATATGGAATCCACATCATGGGTATTGGATACTAGATGTGCATCTCATATCTGTAACTCTGTGCAGCTGCTGGCAAATTGAAGGCGATTGGGCAAAAAGGAGATTGAACTGAGGATGGGCAATTGAGCTTTAGTTGCTGCCAAAGCTGTCGGGACTGCACGCCTCAATTTACCTTCAGGAGTCATTCTAGAGCTGAATGACTGTTATTATGTTCATAATATTATTAAGAATATTATTTCAATCTCTGGTTTGTATAACATTGGATATACATTGGCTTTTAATAGCACTGGGTGCTCTATAATGAATAATGGTTTGATTATAGTCAATGGTTCATTAGTCAATGATCTTTATGTATTAGATACATGTTTTAATGTTATGCAAGTTTCCAATGCTGATGAAGTGAATTCTGCATATCTATGGCATTGCAGACTTGGTCATGTAGGCGAGAAAAGAGTCTCTCACCTACACTCAAATGGGTATTTGATGTCATTTGAATACAAGCCATTTGATACCTGTAAGTCATGTCTCATGGGGAAGATGACCAAGGCTCCCTTTAGTGGACATGGTGAGAGGGCTGTTGACCTTTTCGAGCTCATACACTCGGATGTGTGTGGACCCATGTCCATGGAGGTAAAAGGGGGTCACCTCTATTTCGTTTCTTTTATTGATGACTTCTCGAGATATGGCTATGTGTATTTAATGAGATATAAATCATAAGCCTTTGAGAAGTTTAAGGAATACAATAATGAAGTAGAGAAACAGACTAGCAAGAGTATTAAGGCTCTTCGATCGGATCGAGGAGGTGAATACCTAAGCCATGAATTCACTTCTTATCTTAAAGATAATGGAATTATTTCTCAGTGAACTCCACCGTATACATCACAACACAATGGTGTATCCGAAAGGAGAAACATGACCTTGTTAGACATGGTCCGATCCATGATATCTATGTCAGGACTACCCTTGTCTCTGTGGGGCTATGCATTAGAGACTGCGGCTTATTTATTGAATAGGATCTCAAGTAAATATGTTCCTTCTATACCATATGAGATATGGAAGGGCAAGAAATCAAATTTTAATCACATTAAAATTTAGGGGTGTCCTGCTCATGTAAAGAAGAACGATAGTGATAAGCTTGAGTCGAGAACCGATAAGTGTAGGTTTGTGAGATATCCAAAGGAGACATTTGGATATTATTTCTATCACCCTTCTGAGCAAAAGGTCTTAGTGGCTAAGAGAGCTGTATTTCTAGAAAGAGAATATCTTCTCTAGAAAAATAGTGGGAGTCAGATAGAATTGGACGAGGTCCAAGAGCCACAACCCGTAGACACAAACTCATTAGATGAGACTATATCGGTTGATCCTATTCAGAGTGAAACACAGACACTACGAAGATCTGGTAGACTACCAAGAGAACCTGAGAGATATGTTGGACATGTCTCAGAGAGGTCCTCTAAGGTATGTATCGATGAGGATGAAGATCCTCAATCGTACCAGGATGCAATCCGTAGTGCGGACTCTGAGAAATGGCAAGAGGCAATGGATTCAGAGATCCAATCCATGTACACCAACAAAATTTGGAACTTAGTTGATGTACCCGAAGGGAAAGTCCCTATCGGCTGCAAGTGGATTTTCAAAAGGAAAATCAGTGCAGATGGACAGATTGACACATACATGGCTAGACTAGTGGCGAAAGGATATCGTCAAAGATAAGGTATTGACTATGACGAGACATTTTCACCAGTAAGCATGGTTAAGTCAATCAGAATCCTTCTCGCCATTACTGCATACCTGGATTATGAGATCTGGCAAATGGATGTGAAGATAACTTTTCTTAATGAAAATCTGTCAGAAGAAGTGTACATGGTACAGCCTGAAGGATTCACCTCCAAACTACATCCTAATAAGGTATGCAAACTTCAAAGGTCTATTTATGGATTAAAGCACGCATCTCGAAGTTAGAACTTAAGATTTGATGAGGCTATCAAATCTTTCAACTTCATTCGGAATGAAGATGAACCCTGTGTTTACAAGAAGGTTAGTGGGAGCTCTGTGACCTTCTTGGTCCTTTATGTTGATGACATCTTACTCATTGGGAATGATGTAGAGATGTTAACATCAACTAAGTCTTGGCTATCCATGACCTTCTCCATGAAGAATTTGGGAGAAGCATCCTATGTGCTGGGCATAAGGATCTACCGAGATAGATCTAAAAGGATGCTAGGATTATCCCAATCCATGTACATAGACACTATCCTCAAAAGGTTTAGGATGAAAAATTCCAAGAGATGTCTCATTCCCATGAGACATGGAATTTGCTTATCAAAGGGGGTGAGTCCTAAAACTTCTGAGGAGGTGGCACACATGAATAAGGTGCCCTATGCTTCGGCGATAGAGTCAATCATGTATGCAATGCTATGTACCCGTCCTGATGTTGCTAATGCTTTGAGCATTGTCAGTAGATATCAGGCAAATCCAGGCGAAGAGCACTGGAAGGCAGTAAAGGGCATCCTTAAGTACTTGCGAAGGGCTAAAGATCTTTTTCTGCTTTATGGATAAGAGGACCTACAGCTTAGAGCTTACATAGACTCTAATTTCCAGTCAGATCCAGATGACTGCAAATCCATGTCTGGGTTTGTATTCATGTTGAATTGAGGGGCAGTCAGTTGGAGAAGCTCCAAACAAGATACGACTGCAGACTCAACGATGGAGGCAGAATAGATTGCTACAGCTGAAGCTGCTAAGGAAGCCGTCTGGATGAAGAAATTCATCTTGGAACTCGGCGTAGTTCCCGAGATATCAGCTCCCATCCCATTATTTTGTGATAATAATGGTCTCTGATAACTTGAATGTTCTTGGACGACTCTGAGATAAGATATGGTCCGAGCCATTGCTTTTCACCAATCTCTTTCCAACAAAGAGGGGATCTACAACTTCTAACATACAAAGCTTCAAACGGTGCCATTTGAATGTTGGATTGGTAACTATTATTGTATGCAAACTCAATCAAAGGTAAATGTTCATGCCAACTGCCTCCAAAATCAATCATACAAGCTCTCAACATGTCTTCAACAATCAGATTTGCTCTCTCAGTCTGTCCGTCAGTCTGAGGGTGAAAAGCGGTACTGAAGTTCAAACGAGTTCCTAATGATGCTTGCAGTCCTTTCCAAAAGTGAGATGTAAACCTGGGGCCTCTGTCAGATATGATGGATATAGGAACTCCATGTAATCTCACTATTTCCTTCATGTACACGGCAGCCAAAACATCCATAGTCCACTTTGACTTAATAGGCAAAAAGTGTGCGGAGTTTGTTAGTCAGTCAATGATCACCCAAATTCCATCAAGGCCTCCTCAAGTTTTGGGTAAACCCATAATAAAATCTATACCGACACTTTCCCACTTCCATTGTGGTATTTCAAGAGGCTTTAATTTCCTAGTAGGCCTAAAATGCTCTGCTTTAACTTGTTGACATACTAAACACATGCTCACAAAATCGACCACTTCTCTCTTCATGTTCGGCCACCAAAAAGTTCTCTTTAAATCTCGATACATCTTTGTAGCTCCTGGATGTATAGTATACTTAGATCTGTGAGCTTCCTCAAGAATCTTCCTCTTTATTTCCATAGAATCAGGGACACGAGTTCTGGTGAGGACACGCGCCGCATCACTCGACGGAGCACACGGAGCACGCCAACATCTCTTTGGCTAGGCGACTACGGCATCTATTAGTGGATCTTCCTTCTCATTTGAGGCCATGTTGGGCCTAGGTTTGGTCCCTGCGTGGACACGTTATCTAGTTCTTTATATTATCAGACTATGTGTAGAGGGAGTAGTGGGCTGTCTTCTTTTATTATTGGGCTTGGCCTTGGCCCATAATTGGTTGGTTTAGGGTTAGGGTTTGGGGCGCATCCCTCATCCCTCATCCTGGGTGGCTGCGCCACCTTCCCCCTCTTGCCCCCTCCACTTGCCTTTTTGGGCGCCCCCCTTGCCCCATTCCATCTCCCTCCCCTTTCCCCCTTGGGCGCCCCCTCCCTTTGATCCCTCCTTGATTGGAGGAGGGATGGCCGCACCCCCCCTTGAATGGAGAAGGGCTGGGTCACACCCCCCCCCCCCTCCATGTGGCAAGGGTGAAACCCTAGCTTCCCCCCCCCCCCCGATATAAAGGCTTGTAATTTTTCTTTTGGAATTATTGAATGAAATTGAAAGAGCATTTGCTGAAGGTGGCTGCGCCCCCTCCTCTATTCCTCCTTGCTCCTGCGATGGGAGCAAACCCGGGGTGCGACTCCCCATCCCTCGGTGCGACGCCGAGGGCCCCTTTCTCTTCTATCCCTTCTCAAGTTCTAGTTCGGTGCGCCCGGACTTCTCCTCCAAGAGCAGCGACGATCACCCCCTGTTCGTGAAGACCTTGGGCAACCAGCCCATTTTTGGGTGACTCTTCTGCGAGTCGCCAACGCGTGCGAGGTGGTTTCGCCTCATTTGGAGATCTGCATCACCCGTGGCGATTTTTTTCGTGAGCACGCGCAGGACCCCCTCTCCCTGCGAGCCAGATTCTGTCCGCCCCCTTGCAAAAATCCCACAGGACGGACATCTGCGAGTTTGGACGTGGGATCTTCACCGGTCGTACCTCTCTTCGTCCTCTGTCCAGCGCCGCTGACCTCGCCTCGTTCCGACGTCCGAGCTGTTCGTGGCGTCCATTCCCGTGAGGCCGCGCAGGTCTGCCCTGTCCACCCGGCGCCAGGACCACCGGCGGATTCCAGAGCCTACTGCTCTCAGCCACGACCAGATCTGATCGAACCCTTCGATCGGGACCTGCTGCTCTGCGTGCTCTTCGTCCTCCAACAAGCGGAGCTCCGTTCGCTCTTCGGATCTAATTCTTCTTAATTTTCCCGCTCGAGCGCGCAGTTCTGGGAGCAGAATCCAGTCGCAACTTGCTGGTGCCCTCCCGGCCTCCACGGACGGAATCTGCGCGCCCACTTTGGCCGAGACTTCCTCCCGTGACCCAGTTATGCGCCATCGCTGACGGCGCCTCATTCGGACGCCGGATCAGGTCGTGGGAGCTTTCACCGCCGAGTCACGCATTGCTGCGAATCTGCCGACCACTGCTCGGATCCTCCTCGCGGCCAACCCTTCACCGAGTGCTGCCCGTCAGCCCGTACATCGGCAGCCCCGAATCTCTTTGTGTAGCCTGTTATCTCCCTGCGAGGAGTGGGCATTTGTGGTTGGGTTGTACTATTGTTCGTCCTTGTGTATCGGGGTTGTCGATCTCGGCCGGGGTTCCTTCCCCACGCCTAGGCGTGGAGGTACGTGCGAAGCTCCTCACTGTTGGCATTTTTCTTTACTAGTATACTTTCTAGCATGCCGCGTGAAGTGTGTATAAGTTCCTAGCTTTTTTTTGCTATTCACCGCGTGGTTGAGAGTTGAGAGCACCCATTCCGTGGCCCTAGTCGAGCGCCGAGCTCGGACTAGATTCCCATAGGCGCACGGCGGCTTCTTAGTCGCTGAGATCCCCGCGCTTCCCTCATAGGGACGGTCGTTGGGCTTGGATTTCTTGTTGAGAGACGCCTCCACCCGGAGGAATGGCACGGAGGTCAGCCGCCCGGCTTACCTTTGGCGTGCGAGTGCTGGCCGCACTTGTTGCATTCGTAGGTCTTAGCCCATTTCAGTCCTGTCCCGCATCAAAGTGGTATCAGAGCATATAGGTTTGCGTCTAGGGTTGATTCTTGCATTCCATTTAGCATATGTCCACCCATATAGGTCTAGTGTGTCCCCCTTAGCCCCTTTAGGTCCCTTTGCATGCCCACTCAGGGTGGCACCCACTACCATCGCCCGGACACTATGGGCGACCCCCGTGGTACCACCCAGGGAGGCCCCTCTCTAGAGGATTTCATGGCCGAAGTCATGGAGCGCTTGGCTAGTTCTGAACAAGCCACTAAGGACCTGACCAACCGTCTGGAGAGCCGACTCAAGGCCATAGAGGACCGCGCTGAGGTTTCTGACCGATCTATCCAAGGTCTGATCGGGCGGATAGGGAGGGTAGAGGAAGTGCCCCATCAGGACCCCCCTAGAGTTGATCGTGCCCCACAGGCGGCAGCTGCCCAGCCCCCACCATATCGGGCTGAGGAGCGATGGCCAGGAGTCCCCGACTTTGAGGATTACGGATCCGACAATGATTATGAGGGGAATGGCCGATGCCACCGTGGTCACCGACCACAGAGGGATGACGAGGATGATCGAGCCCTTAGGACCGTTCGCGCGGACTCTCCCACTTTTGACGGGTCCCTGGACCCGAAGATCTACCTAGACTGGGAGGCTAGCATGGACAGGTACTTTGAGTGGGTTGAGATGTCTGACCACCGGCAAGTTAAGTTTGCCAAGATGAAGTTACTAGGTCGGGCACAAACATATTGGAGGAATCTGGAGAGTCTGCTATTTCAGCGTCAGGACCCCCAGGTCGAGTCTTGGAGTGAGATGAAGGTCAAACTCCGAGACAAGTACCTGCCTCCCTCATATCGCCAGAGGCTCATTGACAGATGGCAGAGTCTCAGCCAGGGAGATCGGACCGTGTCCGAGTACATCGCAGAGTTCGACGAGTATTTCTTGCGATGTGGAGTCAGTGAGGAGAGCGCCATGCCCATCTCTCGTTTCCGTCGTGGTCTACGGCCCCATTACCAGTATGAGTTATTTCGACGTAATGTGAACACCTTAGAGCTCGCGTATCAGGTTGCTATGGAGCTAGAGCAGTTTGAGGCGGAGTTCACTCCTACTCAACGTCAGGGGACCACCAGTCAGCGGGGGTTCGACCCATGCACCGCACCTAGTTCCTATAGTCAGTTTCCGGCGGCTCGGCCCTCGGAACCCCCTCGCCAGGACCCCACTGTTCCTAGGCCTCGCCCTCCCCTGCAGAGGGACACTCTCCCTCCTCCTCGCCAGCAACCACCTTACCCCACCTCACGCCCTCAGCCGCCCGCGTTCCCTACCCGACCCCAGCTACCACCACCCCCGGCCCGTCATGATGACAAGGGGAAATGGCCAATGACCGGGGGAGCATCTCCTAGCACAGGGGCGCGAAACAACTGTTATAGGTGTGGTGGAGTCGGCCATTATGCGAACAAGTGCCCCACTAGAGAGTCTCTTGTTGTGGCGGACCCCTCGCCCACTGATCCCATGGCTGAGCTTCTGCCAGTCAGCTATGAGGCCGACCAGGAGTTAGCGGAGGAGTTCTTCGATGAGTTGCTTGAGGGAGAGCAGGACGATGTCCCTGGTACTCAGTATCAGGGCGATGCGCAGTTAGGGGTAGTCCGGTGTATCCTTACCCAGCCCCAGGTGAGTGACGACTGGCGTCGTACCACCATCTTTCACACCTTTTGTAGACTTGGAGGGAAAGCCTGCAAGGTGATCATTGACAGTGGGAGCTGCATTAATGCCATATCCACTGGTACGGTTACTCGCCTTGGGTTGACACCTGTGGACCACCCTGCTCCATATCGGGTATCCTGGGTAGATTCTACCTCTATCCCGGTCAGGCTTCGTTGTCTAGTGCCATTGCAGTTTCAGACCTACCATGATGAGATTTGGTGTGACGTGCTACCTATGGAGGTGGGTAGTATCATTCTAGGTAGGCCTTGTCTCTTCGATAGGGATGCCACCCTCCATGGCCGGTCGAACACTTGCATCTTCGACCATGGTGGTCATAGGATCACTCTTCACCCCACCCAGCCTAGGGATCCTGCCGTCCGCGGGCCAGCCGGCCCCAGTGCCACGAACACCCCTCATCAGGGGAAGGCCGACCCTCCTACCCCACCCTTGGTGCCAGCCACTACCTCCTCCACTACCCTCACCCTAGGAGAGCCTTCCACTAGGAGGTTGATGGTGATTAGTCCCCGTGAGATGGAGAGGGAGTACACCAGTGGTAGTCCCCTCTTTGCTGTTGTTGTTCGAGAGGTGAGTGATGTCATCCCAGGATCCGAGGGTGAGCTAAACCCCGAGTTGGCTGTGATTTTACGCGAGTTTTCTGATATCTTCCCAGAGGACCTCCCTGGAGGCCTTCCACCTATGCGTGACATCCAGCATGAGATCGACCTTGTCCCGGGCTCTTCGTTGCCTAACCTCCCTCACTATAGGATGAGCCCCGCGGACCATGCCGAGTTGCAGAGGTAGGTCGAGGAGTTGATGAGTAGGGGATCCCTCAGGGACAGCAAGAGCCCTTGCGCTGTCCCCGCTTTGCTAGCCCCGAAGAAAGATGGCACATGGAGGATGTGCATCGATAGCCATGCGATCAATAAGATCACGGTGAAATATCGTTTTCCTATTCCCCGACTGGATGACTTATTAGATATGATGTCGGGAGCCACTATTTTCTCTAAAATTGATCTTCGAAGTGGCTATCACCAGGTTAGGATCAGGCCTGGGGATGAATGGAAAACTGCATTCAAGACCAAGGATGGTCTGTATGAGTGGTTAGTTATGCCTTTCGGGCTATCTAATGCCCCTAGTACATTCATGCGGTTGATGACCCAGGTCCTGCGGCCTATGATAGGGGTCTTTTTGGTCGTCTACTTCGATGACATCCTTATTTATAGCCGCACTAGGGAGCACCACTTAGACCATCTCAGGCAGGTCTGCGTTGTTTTGAGGCGAGAGAGCTTATTCGCCAACTCGAAGAAGTGTGCTTTCATGACCGATCAGGTTTCCTTCCTTGGGTTCATAGTGTCTCGAGATGGGGTCTCCGCTGATCCGGAGAAGATTCGCGCCATTCAAGAATGGCCCGAGCCCCGCACCCTCCACGATGTTCGGAGCTTCCATGGCCTAGCGACGTTCTATCGTCGCTTCATTCGTGGCTTCAGTTCCATCACTGCCCCGATCACGGATTGCATTAGGAAGGGGGCATTCACATGGACTAAGGCTGCAGCCACGGCCTTTCAGAGCATCAAGGAGTGCATGACCCAGGCACCTGTTCTTACCTTACCTGATTTTTCTAAGGTGTTTGAGGTCACCTGTGACGCTTCGGGAGTGGGTATAGGGGGAGTCTTGAGTCAGGAGTCTCATCCCATTGCCTTTTTCAGCGAGAAGCTGAACGATGCCAAACTGCGGTATTCCACGTATGACAAGGAGTTTTATGCAGTCGTCCAGGCATTGAGATATTGGCGGCACTATCTCCTACACCAGGAGTTTGTGCTCTTTTCTGATCACGAGGCTTTGAGGTTTCTCCATACTCAGAAGAAGCTGAATGCGCGTCATAGTCGGTGGGTGGAGTACCTTCAGGAGTATACCTTTGTGCTTAGGCACAAGGCAGGGGCCGAGAACAAGGTGGCCGATGCGCTGAGTCGGCAAATGATGATGTTGTCCACCATGAGTGTAGAGGTGGTGGGATTGGATAGGCTGAGGGAGGCTTATGTTGACTGCCCGGACTTCGGTCCGATTCATGCTGCCCTTCAGTCGGGCCCCTCCCGTGAGTATAGTGAGTTTGTCCTTCAGGAGGGTCATTTATTCCGAGGTGGCAGGTTGTGCATCCCACGGACGTCTGTCCGTGATTTTCTCACGTGGGAGCTGCACGCGGGGGGTCTTGCTGGCCACTTCGGCCGGAACAAGACCATTGAGGCCGTTGAGCATAGGTTCTATTGGCCTAGTTTGAAGAGGGATGTTGCTCGCATCGTGGCTCAGTGCCGCACTTGCGCTATGGCCAAGCAGAGGAAGCAGAACACCGGCCTTTATACTCCCCTCCCTGTCCCGGACAGTCCATGGCAGGACATTAGCATGGACTTCGTGTTAGGATTGCCTCGTACCCTCCGTCGACATGACTCCATTTTTGTGGTGGTAGACAGGTTCTCTAAGATGGCTTTGTTCATTCCCTGTTCCAAGACTTCAGACGCCTCTAGAGTTGCCCGTCTGTTCTTTACTCACTGTGTCTCCAGGTTTGGGCTTCCACGTACTATAGTGTCTGATAGGGATGTGCGCTTCACTAGCTACTTCTGGAAAACCCTATGGCACATGATGGGCACCCAGTTGAAGTTCTCTGCCGCCTATCACCCCCAGACCGATGGTCAGACGGAGGTAGTCAATAGGAGTCTAGGGGATCTTCTTAGGTGCTTAGTGCGTGATCGTGTCGGGGATTGGGACTTGGTTCTACCTCTAGCAGAGTTTGCATATAATGACTCGGTCAATAGGTCTACAGGTCTGAGTCCATTTGAGATTGTTACTGGCCGTAGACCTAGGAAGCCGATTGACTTGGTCCCATCTCCCATCCAGGCCCGTGTTTCTGAGTCAGCTGAGTCCTTTGCTGAGCATATTAGGCAGTTGCATGAGCATGTACGTCGTCATATAGAGGCCAGCAACGCACGTTATAAGGAGTTAGCTGATGCGCATCGACGCACCCGTGAGTTCCGAGAGGGAGAGTACGTCATGATCAGGGTCAAACCTGAACGGTTTCCTTCGGGGGCCGTGAAGAAACTCCAGGCCCGCGGTGCTGGACCCTTTCGAGTCTTGAAGCGAATCGGGTCGAATGCGTATGAGATTGAGCTGCCAGACAACTATGGGATCTGTTCGACGTTCAATGTCTCAGATCTGGTGGCATATCGGGATCCCGCGGTGATTCCCAGTGAGCTTTTTGGGCCCTCCCCTCCTGTTGAGAGTATTACACCTTCCGAGCGTCCACCTCTTCCAGCCCCATTACAGACACGCGAGCATATAGATTGTATACTGGATGAGCAGGTGACCACGACCAGGACCGGAGCCTACCAACGCTTCCTAGTGCGTTGGAGAGGGTGCCCTGCGACAGACGACGCCTGGATCACACGTGGAGAGCTGGAGAGGATCGACCCGGACCTGCTGGAGCGCTACCTGAGCGACCGTGACCCTTACTCGACGGGGTCGAGTTCTTCCCACCCGGGGAGAATTGGTGAGGACACGCGCCGCATCACTCGACGGAGCACACGGAGCACGCCAACATCTCTTTGGCTAGGCGACTACGGCATCTATTAGTGGATCTTCCTTCTCATTTGAGGCCATGTTGGGCCTAGGTTTGGTCCCTGCGTGGACACGTTATCTAGTTCTTTATATTATCAGACTATGTGTAGAGGGAGTAGTGGGCTGTCTTCTTTTATTATTGGGCTTGGCCTTGGCCCATAATTGGTTGGTTTAGGGTTAGGGTTTGGGGCGCATCCCTCATCCCTCATCCTGGGTGGCTGCGCCACCTTCCCCCTCTTGCCCCCTCCACTTGCCTTTTTGGGCGCCCCCCTTGCCCCATTCCATCTCCCTCCCCTTTCCCCCTTGGGCGCCCCCTCCCTTTGATCCCTCCCTGATTGGAGGAGGGATGGCCGCACCCCCCCTTGAATGGAGAAGGGCTGGGTCGCACCCCCCCCTTCCATTTGCGCCCCCCCCCCCCTCCATGTGGCAAGGGTGAAACCCTAGCTTCCCCCCCCCCCCCCCGATATAAAGGCTTGTAATTTTTCTTTTGGAATTATTGAATGAAATTGAAAGAGCATTTGCTGAAGGTGGCAGCGCCCCCTCCTCTGTTCCTCCTTGCTCCTGCGATGGGAGCAAACCCGGGGTGCGACACCCCATCCCTCGGTGCGACGCCGAGGGCCCCTTTCTCTTCTATCCCTTCTCAAGTTCTAGTTCGGTGCGCCCGGACTTCTCCTCCAAGAGCAGTGATGATCACCCCCTGTTCGTGAAGACCTTGGGCGACCAGCCCATTTTTGGGTGACTCTTCTGCGAGTCGCCAACGCGTGCGAGGTGGTTTCGCCTCATTTGGAGATCGGCATCACCCGTGGCGATTTTCTTCGTGAGCACGCGCAGGACCCCCTCTCCCTGCGAGCCAGATTCTGTCCGCCCCCTTGCAAAAATCCCACAGGACGGACATCTGCGAGTTTGGACGTGGGATCTTCACCGGTCGTACCTCTCTTCGTCCTCTGTCCAGCGCCGCCGACCTCGCCTCGTTCCGACGTCCGAGCTGTTCGTGGCGTTCATTCCCGTGAGGTCGCGCAGGTCTGCCCTGTCCACCCGGCGCCAGGACCACCGGCGGATTCCAGAGCCTACTGCTCTCAGCCACGACCAGATCTGATCGAACCCTTCGATCGGGACATGCTGCTCTGCGTCCTCTTCGTCCTCCAACAAGCGGAGCTCCGTTCGCTCTTCGGATCTAATTCTTCTTAATTTTCCCGCTCGAGCGCGCAGTTCTGGGAGTAGAATCCAGTCGCAACTTGCTGGTGCGCCCACGGCCTCCACGGACGGAATCTGCATGCCCACTTTGGCCGAGACTTCCTCCCGTGACCCAGTTACGCGCCATCGCTGACGGTGCCTCATTCGGACGCCGGATCAGGTCGTGGGAGCTTTCACCGCCGAGTCACGCATTGCTGCGAATCTGCCGACCACTGCTCGGATCCTCCTCGCTGCCAACCCTTCACCGAGTGCTGCCCGTCAGCCCGTACATCGGCAGCCCCGAATCTCTTTGTGTAGCCTGTTATCTCCCTGCGAGGAGTGGGCATTTGTGGTTGGGTTGTACTATTGTTCGTCCTTGTGTATCGGGGTTGTCGATCTCGGCCGGGGTTCCTTCCCCACGCCTAGGCGTGGAGGTACGTGTGAAGCTCCTCACTGTTGGCATTTTACTTTACTAGTATACTTTCTAGCATGCCGCGTGAAGTGTGTATAAGTTCCTAGCTTTTTTTTGCTATTCACCGCGTGGTTGAGAGTTGAGAGCACCCATTCCGTGGCCCTAGTCGAGCGCCGAGCTCGGACTAGATTCCCATAGGCGCACGGCGGCTTCTTAGTCGCAGAGATCCCCGCGCTTCCCTCATAGGGACGGTCGTTGGGCTTGGATTTCTTGTTGAGAGACGCCTCCACCCGGAGGAACGGCACGGAGGTCAGCCGCCCGGCTTACCTTTGGCGTGCGAGTGCTGGCCGCACTTGTTGCATTCGTAGGTCTTAGCCCATTTCAGTCCTATCCCGCATCAAGTTCTCCCTCGAAATAATAATCTCACATTATCAGCTAATATAAAATCTGGTCGACTAGCCATCTGCTCCTTAATTTCAACTAGCACTGGGTCTCAGTTTCTGCCTCCTGGAGGGCTTGGAGCTTGCGCTGCCGCTTGAAACTCCCTTGCGGCTTATCAGATGCTACGGGCTCATTAATAAGGGGACACTCTGGGATTCGGTGGTCCCTGCTATCACATCTCAAACAAGTGCCTAACTTGCGCCAACACTCTTCCATCATGGTTACAATACTTACAAACTGCCTTGGATGTCACAGTTGGTCCAACCTTTTTCTCACCTTCCCTGGGTTTCTTATTTTTAGAAAAACTCGGCCCGCCATTGGGCCTCTTCTGACCATTACCGGGTTTAAAGTTCCTGGAACTGGTAGTCTGCTCCGTCTTCTTATCCCGACCTCTTATCCGGTCAGTCATTTCTATCGTGTCTTCCAAAACTTGTGCTTTCCTTAAAATCTCTGCATAAACATGGATTTCCAAGGGTGCCAATTGACTGATGTACTGAAGCTTCAAACCATTCAAAAATCTTTTAGCCTTCATCTTCTCAGTGGACACCAAATGTGGTGCATACTTAGACAATCTAGAAAACTGTGCTTCATATTCTGCAACCAACAAGTTTCTTTGCTTCAAAGTAGCAAACTCAGCTACCTTCTTTTCCTGCACCCGATCTGAAAAATACTTGCTATTGAAAGACTCTTTGAAATCGTTCCACGTGGCACGCCTATTCCCAAGCATGGCTTCCACGGCTTCCCACCAAGCACGTGCATCGTGTTCTAACTGGAAGGTCGCTAGAAGGACGCGAACCTAATCTCCACATTTCATAACCCTGAAGATCCTCTCCATCTCCTTTAGCCAGTTCTCGACCTCATTTGGGTCCGAAGATCCACTGAAACGTGGGGGATTCAAGCCTTGAAAGTTCCGATGTAGATTGCCTGCTCCTTGCTGTCCACCGCCTTGGGCTACTTGTTGTACGGCCTGGGTCAGGCCCTGCACTATACGTTGCATATCTCGCCATTGAGCGCGTTCCGCTGCCATCGCTGGAAATTCCTACAACACAAAAGAAGTAATTAAGAACGTTCTATTGAATCTATCTTCTTATAGCTAGTTAATTAACTTAGCCCAAGTCTCTACCCAACTCACTGGGTCGGATTCTGACTTTACAAATGTTACAATGTTCTATAACACTACTAACAACCTAGGGTCTAAAGAAAACCTATGCTCTGATATCACAAAAACTGTCACGCCCCGACGTGGAAAATCGGAACATAGCAGTTTATAACATTCATGTCAATTAGAGCATACATTGCCACAAGAGACCAAACCACCAGACTAATAATGAAGAGACAATTAACCCAACTTTATTGATAATAATAAGAGAAAGTATTTAATTACACCCGACTCCTTGTGGACTTCTAACTCATCAATGTTCAAGGGAAAGAAAATACATCAACTCTAGAATAACAAAACTCAACAACTAATCTAGAACATGACTTGAACACAATTCTAAATGGCTCGCTCCTGGAATCACTCGTTCCCGTCCCCATCAGTGCGCACGTCCTCATCCGAACTACCTGAAAGGATTGAAAAGTAGGGGTGAGCAAAGCTCAGTAGGATTTTATATCTCTATCATCAGACATAGTTAAAGTGATTAACTATTTTATCATGAATAACATTGTAATAAAAGAACAATAATGAATAGATGACAAGAGATAGATAGGAAAAGAAATACCTACTTCCATGTAAAGAATAAAATCAAGAACTTTTCATGAAATTGCACGTAAATGATAGATGGAATTGGCCATAACAAGCTCGCATATCATGTCACGCAAGAATTTCAAGTAATTGAGTAGAAGTGGAATGTCTTAGACCAATCACGCTAGTCATGCACTTCGGTGCAATGCCACACCTTGTCATTACAAACTCCCCGGGGTACAAGTACTTTCGGGCGCTCCTCCCAAGATCAGACTGGGCCCTTTATGATACGTTGGCATTGAAAGATTGGATTATAGATCCTAGCCTAGACATTCACCACATTAAACGGCCAAGAATTCCAAGGTTTAAGCTTACGGACTTACTTATAAGATCAAGAGAAATTCCAATAATGTTGGAATGGACATCATGTAAAATAACTAGGAGTCTTAAGTGAACAAGTGTCACGCCCCGACGCGGAATATCGGGACGCGAGCGAGTCGTAAACAAGCGTGTCAATCGGAGCGTGTATAAATTAATTTCTAACAACAGAAATGAATGGGAAAATGATAATTTTATTCCATCAAAATGAAGTTTACAACACTAATTGATAAGCCATAAAGGCAAACTACAAACTTACAATCTAAAATACATCATCCTTGAAAAAACACTAATGACCTACATAAACCTAGGTAAAAGGAAAATCACTCTCTTACTCTTGTCCATTCCCTTGATCATGTTCATTCCCTACAACAATTAACCAAAACGTAGGGTGAGCTGAAAGCTCGGTATGATTTTATATCTCTAAAAACCATGCAATCTTTAAGTATTAACAATTTAAGTAATTTTTGAAGTTGTATCGAGAAGTGTATAAACATGAATGGAATTTCCAAGTAATTGGGACAACAAGATATCAAGAGAAATTTTCAAGTAATGAATTTGACAAGTAAAGACTTTTCATGTAATTTGGCCATTTCATGCAAGTCAAGTAAATCATGTAAACAAGTAATCAAATATCAATAATGAAATGTGAAATGCCGTATCAAGTAAATCTATCATGCACTTCGGTGCAATGCCACACCGTAGTCAATCAACTCCCATGGGCACAAGTACTTTCGGGCGCTCCCCCCAGGACTAGACCGGGCCCTATTAATGCCAGGCATTGAGTCATATGGATCAAAAGATCCCAAGTACGTCTAGACATCCACTTTAATGTATATGGCCAATGAATTTCAAGAAATAGGCTATTGTAAATAAGTACATATCTGGCAAAAATTTCAGAAGTTACAAGAAAAGTGGATAATAGTTTTGAGGCATAATAATTAACGACATTAAGTCGTGGAATTCAGAAAATGAACGGCAAGTAGGATGAAAATTTAAGTGAATAGGATTGTTTTAATTCCATAATTTGAATCTGGTGTAGATTTGCATAATCAGTATTTAGACATGTTTCAAGATAATTTTTTTTTATATTGGGGATTTATTTATATATCAATATACTAATTATTTGATAAGAAATAGATTTAATATGCAAAAAAATCTTATCTTGTTGAAAATATCCTTATCATACTGTAAATAATTTTCATACTTCAATTTACTGATAACATGATAAAAATAGATTTTTCATGTTGGAATTATTTTTCTTAATATGCTGAAAATAATATTTAACATACTAAAATTAATATTTATCACGTTAAAAATGACTTTTATACATCAATATGCTGATAAGATGGTAAGAATAAATTCAGCATGCTGATTACATAACTTTCTGAGAACAACTAAATTTATCATGCTGGAAATAAATTTTTATACATTTATTTCCTAATTATTTGATAGGAAAAAATAGGCTTATCATGCAAAAATAGTTTCAAATAGTTTTCATATCTCAGTATGAATAAAAATAATTTTATCATGCTGAAAGTAATTTTTAACATGCTGAAAATAATTTTCATACATTAATTTACTAATTATTTCATGAAAAATAGGTTTAACAAGAAAAAAAATATTTTTTTTGATAATATGATAGAAAAGATTTTTATCATACTGAAAATAATTTCAATATATCAATTTTCTGATAAACAGATTTTTAGATGTTGGAAATATTTTTCATTCATTAATTTACAAATTATTTGGTAGAAAATAGATTTTTCACGTTGAAAATAGTCTTTAATTAGGTTTGTCATGCTGAAAATAGTTTTCAGATTTTAGTATGAATAGAACCAATTTTACCATGCTGGAAGTAATTTTTAACATACTGTAAATATTTTTCATACATTAATTTACTAATAATATGGTAAAAATATGTTTTTATTGTAAAAAAATATTTTTATTCCATAAAAATAAATTTTTACATGCTGTAAATATTTTAACATGTTAATATGGATTTTCAACATTTTTTGTTACTGTCTATGAACGCGTCCAGGAGGCTGGACGTTTTCTGTAGACGCGTCCAAGTTTCTAGACGTTTTATAAAAATTAATTTTATATTTTATTTATTTTTATTGAGTCGTCTAAGCATATGGACGCCTTTAAAATTTTATTTTAATAATATTATAAATTTTTATTGAGGCGTCTATGAACATTGACGCCTTCTTCAAATTATTTTAATAATTTTTTTTTGAATTTAGGACGGAGGGCAAAAGTCTGTCTGAGCACGTCTTATCTGGACGACGTGCTCTGTTGACGTGTTCGGATGGCTGGACGCCTTCTTTTTATTATTATATTTATTTTTATTTTTAAATTCTGGTCAGTGTAAAAGTGTCTGAGAACGTGTCTTATCGAGGAGATGTGTTCATTAACGCGAATTGGGTTTTAACAGCCATGGTTTTCTTAAGAAAAAACGTGAACACCCTTCAATAAAATGCTAATAACTTGCTCATTTCTCAATGAAATTTAAGAAAATAGGTATCAATGGAAAGAGCGTTGAGAAATACACAAGATAGCATACTTTAATTGAAGTTTAGCCTGAGAGACACCAACCTTTGAGCAGATTTAAGGAAGAAATAAGAAAATCCCCAATTTGATATGAAAACCCTTAATTCTCCAAATCTTTCCTTCAAAAGTCTCTCAATCTTCAGAGTAGCATAGCCTAGGCCACCAATGATGATTTGAGGGTCGAATGGGGCTCTATTTATAGCCAAAACTTGACCAATTTTGTCAAGATTGCTTACCTAACTTCACCAAACCCATTAACTCCGAATTAGAAGAAAAATCATATTTCTCCTCTTAATCTAGCCTCAATTTGGTGTGAAATCAATGTAAAAACGGCCGATCTAAAGTTATAAGTTAGGTATGGGTTGATTTTTGAGTCAATCTTCTAGAAATGGGGTTATTTTAATCCCTTAAATATCATATTAAACACATGTTACGAATTTAAGATTATTTATCCTTTATTAAATCCTTTAATCCATTAATCTAACCCATTATAGATTATCCAATGGGCCAATTGTGATCCTACTTCATTATATGAACTTTTATTGGGCTTACTATGATTTATCTAAGGCCTAAAGTAATTACTTTTTTATTTACTTCAAGTAAATTCAATAAACTAGCTTATTTCATATAGTAAAAATGTAATTTGATTATTTCATGAAAATTTTAATTACATAATAAAATTAAAAATTTTATTTCTCATTTTTAATTATTGGATTTCCACATCCTCTCCCACTTAAAAGAATTTGGTCCTCCAAATTTACATTATATAATTAAAATTCAAAGATTCGAGTAGAAAGGTTGAATTTCTAACCTGAGATTAAATCCGAGTATTTCTTCTTGATGGATTCTTCCAATTCCCAGGTGGCTTCCTCGAATCCACGCTTACTCCATTGGACCTTTACCATCGGAATGGCCCGATTCCTTAGTTGGTGTAGTTTCCGATCCAATATCTTGATCGGTCTTTCTTCATATGATAAGTCCTTTTGGAGTTTCAACTCTTCAAATTGAATCACCTGAGAAGGATCATAGACGTATTTTCTTAGCATGGATACATGGAATACGTCGTGTACACCGGCCAGTAGAGGAGGTAAAGTCAACTTGTACGCCACTTCGCCGATTCTTTTCAGAATCTCGAAAGGGCCGATAAATATCAGACTTAGTATTCCTTTGATGCCGAATCTTCTAATTCCTCGTGTGGGTGAGATCTTTAAGAAGACATGCTCCCCCACTTGGAATTTAAGGTCTCTCCTCCGATTGTCGGCATAACTCTTTTGTCATGATTGAGCGACTTTCAATCTTTCTTGAATTAACTGGATTTTGCTAGTTTTATCTTGGATAATATCGGGACCAAGCAATCCCTTCTCTCCAACCTCGCTCCAACATAGAGGCGATCTGCAGCTTCGGCCATAAAGAGCTTCGAATGGTGCCATTTGAATACTCGACTGATAGCTATTGCTGTAAGCGAACTCAGTCAATGGTAAATGTTCATGCCAACTCCCGCCGAAGTCAATCATGCAAGCTCTCAACATATCTTCAATAATCTGATTCGTCCTCTCAGTTTGTCCATCCGTCTGAGGGTGAAAAGCCGTACTAAACCTTAGTCTAGTACCCATAGACGATTGTAAACCCTTCCAGAAATGAGAGGTGAATCTTGGATCTCGGTCCGAAATAATAGAGCTTGGAATACCGTGCAGCCTTACGATCTCCTTGATATATAAGGCGGCTAGAACATCCACGGTCCATTTCATCTTGATAGGTAAGAAGTGAGCAGACTTGGTTAACCGATCCACAATTATCCATATAGCATCGAAACCACTTCGGGTCTTCGGTAATCCAACTATGAAGTCCATACCGATACTATCCCATTTCCATTCCGGTATTTCGAGAGGCTTGAGTTTACCAGCCGGTTTGAGGTGCTCGACTTTAACTTGTTGACATACCAAGGATCGATTTACGAACTCGGCTACCTCTCTCTTCATGTTTGGCCACCAGAATGTTCTCTTGAGGTCTTGATACATTTTTGTAGCACCGGGGTGAATAGTGTACCTTGACCGATGTGCTTCCTCCAAGATTTTTCCCTTGATAGTAGAACAATCGGGTATACAAGTTCTTCCTTTGAATAATAACCTTCCATCATCAGCCAGAAGGAAATCCGGTCGTTGATCTAGTTTCTCTTTAATTTCAACGATCATCGGATCATCACCTTGCCGTTCCTTAACTTTCGAGAGTAACTCGGGTTGGAGTCGAATATTAGCAATAAAGACTCCGTCTTCCTTCTCCTCCATATTGAGGTTTAAGTTGGCCATTTGCTCAAGTAGTGCCATTCTTTAACTATCATGCTCGATAATAAAGTCATCGGCTTCCTGCTAAGTGCATCAGCTACGGCATTACCTTTTCCGAGATGATATTGTATAGAGAAATCAAAATCCTTTAAATATTCCAACCACCGTCTTTGTCTCATATTGAGCTCCTTTTGAGAGAATAAATATTTGAGACTCTTGTTATCAAAATACACCGTAAAGGTTTCGCCATAGAGGTAATGTCGCCAGATCTTCAAAGCAAAGACCACAGCTACCAGTTCTAGGTCATGTACGGGATAATTTTCCTCGTGCTTCTTCAATTACCGTGAGGAATAAGCTATGACCTTGCCATGTTGCATTAATACGCAACCTAGGTCAATTCCTGATGCATCAGCATATACTTCAAATCCTCCTCCTTCCGTATGTAATGTGAGAATAGGAGTAGTCGTCAAACAATCCTTTAAAGTTTGAAAGTTTTTCTCACATTCCTCGGACCATATAAAAGGATTCTCCTTCCTTGTCAATCTTGTTAAAGATATTGCGATCTTTGAGAAATCCTTGATAAATCTTCAGTAATAGCCAGCCAATCCCAAAAAATTTCATATTTCTGTTACACTTGTAGGTCTTTCCCAGTTCTTAACAGCCTCGACCTTTGATGGATCAACAGTTATACCGTTCCGGAAAATTATGTGACCGAGAAAAGAAACCTCCTCCAACCAGAAATCACATTTGCTTAATTTGGCATAAAACTTGTGATCTCTTAATAATTGAAGGGTGATGAGGGCATCTCACGACACTCCCTCTAGCTTTGGTCGTCTACACACTCTTGATATGGATTGATCATGGTCTCCACTTGTTATCTTCATTTTCCCAAATTCATTTTATGTATTTTCCTTTTATTGAGTCCTATCTTATGTATTTTCCTTTATTGAGTCATGTGGTTCTAGTCCATTTCCCTTATTTTGCTTAATTGGGCCTTATTTCCTTAGTTATGGGCCCATAGGATTGAGTCTAGGTTATGCTTGGTCTTTTGTCCTATTGTCAGGGACATTTTGGTCATGTAAAGAGTGGTTGCCTATATATAGGCCCCATCTCTCCACTTGTACTAACTTTTGATGAATATTGAAGAAAACCCTTTCAAACTCTCTCAATATCTCTCTCTCTCTCATTATCTCTCCATTATCTCTCCTCCTCTCTCTAAATTTCGAAATTCACTCTCTCTCCTCCCCCTCTCAACCACTTCCAACCCCTACCTACCTCCATTAACTCCCCACAACTTCCCACAACCCCTCTTTAATCCTCACCTAGTCCCAAGGAAGTTCCACCACTCAAAACCCCACCCTCCAACCACCACCTACCCCTTTCACTTCCCTAAGCATATCTCCACCTTCCCAAGGCTGAATTAACTCATTCCAAAGCCCAAATTCGAATCTCCCCTTCCCTCCTTGCTCCCTAGGTCGCACCCCTCCTCTCCCCTCAAGCCAAGTTCTCCCCCTCCTCTCTTCTCCACTCCAACTTTGTGTGCAGGCCGACCTGCAGATTAGCACTCTGTTGCAGTGACGTCCACGACTGCATCCTAATTCTGCTGGTGGCGTGGCCTAACTTTCTGGAAAGACCTCCCTGTGCTCTTCGCAGGCGAGGTGGAATCACTCCATTCCGAGTTCGTGGCCGTCCGTGAAGACTGTTCTTCCCCGACTGCGCAGAACCTCTCAGACCAGGAGCCAGAGCGGCAGAGAAGACTCTCCCACGACGAACCTTGAAGGAATCCGCCTTCAGGGTCTTCTACAAAGATCTTCCTCCCCCTGTCAGCGTCCAGGAACAGAAGGCGGAACTCCGTTCGGCATCCGACAACCAGATATATCAATTTTCTACCACAACCACGCCGGTCTGCCTCCTCACAGTCTGCGCCGACCACCGTCCACTTCTCTGGACACCCAGCTCATCTCCGACATCAGAAGACTTCCCCGTTTGTTTTGCTGCAAAGTAGACTCATCCACGATTCCAACGAGTCCAGCGGAGCCAGATTTGGAGCTCAGGAGCGACCGTGGCCGCTTCTGCAACCTGCTGTTTCAGACTGAGCTCGGCCAGAGACCAGATCTGCATCCATCTTCCAGTCGCCGGAGCAGTCAGCCCCCAGATCAGAACGTCATCCAAAAATTTAGGCTGCACCCCTCTCCGGTTAGCAATCTTTTGGCGCAAGTCTCATCAGATTCTGAGCTCGGTGGATTTATTGGCTGCATCAACATCGACTCCCTGTCCAGAATTACAGAAGCTAGACAGAATCGGCGAAGCTCGGAAACTCGGTTTCCTTTGCATCTCTCCCCACCCCGCTTGGCCGGCTGAAGGCCCCTCCCTGCGTGGAGGTAGTTTTGAATGTATTAAGCATAACCCCCACCCCAAGATCACCCCTCCTGCGTGAGGAGTAGTGCTGTACCGTTTACAATTTCAGGTCAAGCTACATCGCCGCGGCGATCGGGTGCATACCCTCGCCTCCCGGCGCGCCCTCGTCTCCGATCGGGATCGGTGTCTTCACACCGATCAGGTGAGCTTCTGATACTATCCTTAGTAGCCTTATTCCTGCTAGTTTAGTATTGCTTTGATTGCTCGTCGGCGGTGAGAAGAGGGCTCGAACTTGCATGCTAGTTTGTTAGTGTCCACCGCGGACCGTGAGTGAGTGCCACCAAGCCCCCGCCTTGCGGGCCAGCCGCTCACAAAGTTGGGTATCCTAGACTCATTTGGGGTTAGCCCTAGCATTGTAAGTCCATTAGAACAATTGGGTCCCGCCCCGGACCCTCATCATTATCTCCCGGACCCACCGGGTGAACGTGTGAATCGGGTGAGCAAAAATCATCATTGTGAGAATCATTGAGTGCTTGTATGCTTGCGGGTCTAAGTCCTAGGGTCATCTCATCATGTTTAGTGGTCTTTGGGCTGTGCCACATCAAGTGGTATCAGAGCGGTCATAGGCTTGTCCTTACAAGTCTAGTCTTGGGTCACACTAAGTCTTTCTTAGGTGCATTCGCACACCCTTGCATAGCCCACCCAACCTTGCATGACCACCCGTAGTGGAACTCATTATCAAGGCAATCCATATTCTTCCAATAACACCATGAATCCCAATCCCCAAGGAAATCCCCCTCACAATGAGCATGAGCTTCCCGACCAAATGAGGTTTCTTGTGGACTACATGACCGAAATTATGGGAAGGCTTGACGGTATTACGGCCCGGCTTGAACAACTTGAGGAAAATAGACCTATTCCAAGGGAAGGAGATAGGAGAGATCCCCCTCCACATGTGGAGCCAGCCATAGGAGGACTCAACCTTGACCCCCCTCCCGAACCGGAAAGGGACCCACCCCCTAGAAGGAATGAGAGGCCTCCCCGGGACAACCCGGATGACCAACTAATGAGACTTGTGAAAGTTGATGCTCCCACTTTTGATGGATCTCATCATCCGAGCATCTACTTAGATTGGGAGGCAGCCATGGATCAATATTTTGATTGGTACCCAATGACCGAGGATAGGAAAGTCCGACTTGCAAAGATGCAATTAACCAAACTTGCCAAGACTCATTGGATGAATGTTGAAGCCTTAAGGATAGTTAGGAGGGAAGTTCCAATCACCACATGGGGGGCCACGAAAGACCAACTCAAACTCAAATATGTCCCACCCTCCTACCATCAAAACCTCCTAGATGAATGGCAAGCCTTGACTCAAGAAGGAAAGACCGTTATGGAATACATTGAAAAGTTTGACTACTACCTCCTCAAATGTGGAGTCCAAGAGGACCCCTCCGTCACACTCTCCCGCTTTAGGAATGGGCTTCAATTCCATATCAAAAAGGAACTATTCATGCGTCAAGTAACAACTTTAGAGCAAGCCTACCAAGTAGCTCGGGATGCCGAGAAATTCTCTCGGTACACGCGAATGGTTCCCCCTCGGGGAATGGACCCTAGAGCCATGGCACCTCGGGCCAACCCTCCACCACCCCAAAGAGGTCTCCTTCCTACACCCATGGGAACTCCTCCCACACGGGTCACCCTTCCTAATGCCAATCCACCATTCCGCCCCGCAAGTGGGCCCCTAAACACAACTCCCAATAGGCCCAATTCGACACCCACTCTCCCTCACACTAAGGTGACCCCAAACCATCAAAGTGGGCAGCAATGCTTTAGGTGTTATGGGTATGGACACTTTGCCAATCAATGCCCCACCAAGGGAGCATCAAACTTACTCATAGAGGAGACCAACCCCCAACCCCAAGCTGAATTTGAAGGAGAGATTGAGGTATATGAACCCTCTCTTGAATGGGAGGAGGAGTATGAGAACCACTACATGGAGAGCAACCAAGAACAACCTCCTCCACCCACCGACTCCCACCTAGGAGTGGTTAGATGCACCCTCACCCAAAACCAAGAGCATGATTGGAGGAGAAACACCATATTCCATACCTACATAAGGATGGGGAGCCATGTTAGGAAGGTCATCTTGGATAATGGAAGTAGTGTGAATGTGGTGTCACCCGACACCGTCAAACTTTTGGGCCTTACCACCTCCCCACATCCCCACCCATATAGGGTAGCATGGATTGATACCACCTCCATACCCGTTAGTGCCCGTTGCCTTGTCCCAATTACATTCCAATCCTATCAAGGCCAAGTGTGGTGTGATATCCTTCCAATGGAAGTTGGGAGTATCCTTTTAGGACGGCCTTGGATCTACGATGTAGATGCCACCTTCTTAGGAAGAACCAACGCTTGCATCTTCATTCATGAGGGGAAGAAGATCCAACTCAACCCATCTCCACCCCGCACTCTACCTAAGAAGGCCTCTCCCTCCCTTGAGGGACCCACTACCCTTCCCCCCATCCCAACACCAACAAACCCCACCCTATCAAGTCCTAGTCCTAGTAACATCAAAGAGCCTCCTAGGAGCCTACACCTTGTCACTAGGAAAGAGTTTGAGGAAGAAGTCAACCAAGGGGATCAAGTATGTGCCATTGTCATTTGTCTAGGGGAATCCACCCCAACCGATCCACACCCCCTAGAAATTCATCAACTCCTTAAGGACTTCCATGATGTATTTCTCGAGGAGCTTCCGGACAAACTACCACCTATGAGAGATGTGCAACATGCCATCGACCTCGTGCCCGGGGCTACCTTGCCCAACCTCCCACACTACCGACTCAACCCCACCGAGCATGCCGAGCTTCGGAGGCAGATTGAAGAACTCATCAAGAAGGGCTTCCTCCGAATTAGCAAAAGCCCTTGTGCCGTCCCGGCTCTTCTTACACCCAAAAAGGATGGGACTTGGCGCATGTGTGTAGATAGCCGAGCCGTCAACAAGATAACGGTCAAATATAGGTTCCCCATCCCTCGGCTTGATGACATGCTAGACATGCTAGCGGGAGCCACCATCTTCTCCAAAATTGATCTCAAAAGTGGCTACCACCAAGTCCGCATTAGGCCCGGGGACGAGTGGAAAACCGCCTTTAAAACTAAGGACGGTCTCTATGAATGGCTTGTTATGCCTTTCGGCCTTTCTAATGCACCAAGTACCTTCATGCGTCTCATGACCGAGGTCCTCCGGCCCTTCATTGGCATCTTTCTAGTTGTCTACTTTGATGACATCCTCATATATAGCCAATCCAAGGAAGCCCACCTCGATCACCTCAAACAAGTGTGCACCATCCTTAGGAAAGAGAGTCTCTTTACCAATCCCGGGAAGTGTCATTTATTGACCAATCAACTAGCCTTCCTAGGATTTATTGTCTCATCCCAAGGAGTATCCATGGACCCCGAAAAGGTCCAAGCTATTCTTGAGTGGCCCGAGCCCAAAACCATTCATGACGCCCGAAGCTTCCATGGGCTAGCCACCTTCTATAGGAGATTCATCCGGGGGTTTAGCACTATCACCACTCCTATCACGGATTGCCTCAAGAAAGGCACATTTGTTTGGACTAGGGCAGCCTCCAAAGCCTTCCTAGAGCTTAAAGAGAAAATGACCCAAGCCCCGGTCCTTTGCCTACCCGACTTTTCAAAGGTCTTTGAGGTCACATGTGATGCTTCCGGGGTAGGGATTGGAGGTATCCTTAGCCAAGAGGGTCACCCGGTAGCCTACTTTAGTGAAAAACTTTGTGAGGCTAGGACGAGATACTCCACATATGACAAAGAGCTTTATGCCGTGGTTCAATCGCTCCGGCATTGGAGGCACTATCTCCTACCCAAAGAATTTGTGATCTTCTCGGACCATGAGGCTTTGAAATATCTCAACACTCAACAAAAGCTCAATGCCCGCCATGCCCGATGGGTAGAATACATTCAAGCCTACACCTTTGTCCTCAAGTATAAGATGGGTAGTGAGAATCGCGCCGCCGATGCACTAAGTAGGCGGGTAGCCTTACTCTCCACCGTCCAAGTGGAGGTAACCGGATTTGAGAGAATCAAAGGGGAATACCCACATTGCCCCGACTTTGGGACTCACTACAACACCCTTTCCACCCAGCCACTCAAGGAGTATAAGGGGTTCATACTTCAAGATGGATATCTGTTCAAAGGGGATAGGCTTTGCATACCTAGGACTTCACTTAGGGACTTCCTAGTTTGGGAGTTACATAGTGGTGGCCTAGCTGGTCACTTTGGGGTCCACAAAACCATAGAGTTGGTTGAGAGGCAATTCCACTGGCCCAGTCTCAAGAAGGATGCGGCCCACATTGTGGGACAATGCCGCATATGTGCATCCGCCAAGCAAGTAAGACAAAACACCGGGCTTTACACACCTCTACCCATACCCGACCAACCGTGGGAGGATTTGAGCATGGATTTCATTCTTGGCCTACCAAAGACCTTGCGCAAACATGATTCCATCTTTGTAGTGGTTGACAGGTTCTCAAAGATGGCCCACTTTATCCCCTGCTCCAAGACCTCTGATGCCTCTAGGATCGCCCGGTTATTCTTTGATGAGGTAGTCCGACTCCATGGGTTACCTAAGACTATTGTGTCCGATAGAGATGTGAAGTTCACTAGTTATTTTTGGAAGACTCTATGGCACTTGATGGGGACCCTCCTCAAATTCTCCACTGCCTATCATCCTCAAACCGATGGCCAAACTGAGGTCGTCAACCGAAGCCTTGGGAACTTGCTCCGATGCCTTGTAGGGGATCACCCTGGGAATTGGGATCTCCTCTTATCTCAAGCTGAGTTTGCCTACAATGATTCTGTCAATAGGTCCATAGGCAAGAGTCCATTTGAGGTAGTACATGGTTTTAGGCCTAGAAAGCCCTCGGATCTCATTCCCCTTCCCCCACATGCTAGAGTGTCAGTCTCAGCTGAGTCCTTTGCACAGCATATCAAAGAGTTGCATGATGACATCCGCAAGCATATAGGTAAAAGCAATGAGGCTTACAAAAGACGGGCCGATGCTCACCGGCGCCACTGTGAATTCCAAGTGGGGGACCCGGTGATGGTGAGGACGGAGCGGCTCCTTCCCGGGCCTGCCTCCAAGTTGAGGGCACGAGGGTCGGGACCCTTTCGAGTTCTACGACGACTTGGCAGCAATGCTTATGAGCTTGACCTACCAGAGAGCTATGGGGTACACCCTACCTTCAACGTGGCGGACCTGGTACCCTACAAAGGCCCCGCGGTGGAACCCAGTGAGGAGCTTGAGCCTTTACCCCCCCTTACGAGAGACACCCCCGGAGGGACTCCACTTTCTAGCTTAAGGGACCGACAAGAGTAGGTAGAGGCAATACTGGATGAGCAGAGTATCATTACAAGGCACAAGGTGTATCAGCGCTATCTGGTTAGGTGGAAGAACCGTCCCCCGATCGAGGATGCATGGGTGAGTCGGGAGGATTTGGTGCGCCTGGACCCCGACATGATGGAGCAGTACGACAGTCAGGCAAACCCATACTCGACAGGGTCGAGTTCTCCCCACCCCGGGGGATTTGATGAGGGCATCTCACGACACTCCCTCTAGCTTTGGTCGTCTACACACTCTTGATATGGATTGATCATGGTCTCCACTTGTTATCTTCATTTTCCCAAGTTCATTTTATGTATTTTCCTTTTATTGAGTCCTATCTTATGTATTTTCCTTTATTGAGTCATGTGGTTCTAGTCCATTTCCCTTATTTTACTTAATTGGGCCTTATTTCCTTAGTTATGGGCCCATAGGATTGAGTCTAGGTTATGCTTGGTCTTTTGTCCTATTGTCAGGGACATTTTGGTCATGTAAAGAGTGGTTGCCTATATATAGGCCCCATCTCTCCACTTGTACTAACTTTTGATGAATATTGAAGAAAACCCTTTCAAACTCTCTCAATATCTCTCTCTCTCTCATTATCTCTCCATTATCTCTCCTCCTCTCTCTAAATTTCGAAATTCACTCTCTCTCCTCCCCCTCTCAACCACTTCCAACCCCTACCTACCTCCATTAACTCCCCACAACTTCCCACAACCCCTCTTTAATCCTCACCTAGTCCCAAGGAAGTTCCACCACTCAAAACCCCACCCTCCAACCACCACCTACCCCTTTCACTTCTCTAAGCATATCTCCACCTTTCCAAGGCTGAATTAACTCATTCCAAAGCCCAAATTCGAATCTCCCCTTCCCTCCTTGCTCCCTAGGTCGCACCCCTCCTCTCCCCTCAAGCCAAGTTCTCCCCCTCCTCTCTTCTCCACTCCAACTTTGTGTGCAGGCCGACCTGCAGATTAGCACTCTGTTGCAGCGACGTCCACGACTGCATCCTGATTCTGCTGGTGGCGTGGCCTAACTTTCTGGAAAGACCTCCCTGTGCTCTTCGCAGGCGAGGCGGAATCACTCCATTCCGAGTTCGTGGCCGTCCGTGAAGGCTGTTCTTCCCCGACTGCGCAGAACCTCTCAGACCAGGAGCCAGAGCGGCAGAGAAGACTCTCCCACGACGAACCTTGAAGGAATCCGCCTTCAGGGTCTTCTACAAATATCTTCCTCCCCCTGTCAGCGTCCAGGAAAAGAAGGCGGAACTCCGTTCGGCATCCAACAACCAGATATATCAATTTTCTACCACAACCACGCCGGTCTGCCTCCTCACAGTCTGCGCCGACCACCGTCCACTTCTCTGGACACCCAGCTCATCTCCGACATCAGAAGACTTCCCCGTTTGTTTTGCTGCAAATTAGACTCATCCACGATTCCAACGAGTCCAGCGGAGCCAGATTTGGAGCTCAGGAGCGACCGTGGCTGCTTCTGCAACCTGCTGTTTCAGACTGAGCTCGGCCAGAGACCAGATCTGCATCCATCTTCCAGTCGCCGGAGCAGTCAGCCCCCAGATCAGAACGTCATCCAAAAATTTAGGCTGCACCCCTCTCCGGTTAGCAATCTTTTGGCGCAAGTCTCATCAGATTCTGAGCTCGGTGGATTTATTGGCTGCATCAACATCGACTCCCTGTCCAGAATTACAGAAGCTAGACAGAATCGGCGAAGCTCGGAAACTCGGTTTCCTTTGCATCGCTCCCCACCCCGGTTGGCCGGCTGAAGGCCCCTCCCTGCGTGGAGGTAGTTTTGAATGTATTAAGCATAACCCCCACCCCAAGATCACCCCTCCTGCGTGAGGAGTAGTGCTGTACCGTTTACAATTTCAGGTCAAGCTACATCGCCGCGGCGATCGGGTGCATACCCTCGCCTCCCGGCGCGCCCTCGTCTCCGATCGGGATCGGTGTCTTCACACCGATTAGGTGAGCTTCTGATACTATCCTTAGTAGCCTTATTCCTGCTAGTTTAGTATTGCTTTGATTGCTCGTCGGCGGTGAGAAGAGGGCTCGAACTTGCATGCTAGTTTGTTAGTGTCCACCGCGGACCGTGAGTGAGTGCCACCAAGCCCCCGCCTTGCGGGCCAGCCGCTCACAAAGTTGGGTATCCTAGACTCATTTGGGGTCAGCCCTAGCATTGTAAGTCCATTAGAACAATTGGGTCCCGCCCCGGACCCTCATCATTATCTCCCGGACCCACCGGGTGAACGTGTGAATCGGGTGAGCAAAAATCATCATTGTGAGAATCATTGAGCGCTTGTATGCTTGCGGGTCTAAGTCCTAGGGTCATCTCATCATGTTTAGTGGTCTTTGGGCTATGCCACATCAAAGGGCCTTCTTGAGATGATCTTCATGTTCTTCCTTGGACTTGGAGTAGATCAAAATGTCGTCGATGAATACAACCACAAATTGATCGAGGTACGGCCTGAATACGCTGTTCATCAATTGCATAAATGCGGCAGGCGCATTTGTTAAGCCGAAAGGCATAACGGTGAACTCGTAATTACCATACCGACTCCGGAATGCTGTCTTGTGAATATCACTTTCCTTAATCTTCAATTGATGATAACCAGATCGAAGGTCGATCTTTGAGAAATATCAAGCTCTGGAAATCTGGTCAAATAATTCATCAATCCTCGGTAAAGGATATTTGTTCTTGATGGTGAGTTGATTCAATTGTCGATAATCAACACATAACCTCATCAAACCATCCTCCTTCTTGACAAATAAGACCGGGGCCCCCCAAGGTGAAGTACTTGGTTGGATAAATCCCTTCTCCAGTAATTCCAATAATTGATCCTTTAATTCTTTCATTTCCACGGTAGACATCCGATATGGAGCTTTAGAAACTGGTGCCGCTCCCGGAATTAAATCAATAAAGAAAACCACTTCTCTCTTGGGAGGAATACGAGGCAACTCGTCTAGAAATACATCAGAATAATCTCGAACGATAGGAATGTCATTTAGAACGGGTTCCGTATGCTCGGTCATAGTGATAGAAACTAAGAAACCGACACAACCCTTCCTTAATAATTTCTCGGCTTTGAGGGCCGAAATGAGAGGTATGTGCTTGGAATGCCTGATACCCGAAAATAGAAGGTCAGGGTAACCCATGAAAGTTACCGTCTCGAACTTGCAATTTACACTAGCTCCATGTGTAGATAGCCAATCGGCACCCAAAATAACATCATATCATTCCATCTCCATGCATACCAAATCAGCGGGTAAGTTACAACCGCTAATTAGAACTTCACAATCGGGATAGAAATATTTAATCTCCGTTCTCGTTCCAATAGGTGTAGTAATAGTGAGTGTGGAATCTAATGGAACAGGCTTCATAGATAAAAGACCAGCAAATCTTCTAGATATAAATGAATGCGTAGCTCCGGTGTCAAATAAGACAGAGGCGGGCTTGGAGTATATGAAAAGAGTACCTTCCACGATGCCTCCTTCTTCGTTAGGTTCCGCATTAATGAGAGCTTGAAGTCTTCCTTACTTTTTGGTAATAATAGGAAGCTTTGCCGATGGTGGAGCTTGCTCGTTGAGAAGAGGGTAATTCGGGATCCTATGCTCCCGACTACCGCATCGAAGACATGCGCCGAGTTTTCTCCAGCATTCCTCGGCTTTGTGTCCGGGCTTCTCGCAATATTTGCATAATTCCTTTGATGGCGTAGATAAATGAACAATTTGTTTGTCGAAAGTCTTCGACTTCTTGTCCCCTTGGAAATTACGTCCACCCTTGCTGAAATTACGCCCGTCCTTGTTGAAGTTACGCTCGTCATTGGGCCTTTTCTTCCCGAAGGAAGGTTTGAAACTTCCGGACCCAGTAACTTGCTCTCTCTTGGCTTCCCTTCCTTGGATGCGATCCGATAACTCCGTTGCATCTTCTAGGAGTTGAGCTCTTCATACCATATTAGAATATAATTGAATATCCATCGGGGCGAGTTGAGTAATATATTACGTCTTAAGGCCATTTAAGAATCTCTTTGCCTTCATTTTCTCGGTACCCACGAGATGTGGAGCGTACCTAGATAACCTTGAAAATTATGCTTCATATTCGGCGACCGATAATCCCCTTTGCTTTAAGGCGGCAAACTCGGCGGCCTTCCTTTCTTGCACCCGGTCGGAGAAATACTTGCTATTGAAGTGTTCCACGAACTCTTCTCATAGAATTTGGTCGTGCGGTAAAGTAGCCTCGACCGATTCCCACCAGGCACGCGCATCTCTTACCAGTTGGAAAGTAGCAAGTAAGACCTTCTCTTCGTCGGCACATTGCATGACTCGAAAAATCCTCTCGATCTCTTTAATCCAATGTTCGGCCTCGTCCGGGTCCGTAGATCCCGCGAACCGGGGAGGGTTCATGCTCTGAAAATTCTTATGTAGATCACCCGCTCCTCGGTTTGCTCCTCCCTGAGCAACCTGTTCGAGAGCTTGGGTTAAGCCTTGAACTGTGCGTTGCATCTCGCGCCATTGAGCTCTCTCGGCGGCCATTTGCGAGAATTAACCCGCAACCATAATTACAAGGTTTAATTGTTTTATTCATTTGTTTATGTCTTGATAAATCTTTTTCTTTAAAACTAAACCCGTGTTTCTACCCGTGCTTACAGGGAATGTTTAAGTCCTTATCCAAGTTTCTAGATATTGATCTAAAACCTACCCTAAGTTTAAGAATAAACCTAAAATTGTGAAACCTAGGATTTTATGTAACCTGGGCTCTGATACCACAAAGACTGTCACGCCCTGACGCGGAATATCGGGACGCGAGCGAGTCGTAAACAAGCGTGTCAATCAGAGCGTGTATAAATTAATTTCTAACAATAGAAATGAATGGAAAATGATACTTTTATTCCATCAAAATGAAGTTTACAACACTAATTGGTAAGCCATAAAGGCAAACTACAAACTTACAATCCAAAATACATCATCCTTGTAAAAATACTAATGACCTACATAAACCTAGGTAAAAGGAAAATCACTCTCTCACTCTTGTCCATTCCCTTGATCATTTTCATTCCCTGCAACAATTAACCAAAACGTAGGGTGAGCTGAAAGCTCAGTAGGATTTTATATCTCTAAAAATCAGGCAATCTTTAAGTATTAACAATTTAAGTAATTTTTGAAGTTGTATCGAGAAGTGTATAAACATGAATGGAATTTCCAAGTAATTGGGATAACAAGATATCAAGAGAAATTTTCAAGTAATGAATTTGACAAGTAAAGACTTTTCATGTAATTTGGCCATTTCATGCAAGTCAAGTAAATCATGTAAACAAGTAATCAAATACCGATAACGAAATGTGGAATGCCGTATCAAGTAAATCTATCATGCACTTCGGTGCAATGTCACACCGTGGTCAATCAACTCTCATGGACACAAGTACTTTCGGGCGCTCCCCCCAGGACCAGACCGGGCCCTATTAATGCCAGGCATTGAGTCATATGGATCAAAAGATCCCAAGTACGTCTAGACATCCACTTTAATGTATATGGCCAATGAATTTCAAGAAATAGGCTATTGTAAATAAGTACAGACCTGACAAAAATTTCAGAAGTTACAAGAAAAGTGGATAATAGTTTTGAGGCATAATGTTTAACGACATTAAGTCATGGAATTCAGAAAATGAACGACAAGTAGGATGAAAGTTTAAGTGAATAAGATTATTTTAATTCCATAATTTGAATCTGGTGTAGATTTGCATAATCAGTATTTAGACATGTTTCAAGACAATTTTTTTTATACTGGGGATTTATTTATACATCAATATACTAATTATTTGATAAGAAATAGATTTAATATGCAAAAAAATCTTATCTTGCTGAAAATATCATTATCATACTGTAAATAATTTTCATACTTCAATTTACTGATAACATGATAAAAATAGATTTTTCATGCTAGAATTATTTTTTTAATATACTGAAAATAATATTTAACATACTAAAATTAATATTTATCACATTAAAAATGACTATTATACATCAATATGCTGATAAGATGGTAAGAATAAATTCAGCATGTTGATTACATAACTTTCTGAGAAGAACTAAATTTATCATGCTGGAAATAAATTTTTATACATTTATTTCCTAATTATTTGATAGGACAAAATAGGCTTATCATGCAAAAATAGTTTCAAATAGTTCTAACATGCTGTCAAATAGTTTTCATATCTCAGTATGAATAAAAATAATTTTATCATGCTGAAAGTAATTTTTAACATGCTGAAAATATTTTTTATGCATTAATTTACTAATTATTTCATGAAAAATATGTTTAACATGAAAAAAAATATTTTTATTGATAATATGATAGAAAAGATTTTTATCATGCTGAAAATAATTTCAATATATCAATTTTTTGATAAACAAATTTTTAGATGCTGGAAATAATTTTCATTCATTAATTTACCAATTATTTGGTAGAAAATAGATTTTTCACGTTGAAAAATAGTCTTTAATTAGGTTTGTCATGCTGAAAATAGTTTTCAGATTTTAGTATGAATAAAATCAATTTTACCATGTTGGAAGTAATTTTTAACATACTGTAAATATTTTTCATGCATTAATTTACTAATAATATGATAAAAATAGATTTTTTATGGTAAAAAATATTTTTATTCCATAAAAATAAATTTTTACATGCTGTAAATATTTTAACATGTTATTATGGATTTTCAACATTTTTTGTTACTGTCTATGAACGCGTCCAGGCGGATGGACGTTTTCTGTAGACGCGTCCAAGTTTCTCGACGTTTTATAAAAAATTATTTTTATGGAATTATATATTTTTATTGAGGCGTCTAAGCATATGGACGCCTTTAAAATTTTATTTTAATAATATTTTAAATTTTTATTGAGGTGTCCATGAACATTGACGCCTTCTTCAAATTATTTTAATAATTTTTTTTTAATTTAGGACGGAGGGCAAAAGTCCGTCTAAGCGCGTCTTATCTCGACGACGTGCTCTGTTGACGCGTCCGGATGGCTGGATGCCTTCTTTTTCTTATTATATATATTTTTATTTTTGAATTCTGGTTGGTGTAAAAGCGTCTGAGAACGCGTTTTATCGAGGAGACGTGTTCATTAACGCGAACTGGGTTTTAACAGCCACGGTTTTCTTAATAAAAAACGTGAACACCCTTCAATAAAATGCTAATAACTTGCTCATTTCTCAATAAAATTTAGGGAAATAGGTATCAATGGTAAGAGTGTTGAGAAATACACAAGATAGTATACTTTAATTGAAGTTTAGCCTGAGAGACACCAACCTTTGAGCAGATTTAAAGAAGAAATAAGAAAATCCCCAATTTGATATGAAAACCCTTAATTCTCCAAATCCTTCCTTCAAATCTCTCTCAATCTTCAGAGTAGCATAGCCTAGGCCACCAATGATGATTTGAGGGTCGAATGGGGCTCTATTTATAGCCAAAACTTGGCCAATTTTGTCAAGATTTCTTACCTAACTTCACCAAACCCATTAACTCCGAATTAGAAGAAAAATCATATTTCTCCTCTTGATCTAGCCTCAATTTGGTGTGAAACTAAAGTAAAAACGGCTAGTCTAAAGTTTTAAGTTAGGTATGGGTTGATTTTTGAGTCAATCTTCTAGAAATGGGGTTATTTTAATCCCTTAAATGTCATATTAAACACATGTTACGAATTTAAGGTTATTTATCCTTTATTAAATCCTTTAATCCATTAATCCAACCCATTATAGATTATCCAATGGGTCAATTGTGATCCTACTCTATTATATAGACTTTTATTGGGCTTACTATGATTTATCTAAGGCATAAAGCAATTAATTTTCTAGTTACTTCAAGTAAATTCAAGTAAATTCAATAAACTAGCTTATTTCATATAGTAAAAATGTAATTTGATTATTTCATGAAAAATTTAATTACATAATAAAATTAAAAATTTTATTTTTCATTTTTAATTGTTGGGTTTCTACAATAAGGATCAAGCAAGATTTCGCGGTTCAAGGCCAACCTTGATATGACTGCTAACATAACAATAAAACACGAAAAAAAACATATTAAATCTCAATTGTAGCGGTCAATAACTGGGCCGCTACGGTGACATTGACAGTCTAACATTAGGTCGCTAAAGGTTCAGTATCAGTAGGCTTTAGAGTTAACCCCAAAAAGGGTCCTTACTTCAGCCCGAATTAGAACGGGTCCAAACAAGAGTTCAACCCACAAGCTAGAGTCTAAATAAACAGATTGGTCCAGGTTAGAACTGAATGGGCTCAATGGATCTGATTAAACCAAGCTCATCACTAACCAGGCCAGGAGAACAGTAAAGGTCTAACATTGGGCCCCCAAGGTCACTTAGCGGTCTCAAGATGGGCCGCTACGGTCACAGAGCAGTCCAGTTTGGACTGGCCCAAAACACGAATCAAATCACGTTCATGGGTTCCGGTCTTTGGGGTACAACCCGCCCGACGTCCTGGTGGGAATCTCAAGCTCACGGAGACTTACGGAGGTCTCATAATAGTGGTCCTAGTCCGACGGAAGGAATATGCGACGAAGAGTCCCAACTATTACAAGATTGAGGCTAGATGAAACACGGAAAACAAGTCGATGCGGTCAGTCAATCCCACCGGAGTGGCATGACTGTCAAACAATAATGTCAAGATCATAATATAACAATTTATAACAGTAGGGTTCAAAATTGACCAGATTATTAATCAAACTTTTATCAAGTTTCATATGATCATTTAACTTATGATTGTCAACAACTTTCATAGAAATTAATGGAAATTATGCCTCTAACCATTAATATCATGTTCTACATTGTTACAGGTCAAGATGTCATACTAAAATATAGTAAGTTCCTGGTTAAAAACGCATGAAATGGAGTTTAAAACACCCTGCCAGAGGACATAAACAGTCTATATAAGGGCCGTCAGAAGCATAAAACGGTCTATCGTGGGGCCGTTTCATATCAGAAAATAAATATACATAAATCTTATAAATTTAATAAAATGCAGGGCCTGTGGCGGTTTATCGTGCGACCGCCAGAGTTCTAGCGGTCACTGGAAGGATCGTCAACTCAACCCGAGACCTGTCGACGGCGAACCTCGACAAGCCATGATAAAAACCTCAGTTTCTCGTGATAGAGTGAATAAAATTAGAGAAGTTGCTACCATTAGAAAGAGCATTAAAAGTCATATAAGATCACGTGCTTTGATTAAGACTTAATACGACTAAATTAAACGTAAGACTAGTTAACATGAAAGTTACCATTTTTGTATACCTCAGAGTAAAACATGAAATTAGGGCAGCATGGTGAATGAAATTTAGGCAATTAGGTATCAAAAGAAAGGGCTCAGGAAAACGAACAAGATGGTATATTAACTTAGTCTTTACGCCTGAGACACCTACCTTTGCTTGAAGGAAAGAAGGAGGAAGAAAAAAGGGTCGCCGGAACCCTAGGTACCGCTCTTAAAACACCCAGATTCTCCCTCGTCCGGCCACGATCGATCACGCCACCCGCCGCTGGTGCAAATAGGGTTCCAGAGGGTCAAAAGCCCTCAATAAATAGCACCTATAGAGACTTCTAGCGATCGGATTAGGTTAGAGAGTCCAAAAGGAAAACTCCGGCGAAAACTTCGGATGGGGTTCTAATCCGCCGTCGCCAGTAGAAGAGTCTAGACCTAGGGTTTTCGAAGGCGAAACAAGGATCTAACAATGGGCTAGGGTTTGGCTCCAATTGGAGCACAGATGAGCTAGAATTGGACCCAAATCAAGATGGTTAAACTAGATCTCCTAAACCAACGAAAATCTGCTAAAAACGTGAAATTGGGCCTTAAACAATTTTATTTGGGCTCTTACCTGAAGACAAAGTTGCTAGAAATTCAACTTTACACTAGATACATATTTTTCCAGATTTTTAATAATTTCTTTATAAGTTGAACCAAAAAGTAATTAATTTATATGGGAATATTATAATAAAAATTCAGGATGCTACACCATCCCCCACTTTAAGGAATTTGGTCTCCCAAATTCACCGAATCTTATAACAACTAACCTTAGAACAATTCGGGATATAATTTCCTAATTGCATGCTCGGACTCCCACGTTGCTTCCTCCGTTCCACGCCGACTCCACTGAACCTTGACCATCGGAATGGATCGATTCCTGAGTTGCTGTTGCTTGAAGTCCAATATCTTGATAGGCTTCTCTTCATAAGATAAGTCTTCCTTCAATTCCAAATCAGCATGCTGGATGATGTGCGAAGGGTCATACACATACTTTCGAAGCATAGATACATGGAACACATTGTGAATGCCTATTAACTGTGGTGGTAAGGCCAATCTATAGGCAACTTCGCCTACCCTCTCCAAGATTTCAAATGGGCCAACAAACCTTGGGCTTAACTTGTGATGCGGGACGGACACAGGAGACGACACTATTAGGTGCCACCCTCGGACTCTAGATGAAGACGCGACCAGCAATACACACCAGGGAGACACTAAGCCCGACACTACGAGCTCCTAGTGGCAAAACGTCGCTAACAGAAGTAGAAGCTCACTCGTCGTCCCAAGCGAGGGAAAGCGCGGACCGTGCTCGGTTAAGAAACCGGCGGAGGTCAAGGGTAGTCCGACTCAACTTCCGGACTCGGATCGAGTCGCGGGACGGGTCACTCTCACTCTCACAGCGGTGACATGGACACACGGGCTAGTACCTACACTCTCGGCAGCGGCCTAAGACCGTATACTAGCTAAGCAATGTAACGCCAAGAAGTTCAGATCATTACCTCCACGCACCCGGCGTGGCGAAGACAACCCCGGCCAATCACGGACTCCCGGTTAACACAATTTTACAGAAATACAACAATTTGACCCACTCCACGCAGGGAGGTAAAAGGTCACATGCAGGGCCCGGGAATCACGCTAATTGGGTTGACGGGCAGCATCTTGATGTCGCCCGGCGGTGCCGAACTCCGCGTTTTAGTGCTTTCCGAACGGCGGGTTCTGCGGGCCCATGGGGCCCACGGATGGCGCTGGCCTCCGGATCTGCAGGAGTGGGTCCCACTGTGATGGGGACCCCTGGTGGCAAGCCTCCACGGAAGGCGGTCGGCTGGGAACACCGACCGGTGGCTGAACAACTCCGATCTCCAAGCTTTTGGAATGCTGCCCACGGATTTCTGCTTGCTGTTTTCAGGTGCGCGCTCCGACGAAAATGGCCGCTGTGATCAGCCCCGTCGCCGGAATGGGATGAAACCAGCACCGTTGGAAAGAGGACTCAAAATCCTCCAACCTAAAGCCAGTAGATTCCTCTGAACCTGCGCGGACCTGGACCTTAACTAATTTTCAATTCTCTGCTACACAGTTCCAGAACTCTCAGATCAGCACATCAGTTCCCTGTAAACGGCCATTGACCGCCTACTTACAGTGGTATTCAGACTTCGAGCTCTTCTTCAAAGTTGTAGATATTCAAACCACGAAGCGGGGAAAATTTTTGGAATTGGATTTTGAGGTGATGGAGATTTGATATGATTTTTGGAGTGACTAGTGGTCGGATCTGGGAACGGGTGGACAGAACTTTAGGTGGATCTGAGAACGATTTGTGGAAAATATGAAATGGACGAACTAGAACTTTAGAAAAATTGTGGATGAAGGGGTGGATGGAAAGAAACTCCAGTAAAATTTGTGGGACTAAAGAAAATCAAAACGTGGACCTAAGACCTAAAACTATGGGCGGAGATGCAACTAGATAGACTGCTGGCAGAACTGGAATGAAAGAGGGAACAAAAATCAAAAATTATGAAACGGGATCTGAATGACAAACCAATTTTTTTGGGACATCCTTGACACCTATGGAACCTCCAGTAAAATCCCCAGGTCGATCAGAGCTCTTGGCTGAGTTGGAAATTTCGTGGGAGTTGCTGTGGTACTGAGCGGGCAGAACTCCGATGAAGACGATGGCGGTGCGGTGGCGGCTCGTGGTGGCGGCGAGGATGACCGGAACTGATAGGGGAGGAGTCACACCTCCAGAGGCAACCTTCACAGCTGCAAGGGGGGAGAGAGGGTCGCACCAAGCTGGAGCTCCAACAATTTCTTTGATTCAAAATGGCATTAATTCAAGTAAAATGGAAAATACAAATTTAAATAGCTTACATCTCACATCCATCCACAACCGTAGGATCTAGGGGTAAGAGATGAAGGGCTGGGATGGCATGTGACACACACACAAAAAAGAAATAAAAAATTAAGGGGAGGGGGGCGGCCCTTGGACTTTGAATGGGAGGGGTGTGGAAGGTTGAAATGTAGGTGGGAGGTAGGTAGCCTCCTTGGACTTTTTAAGCCCATTGTCCCCCATGTGTCCAATTACAAGTCAAGCTTCTAGATGCTCCCATGTGACATGTTGACTGGCCCCACGTGGGACCCTAGGCTGAGGTGGCCCAATGTGGTGGGACCCGGGGGGCCCGTGGGGCCCACGGAGTCTGAAATGCTCGTAAGCCCCTATTACACTTAAAATGGCAAACCGAATGCAACGAAATAAATACAAATTACACACACATAAAGTCTAGCTAAATATAATAAATGGGGAGGCTCAAGGCGGAGTCTCCAGACTGTTTCCGAGCCAGATGGACGCTGAGGTGGCTCGTGTCGTGCTCCGTGTGCGGTACCGGTGGCTCGGTGTGTCGTGCCGATCAACTGCTCGGGTGTCCGCACCAATTCTCCCTGGGTGGGAGAAACTCGACCCTGTCGAGTAAGGGTCTGCATCGCTCCTGTATCGCTCCAAAAGGTCTGGATCAATCCGCTGCAACTCGCCATGTGTGATCCATGTGTCCTCAGTAGCGGGCCGTCCTCTCCATCGCACTAGGTAGCGCGGGTAAGATCCACTCCTGGTAACTGTCACTTGCTCGTCCAGTATACGATCTATGTGCTCACGCTGCCGTGAAAAAGGGGTGGAGGTGGAAGTGGACACTCAGGTGTGGGATCACTCTCAAGGGGAGGAGATGGCTCAAAAGGCTCACTAGGGATCACCGCTGGGTCCCTATATGCAACAAGATCCGATACATTGAAGATAGAGCTTATACCATATTCCTCGGGCAGGTCCACAACATACGCATTGGATCCAACGCGTTTCAACACTCTAAAGGGACCGGCTCCGTGAGCTTGCAACTTCTTAACGGTTCCAGAGGGAAACCGTTCAGGTCTTACCCTGATCATGACGTACTCGCCCTCATGGAACTCTCGGTGGTGTCGGTGGGCATCGGCTAACTCCTTGTACCGTGCATTGCTGGCCTCAATGTGATGACGGATGTCGTCATGCAAACTCCTAACATGCCTAGCAAACGACTCGGCCGACTCCGACACTCTATCATGGATAGGCATGGGGACAAGGTCAACGGGCTTCCTAGGCCTACAACCTGTGACAATCTCAAATGGACTCATGCCGGTAGACCTATTCACCGAATCATTGTATGCAAACTCAGCCATGGGTAAAATGAGATCCCAATCCCCAATGCGGTCCTTAACTAGACACCTCAAAAGATCTCCTAGACTCCTATTGACCACCTCGGTCTGACCGTCTGTCTGGGGATGATTGTAGACACGCCATTCCTGACGTCTCCTGAGAAAGTCTCATATTATTATACGACGCCCTGCGACGGCTTATGCATTTCGAATCACTTGAGTACTTCCTTTTCTTGAGTCTTCTTCCGCCCTTTTCGGCATCCGGAATCGTCTCGTCACGGCATTCGGACGGCATCAACACCAGTCAGACGCATCAAAAGGTTCCGGAACCAAGAAGGGTGTCTGCCGGGCGCCCGCCGACGCCTGATCTAAGGACCCGGGTGGGTCTTAATGGGGGCGTCCAGGCCCCTGGACGCCCCCATATTTTTAATTTATTTAATTTATTTTTTCAGGGCTTAAACTAAATTAAAAAATATATAAATTAATGGAGGCGTCCAAGACCCTGGACGCCTCCATAAAAATAAAAAAATAAAAAATATATATAAATTGCCAGTTGGCATACAAAAACAAAAAAATAAATAAATATATATATATTAATGGAGGCGTCCAGGCCCCTGGACGCCTCCATAAAAATAAATAAAAAATTCAAAAAATGCCAGCCCTGGTATAAAAGACAAAAGAAAAATAAAAAATAATATAATTTTGGAGGCGTCCAGGCCCCTGGACGCCTCCATAAACTCCCCCACGGGCGCCGGCCACCGAACGACGGTTTGTCGTGTGTGAAAAAATCCAAAATATAGAGACGTCCGGTCAGCTGGACGCGCCCATTTCTGAATCATGAGGCGCCGCTCACAAAACCACGCGTTGTGCCGAACCGCGTGCGGCCGTCGTCGGTTTTCAGTGGACCTACTTGAGGCGTCCGGGACCCTGGACGCCTCCATAAAAGTATTCCAAAAAAATCAATAAAAATAGAATAAAATATTATTTCGGCCCTGATGGAGGTGTCCAGGGTCCTGGACGCCTCCACCCTCCGGAGCCCTATAAATAGAGGCCCACCCCCTCAGTTCTAGGGGAGCTAAGCAGTGATCCGATAGGCTGCCGGAGCCCAGAGGCTACGGAGTCATTTTTTTAACCCGTGGGGTCTTTTGTAGGTGGAGGTTCTGCCGGCTTCTCGGGTGCCCACGCTCGCGAGAGGAAGGTCGTCTTCATCCACCGCGCTTCTACGTCGTCCCCACGCTGCCGGAGCTCCGCCGAATTTCACCACCGGCACATCCAATAAGCCAACTCTTTCCTTTTCTTCGTAGTTCTTTTGCATTCATCATCTCGCATCCATCATCTCATTTTCCTCCTACTCGAGTCCGAGAGGGGTTTAAAAGATAACACCAACCAGGTGTGTGTCTTCCCGTTATTTCGTCATTTTTATTGCAAGGATATGAATACTACACATTCATCTTTCTAAGCCACTTGTCATTTGTTTGTCGTTGTTTTGCAAGGGTAGCCGAGGAAAGCCCTCTCCGTCGGCCGGCCGGAAGGAGAGGAAGAAGCAACCCGCCATCTCCCGCTCTTGAGGTAGGCGCGATCACCTTCTTATTTTGGGGTCTTTCGGCCCCTGGCGATCACATCTTTTCATCGAGGCCGCGGCGAGTCACTTCCCCAATGGCCGTTTAAATTTCTGTTCTCATATTCTCTTTATATCCTGTTATATTTTGCTTATATCATCGAGGCCGCGGCGAGTCACTTCCCCAATGGCCGTTTAAATTTCCGTTCTTACATTCTCTCTATATTCTGTTATATTCTGCTCATATCATCGAGGCCGCGGCGAGTCACTTCCCCAATGGCCGTTTAAATTTCCGTTCTTATACTCTCTCTATATTCTGTTATATTCTGCTCATATCTCGAGGCCGCGGCGAGTCACTTCCCCAATGGCCGTTTAAATCTCTGTTCTTATATTCTCTTTTATATTCTGCTATATTCTGCTCATATTCTCGAGGCCGCGGCGAGTCACTTCCCCAATGGCCGTTTCAATTCTTGTTATTTAATTTCTGCACCATTCCCGTCCCCCCGAGGTCGCGGCGAGTCACTTCCCGCTATGGCCGTTTGAACCCCATATCTTGCTATATTATACTTGTCCCGCTCGCCCCGCCGGAGCAATCTCCCGTGGTGGCCCCTTCTCTCTCTTCTCTCATCTCTGTGTTGCAGCAAACAGCAAAACAAACAAAAAAGAGGAGCCCGCGCGCTCTCCGCATCCTCTTCCCCGCTCCATCGAACTCCGAACCGCGTGACGTCGCTCACAGATTGGCGATCACGGTGGGACTTCTACTGCTTCCTCTCGGCTACCCTTGCAAGTTCGGCACCACCCGTGCCTCTCCACCTTGGCGCCCACGCGCGCCCCCGTTGTGCTCACGGCAGCACCGTCAGTTCTGATTGGTTCTTTGTTTATTATATGTTTGTTATTTCTGTTGTTTTCCCACTCCATATATCTGTCAGCATTCCATTGCATACATCCATTCCTCTTTTCTATCCTTTTTTCATTTTTTTTGAGGATCACCCTTTCCCGGTGAAGGAAGGACTCTCCGTTTGGGAATTCCTCTCAACGGACTAGAATCTCCTACACTGGGACCTCCGTAAGTCCCCGACATCGAAGAATCTCCTCTTCGTTCACTGGGCTGGTTGTACCATTGAAGTTCCCCGAAGTTAGTCATTTCATTCGTGGTGAGACGAGAGACCCTAGCTGACACGGCGGTGAAACAAAAATAAACTAGGGTCCCTATCTTGTGTGAACTTCGGATCTCGCTAAAAACACACAAAAAAATCATCAAAATCAAAACAAAAAAAAGGGCGTAAAGGCATCCACTTGTTTGATAATCTCTGCTACCTACTTGCTAGTGTATGTTTTTGCGTTCTGGGAGAACTGTGAGCATGTCTCACGAGTCTTCTGAGGAGAACCACCCTAGCCGTGGTTTGACAGCCGACCCGCGAGTCTATGCTATGGACTCGGGTCCTTCTCATGACCCCTCGCATGAGGTGCAGGTTATTGCCGGGGACACGTCCCCGCCACAGGATATCACTTCCTTACTGGGCGTCCTCGCCAACACGGAGCTTACCTCTGAACAGCTCCGGGCCTTCCAGGCCATTCTAAAGGGGAAATCTGTTTCCCCCACGCCCCAGGAGTCAACTCCGGCTATCGCACCTCTCCACGAGTCCGTGCAGGCCATTCCATCTCCTTCATTGGCGCAAGCCATCCAGTCTCCCTCGCTTCAAGGACAAGCGAGCCAACAACCTCCCTCATTCCAATTCCCGTCACAATCTCAAACTCCCGGTGTTCCTCACACACCGTTTCAGCCAGGGCCAACTGTCGGTGGTCCGACAGTTCCCTCTCATTCCGGGTTTCCCCCTCAAGTCTCCGGGAGACAGTTTCTCCCCCAATGGCAAGTGCCACCTTCACCCCCAGAGGAGCTCGCCCAATCGCTCCTCAATAGGTTCAATCGCATGGACGAGCAGTTTCAAAATCTGAGAAGAATGGTGGACGTGAAAGCCACCCCGGAGGTTGCTTTGCCAATCCTCCCCGTCATTCATCTTCCTCCCTCCGAAATGCCCACGTACCGCAGATACAATGGTACCGGCAACCCCTTCATTCACCTCAAGGACTTCATGTATGAGTCCTCCTATTGGCAAAACGATCAGAGGTCCCTGGCATACCTCTTTCGGAGATCATTGGATGGTCCCGCGCTTGAGTGGTTCTATTCTCTGGAGCCCCGCGAGGCCGAGAATTTTGAAATAGTGCAGAGAAGGTTCTTGCAGAAATATAGGGATAGGGTCGGTCCCTCACTCTCCATTACCGACCTAGTGGCCGAAAAGATGAAACCCGACGAGGATTTTGTCCGATATGCTGATAGATGGAGGTCTCTGGCGGAAAGAATAAGGGATACCCTCTCCGAGCCCGAACAAGTGAAAATGATTGTGTCTAATGCAACCCCGCAGTTCAGACACGTCCTCGCCATGAATAAACTTACTACAATGGAGGAACTCTATGAAAGGGCCCGATACATCCAAACCCAGCTAAAAGACTCCCCCATCATGAACATGTTTGAGTCGCCGAAGCCCAAAGTGGTCAGAAAGACAGGCGCTGGTGTCCCGGGCGGAGCCACAGAAGGGGTCGTGACAAATGAGCAAGTCAGTGCGGTCAACAATGCCAACTATGCAGTCAACCCAAGGCCTCAACAAATGCCCCGACTACCCCTTCAACCAGGTCCTTTCCCTCTCCGTCCTCCACCCCAAAATAATCCACCCCAGGATAATATGCCTCCATTACGCCAACCCCAGCAACAACAACCACAACCTCAGCAACAACAACCACCGCTTCAGTACAACCAAGTTCCACCCCCGGGGAACTATGGTCCCCAACAGCAACAAAGGAGGCCGCTCGGTCCTAAGAGAGCCTACTATCCACCATTGCCAGAAACCTTAGCAGATATTTTTAATGCCCTCATGGCATCAAACCAACTCGCCCTACCCAGAGAAAGGCCCGCGTGGCCCCCCAATGTTGATACCTCCAAATACTGCGTCTACCACAGGCAGCCGGGACACACAGTGGATTACTGCTTCCATTTCAAAGATTACATCCATGATATGAATGATGAACATCAAATAGATTGGGATGAGATGAGACGGTACGTCGCGGCTCTCAAGGCTAGGAGACCTCCTCAGAGGCCACAGCAGCAGTTACAACAGCAGCAGCAGCAGCAACCACAACAACAACAGCAGCCTCAGCAGGCCCCACAACAACAGCCCGACATGGGCATAATCCAGAATCCACTACCGGAGCACCAACAGCCCAATCATCAGGTTAACCCCATCTCCTCCTTCCCGGAAGTCGGGAGAGAGCAGGTGTGGCACCAGGAAAGTACCTCCATTCTTTATACCTCCAACCCTATCGTCATGCAACCCCCTCACCTTGCCCGGGTAGCACCTCTCTCTCATCAACCCGCATCGGTATCGCCTTCACCATTTCCACTACCATTACGCCCTCTCATCCGCACCCCGACCTCCTATCAACCGACACTTTCTACTACGCCTTCACACCCTCTCACCTTCTCCCACTCCCCCACTTTACCATCCACCTCTACCACATTTACCCCTACGCCTTCTAAACCCCTTATCATCCGTCCACCATACATAACCCCGTCTTTCTCCACCACATCACCACTAATGCCTTCAAAACCACTCATCACCCACCATCCACCTCAAAACCTTTACCCGTTTCAAACCTTACCTCCACCTCCACCTTCCAAACCCCTTATCCTTCATAATCCGCGCGATATCCCCTCTACCTCCGCCATGCCTCCACCTAACAAACCCCTCATCAGAATCCCTGCTCCCGTCATCACCCCTGCTTCATCAACCATTCCTCCACTACTACCCCTCAAACCCCTGTTAAAACCCACTGCTACCCCCACAGAGGTACAAAAGCCGCAGGCAATGGTGCTCCGGAGTGGAAGGATTTTCCACAGGGTTTTCCCCCACAACAGTCAGAATCCCGAGCAATCTCAGCCAGAGAAGGATGATGCAGAACAACCAGAAAGAGCTATCCCTGGAACACAGTATGATCTACTGAAACACTTGGACAAGACGCCTGCCCGGATCTCCATCCTAGAGCTACTTCAAAGATCCACATCCCACCAGGCGGCCTTGATGGAATATCTTCAAAAGGTCATGGTTAATGAAGACCTCCCCGTGGAGAAGATTTCGACCGTCCTGACCCCAACAGACACACAACCGGCCATCATGTTTCACAACTACGAGCTCGCTCCCAAGGAAGCTCGGAAATATGCATTGTGCATTTCAATAAAAATTAATGGGGTATCCATAAACCCGTGTCTTGTCGACACGGGTGCGTCCATAAATGTGATCTCCATGAGCACTCTTCAGTTGTGTGGGGTTGACGAGGAACAAATAAGACCTTCCTCGATCACGGTCACGGCTTATGACAATAGCAAAAGGCCGCCGCAGGGGATGATTATTCTGAAGGCAGAACTAGGCCCCATGTCAATTCCCACGGAATTCCATGTCCTCGACATGGACCCCACATTCAAGGCTATACTGGGTCGCCCTTACATCGAAGCCATGGACGCTGTGCCTTCCACCAACCATCAGTGCATGAAGTTTCCTTACAATGGGAGAATTATTAAAGTGGTCAGTACACCTGTCCTTCACACAGTGGATGCTATCAACACCTCTCTGCCTCGTTTGGCCATCTCATCGGCCCATATTATCACTGCTGGACGTGCGTGATCCATCTCACATTCCACTAGCACCAAAGGAGCCGGTCAGGGCAACCGCAACATCATGTCTCCCTTTTCACTCCAAAGGTTGGGAGATTATGAGGAACATCGGCTATCAACAAGGAAAGGGTCTGGGCGCACAGTCACAGGGTATGCTCAAACCGCCAAAGGAAATTAGGCCGAATCGCAGGTTTGGCCTAGGCTTCAAAGGACCGTTCAAGGCAGATTGGAAGCCCCTCACGTGGACTCTATCAAACCACTTCAACAGAGGACCCGTTGTTCAGATGGGAGATCACCCACGAGAAGCACATGGGGGATCACATGCTGTATATTTGGCTGAAAAATGTCCGAGGATCACCAAAAGAGGCAAGATCAAAGATCCGGAATGCGAGTGGGACAAATGGTTCGACATACGGGACATTTCCGTTGCACTGGAAAGGATGTTCTCGTCTCCACCGCTTGAAGGACCACCACTGATCTCCGAAATACCAGAGAATATTACCACTCTTGCCAAGGTTCCAAACTATCCTCGTCCTCGCCAGAAGGACTCTGTCATCGACGGATCTTCGTCCGTCCTCAACATTGCCGTCGACGGCTCATTAGCCGCCATCCTCTCCATCCACTCGTCTCAGCCTTTGCTGATATCTTCTTCCTGGGCCAGACAATTGTCTGATGATCTTCCCAGGTCCCCTTCTTTGCTTACATACCTACGCGGGCTTTTCAACCCGCGTCAGGTCTTCAACCATGATCTGCTCTATGAGCCTCACAATCCTCTAGCCATAACCCCTTTTCTCTCTCCTCCAATCTCTTTTCACTGCTTTGTCATTAAAAATGAAAACGAAAAAAAAACGTCAATTTTCAAACTCCCCAACAACACATCTTCGTTGAGGAAACCTCCTACATCTCCCACGGGTGCGTACCGCCTTGCGGACCACCCGTCCGAGGTCCGATGAGCGACCTTTTCTACCCCTCCTCTGAGGGGTCTTCTCCTGTACATTCTACACCATCCTCTCGTCTTCCTCTTCTTCTGTAAATATTGTCAGTCAATCTAGGAATGATAGGCCAAGGGTAGTACCTAGGAAGAAATCCAAGGGTAGGCAGATCCCTCGTCGATTCCTTCTGGATTTGGCCGCCAGGTGTCAGGCCCTTCTTGCCATCCCCCAGTTGTTAGAAAATCCCATCCAGCTACCCGAAATAGAATGCGAGGGCGACTGTGCATCTGATGAAGGGTATGGAGTCTACGAGATCACGAATGAAGAATGCCCCACTGAAGATGAGGGTGAAGAATATGAGGATGCGGCGGGCGCATACGCTAGCGGAATGAGGAGATTCGACGAGCCGTCAACCGCCGTAGAAGAATCCACCAAAGAAGTCAACTTGGGGACTGAGGAAGACCCTAGGATCATCCTCATAAGTGACAACCTACCACCCTCTGAAGAAGAGGCATTAATTGAGGTCCTCAAGGAATATAAGGACACGTTTGCATGGAGCTACGAGGATATGCCGGGTCTGGATTCAACCTTGGTCGAACACCGTTTAACCCTAAAACCAGGGTCCATCTCGGTAAAACAAAGGTTAAGGCGTTTCCACCCTCAGATGGCTTTGAAAATGAAAGAAGAGGTCGATAAGCTCCACAAAGCCAGGTTCATTAGAGTCGTTCTTTATCCTCAATGGGTGGCGAACATTGTCCCGGTCATGAAGAAAGATGGGAAAGTCAGGATTTGCATCGACTTCCGGGACCTTAACCGCGCGTGTCCAAAGGATGATTTTCCCTTACCTCACATTGATGTGTTGATTGATAACACGGCAGGTTTTGAAACCCTCTCTTTCATGGATGGATTTTCAGGATACAATCAAATTCGTTTGGCAGAAGAGGATCAGGAAAAGACGTCATTCACTACCCCTTGGGGAACATATTGTTACGTGGTCATGCCGTTTGGGTTAAAGAATGCTGGAGCTACTTACCAAAGAGCGATGATGGCCATATTTCATGACATGATGCACATATATCTGGAAGTGTATGTGGATGACTTATTGGTGAAATCAAGGACCAGGATGGAACATCCAGAAGTTTTGGCTAAGGTCTTGCAAAGGTCAAGAGAATTCCAATTGAAAATGAACCCGAAAAAGTGTGTGTTTGGTGTGTCGTCAGGTAAATTGCTGGGGTTCATTGTGAGTAAAAGAGGGATCGAGATAGATCCCGACAAAGCCAAGGCTATCAGGGATATGCCGCCTCCCAAGAATTTGAGGGAAGTCCGAGGTTTAATCGGCAGGCTGCAGTTTATTCGTCGGTTTGTGTCTCAACATTCACAAAGGTGTAGACCTCTCTACGAGTTGACCAAGCCAGGAGTAGAATTCCACTGGAATTCTAAATGTCAGAAAGCTTTTGAAGGGTTGAAGGAATATCTGGCTAGTCCACCCGTTCTCATTCCACCTAAACCAGAAAAACCTCTGATCCTTTACATCTCAGTCTTGGATGACTCCGTGGGAGCCGTCCTCGCACAAGCTGATGAAGAAGGCAAGGAACGGGCAACCTATTACTTGTCCAAACTTCTCAATCCCTGTGAGCAGAAGTACACCGGCATGGAGAAAACCTGTGCTGCCCTCGTTTGGGTAGTGCAGAAATTGAAGCACTACTTCTTGGCTCACGAAGTCCACTTGATTGCTCGAATGAATCCTATCAAATTCCTTCTGGAGAAAGCCGTCCTTACGGATAGGCTAGCACGCTGGCAAAGTTTTCTCTCTCAGTTCGACATCACCTACATCCAGCAAAAGGCGATTAAAGGTTATGCCATAGCCGAGCATCTCGCTCACCATCCTCTTCCCAAGTTCGATCCCGTCCAATCAGAGTTTCCAGATGAGGAACTAATGTCCATCAACCAATCAGATGAGCCAATGTGGACGCTATATTTTGATGGAGCTCTGAATTCTCAAGGGAGAGGAATCGGCATCGCCCTCCTGTCGCCGGAAGGCCTCACATTCCCATTGGCATACCAGCTCAAATTTCCAGTCACCAACAATATAGCCGAATATGAAGCTCTTCTAGCTGGCCTAGGACTCGCTCATTCTTTTCGTATCACTGAGTTGCGAGTCGTAGGTGATAGTCAACTCATCCTTCGCCAGGTACTCACTAAGTATCGCACTCGCGATCCCAAACTCAAGCCATACCAAGAACTCACTGCTGCCTTTGCCAAACTGTTCACAAAACTGATCTTTGTTCATATCCCTCGTCATCAGAATATTCTCGCCGATGCCCTCGCCTCATTGGCATCATCCATAAGGTTCCCTCTAGGAAGATGGTTTAAGTCCATTTCCATCTACAAACTTCACGCCCCTGCAGTCGATGATGCTTCCTACGTAAACATCAAAGACAGGATAGCAAGGAAGATCCTGCAGGAAGATATCCTTGAGAAGAGGGAGCTCATGTTGGCAGAGGCCGAAGAAGAACTGGCTGATGAAGAGAAACCATGGTTCTATGAAATTGTCAAATATTGCCAAGATCAGTCTTATCCTGAAGGGGCCACCACAGAGGACAAGAAAGCCATAAGAAGGGTGGCTCAGAAATACACATTGATTGGAGGTCTACTCTATAGGAGGAGCCTTACTGGTATTCTGTTAAGATGTCTTGGTGACGATGAGGTTTGGAAATGTGTAGAAGAGACGCACTCGGGTGTGTGCGGTGGCCACGTGAATAGTCAGATGCTCGCCAAGAAGATCATTCGTCAAGGCTTTTATTGGCCCACTATGGAAGAGGATTGTGCTGTCTATGTCCGTAGGTGTGTCAAGTGTCAACTTCACGCCGATAAAATCCATTCACCATCTTCCTCACTTCATCCAATATCCTCCCCATGGCCTTTCTCCATGTGGGCATTCGACATCATTGGTCCCCTAGGTGATCCCAATTCCCTCACCAAGCAGAAATCTTTCATCCTTACTGCGACGGAATACTTCACCAAATGGGCCGAAGCCGAAGCTTACGCGGAAATCAAGGCGTCAACAGTCTGCAAGTTCATCATGAAGAACATTCTCGCCAGATTCGGCATCCCAAGCACGATCGTCACCGACAATGGGCCACAATTCATTTCTCAGGACCTACAGGACCTCTGCAAAAGGTACGCAATTGCATTGCATCATTCATCGCCTTATTACCCACAAGGTAACGGCCAAGCGGAGGCCACCAATAAAACATTGCTCAAAATCATCAAAAAAACCTGCGAGTCTAGTAAGTTTTCAGACTGGCCAGAAAAGCTTATCGAAGCCCTATGGGCCTATCGCACTTCAATCCGTACCCCCACCGGGCAGACTCCATTTGCCCTCACTTATGGTATGGAAGCGGTAGTCCCGTACGAGACTCTGATCCCTTCTCTCAGGGTACAATTGGATGAGGAATTTCCCCTCGACGATCGTCGTAATTCACTCCTCGCCCAGTTGGAACTCTTGGATGAGAAGCGGCTGGCCGCCGCCGAACACGCGCGTGTGTATCAAAATAGACTCGCTCGCTTTTACCAAAAGAAAGTCGTTGAGAGAAAATTCAAAGTCGGTGAGATGGTCGTAAAAAGAATTTTTGTCAAACCTGGAGGGCCGCGTTCTAAGCTCCAACCCAATTGGGAAGGACCATTTGTAATTCAAGCCGTGTACCCTGGCAACGCCTACAAGCTAGTCAACGCCGAAGGGACCGAGTTATCCCACCCTTGGAATGGGCTTTATCTTAAGAAATACTACCCTTAGCACAAAACAAAAAAAAATGATGAAAAGATAAAAAACATCAAAAACAAGGAAATATTGAAAACCACTAAAAATATGGAAAATTCAAAATGCCGATGCCTGGCAGGCACCATGTAGTTAAGTCCCTGCATCTAACCTTCATGTTAGGATAGGGCCCATTAAGGCTTGGTAGGCACCGGGTCTTGGTTTGCCAGAACCGTGGAGACCCCTGTCCGGCCACGTCGGCCTATGCTCGCTCGAAGGAAGCTAACATGTGTTCACTTATGTATTTTATTCAAAAAAAGTTGGTAGCATCACCTACGGTAGGGCCACACCTAGAAGATCTCCGGAAGCTGTAATCTTTATTCTTTTCTCTTCGACCAAATGAGACAGTCGGCGCCCTTAAAACGCTGAGCATGAGAAACCGAAACTCAAACCCCAAGGACAAGAGTAGGATCCATTTCCTCGAGCATCGATCAGAGCACGAGAAGAGGGCAGTGTCCCCGCAGGCATACGAAAAGGGAGCCCACAAACGTCAAACGACTATATCTCCCTCACAGAAAGAAATACAAAATCAAAATCAAGAGAAAAGCCTGGTCGTGACCGTGCCTGGTGCGATAAACGAACCCCTCAAAGCAAAAGTCTGAATCCACAAAGGGGGGCCGTGGAATGTAAATGCTCGAGATTTGGTCCGAAGTTGTCCGAAAGGAAAGAGTTAATGGGCCCTTATTCGCTCGCCGGGTTAACGGCTTTGCCGGTCCTCTCAGGAGGTTTATCCCCTACACTCTTCCTTCTCCCTCTAAAGATGAAGGTTCGATGGAGTTTCTGAAAGGTGAAAACTGCCCAGGGTCTGCGACCTTATTTTAATATACACATTTTGGTTGCCTACTTTGAAAAAGCAAAAGCTATCGCTGCGAAGGAGTCTCGTGTTTCTGGCTGGTCAAGACCCCTGTTTACCACCTTGATGTCTTCTTGTTTAACCTCGGGCTTAGGCCAATGCAAGCGCGTCACCTATGGGTGCGACGGCGTCTGATTCCGGGTCAGCGTCGCGCGGTTGGTCGTTAGGGTTCCAGGGTGTTCCATCTTATACCATCTAGAGTTGTGAGGAAACAGACCCGGGCCGGGCAAATCATTTACCTCAAACACCTTTTGGGTGAATCCCTGTGGTCGGAAGCAACTGGGAGCCTAAGCATGGCATGACGGTATTGTCATCAGGGTAAGTCTTAGCCGGCGGGATCGTCATTCGAGGGGTCTAGAGGCCCAAATCAACCTAGATGTGCACTTAGATACCTGGGAGGTTAGTAAGAAACCCCTGTCTCACGTAGGTTAGGTGCCATTTGGGTGCTTGCCGGGCGTTAGCAATAAAAAAAATTGAAATGATAAAAGCACAAAAAAATGGAAAAGAGAAATGTACATATTTGCAAACAAAAAAAATCTTTTTATGATGAAACAAAAAAAATATCAAATATAAAAAAGAAAACAAATCAATTTTGCATGATTACATTTGCGTGCAGCATCTCACTTTTAATATCGCTTGCATTCGTGTGCTTGCCTGTCGCATTTATCATCACCGCATCTTTCCCTTGCCTTCGTTAAATAAAGGCTTGGCCCCTTGACCAGTTATCAAGGACAGTCACAGTGACCATTTGCTTATTGAGCAAGGGGCCAAGTCAGAACAGAAATTCTGATTTGTTTGTTTCAGTGATATGTGCAGGGATTCAGGTAACTGAAGCAAAGGTGAAAAACAAACAAACCAAACCTTGTGTTTTATTCCAAAAAACCAAAAAAATTTACATCAAGTTCCGCCCTCTCTCTCTGCATTACTCGTCCCACTACTCTCCGGGCAAAACACTCTCAAAGGTGCTACCCAACTACGAAAAGCGGTACTCCTGCCGCTCTGTACTCCTCTTCCTATTCCCACATCCCGGCGTTGATCCACGGAAGCAGCAGAGAAGCTACCAACACGAAAGCCACGCTCTCGTGCTTTTCGGTAGCGCTCCTCACCATCTCTCAGCCACTGTTCAGCAAGACCAAGGCCGATTCGGAGTTCGAATAGTTGGGCCTCCATGGCCCTTCGCTCCTCCCTTTCAGCCAAACTGTTGGCTCTTTCTCTCTCTGCGTTTCTTTCCCTCTCTGCCCGTTCTCTCTCACGGTCTTCCCTCTCAACTGGAGAGTGATCCTCAGTTCCATAGCATCCCTGGATGAGTCGTCATCAGGATGACGCCGCAGTTCCCTCTCCAGTTCTGCTATCCTAGCCTCCTTCTGCGCAGCTTGGGCAAGCGCTTCTTCCGTCTCCTTTTCCTGCCGAGTGTACCATCTCAGATACGCGATAAGGCGTAAACAAAGAGAACTCAACGCTGAAACTTTTACCTGTATACGGAGCATCCCTTCTGCCTCCGCAGCACGCTGCGTGGCGTGAGCAAGTTGCTCATGAAGCGAGTCAAGTTCTGAGGTGGGAATCCACAAGCTGGAAGAGGCACCACCTACTCCCATCGCTGGGGAGGCTGCGCCAATCTGGGCATGCTGCGACCATGTGAATTAGCAGCCAACATCTGGAATCTGGGGTTTTAATTAGGAACGTACTGTACACCTACCAAGGCGCTCGTAGCTCCGCGGGCATCGCCCAACTGTTGTTCCATCTCTGCCAAGCGAGTTCGTAAATTCGCTATCATGGCATCCCGGACATCCTGCAGCCTTACAAGTCAGCATTTTCACCAGAAAAACCAAGAAAAGGAGAAAGAAGAGAAGAGAAAAAGGGGAAACCTACCTCCACAAGTCCCCGGGGTTGGAACCGTTCTGCGTACTTTGTCCTATATAGACGCAAGTAGTCCTCGCTGTCCCGCGCCTGTGATTCTACAATCGTGCCACCCCGTTGCCAGTCCTCATACTGTTCGGGGAATCGCACGCGCCAGTCAATGCAAGTCGCCGGTCCCCGCGTCTTTCTCCCGACACGAGGTGGCGCAGCTGAATCCACCCATTCTTGAGCCAGTCCTAAAGTCCTCATAACTAATCGTAGCCGAAGCGGCTCGATTTCATTCAGGCAGTGCATCCATAGTTCCCGTCCGAACCGGGCACGACTTGCTAGAACCCACGGCTGGTTGGCATCGACCATGTCTGAGTAGGGTCTCCAGTTTACCATCGCTGCAGGGAACTCCTGTAGCTCCCGCCTTAACACCATCAGTTGGTAGGTTAGGGGTGCCGCACTCATGATGGGCTCCCACCGCCTGGCTAGCGGCACCATCACGGGTCGCCAATGTCGAGCTCTCCCCATGGGGAGGTAATAATAGCTCCATAACTGCTCGGCGCAGGTCATCAGCACCTTGCGAAAACAACAAAAAAAATACAAAACAAGCAAAACCAAAAAAAATACCTGGATGAATGGTGTGAAACCACTCACAGTCATCTCACGATCCGTTTCTTGGAATAGGCCTGCAAACAAGTGCGCCAGCATAGCAGCTCCCCAGGCATAGTACCCTACTCTTTCAAGGTTTGACAGCAGCTCCAGAAAGCAACATTGGATACCGTCCCCTTTCGAGCTCAGTACCAATCTCCCCAAAAGGAAGAGGAGAAATCTCCTCAAATCTATGTTACATCTTTCCCAGTTGCCGAAATCTGTGCAATACACGGCACGGCATCCTGTTTCTATCCTTTCCATGAACTCTTCTGAGGATTCGTCATCCCGCCGACGAGTGTCGGTGAGCCCTAATGCATCCATGAGGGACGCCCTAGATACCGACCTGTTTTTCCGACCATCTAGGTCCAAACCCAGTAACTTCTGGGCACCTTCTCGGTAGTCCGCGTAAGTGACTCCGGTCACTGCCTCGCCATCCACCTTGAGACTCGTAATTCGGACCACATCTTCCAAGCTGGGCACCATGTGCCCCCAGGGCATCAGAAATGCCCGGCTCACTGGGTCCCATCTCTCACACAAGGCTTGGATCAGGACTAGGTCAAGCTGGATCGGCTCGATCCGAAGGAAGGTACCAAATCCCATCACGTCTAGCCTCGCCTTCTGAAAATCTGGGAGGCCCCTGTACGCTGCTACTACCAACTCCCATAAGATTTGTGATTTCATCACAACCTACACATACCAGGAATGGGGGTGAGGTTTGGTCAGAAGAAAGGAAGAAAAAATGAGAAAAGGGCAAGAAAACTTGGCTTACGAGTTGTGATTGGGCCCTTTCGCTGAAGTGCCCTTCAAAGTCTGAAAGCCTCCTGGAACTACTACCACTGGACCTGCTTCTCTTCGAGGAATGGGAAGATTCGCCCTCCATCCAACTCTCAGAATTTTGAACTCCTCCTCTCCCGTGAGAACTTGTGCTCCTCGAGTTATTCCTCGATATACCTGGGAAGATAAAAGGGACAAGAATTTATAGAAATGGAAGGAGTGCGGGCCAAGATTGCCTCCATCACCTGTCGATGATAGCCCTCGCAATAAGACACCGGCCAAGCGGCCCCATGTGTCGCTTCACCGCTCGCACAGGGTGATTGACTGGACGAAGAATAGGACGAATAGCCCCTATGTTGTCTAGGGATACCCTATCATGTTTTGGAGGACGCCCGCAAAATTTGGCACAACATCCGGGAAAAGGAACTAGGGCCGTCAGTATTGACTTCGACGGCAGATTCCCGTGGAAAATGGTCACAACAAGACGTGATTCTCCGCTCGAGGCGGAGTCTCGACAGATCCGTCACATGGGAACAGTGCAAAGGAGAAGAAGTGTAGGGAAGAAGGAACGCACAAGAGGACAAACAAGCATCAGAAAATCAAATCACTCCATTCATAATTCTACATAAGCTGTCAAAAACATCATAAACATAAAGAGGTGACGGGTCCACTAGCCCGCCAATCCTCACCATCACTCATCTCTCCGGGCACTCTCCTCCTCTCCCCCGAGGTGAGGGTCCCTCAGAAGCCTCCGGGATCCCCGTGCAGTAGCACCTGCCTCGCCTCTGGGCGCCTGCTCCGCAGCAGTGACTCGCTGCTCCTCCCCTGGCGTGGCGAAGAAGCCACTGGCGGCAAAGCGACCGGACTGGCGGAGTCGCTCCCCGAACTCTCGCGCTCTCTCGTAGCGCGTCTCCATCCCTCCTAGCCTCTGCACGACGGCCTGAAGGCCCAGCTGGAGCTCCCTCACTTGGGCCTCCAAGGCCCTCCTCTCGGTCAGATCCCGCTGTCGCTCGGACCTTCTCTCGGCTTTCTCTCTCTCTACCTCTCTCCTCATCATCTGCAGAAGAACCCTTAACTCCAGGATGTCTGGAGAAGGTCTCTCCTCACCACGATGCCGCAGCTCCGCTACAGTCGCCACCCAGGCGTCACGCTCCTCTTCCGCCCGGGTCGCACGGGCCACCGCACCGGCAAGTTGCTCCCGGAGGGAAGCAATCTCGAGAAAAGGGGCCGAGGAGCTAGAAGATCCGCCAGCCGCTCCCACCGTCGCTGTCTGCTGGGCACGCTGGAACAAAATAAACAACGGCCGTCAGTGAAACTCCAAAATCTGAAGTTAAAAGGGCGGCACGTAACTTACCAGGAGCGACAGCTCATGTTGAGCGACGGCCAGTTGCCGCCTAGTCTCTGACAGCTGGGCGCGCGAGCCGCCGATGCCACGCGTGTCCCCAGCTTGGGGAAGCCCCGCGTAACTCTCTCTCTGCCGCCGCAGGAAGTCGGCACTGTCCTGCACCAGTACACCCCCTTGCTGTCCAGGGAGACGTACGGGCCAGTCCTCGAGCCTCGCCTTGCCGCGACTCTCCCTCCTGACGCGGCTCGGCTCGTCCGCACTCGCCCACTCATCGGCCAGGCCCAGGGTCCTTGCCATGTCCTGCACCAAGAAAGGGGTCCCATATCAGTCAAAAGGAACGCGTCCCCTGTCTAGGACGCGTCCATCATTTGAGTGCAACACTCGCCGAACCCTTTCCTCCTCGCGCGGCTCGCTTCAAAACCCAAAATGAATTAAAAGAGGAAGAGATCGGAGGACCTACCGGACCGTGTTCACCTCCTCCCACGCCATCGGGCCCCTCGGGTCCCTCGGGGGCCCGAGCGGCCCTTCCTCCTCCATGGACGCCGTTCCGTGCTCGGGCGCGTCCCTCCTTGGGCGAGGAGTTCCTCGTCCCTCTCCACCTTCACCACGGTCGGGCCCACCGAACTCCATCGATCAAAAGAGGAGGAAGACGAAAAAGGGGCAAGCGCGTTTCGGCGGAAGGCGGGCTCGTTTGCGGGTAAGGCACGGGAGAAGAAAGGACCACCCGTCGCTTTAAATTTAAAATCAAGGATTAAGACGCGTCCTCGCGCCTGGACGCGCCCAAAAGGGGGAAAGGAAACAAAATCCCCCCGTGCAAAGCATAGTTCCCCGCTGTTCAGGGCAAGGTCTCGCGGAGCGTGCCTCAAGGGACAACTCAGTGCAAAAAAGAAAGTGTGGGAGAGAGAAAAGTACACACAACACAAAAGCCATTTCCATTTCATATAATAGCCGAAAGTACATCATACAGTGAGAAGGGTGACGTACAAGCAACTCTCTAACTCTCACCGTCACCCTCCTGGTCATCTCCTTCCTCCCTCCTCTGACGGAGATCCCTAGGGGGCCTCCGCGACCTCTGTGAACCCTGAGAAGCCGTGCTCGCCTCGCCCTGCGGTGGCACTCCAGCCTCGAAGGCGCGACGACGCTCCTCGGCCGAAGAAACCAGATAGCTGCCCATGGAAAAAGAACCAGACTGACGAAGTCGCGCCCCGCGTTCCTTCGCCCTCTGGTACCGCTCCTCGCTCTCCCGAAGCCTCCCCTCCGCCGTGCCAAGACTCAATCGGAGCTCCAGCAGCTGGGCCTCCAGAGCCCTCCTCTCGGTCTGATCCCGCTGTCGCTCCTCCCTCTCTCTCTCCCTCTCCTCTCTCTCTCTCATCGCCTCCCTCTTCGACAGCTCGAGGGCGATCCGCAGATCCAGCACGTCACGAGGGAGCTCCTCAGCCTCCCGTCGACGCTCCTCCTCCAGCTCCGCAATCCGGGTGTCACGCTCCGCCACCCGAGCGTCGCGCTCCTGCTCGGCACGAACAGCACGCGCCAGGGCCTCTCGGATCTCGGCCACCTGTCAAGGCACGCATGCACCATAAGAGAACAGTGATAGAAGGAAAGTAGCTAGAAAAGGGTCGCGGCCAAGCAAGCACTCACTCGAGCCTCGCGGTCACGCTCGGCCTCCTCAGCCCGAGCCACCGCGTACGCCAGCTGCTCCTGGAGGGCAGAAACCTCCGGAGGAGGGCCCCGCGAACTGGAACCCGCTCCGCCAGCCATCCCGGCTGTCGCTGTCTGGTGGGCCCGCTGAAACACGGGGCAGACGTCAGTCAAAGGCTAAGCATCAAAAATCCAGGTCACAAAAAAATGCATTGCATAAACTCACCAGGATCTCCAACTCCTGTCGGATGGCCACCAACTGTCGCCTGGCGTCCGCCAACTGGGCCCGCAGGTCGGCGATCATGGTATCACGAGCATCCTGCATTACACATAAGTTAGTATCCCATGCATATACATATAGAAAGGTGGAGCAGTTTCATTTCACTTACCCCTGCCATACCACCCAAGGAGAGGCGGTCCCCGTACGTAGCTCGGTACCGTCTCATGTAGTCTGTGCTGTCCTGTACGTGGGACACTACTGGGACCCCGCCCTGCTGCCAGTCCTGGTACTGTGCTGGGAAGCGCGTACGCCAGTCCACGATCTTCGCCTTCCCCATGGTCTTCCGCCCAATGCGGGCCGGCGCATCTACGTCTACCCACTCCTGGGCCAGCCCCAACGTCCTCATGACCAGTCTAAGCCGCAGCGGCTCAATCTCGTTCAGGCAATGGACCCACACGTCCCGCCTGAAGCGAGGAAGACCCGCTACAACCCAGGGCTGGCCAGCATCGCCCATGCCCAGGTAGGGCCTCCACACCACCTGCATCACCATACATACATCATGTTAGTTACCATTCAGTCACATGCATAAACACAAAAAAAAATCATACGCATCATACCATGGCCTCGGGATACTCGCTCAGCTCCCGACGAAGTGACGCCAGCTGGTAGCCGTGGGGTGCTGCAACCACGACCGGCCTCCACTGCCGCGCCAGAGGCACGGCCCTCCTGTTCCCATGCCTAGCCCTCCCCATCGGGAAATAGTAATAGCTCCACACCTGCATCCATCATACATCATTAGTACAATAATTGCATATTTAACTGTGGGAATGCATAAATAAAATGTTTACCTGGAGGAAAGATGCGAAGCCGCTGACTGTCGTCTCCTTCTCCGAAGTCTGGGAGAGATCGAAAAATCAGATGGGCAAGCAGAGCCGCTCCCCACGCATAGTGCCCCACTCTGTCCAGATCCGCCAAGATCCCGAGGAAACGGCAGTGGATGCCATCCCCCTTCGTCCCCAGCAGAAGGCGGCCCAGGAAGAAGAAAAGGAACCTCCGAAGGTCTAGATCCACCAGCTCCCGCTCGCTCGGGTCCTGGGTGAAAGCAGCACGAGCATCCCCCTCCAGTCGAGCCAAGAACTCTGCTCCAGTCTCGCTAACCCGCTGACGCGGGTCGACGAATCCGAGCGCCTCCATGATCTCCACTCGGCCGACTACCCTGCTGTCTCTATCAGTCACGCTCGTCTCTAACCACAGCAGGTCCAGGGCACTCTCTCGGTAGTCGGGGTAGGTGACCCCGCTGACTGCCTCTCCGTCAACTCGAAGCCCGGTGATCCGAGCCACGTCCTCCAGCGTCGGCACCATGTGCCCCCAGGGCATCAGAAACGCCCGGCTCGGTGCGTGCCACCGCTCCCTCAGTGCCTGGATAAGAGGAAGGTCGAGCCGGAAGGGCTCGATCCTAAGGAAAGCTCCAAAGCCCATGGCGTCCACACGCGCCCTCTGAAAATCCGGCAGCCCACGGTATGCTGCCACCACCAAGGACCAGCTGATCCGGCCCTTCATCACGCCCTGCAAACCACAAAACCAACAAAGAACACATCAGCATCATGAACAGTCATAAAACAATAACACTGTATATATACTACTTATTCTTTTATTTTATTTTTTATATTTTTAAAAATATTTATATTTTCTTGTGGAGACGTCCAGGCCCCTGGACGCCTCCTCTTTTTTCCTTTATTTTGTTTTTTTTTAAAAAAAAAACAAAGCCAAAACAAGAAAAATATATTAAAAATATATATATTATCATGGAGGCGTCCTGGAGCCAGGACGCCTCCTTTTTTTTATTATATTTCTATTACTTTTCGTAAATAAATAAATAAACAAAAATAAAAAGAAAAAGTGGAGGCGTCCAGGCCCCTGGATGCCTCCTTCTCTCACTACCCGCCTTTCTCTCACAGCCTCTCGCACACCCGTTTTAGCCTATTGAACCACAAAGTGAGAATTCCGAGGTACTTACCGGGTCGTGATCGTCCTCTCCCGCGTCACCAGCATCCGCAGCGGCCTCCGCGGCCAGGAGAGGCACCTCCATCTCCTCCCCCGCAGCAACCTCCTCTGCTGCGGCCTCCTCGGCATCATCCCTCAACCTCCTCGCACGACGAGCCAGTCGTTTCCACTTCTCTGGACCCTGACTCGATCCTCCTCGCTCCATTGGGACTAAGAATGGGTCGTTTGGAGTGGCTGGACGGTCGGAATGAACAGTATAAGTGAACAGGGGGGAGGCCCCCCCTATATATAGAATCACCTTTTATTGGGGCGTCCAGGCGCCTGGACGCCCCCACAATTTTTATTTTTTTTTTTAAAAATTCAAAAAAATAGGGGCGTCCAGGCGCCTGGACGCCCCCAAAAATAAAATAAATAAATAATAAAAAAATTCAAAATAGGGGCGTCCATGACCCTGGACGCCCCCAAAAAATAAAATAAATAAAAAAATAAAAAAAAATCAAAATAGGGGCGTCCAGGACCCTGGACGCCCCCAAAAATAAATTGTCAAAAAAAATAATAAAATAATTAAATAAAATTAGGGGCGTCCAGGCCCCTGGACGCCCCCATAATAAAAATTTTCAAAAAAAAATATATTTATATAAGAATATGTATATAATCCAAACAAAATAAAAAAATAAAAAAACACAAAGAAAAAGAAAAACCATAAAAAAAGATAATAATTAAGGGGACGGGGGTCCGAAACATCCATGCCAGATTTTATTCCATCAGAAAAACAGAGTGAACTACATCAGGGGCTTAGGCGCTTTAGGCCTTAACTTCCCCAGTTCGGTTACATAAGCCCTCCACGGCTCGCATTCTTCCACCACGTGCGCTGAGGCTTTTCCCGCAACACTTGTCTTCCAGGGAGCTTTAATGGCCTTCGCTTCCTTCGCGTCCGCTTCAGTGCCCAACTCCCTTTTCTTCAAAGGAACAATGCCAGTCGGTGGCGGGAACGAATGGCGTGGGATGCCAATCTGGAGGCAGCACCGATGCGCACTATAAAGGACGAACTCGGTCGCGCCGATCAGTTGAAGATCAACTTCGGGGGAAGACCTCATGAGGAGATCTAGCGAAAGCAAACATGCCGGTGCGCAAGTGAAGAAGCCTTGTGTCACGGTGCGGAAGTGAGACCGCCAGTCTTCACGTTTCTTCAGCCACGGAACGCGGTTCACTACAGTACCACCGAAGCCTAACACGTCGGCTATGTGGTGAAGCGGGCTTTGTTGGAAGAGCTTCGAAGCGGTTGACATTCCCTCGCGGTGGTCGAATTTGAAATGCAAATCCAGCCAGCAATTTAAGACAAGTGCACAACCAAATGGAGGCTTACCCATGCTCGAGGCAGTAAGGCCACTATACAGGTAGGCGAGGACAGCGGGTCCCACCCTCTTTCCACGCCAAATCCCGCAGATAGCACTCAGTTGGTCTTCCTCCACTATGTTGTCGGTATAAGGAAACAAGAGAGCACCCGCCAGACAGATAGTGAACCCCTTCATGATTCCCTCCAAATAGTCATCGTCTGGTGACCCTCTCAGGGCGTTCATGACCCACTCCGCAAGCTTTTGGAGATCGATCCCCTTTTGAGTACGGACCTTTCTGGCTGCGTCGGGCGGCATGAAGCTTCCAAGGACGCTTTCAGAAGTACCCCGTGTCAGCATCCGCATAGCCTTCACCTTCCCGTCACTCTTGAATTTCTTCAAACCAAGCAGAAGTTCCACCTCCTCGAGGAGGATGGTAACCTCGAAGGTCGGGAAGATAAAAGTGTGGGTCTGGGGATGCCAGACCTCCACTAGCGCGCCCATAGCCGCCCAGTCCATACGAATCTTCTCGTAATGCTTGGCGTGAATAAGGAGCCCCTGCAAATGCCACTTCGAGAGTATGGCCCTCATGCCAATGGAGATATTGGAAGTCAGCTTTGAAAGCCATGGCAGCTTGGAAAACTTCCTCGGGCCTGGGAAGAGTGGATATGGCTGGAAGAGGAAAGAAGAAGAAATGAAGGAAGTAAGAAGAAGGTTCACGTGGAGAAATTTGAAAAGAGTCAGCTTACCATATGCGACATGATCGTCCCACTCAGATGACCCTCGAGGTCGGAAAGTCGCCTAATCTCGCTGCTAGGCTTGCTCCTCTTCATAACGCGGGAAGACTCTCCTTCCATCCTGAAGATCTCTAGATTCTCCTCTCCTTCCTCTCCTGAGCTTCCAAAACCCACCTTGGTGCATTTGAATGAACTAGCCTAAGGGGAGTTCTTATAGGAAGGGAAGGGTACTACAGGACAGAACATGTCACATCAGTGGTCATTGTCAAGATTTTGTCTGGATCTCCTTTGAACTGTGGTGCGATTCTGCTACCTTTTGATGTTGCTAACCTTTGCTGGCCTGTGCAGGTTTTACTAACGGACGTCTTTATCCTATCTCCTGTCCCACCTTTCATTGGTTGGTCCCACCATGTCATGCATCATAGTATATGATACCTACGCTACTAGAACATGTCAAGGACCTTGCGGCCCGAACGAATCTGGGATTGGAGTTTCCCTTCAACAAAAACGGTGATGATCCCGGAAGAGTTTGGGTTGTACGGATAGGCCGTTAATTTGTGGTAGCATGGGGACGACGGTTCCGTTCAGTGAGTTGGTGCGTGGATAAACGGGCCCCAGCCCAGTATCAGCTCACCAGATCGGTATCCTGACCCGTTCTTCACAAGTTGGCAATATTATCCTTGGCTATTTTTTATTTTAGTTTGTTTTGAATTTTTCTTTAAACCCAGCATGCATTCATATAAGGCTTTGATTTATTGCGGAAGATCATTCAAGTGATTCGATTATGAAAGCTGTTGTGTTTCAATTCCCACAAATATGAGATATTCCACTCCGAATAAAATACTGAGTTCCCTTGAGACAGCTCTACGCTGCTCTTCCAAAGGAGACCCTTGTTTGGACAGACCCTCAGATATTCCTTTACCCTTTTTTTTGACCCACCTTGGCCGCAGCACTTCCACATTGGCTGGTAACCGCTCCCCAAAGGTGAAACCTCCGGTTTATGACCCAGGTACTTCCACACCGAGAAGTTGGGCTCCTTTTGTTTCGTGCCTGAGCGCACATCTCACCCTCCCTTATTTGATCTCCGTCCAAGCAATCGTCAATATTTGAAAGACCTTCTTCAAGGTCGCCTCATTGAAACTCCAAGGAAAGATTCCAAACAGTAACGTCAAAAGCGTGTCTCATCACACCTTGGCATCGACTTATCAGTCCGCTCCCACTCCATTTCACTCCACTTCGATACCATTCCACTACGTATCGCTCCCTTGCAAAGCAGACGCCAAGGCGGGGCAGCTGTAGACACGCCATTCCTGACGTCTCCTGAGAAAGTCTCATATTACTATACAACGCCCCGCGACGGCTTACGCGTTTTGAATCACTTGAGTACTTCCTTTTCTTGAGTCTTTTTCCGCCCTTTTCGGCATCCGGAATCGTCTCGTCACGGCATTCGGGCGACATCAACACCAGTCGAACGCATCGGGAGGTTCCGGAATCAAGAAGGGGGTCTACCGGGCGACCGCCGACGCCTGATCCAAGGAACCGGGTGGGTCTTAATGGGGGCGTCCAGGCCCCTGGACGCCCCCATTCTTTTCTCTTATTTTATTCTTTTCTCAGGGCCCAAAACCAAATAAAAAATATAAAAATATATATATAAATTAATGGAGGCGTCCAGGCCCCTGGACGCCTCCATAAAAAACAAAAATAATAAAAAATATTTGTAAAATGCCAGTTGGCATAAAATAAAACAAAAAATAAATAAAAATATACATTAATGGAGGCGTCCAGGCCCCTGGACGCCTCCATAAAAAACAAATCTAAAAAAATCAAAATGCCAGCCTTGGTATAAAAGACAAAAGAAAAATAATAAATAATATAATTTTGGAGGCGTCCAGGCCCCTGGACGCCTCCATCAACTCCCTCACGGGCGCCGGCCACCGAACGACGGTTTGTCGTGTGTGAAAAAAGCCAAATTATAGAGACGTCCGGTCAGCTGGACGCGCCCATTTCTGAATCACGAGGCTCCGCTCACAAAACCACGCGTTGTGCCGAACCGCGTGCGGCCGTCGTCGGTTTTCGGTGGACCTGCTTGAGGCGTCCGGGACCCTGGACGCCTCCACAAAAGTATTCCAAAAAAATCAATAAAAATAGAATAAAATATTATTTCGGCCCTGATGGAGGTGTCCAGGGTCCTGGACGCCTCCACCTTCCGGAGCTCTATAAATAGAGGCCCACCCCCTCAGTTCTAGGGGAGCTAAGCAGTGATCCGATAGGCTGCCGGAGCCCAGAGGCTACGGAGTCATTTTTCTAACCCGTGGGGTCTTTTGTAGGTGGAGGTTCTGCCGGCTTCTCGGGTGCCCACGCTCGCGAGAGGAGGGTCGTCTTCATCCACCGCGCTTCTACGTCGTCCCCACGCTGCCGGAGCTCCGCCGAATTTCACCACCTGCACATCCAATAAGCCAACTCTTTCCTTTTCTTCGTAGTTCTTTTGCATTCATCATCTCGCATCCATCATCTCATTTTCCTCCTACTCGAGTCCGAGAGGGGTTTAAAAGATAACACCAACCAGGTGTGTGTCTTCCCGTTATTTCGTCATTTTTATTGCAAGGATATGAATACTACACATTCATCTTTCTAAGCCACTTGTCATTTGTTTGTCGTTGTTTTGCAAGGGTAGCCGAGGAAAGCCCTCTCTGTCGGCTGGCCGGAAGGAGAGGAAGAAGCAACCCGCCATCTCCCGCTCTTGAGGTAGGCGCGATCACTTTCTTATTTTGGGGTCTTTCGGCCCCTGGCGATCACATCTTTTCATCGAGGCCGCGGCGAGTCACTTCCCCAATGGCCGTTTAAATTTCTGTTATCACATTCTCTCTATATTCTGTTATATTCTGCTCATATCATCGAGGCCGCGGCGAGTCACTTCCCCAATGGCCGTTTAAATTTCCGTTCTTACATTCTCTCTATATTCTGTTATATTCTACTCATATCATCGAGGCCGCGGCGAGTCACTTCCCCAATGGCCGTTTAAATTTCCGTTCTTATACTCTCTCTATATTCTGTTATATTCTGCTCATATTCTCGAGGCCGCGGCGAGTCACTTCCCCAATGGCCGTTTAAATCTCTGTTCTTATACTCTCTTTTATATTCTGCTATATTCTGCTCATATTCTCGAGGCCGCGGCGAGTCACTTCCCCAATGGCCGTTTCAATTCTTGTTATTTAATTTCTGCACCATTCCCGTCCCCCCGAGGTCGCGGCGAGTCACTTCCCGCTATGGCTGTTTGAACCCCATATCTTGCTATATTATACTTGTCCCGCTCGCCCCGCCAGAGCAATCTCCCGTGGTGGCCCCTTCTCTCTCTTCTCTCATCTCTGTGTTGCAGCAAACAGCAAAACAAACAAAAAGAGGAGCCCACGCGCTCTCCGCATCCTCTTCCCCGCTCCATCGAACTCCGAACCGCGTGACGTCGCTCACAGCAGGTAGTCCCTTAGTGAGCGGGTCAGCAATCATAAGATCTGTCCCAATATGTTCTATAGACACTTCATGATTCTTCACTCTATCTCTAAGAGCAAAATACTTAATATCCAAGGCTCTACCACCCTTGGATGCCTTATTGTTCTTAGAGAAGAAAACCGCAGCGGAATTGTCACAATAAATCTTGATAGGTCTTGAGATGAAATCAATAAATGGTAGAAATGTGAGCAAGTTCCGCAACTGAATGGCCTGTCCACTAGCCTCAAAACAAGTAATGAACTCAGCTGCCATAGTGGAAGTCACTGTAATACTCTGTTTCTCACTGCACCAAGTAATGGCTCCCCCTGCCAAGAGGAAGATATAGCCTGTAGTAGACTTCCTCGTGTCAAGGCAACCACCAAAATCAGCATCAGAATATACAATGACCTCCAACTGATTTGACCTCCTGTAAGTGAGCAAATAATCCATAGTCCCTTTCAAATAGCGCATGACTTTCTTGGCAGCCTTCCAATGATCCAAACCTGGGTTGCTTTGGTACCTGCTAAGCATACCCACAGCAAAAGCAATATCTGGACGTGTACAAGTCTGAAGGTACATCAGGCTTCCAACAGCTGAAGCATAAGGAATAAGCTCCATCTGCTTCCTTTCTAAGTCATTCTTAGGACACTGCAAATCACTGAATTTATCTCCTTTCACAATAGGTACTTTATCGGGTGCACAGAATTGCATGTTGAACCTTTCCAAGATCTTTGAGATGTAAGCTTTCTGAGAAAGACCAAGTGTACCAGAAGATCTATCTCTGGTGATCTCAATGCCTAAGACATAACAGGCATCACCCATATCCTTCATCTCAAAGTTCTTAGAAAGAAAAGCCTTAGTTTCATGCAACAAACCAAGATCACTACTAGCAAGCAAGATGTCATCCACATACAAAAGCAAGATAATGAATTTACTCCCACTGACCTTTAGGTATAAACATTCATCAATGATGTTTTCCTTAAACCCAAAGGATAAAATGATTTCACTAAACTTTATGAACCATTGACGGGAGGCTTGCTTAAGTCCATAAATGGATTTCTTTAATTTGCATACCAAGTGTTCTTTTCCCTTAGCATGAAACCCCTGAGGTTGCTCCATATACACTTCTTTATCTAGGTCCCCATTGAGAAATGCCGTTTTCACATCCATTTGGTGTAACTCTAAATCAAAATGAGCTACTAAGGCCATGACTAACTTGAATGAGAGCTTCTTAGAAACTGGAGAGAAGGTCTCATCATAGTCAATGCCCTCCCACTGAGTGAAACCTTTAGCCACCAATCTGGCCTTATGTCTCTCAACTTTACCTTTAGAGTCCACTTTAGTTTTGAATACCCATTTGCATCCAATAAGTTTGGACCCTTTAGGCAAGTCAACGAGATCCCAGACTTGATTTTTAGCCATTGAGTCAAGCTCTTCCTTCATAGCTTCAAACCAATATGTGGACTTTTCACTTTTCATGGCTTGTGAAAATGTCACTGGATCATCAATGTCACCCCTGTCTACATGATCCTCCTGTAGGTATACCAAAAACTCATCAGATATGGCAGGTCTCCTAACTCTCTCAGATCTGCGTAGTGCTGGCCCCTGATCCACCTGAGGAGGTGGTTGGTCAACTATTGCAGCATCTTCTGGCTCTGGAGCCACTTGAGGTGGACCAACTACAACTTCTTGTTCCCTCTGAATATCATTCTGAGGAATAAATATAGGAACAAAGTTGTCAGTTGTTGCAGGTATTTCAACCTGATCCTGTAACTCCTCAAAAGAAATCTCTCGAGAAGGTCCACTCCCACTAACTCCGCCATCCTCGAGAAACCTTGCCTTATCTGTTTCTATAATGATGGGAACATGTGATGGACAATAGAATTTATACCCTTTTGATCTTTCCGGATAACCAATGAAGAATCCACTAGTTGTCCTAGGATCAAAAGCTTTTTCTTGTGGGTTATATGGTCTGGCCTCAGCTGGACATCCCCAAGTGCGCATATAGCTCACAGAAGGTTTCCTATCACTCCACAACTCATAGGGAGTTTTAGGAGCAGCTTTAGTAGGAACCTTATTCAAAATGTGTACAGCTGTCTTTAAGGCCTCCCCCCACAAAGACAAAGGAATGGTAGAGTGACTTAACATTGTCCTAACCATTTCTTTAAGCATTCGGTTCCTTCTTTCTGCAACCCCATTCTGATAAGGGCTGCCAGGAGTAGTGTACTGAGGTACAATACCCTCTTCTTTAAGGAACCTAGCTAATGGTCCAGGCCTTTGTCCCATCTCTGTATACCTACCATAATACTCACCACCCCTATCAGATCTGACTACCTTAATAGATTTTCCTGATTGTTTCTCTACCTCACTCTTAAAATCTTTAAAGGCATTGAAAACATCTGCCTTTTCAAGAAGTAGATAGAGATACATATATCTAGAGTAGTCATCAATGAATGTGGCAAAGTATCGCTCACCAGTAAGACAGGGTGAAAAGGGACCACAGATATCAGTGTGAATTATTTCTAGAAGTTCAGAACTTCTAGTGGCATCTTTATTAGGCGTGTGTGTTTGCTTTCCCTTTATGCAATCAACACAAATCTCAAAGTCAGTGAAATCTAGAGTGTGCAACACTCCTTCTCCCACTAACCTCTTAAGCATCTTAATGGAGATATGTCCTAATCTCCTATGCCACAACATAGATGAATTTTCATTAACTCTACCACGCTTGTTGCCAATAGAAACAGAAGTATGCAGGGTATTCAAGGATTGTTCATTCACATTACTAAGACACAATTTATATAAACCATCAGATATAGAACCAGTACCAATAACAACAGAATCCTTCATTAATTCAACTAAAGAGTTTCCAAAACTAACATGAAAACCTTCTGAAGCAAGTTTTGATACTGAAACCAAATTTCTACTAAAAGAAGGTACATAAAAAGTGTCTTTCAAATCTAGAACAAATCCTGAACTCAAAATGATCCTATAAGTTCCAATAGCCTTCACATGTGAGCGCGTCCTATTTCCTGAAAAGATGCATTGCTCACCCTTATTGATAGGCTTTTGGAATAGGAATCCCTGCATAGAAATGGCAACATGCACAGTAGAACCTGAGTCAATCCACCATGTATCATTAGGAACATTTACTAAATGAGACTCATAGCAAACATAAGATGAGAGATTACCTTTCTTTTCAAACCATCCCTTGAATTTCAAGCACTCTTTCTTAATGTGTCCAGGTTCATGACAGAAGAAGCATCTCTTTTCATTTTCATTTTCTTTTTCTTTGCCTTTGCCCTTTTCTTTCTTGTAGTGCTTCTTCTTGCCCTTCTTCTGAACACTCTTGTGCTTTCCTGAACTTCCACTTCTTTTATGAGAAGAGAAGTTAGCAACTTGATTTCTCTCCCCTCTCAACCTCTCCTCCTCCTGAACACACATGGTCATCAATTCATTTGGTGACCATTTAACCTGATGTGTGTTGTACGAGATCTTAAAGGCCTCATACTCATTTGGAAGAGAGTTGAGAATAAAGTGGACAAGGAATGTATCTGAAATGGTAACCTCCATTGCATTAAGCTGAAATGCAATATCTCTCATCATCATAATGTGTTCTCTAATGCCACCACTGTCAGTGTATTTTATTGAGGAAAGCTTAGCCATTAAGGTGCTAGCCTTTGCTTTATCAGAACTGATGAACTGTTCCTCAATAGCCTTTAAAAATCCACTAGCTGTGGCCTGCTCAGGGATAGATCCCTTAATGTTTTGGCCTACATGTCCTTGTAAGAACAATAGGCACAAACGATTGGATCTTTCCCATTTATCAAAATGAGTCTTCTGTTCCTGTGAACTTTCTGCTGTAAGTGGAGCTGGCTTTTCCTCACGTAAAGATAAATTTAAATCCATGCACCCCAAAGCAAATAGTACCCTTTGTTTCCATTCAGTGAAATTAGTGCCATTCAGATAAGGGACAGTTCCAGTGAAGGGTGCAAACAAAGGAGAAGCACCTGAAGATAACCAAATGCTCACATATATCAAAATATGAAATGGCAGCAAATAATGAGGCATATAAATGAATGCTAAGTAATTCTAACAATTGAAATAAATTACTTTTGCATGCTAATGGACAAACTCCCCACAAAATAACTTAAGTGATAGAACTAAGACTTATATACACTTTGATGTCAAGAGAGAGCACCTTTGGGTACAAAACTCTCAAGAGTCAGCATGCATATAAATTATATTCTATCCTGTTCATGACATGAAAATAGAGCACTCCTTTGGGAGTTAAAAGCTACATTCAAACCAAGAACACAAAGTTTGATATCATTTTAATTCCTTAATGAGAATACTTTATTATTCTCCATGCATAAGGCCACTTTGGTGGTCAACTTACACACTTTGAATGCTAAAATATCCTCCCCTCAATTAAAAATGATAACAAACAAAAACATAATGCTCATGAATGACACTATCTTAAACTCAAAAGTGTGAAATTTTATCATTCCTCGTAGTTAGTGCCACTTTGGTGGTCTACCTAACCACTTAAAAATCAAAAATCTCACACAAAACTATATGATAGTATCAAATAACACTTAATATGAGCAAAAAGGATATAAACACAATAATTATTACAATCTGAAATGGAGATATTAATGTATGAATAATTTCTGTAGAGAGGTCAAAATATCACAAAAAATATCTCCTAATATTAATGCAACAATTATTTGTTCATTAACAAGCTTTAATCATGCCAAAACTGAATGAAAAGGGGTTAAAAACACAAGTTCTAGCATGCTGTTGCATAAATATCCTTTTCAGTTTGCAGAAATAACCACTGAATTGCAAATATACCCACAGAAATTACTTCTGTACCCAAACTGTTTACAAAAGGACCCTATACCCTTTAAAGAATGTTAATGGGTTTAAATCAAACCCATAAAAGATGGGTATAAAATCCAAAACTGAATGGATCCTATAGAAGGCCCATTAACAGAATTTAAAGAATAATGATATAATTAAATAAATCTTAATAAACAGTTTTATACTTAAAGGATACATTAAAGTAATAATGGATATGGATATTTAGAAGGAATGGATTTGAATCGGATTCGGATACGTAAACGGATCCGGATTCGGGTTCTAAATAAGATCCATATGGATCTCATACCCAATATCCGAAACCAGAACCATTTACCAACTTAAACCCGGATCCGTAAACATCCACAATCCAAACCCAAAACTTAAATCCAAATACATTAATAAGAGACCCAAAACCGGATCCACAAACCTTATTGGATCCCGAAAATTGAATTTCAAAACTGTAATGTTAATGTTAACCGGTCAACAGGGTCAATGACCCTTCATCTTCCCCAAAACAAACCCCCTGCGAGACCCCCCTTTCATCAAACCCAAAGCGCACAGGAAAACCCGCCGCCGCCATGGGGAACAGGGAAAGAAGGGGGGGCGCCCGCAGCCCCGCCGGAGCCCCGCCGGCCGGAGACGGTGCCGTCGGCGTCGTCCGGCGGGGTCCGGAGGCACGCGCTCGCGGCGGCGCGGTGCCGCACGCCCGTCGCGGCGGGGAGCACCTGTGCGGGCGCAGGTGTCCTCCGCGGCGGGCTCCTGCTGCAGGGGGCAAGGGGGCGGAGGTTCGCCGGCGACCGCCGGCCTTCCCATGGGCTGAAGACGCCGGAGGCGTCGTCCGGTGGGGAGGTGGCCGCCGCCGGGGCCCCAATGTCTGAAAACCCCCTTTTTTATTTATTTATTTATTTATTAACATGCTGTGGAGTTTCCCTGCGCACCCGGCCGCACGCGGCGGTGCGCCTGCGCAGGGAAGCCCCGCCAGCCACCTTCGCCCAGGCCCGCGGCGGGCCGTGGAAACTTCTGCGACGGTGGTCTCCGCCCGACAACGGGGAGAAGAAAAGTAAAAGAAAAAGTTACTGTATGATCTTCTCCGAACGATGGAAGCGGAAGAACTGAGATATCAAAACCCACGGAAAATCGTTCCGAGAACGATGGGAGGAGTCCGAGAGATCAGAACTCAGGCTCTGATACCACATGTTGGGATGTGTACCTGAAGCGGAAGCCATCCCACCGAGGAGGAAGACGACGAGGAAGACGATCCACGCTCGCGAACACCGGGAAGGGAGCGACCGGAACCCACGTTTCTCCCTCTGGTTTCCTCTCTCTATCTCACGTACTGTATGTGTGTGTGAAACCTAATGGGGAGTTTCACACTCATGTAGAGAGGAGGGATCAGTCCCTATTGGGCTTAAGCATGATCCCACCCATAACAGGATCCTAATGGGCACTAAAAGGGTTCAGCCCATTAACATATTCTTTTAACTGGACTTAATGGTGTGTTAAGAGTGTGTAGCCCAATGACAAGTGGACCATTATATTGGGATAAAACCCAACAATTTTTTCTTATTTTGAAGTGTTCTAGTTGAATTTCGAAATCGGCACTCCTTTTCATGATTTTGGCTCTTAACCTAACATTGCTAAAAATTATGGTGTCCCTAGATTTTAGTTCCTTGTACGGATCACATTTTATATCCGATCAAACACAACACTCTCGATTCTCAAAATGGGATTCCAATCCCCACCTCTCATAAGTGTTTCCTAAGGACTTAATTGTCAAAAGGTGGATTATGGAAAGAAGAGAGAGATAAAAGAGAAGAAAGCCCCACATTGAAAATCTCCGACAGCTGCCCGGTACCTATTTTTTTGAGAAAGAAATGGATTATGGAAAACAAAATCCATAACCTCGAAAGATAACCATAAGCTAGCCCTACCTCCGGTCAAAATAAGACAAAAGTAAGAATAGCTTACTCCACCCCGTTATAAGTCTAAGCTTATCACGAGATGAAATGCCTTAGGCCCACTTTGATATTGGAATAGGCGGCACGGGGATGGTGTATTCGCCGGTTCTCTGTCGGTCTCCCCAGTTGCACCTCCAATTGACTTCGATAAAAGGTCGAATACGCCACCCAAACCGTCGTAAATTTGAGGAAACCGTGGTTTTCTCGTTCGACCCCAGGTTAGGGTTTTGCCTAGTAAGCGGTTAAGTGGAGAGCATGAGTTAACGATAAAATTGGAACTGCAAATAGAGGAATGTGTTTAGATGGTAAAGACACCGGATGATCCCTTTGGGTCAGAAACCAGTTTCAATGTAAAGACTTCAGTTACCTCCAACCACTCTTCTTCTAACATCTATGGAATTGTAATCCATGACAGTAATAGTGAGATCAAGCTTCCCATTCAAGACTTCTATGCATGACAACAACATGAGGAATTTCGGTCCCCATCAAAATTTCTCAGTAGAAGTAACTACCAAGAGTTTTACGTACGATTCAAATGCACAGCACCATATACACAGCCCACATATTCACATCCCATACAAAAATACTTGTCACTGTGGTGTACAGATAATTGAACACTGGGATCCAGAAATAAATGTGGTCAGTTCTCGGTTTCCTCTCACCTTCACAAAATAGCTGGATGTGTTATCTAAATTATCTGCCACGATGTTTCTGTGCCAACAATCACAGAACACAAAGGTCAGGTGTTGTGGGCATCATGAAAGCTACCCAACAACCACTTACCCCACCCACTGCTCACAATAAAACACCACTCACTCACAGCCCTTCTGTTCTCTTTCGATTTCTGATATGTCAACCACCAAAAGGGGAGGAGGGAAAAAAAAAACTTGCGCTGTTTGTTCGTCTAATATGGATTTGATTTTATTGTTGGGATTGAGGGGGACCGGGGAGGGAGGGGGGGGTACCCCTTCGGTGAGGTTTATTAGTCGTTTTGGCCTGTGATGCTTGCTTAGATGGGATGTTCCAACGGGGTGATGGCCCCAGTTTATTAAAGAAACCACCAGTTGAATACACTGTGGCCTCAAGGACTCCTCGCCAGCTTGTGGAAGGATGTGTGGGCATGCAAGGAAAAGGTCATCCGTGGTCCCTTGGGTGGTCCTCCCACATGGAGCTTTTTGAGAACCTCAGAGTAGATGATGTCTCAATCTATCAAGTTACCAGAGTGTAACCCCCTCGTTTGCACTCCTTGGGCATGCTGTTGATTGGAGATTTTCTCTAAAATAGTGTGAATTATGTGAAAGTTGAACCAATCCAATATTGCCGACTCATACCATTCTTGTCTTAACGCATGGGTTCTTCTTAGATCATCCTCATGCTGATGCTTAGAAGAAAGCTCTGATCAAACAAGAATCACAGGGACCTCCCAATTCTAGCACATTAGCAAGAGGAACATTTCTGCAAGTCACTCCAAGAATTTTGTCTGCAGGTCTATTCAGCAAGGCCATGGAATCTGCACTCTACCGGCGTTTCTTTAAGCATTTTTCTAGGGGAAGTTAAGGACTTCTATGCCATACTCCCATGCTGCTTGGAAAATAGTGAGTTGCTTAGCCATGAAAATTAAACTGAGGCCCACGTCGGCCCACTTTATCTGGCCTGGCTGTCGGCCTTCAAGTCCAATAAGAGCCAGCAGGAGGATTAATCTTTCCTGATCTTTTGCCTTCTGCTGTGTTATTGTACATGATAAGAGGAAGGTGATGCAGGTGGGCTACCGTCGTGACTCGTGAGAAAGGGGAAGGGCATCCACAAAACTGGAAGGTGGAGGGTGGAGACATTCCACCCAATCATAAGAAGAAAAAGAACCCTGCAAAGAAAGGGATGGTGGGCCATCTCCCAAGGGCAACAAGGACCCCCAGCTTTAATTTGATGCCTAATGGGGTGACTTGATTGGGTAGTGAAGGTAAACTTCCCCAGACATCAGCCCCCTTGCCCTCACTCTATAGCAGTCTCAAGGGGAACACCCCCGTGGGGTTTGGTGTGGTTCCATTCTCTGCTCCCATGTCTACTACTTGTCTCTTATCCACATTTAATGATGACATAAGATTGGGTACCTCTGGTGTCCTTGTGCTTGCGTTACCATGGAGGGGGTGAGCATTCCCCTAGGGACAATTATTTTAGCCTGTGAGTTCTCTTTTGTTACCCTGAGGTACTTAGTAATATCCCTGCAACAGTCCTCTCATCAGCTAGGCCAGCAGTGGACATTCATTCATGAAGAAGCTTAGAAAGTTGAACATAAAATCTGTATATTTGAAAGAACAACTGCATGATTTATTACAAATCCAAATATCTTGTAGGTTGAAATAGTATCAACAGTACATTTTGATCTGAAAGTGACAGACTAGTACTTCAAACCGGAATAGACATCCTACTACATGGAAACATAATTATCCCAGCAAGCCAAGAGCTTACATCTATAATCCTTTCATCTATTAAATCTTCTTCTGAGCCGGCACCCCAAATATTTGGAGGAGTCCCGTCAGGCATTGTCTACTTGAAGCCTCTCCACATTCCTGTATCATCGACAGGCTTCACTGAATGGACAGCTTATGTACATAAATATTGCCATATCTCTCATCACATGCAATCTGTTAAAGCAGAGCTTCCGACAAGCCGGTGTGTCACAGTTCGCGCAACTTCACCTACATGTCAAAAGCTATGGGCCCCAGATCTTGGATGTGCACAACTAGAAACTGAAAAATCTTTGTTGGGAATTGGATGTGTATATATAGAGCAAAGAACACTGGACGATCTTGTTCAATCGATAAACTCTGCAAAGCCATTATTCACAGATGGCTTCGGCAGAAAGCTTTTTCATGGTCCCAGGGCATGGGTCACCACCAAAGACATCAGGGTCAACAGTTATCGCGCACCATTGCTGACCAACACAGTTCTGCAGTAGACAATGTGTAAATTCTTAGAGGTACAGGAAAACAAATGAAAGCCTGGAAGGGAAATAGAACTGCAAAGTCTTGATGAAAATAAGTTCACAGAGAAGGCAAATACCTTCTGGAAAGCATCATATGATCTGTGGGCATGGCAACTTCCTTCTGAGAAGCTTCCACACACTCCTTGAGGAGTACCGAAGCTGGCAAATTTTATACTTGTGATCTTCTGACCAGGGGAACACCACAAATGGGCCTTTGGCCTCTGCGGTGGGTCAGGTTTCCCATACTCTTTGATATGCCAATTTGCCGGTTGCCATTCAGCAATATCAGCACAAGCACTTCCTACAGTTCTCTTTACCATGGAAATCCCCGTCGGATCACCACCCCATTCTTCGAAGACGACTATCAGGTTTCCAGTTGGGTTGAGCCATGCTCGGGGCACATGGTACCTGATATTACAATATAACATCTTCAGTTCTATAGATTCTTGAAAAGAGCTCAACTTTTGCAATTTAAAATAATAAAATCAGAGTGCTTTACCATCTCTGGGATGCCTCCCCACAATTACTTTGGCACTTTTTCTCATTGTAAGTTCCAGCATAACTGCATCCACCACAGGAGCCAGATGCTTTGTAACCAGCCCAATATCGTCCAATACTTTGCCCATTTATCCAGACCTGCCCTTTTCCCATGCTGCCCATATCTAAAGCCAGTGGATCATTCCCAGGTGGTGCATTGAAGAAATCCTAAAAGCAAGCGTACAAAGATAGGTCAGAGAAATGCTAGATTTGGAATTCAGGAAGAATAAACTCTCATTGGGAAATCACTTGCTTAATATCTTTTCAATTTTTTTTCCCAAGACACACCTTGTACCATGTTAAGGGTTGCTTTGGATATGCATCACCCCACTCAACCGAAGAACTTCCACTAAGCGAATGTAGACTCAAAGCCTCACCTTCTAATCCAATCTGCAAAAGCAATAATCATGTCACTCAAAAGAAAGAATTGTGTTTAGGAACACATAAAGGAGATGCCAAGATGACAGACCGAGTATGTCCATTTTTGCCATGTAAGGTCTCTTCTACCTTCGTTGAGTCCATTCAACGCCACTGGACCCAAGACTCCAATATTCCATGTTTCGAAGTGTTCCCCAACATTCTAGACAAGCACAGAGGTGAGGGGAAAAAACTTAGAAAAAATCCAATAGATTTTGTAATATGGACGAGAGAGAACAGGAAGGGAGAGCCAACCGGTAAACCAACGGCAACACTTAAAATGGAAATCTTATTACTCCCAGCCCAAAGCTTTGCCCTTCCACTATAAGAAAGTTTTGGGTAGTCTACACTCCCATATACAGTACCTGAGGGATTGCAAATGAAATTATTAAGGTAACAGAAAGTCAGAAGGATTAAAGTTTACATGGACCAAAACTAAGCATTCCATTTACAATTCAAGAGCTCACCTGAGAGTTCTCCATTGACGAATACATGCAGTGAATGTCCTGCTGACATCACAGTCAAAGTTGGATAGTTGCCACTCTTTAAGAACTGTTCATTCTGATCTATGTTGACGCTGACATAATTAAAGGAATTATCGTATAAATAGAGGTCATGGAAAACCCTCCAATGATATAGCAGTTTTGCATAAAATATTTCAGGGTCGGAGCTAGCAACTTACTAAGTTGTGTACCACAAATAGTCGGTCTTATCCCATGTCATATTTACTTGCTCCAGCAATCCTACTCGTGTGAATGACCTATCATCATAAGAATTGGTTTCTTTGTATGCCTTCCAATTAAAGTCACCCACCCATGACATTTTCATCTGTGTGCTCTGGAAGCTCACCTGCATAGCAATCATATGGGAATAAAGTTCTATGTATACAACAAAGGCAGGGACACTTACCACAAGCAAAAAAATTCCATAACAAGTACTTCCTACCAAACAAGGTTGACAATCTTCCTTTGTTTCTAAAAAGGAAATACAGGAAACAGAAACATAAAAGAAAACGTAAAAACCTATAACACTAATTGAAATAATTGAAATAATGGCCACCACCAACTTAAAAAGAAGTTTACCACATGTAGGACATAACATCTTGGGAAAAATTCTTACAAAGATTGATGAAATAATAGCATTGAAAATTGAAAGCCCTAAGAATAAACCAATTTCTTTAAAAAATCATGAGAACCAATAACTTAAGGAAAAGCATAACAAATGAAATTTCATCAGAAATATCGATGATATTTGACAGAATGTTCCCAAAAAAGGTGCATTGCAAGCTACTTTTCTGTCATCATGCACAGGCTTGATTCAAAAATAATACGAGCAATCACAGTCCTTACCTTGGCTGTATTGAAAACAGTATTCTTGCAGTCTGGAAGTATGCTGATGGACCAGGGAGGAAGATCATAGTGCAATCCATTAAAAGCTACTTTTGCATAAGAATTTGAGTTATAGTTGGCAAGGAATGCAGCACAAGACCCATCCTTTGACCTGAATACATGAGCCTGAATAAAGAATAATCCATTTAGCCCCAACTCCAGATGAACTAAGGACTGGCAAGCTCATGGTAAAAAGAGACATATGGTCAAGAGCAAGACCTGTTGGTAACTTCCAAGAGATGTCACAACGGGATCTGCAGAAATCAAAGCAGGCTCGCACATCTTGATGGCTCTGTGCAAGTCTCTTAGATGGCCCCATTTTGGTTGCCTTAATAATCCTGCACAGAGGAAGAGTAAAAGTAAAATTTTGTGCCAATACATAGAGGATTAGAGGTCAACTTCTTTGGAAATATTAGTCCAAAGAATCAGCCAAAATATGCTCGGTGTATGGTTTTTAATAAATATATCCCACTCTTCGAAGTAATTGTCATCTCACTAAACTAACATGGTCGTTTACATAGTTGAAAGTAACTGATATTTCAATTAGAGAAAAAGTATAATAATCAGAACAAACATCTTCAAGATCTTCTCAAGGTAGAAATATCCACCTACCTAACTGTGTTAATCTAACTTAAATAACATAGAATTCTTTACCGTTTCCATTTTTAACATTTTACACATCTTTTCTGCAAGGCAGCATATTGATGCACAATTCCTTGACCTACTTTATAGCTTAAGCCATTGAAAAAGGATTGCATAAGCCAGTGAGACCGATGCCCAGTGGCAAAATGGAATAAAAGAATATAGACAGTAATTTGTTGTAAATCAACCTAGGCTGTTACTTGTTTTCTCTTCACTCTCCCTTCCCCCACTACATTAACTCTTCTCAATTCAGTGTCAGAGGTGGGGAACCTTAGAACCATTGCTTAAGCTAGCATCATATTTTACATTTTGAACCAAGTCCTGAAAATTATCTGTACGTGTGGTGTCCCCTTGTTAATTGTATTCTTGTGAAATGGTTAGATATCAGCAGAGTACACTGTATATGTTATGATATTACAAATAGTTAAAAAGATAATGGCATATCGTATCAAAATGGAGAAAGAATGGAAAAATCTCACTTCTGATGATGACCGGACATCATAATTAATGAAACGCCCAAGAGAAGCATTCTCAATCTTTTACTGGCAGTTTTCCCGAAGGTTAAAAACAAAACTAACAGTAAAAGAAATGTAAAAAATGGTATCATTTTCTGATTTACTGCAAACAGTAAGGGACACAAGAAACACTAAAAAATAACGAAATGATGGGAAATATAAGAAAAGAAAGCAGCATGTCACTTTCTTTATATAAGAAAAGAAAGCAGCATGTCACTTTCTTACTAAAGCATGCTAGTGGTGTACGACTGATAAAGGTGCTAGGTTCATCTTCTACCGTTACACAGAAAGCCCTAGTATGTCAGAAACAAACAAAAGTGTCCACAGGTTCCCGCCAAGCATGGATTTAAATCAAACAGCTGATATTTGAAAAGGAAACAGTTTGTTTGGTAGAAGAAATTTTAAAAATATTCCAGGAAAAAAAGATAATATAATCCAATGTGAGTAGCATGATAGAGGAGTAATTAAAAATGCATACCAAATTCATCAATTGGGGCATCATAATCATAGCTAGTCGCAATGAATGGGCCACCAGCTGTCCGGCCAAAGTTTGTTCCCCCATGGTACTGGTGGGAAAACAGAATAGAGGGTGTCAGAGTTACATGATCAAATGCTGCTGTCAACCTAAGCCCCAAAAGATGGACCTTGAGTCAATGGAGCTTCATAAGTTTCACCAAATTATGCATGAAAGATCCATTTGAGTCCTTAACATCTCAAATGACAGTGAAAGAGAGTGGCTTACCATGTAGTAGTTAACAAAAGATCCACCTTTCTGGATAAATCTTGCAACAGCGAAGGCCATGTCCTCAGCTGGTCGATGAGGAACTGGTCCTCCAAAAGCAGTGAACCTATTATTCCAATAATCAGATGGAAGGATAAGCAGAGCAATCAACAATACATCAACCACAATAAGGGAAATCCTAATCCTAAATAAACTGGTAAGTGAAACTCAACCAGCAAATAATTAAATTTGGTTTGCCAGCATAAGGATATTTACCAGCCAGTCCACGCTTCAGTCCACATGTTGGGCTTGTACGGCTTGTTGGGAGAGAAGTAGTCACAGTAGAAGCCATTGCATGTGTTTATCTATCATCAAAAAAATCCATTCCAAGTCATCAAAAAACAGAGGAAAAGGCACCAGAAACTGAACAGCTTGAAGTAGCAATACACTATAGATTGTGGATGTCTAATGCTTAGCAATAAGATTAATTTCAATGACAAAAGACAGAATATAACATGATTCAAAAACTAAAATTGTTCTCAACCTTAAGTCCTAAAGAGATAAAAAGTATAAATGGCAAAAGACGGATCCCATTTAAAAGAATTCTCTTCACCAGCAGGTTTAGCAGGAACATCCGAAACAACATATGCAATATAGCATTTACATTAGACAAAATAAGGAACATCCAAACACTCCTGAGAGAAAGAGAGACTTACAACTGGATCAGGGGCATCGTCTTCTTTGCACATGACCCAGGGAACACCAGTGTTGAGGCTGACTGCCATCTTGGCCGCCCAGTTGGCATAAGCCCGGGCAGGAGCTCCACCATTGTACTCCAACGGTCCAAACTCATTCTCTATCTGTAATCACGATCGAACACAAACCAAAGCCAAGGGCAAAGTTAGATATTAACATATCACTAGCTCCAAGCTATTTCTTAGCAATCGGTTCGCCCAATTCTCCTTGCAGAAGAAGATGGGTTATCAACAATAGGCAGAGAAATAAAAAAGAAAACTAGAAACAGAGCAAAAGCCCAGTTTTCAAAAGAAGGGGAGGAGTAGAGAGACCTGGGAGAGGATTATGGGGCCGCCTTGCCACTCGAACAGCCCTTCTGACTTCATCATGTAAACAATCTTCTCTGTGAATTTTTGCATTGCAGCCTTTTACCCCAGAAAAAAAACAACCATTTTAGATTAGACAATCCATCACAACAAGCCAGATCATGTGGGGAAATACCAGGACGGAAGAACATATGTAGAAACCAACCTTGAAGGGACCATTGTCTGTTCTAAACCTAATGCCAGGCACATATTTCAGCCATATGGGAAATCCCCTGTTACAAAAGGAAAGAGAGAGAAAAAATTGTGAGCTTGCACTGTAATCGATCTTTCCATTTATTGCTCTCGACAGGGGACATGGTTTCTGATTCATTACCCGAAATTCCACTCAGCACAGATATATGGGCCAATGCGGAGATGAACGTAAAGGCCTGCCTGTTTCGCCAGCTTGATGAAGCGGACCAGATCATACCTCCCCTCGAAGTAATACTGCAGGCGCAGAAAGGAACCCAGTTAAAGCAAGCCCGCGAGTAGCGCAGACCAACAAGAGCATGGAGAAGCAACAAAACAAGGGAAGAAGATGGCTTCGTTTGTGGGCATACGTTGCCGGGACTTGGCTCGTGTCCGTTCCAGAAGACGTATGTCTGAATCACATCCAAGCCTCCATCTTTGGCCTTCTGAATGAGATCCGGCCACATCTGGACGCCCCCCAAGCGAAAAGGAAAAACAGCAAACAGAGAAAAGTTAGCATCTTGCAAAGACAGCCAGAGCCAGAAGAAGCGCCGCAACGGGAACCCGCATTCCGCAGGCGAGAGGGGCAATGGAGCGAGGACAAGAAGTGCCGTGTGGGGTCTCCACCGCGTACCTCAGGAACACTCCGAGGGTAGTGAATAGAGCCGGAGATGAGGATCCTCCGCTTCCCATTGATGACAACGGCCTTGCGGTCATAGGTGACCGTCCCGGCGGCCAGGCCGGCGAGGAGGAGCCACACCTGCAGCAGCAGCAGGCCCAGAGGGAGCAGCGGCACAGCCCCGGCGGGGCGCATTACCGGCCTTGAGCCCATATCCACCGCCGGCTTCCCCAGAAAGCAGGTCGCCCTTTTCCCTTCCTCCGACCTCCACCCCCTCCTCTATATTCCTTCCTCCTCTTAAAAAAAGAGCAAAAAAAAAACCCAGAATCTACCCTCTGACAGAAGATAAAGGATGGCGCAGTACGATCAGAGACAGGAGACAAGCGCCGTGGGGAGGCCCTCCCGGCGCCTCGGGGCCTCAACAGGAGACCTCCAGCACCAGCAGAAGAGAAGCAAAAATTAAAAAAAGCAGCTGTCTTCCTTCTCCTCGATCTTTCACAAGGATGGGCGTTTGCCTTTTTGCTCCTTTTCCCTCTCTCTCTCGCCCTGTTCTCTTCTTCCGTAGCAAAATATTCCTTCCCTCTGTCTTCAGCACCTCTCTCTCTCTCTCTTCACCTCTTCCTTTTTTTTCTCCTCCCTCCAAACCGCCTTTCACTTCTTTTCCCTTCCTCCTGGTAGTCAAAGAAGGCACGAGTTGTTGCACTCGCTCGTCTGCGAGCGCGAGGAGAAGAAGGTAGTGATGAGTTATGGAGTGTGCGTGTGTGTGTGTACTGTGTGGGTGTAGTGGAGTGAGAAAGGGCTGTGAAAAGGCGTGTTAACGCAAGTGGGTGGTGGGTATGGGTGGTGGTGTGGCAGGTGGGGACTGGGGAACGCGCGAGGGCTCCCTCTTTATAGGGCGAGGGGTGAGAGAGAGGGCCCACAGAGGCAGGCCCCACCCGGCCACGTCCCCCCACCCAAGTCTGACGTGGGATCGTCATCCATCTCTGATCCCCCTCCCGGAACTCGTAGCTCTCACTTTTGGCCCCCATTAAAATGAGATCTGTTTATTTGTTACTCTTAATTACCCTTTTACTGTCTAATTAATTCACAATTTACCAAATTACCAGGTGTTTGCCGTTCTCTGCCACCCACCCCACGGTGGTATTCCCATTCGAACGAAGTGGACAGCGAAAGAGGTCTTGGGGGGGGGGGGAGCCTTTCCCGCCGCGACGAGTTTGGCGTGGGCCCCGGCGCGCGACGCCGCACCTGACGGGGCCGCGGCGCAGTGCGCACGGGTCTCTTCCACCCCGCATGTGACGAGAATCGGCCACGCCCCCCGCCCCCCGAGAAGGTCACGTGCCCCCACCTGACCCACCGCTGATTCCATGTAAATTTTGAAAAGAGGCGTCTGATCAGAGATACACAGTATAAATTATTTTTTATTTTCAAAAAAAAGTTTAAAATTTAAAAGGGAAATATCTTTTTCCATCGTGAATATTCATATGAAATGGAGTGTTATTAAAGTTGCGTGTAAGTTTTTCGGGAAGGGTGGGGACAGTAATCGAACGGCCATGACGTGTTGGGTGTATCCTCAAACTTTGGCGGGCAGGTTTCTTGACTTGATGGGTCTCCAAGGTTTTGATGATCAGATGGAAACGTCGCCGTGAACGTTTACTCTTTTTTTTTCTCGGTTGCCGACGTGTCCGACGGCCATTGGATTGTTCAAAATCGTAGGATTCACAGGCCCCCGCCTCCATCAAAGGGTTCCGGGTGGGTTGGGGGAAAAAAGGCTGCCACGCCACATATGTCAAGGCCACTAGGAAACCTGTACGACGCTACAAAGACGATGGGTGTCTTCTTCCCGTGTCCCCTTTTATTTGGCTCCCCACAGGTGCACTTTGTCTTTAATTAAACTTAGATCAATATATATATATATATATATATATATATATGAGAAATATTTATATGAGATCGATCCCGTGACTATTTATTATGGTGTCGACATTTGAACCTTTAAATTCATGAGAGATGATCTCCCTATATATTGGCTCATATATTTAAGGGCCTAGATTTCGGCACCATGACAATTTGTCATGGTGTCGGCCCTATGTAAACATCTCCATATATATATATATATATATATATATATGTTTACATAGTGCTGGTCTCATAGTTAATTGTCATGGTGCCGGTATCTAGACCCTTAAATGCATGGGAGATTATCTCCTTATATATCGGTCCCATGCATTTAACGGCTCAGATCTCAGGATCGACCCCATGTGAATAATATATATGTGTGTGTGTACATATGTACGTATACACACACTTCTTACTTGTAATCTAAAATGTCACGTGTCAAACGGATGATTGCGTGAAAAAGGGTCCAAACCCGTTAACATACTCGACAAGAGTCAATACTATTAACAACTTTATTATTGTCTACCATGTAAAAGTATGAACAAATATCTATGGAACCCTAAGATGAGTGATAGGATGATAAATGATTTTGTCCCGTGATAGGAAAATCTCGAATTTGACTCTCGAACAAATATATCTGACTCGTGTTTAATCTTTGAGAGATGCGAGTCCACGATCCGTTACTCTTAATTATTATATTTTTTGTTCTAAAAAAAGAGTTACAGAGACCTAAATGTAGCGCCCCAAGAGTAATATATATTCATGTCAATTATCGAGAAGATAATAATATGTTTATAGAGTCGATCTTTCACTCTTAACTCAGAAAGGTCTTTTGAAATGATAATTAAGACCCTATGTTTTGAAATGATGATTAACTCTATCTCCCCCTCAGACGACACACCACCGTGAATTTTTTTGCAACAATATCTGTAAATCTGGACTTGGAATTAAACTCACTCACTGTTCACTCTACATTTTATGATCCCTTTCTAAGCCCCACTGTACACTTTGTTTATGTCTAGCAAAAATTAAAAGGTAAATTCGAAACTCGAAGCTTTTACCAATGTACCTAATTACGAATTTATTGTGTCTTAATTAATTATACGGTATAAATTTACATATTTTAGATCTGGGTCTGCTCACACACACTTGTTCAACTTACGGCCTTAATTAATTAGCCACATCTATCCCTGCTGATCCAACCTTGTTTGATCATCGAGTCAGCAATGACGGTGTGGGTGGTCCCTTCCGGCCCGAAGCAGCGCCCACTGCCCATCTCTCTGGGGGAGGAGGGTACGTACGTGAAGCTATGTATGGCGGGTGGTGTCGGGTTACAACCTTGCAACTCGGCCGTGGCCGGGGGATTACAGCGAAGACCCACGTCACCATGGGGACAGGTGCTGCTGCGTACGTGGAGGAAGCGATCTCTTGGTTCCTTTCTGTTATATTTTTTAATATTTATTTTATTCGGTAGAAATTTTTTATCATATCTTTCTCTACTCTTGTTTGAATCTAATCTAATTTCTAAAAGTGAAGATATCGACTGTTATATTTTAATATTTATTTTATTCGGTAGAAATTTTTTTATCATATCTTTCTCTACTCTTGTTTGAATCTAATCTAATTTCTAAAAGTGAAGATGAATATAATTCGAATCGAACCAAACTGAATTAATTCGATTTCGAAGTAGTTTGATCTGGTTTGATTCGATTCGGGTTGAAACTTTAATTCGATTCGATTTGATTTAAGAAAAATCCTCTCCAAAGCAAATCAAACCAAATCGTGCGCACCTATGTCGACCCCTAATCTGAGCCACTGGACACTGCATCCCCGCGGAAGGGGAGGTAACCCCTCGTCGGTGGGCCGTATCCGGCAACAGCCACATAATTCTTTAACTCCGGAGAGCTAGTACTGATTAGCTACTTCTTTGTTTATTAGGGTGCTAAATGGGTTGTTAATTAGATTGATTCACCTGATCAGGTACGTAGGACGTGATCATGGGGCACACACTGATTTCACCTTGCCCGGCCAACCCACGTCTAAACATGCACTAGCTAGCAGCAGTGAGGCTGGTGCTGTGTCCCTATAACGATGAACTGTTCTCTTCAAGGGATCGAGCTGTCCCGGTTTAAAAAAAGAAAAAAAGAAAGAAAGTCTCCTCTTTGGAAGGATCCCTCTACAGAAATCCCTGTGTCTCAGTTATGAGATCATCTCCTCCCCACTATTTTATCTCCCCGACCCACACAGTCCACGTTATGAAAAACTTCTCTATCGACTTCTTCCAACCCAACCGAAGCGTACGACTTCTGCGGGATCCCTGTATGAGTAGAAGCAGCTCGCAAGGGGTCTCGGTAGGTAGCCACACAACCCCAACTCCCCCCCCCCCCCACCCCCCACCCCTCCTAACCCCAAACCACCGCCGGCCCGGCCCGGCCCCCCTTAACCACCATGCAACTTTACCCACCTCGGTCACGCTCACAGGCTTCCCATGAGCCTCTTTTAATTGCTCGCACGAGTGACTACCGGACCTGCAATCCATAATGGGCAGTGGGCACACCCAACTAGCCAGCTCAAAGAGGGGTCAACGGTGATCGATTGGAAGGTTGGGGAAGGAAGAGGAGAAGTTGGGGACACCTGGCCTTTCTGCGGATAACAGAAAGGGATTGATGGCAATGCCTTGCGTCGTGGGCGGCAGAGACGAGGAAGGCAGAGAAGGGAAGGAAGGGAGGAATCCCTTCTGTGGGTGGTCTGGGCTTGGTTTGATCCACAAGGAAAGCAAGCATGCATGCATGCATGCATGCATCACCTCGTCGCCGTTCTCACTTCCCAACCGATGGAGATCTCGCAAACAAGACGCCTCCCATGCATTTTTTTGGGTCCATTGCAGCGGTCATCGATCACAACAGAACCCACGGTGCCCATGACGACCCGGTGTACGTACGTAATCACGTTTGAAAAGGTGTAGAGGTTAGGTTTTATTGCATGTCGCCGCCATTCGTGAACTCACCACGTCCACGGTGCGGGTTGAAATTAAACCTGTGTGTGTTAGGTTTCCTTAGACTTGTGTGTTGGGACTCCTTTTCTATGCTTGCTCTCGCCCAATATTCTCTTCGGAGTTAGGTTAGGACATTTGAATGTGCTTCACATTCTGAGTGCGTAAAATTTTTATTTTTTATTTTTTAGAATATTTTTTAAGATATTCTAATTTAAGATATATGTCACGTCATTATTTAATTATTTAAAAAATAAAAAATTAAATATATTAAATAAACAGTATTGGATCGATTCTTTTAAAATTTAATTCATTTTATTTTTAATTTTATTGATAATCAGATGGTGACATAATTTACACCCCAAATTAGAATAACTTGAGAATCATTTTAATTTTTTTTTAAAATAAAAATATTACACACCTAAGGTCCACCTCTCTCTTCACACACAACGATGTTAACTGAGTTCGGTTAACGCAAACGTTCCCCGAGGGTCGCTTACGCTAACTAGACTCGGTTATCAAATCCCCCTAGAGTGTGCAACACACTGTGCGCGTGCATCAAACCAAACTCTTATCTTCTTTCCAAGGTTAGAACCCATCCGGGTCACCTCACCCACACGTACACATACACCGTATATACTGTCACAATCGTGGTGGGATGGATCCACACGGCAATGCCCTAATTAAATTTGAAGGTTAGGTTCGATCGAAGACCATGGTGGGTGCACTATATCACATTATATGGAGGGAAATTAACCAGCCAGTAGCCGTCGCCGTTGGATCCGAGATTGGCTGCATCAGCATCGATCGGTGCCGGTGTTCTGGGCAGTAGTTGTCGACCGGCGGCCGGCTCCCGATCTCGCTCGTGCAAAGTTGGCACGTTGATTCTCGCCCGGTGGGCCTAAACATGGTCCAACAGAGCCTCGACCAAACGAGTGAAAGCGAGTGGGGGATTCCGTTTGATGAGGAGGCGGCCGGCTGCGGGTTACCTATTGAAAGTTCACATTTTAAATGTAGAGATTGCGGTTTGAGTGAGACTGTACGTACCTGTGTGTATCCTTTTGTCTCCGGTCAATTCCTTTGGGAGTGATCTGTCCTTGTGATTGGATCACACATATGCCAGTTTTACTAATTAAATCAGTTTTTTTCTCTTCTCGGGAATTAATATACATGATACAGAGGATTTTGGGTGGGTAAAAATTAATTAATATCCCATCTAAAACTGAGTTACAGCCCTCAATTACACATGAAAGTTAGATTCATGGAAATAAAAAAAATCAATAAAAAGTTTTTTTTTGGCTTATAACCCCATAGAGCCTAGAACTCCTAGTTGTAAAATATCAATGTCAGATGACTACAACTTTAGATGGGCAAATATATATAGGTAGTATCCTTTTAAGATCAAGCCACATCTTTTGTTTAATTACGTAAAGATGGGGAGATTTTTGGAAATAAACTCTTAGGCCTTGTTTGATAAATGAATAGGGCAGGCGTTCGCCGATTGCGCGTCGGTCACGCGTGCGCATTCGTCGGTAACATTTAAAATCGGCTTCGATGATCATCGGAATATCTGGGAGAACAGGCCATTTCTTTCTTATTTCGTTGCACAATCCGGGATGCCGTATACAACGTGGAGAGATCGAATACGGCATCCCACTTAGGTAGCAACCGATCCTTATTCTATTCATTTATCAAACGCGGCCTTAAAGTCTGAAGAAAATTAATCCCCCACATGTGAAAGTCGTCATAGCCTTATTCTTTTGAATAATTATTAACCACGTATTTCTCGCCCGAAGTTGTAGAAGGGCGTATTAGCCCTTTAATCTCTCAGGTAGATCTAAAAGAGTCTATTAAGCATGCGAGGTGAAAGATCATGAGGGCCATGAGCCCAGAGACAACCGACCGGAACCGTCTGCGCAGGCGAGTGCCGCGAGTTTCCATGCTCCTTGGGCCGGCTCCGTCTCTTATTGGGCTCGGAGCCCTCTGTTGTCGTTGGTCCATGTATTATGGTGTTCCGACAGCTTAAATTAATGTAAAAGCGCGTTTCAACGGAACGCCGTGATTGGGCAACGTCCCGTTTCGATCGCCGACGCTAAACGCCGCCGCCTCGCTCCGCGTAGAGAAGACGCGGCGGAGGTGGAATCGTCGGTGTTTGTTTATTTATATATATTTAAACGCAACAAAGCATGACTAATAAGTAGAAACCTAGGAGACAACCTTTCCTCCACTCAGTCTCCTCACATGGAGGAGCTGTCCGCCGGACAAATAAACTGCAGCCACCCTCCATCCCACTGATGGCGCAGGAGTCGTAAAAGGACACACGATACTCATCAAAAGCATATATATATTTATTGTAAAGAACTTAATTAAGAACCGGGAGCTCCCAAACAAACAACCACCAACAAGCACCCACCGTCCCCAAACCTGCTCGGTGGCCATTGCTGACCTTCGCCGGCATGGGTCCCTTTCCAAGCCCCCTTCTTCCTAATATTTCCTTTACCTACGCCCCTTTTCACTCCACTCTCCCCACCCAAGTCCAAGAATATCACCTTCATGCACACGTCTATGTATTTTATATACATACATGCACACACACATGTTTACATATGTACAGCATATATATGTTCTCCACAGATCCACTATATATCTTATGCTATGATCTCAACTTTTTGCTTATAGTAAAGATCCACGTTCGTACAAATATCCCTACTCTCTGCATGCCCATTGATAGGATGGAGCAGTGGGGAGTTTATTGTTTTGAATTGATGACAAAGTATAGGATATGATATATAAAATCATAAGATACCTACGTATGCGAGTGCTACTTGCTAGCCATCATATGAACGCATGCCGGCCTACATCTGTCCAAGTGTAGTTTCATGTCTATTCGCCCGGTGATAAAACCCATGCATGTCACTCAAGTGACGTGCATGGCTTTCTCAAAGGAAACACATCCACAACCCCCCCCCCCCCCCCACACACACACACAGACACACACCTTAAAGAGTTAGTCTGCAATGGCCGCGCAGATGGAGATGGCATTGGGAACGCCACCACTCGTCGAGATAGCTCAGCCGAGACACTTCCCCGGCCCGTTGATCTTGTCAACACTCATAAACATGAGCTGCACACACGTTAGGTTTACTTCTATGATTGGAGGAGGATTAATTAGGAACGCCATCGACCCAGATAAGAAAAGGAGAGAGGAGAAGGATTGATACCTAAACGAGGATGGTGAAAGGGTGCAGATCCAGCCGGCTTAAGTTAACCAAGCATGCATCGTCCCATCCCTTTCCTAGTGACATTAATAGAAGAGTGAACTTGACGTTAAATGATATAATCGGCATTAGTGATCTGTCATGATTTTGCCAATAAAATAAATGAAGACAATCTTGTACAGCTGATATCAAAGGCAGCTAAATTTTCCCTCCTAGCCTAATGAGTTCCCTCCATGTATACCCATTGATGGATCCTTGGAGTCACCGGCCACATCAAAGATGGACTCAAACTCAAGCAAGAGAGATGCTATTGTTGTTATCATTATTGCTTCCAATGCACAAAATCCCTTCGCCTTTGCCTGATCCACTGCGTTGCAAGCAACCTCTTACTTCTTCCGGCAACCATCGTCCCACTTCATATTAATTTTACCAAACAGCTAGCTAGCTAGCCGTCGAAAAGGCAGACGTTGGCCACCGTTTCTTCTCGTCTTACGCTTCCCCTTGATTATAATGTTTTCTCATCTACGCCTCCCCAGTTTCTAATCTTTTCTTTTCTTAATTTGTTTCTATGGACTTGCGAGGTCATCCTTTCAAATTGAAGTGGATAAGTCGAGGAAAGATGATCACCATGCATGGTCCACGCGCGGCATGCCTCTGACTTCGCAGTCGTAGTCTGGGAGTATAAGCATTTACTTGTACGTATTATCACATAAGTTGCGGAAATTTACGTACGGCAGGAATCCATGGTGCAGAAATTTCTGGAATTAACTGAAAAGAAAAGAGAGTATAGGTCCCGGGACGTACTCCTCCGTCTACGTCATCCACCCATCCATGTAGAAACGCGTAAGAACCGTCTTCTTGTAACCCATGTGCTTCCTCCTTCTCAGTTCCTTTCATTATCTTACTTGTGAGGAGAGTAGACGTGCGTGTTGCATCATCCATCGTCTTCATATGAAAACTCTCTCTCTCTCTCTTTTAGTGGGCATATGTAGGGTTCATCACTGCAATTAAGGTTAGTGTTCCTTTTTTTTTTTCTCTCCTGGCTCTTGGGGAAGGTGCATGATTCCGGCTCAATGAGGACGCGAGATGACAGGAGGAGTGTCTCAGAGTCTCTCCATACTGAGACAACTTAATCTAGTGCAATCAAACGGTACTGAAGTCTCTGGCAAATTCCAGCTGAAGCTCAAGCTTTGTAGTTTGAATAACATTAACTCAATTCCGACGGGTGATCGAGTCATTAAAGAGTACGTACGTAAACTGTAAAAGGGCATCCATATAGCTGATCCACATTCCCACTTTACGACTAGTGGAAAGCTCGGTCTTATTTTATCCTGTTTTGTGAAGAACTAACGAATCCATGCACCATACGCAAGGATAACTAAAGAGAATATAATTAACCTCCCACTTGTCGTTTTTTATGTGCCATCATATCAGGCCATCCGAGCTTATCCCAGTCTGACAAGAAGCACTGAATCAAACCCAAGTTATATGATCTATTTGGATAAGAACCGTTAAAAACGACTGCCTGCCTTTTGTCCTCCCTATTTAATTTCTTCTCTGTTTTTGTGTTTGTCTCCATTGCAGAAGGACTATGACGTACTTGAGATTACATATATCCAAATTGATCACAACCTGCGGGTGCAACTGTGAGCAACAATTAAGTGGCGTTAATTCCTGCTGCTGTTCCATCTCTATATATCCAATCGGCATGCTCCTGCGGGGTGGATTAATTACGTACACTCGTACAGTGCATAACTGCTAGCTCTACATGCAGAAGTTTACATATATCTATATATATTAGTGTAATATGTCGAAATAAACACATCTGTCCTTTTCTCCTATGCTTGGGAAAATGATGGAATTTCTTACGTGCTGGTGTTCACATCCCTCGACGAGACTAACAAGCAAGAAGTACCATTAAATATCTTAGCAGCGTCACATATTTGCGTTGATTTGGATCTCACATCAGCCATTTCCAAAGACTCCCGATTCCTACAATCAATGTAATCGGATAGTTTGAGTGACATGAGCTTCTCGGGCCGACTTGGCCGTGCCCCAACGTGATGGGTTGTTTAAAACGCGTTCTCAATATGGTGGGCCTCTTGTGGATATCGTGTAGTCTTTGAAATTTGTACTTCACTTGCGATCTTCAGAAAACGTCCGGATGAAGTCGAATGTGCTGGCAAAGCCTAGTCCAAGGCAGGTCATAGACAGAATTCAAACGCTATCGTCTTTTTATGGTTTTCTTATTCAAAGGGCATCTTTATCTTATGTTTCTCTTCTCGATTGCTTGAATTGATGTGACATATTAAAACATCTTTTTTTTCTTGGTACTCTTTCTCCTTTTCTTTTTAAACAGGGAGGGGGAACCCAAGATTGAATCCGGGACGTCCCCCAGAGGGGGAGGTGGTGAGACCACTTCGGCAAATCGTGAGTTCAAAGATCAAAAATCTTGTTTAATTTTTCTGTTTTTTAGGTTAATGATTTTAGGATTGGAGAATCTGATCAGTATGATATCAGTCTAGACAAATGATTGTGTGAATGATCGTAACTTGTGCTAGAGGAGGTTGAGGGTTCAAATCCCCCTCTTGCGATGACCAGAGGATGGGTTTGCTCTTCTTCACCTACAAATAGGAGCTCTCCCTAGCTCGCTCAAGAGGCAAATATCTATTTTTTTTGTGCGAATTAAAAAGAATACTATTTGTGAGACTTCCTCTCCCGTGTAAGGTTTTTGAATGGATTTTGAACCAGACTCTTCCAGGTGTCCGAGCGAAACAGCTCAAATAGCAACCAAATTAAGGCGCGTAGCGTTTAGTTGCTCTCGCTGCAGGGACTTTTAGACCCGTTTTAATTCCACCGCCGAAGAACACTCACTAAAAGAAAGGAATTTATTCCTCATCAAAGAGATGGATAATTTCTTCGTCCTTGATATCTAAAGAGGAAAAACGAAAAGATATATATATATATGTATAACCAGTGGCTGCGCGCCTGCGCGTGGGATAAAGCGCACCGTCCTGCATGGCCCTACTGATCCATCCAAACTGTCGCCACCCAACATTTTGGATACGGTCGTTTGAGATCATGTGTGGCGAGCCCCCCCCCCCCCCACCGCCCATCATTAATCTTCTCTCTACCCCTCTCGAGTCTCCATCTCCCCCACATGGCGATGCATAACACTGTGCCTTCAACAGGAACCCCAGTCCAGGTGGATGAGGTTGCCACCCTGCCATGGCCACAAGGGTCCACCTCGGCGGGTCCCCTTCCCACCGGCCAGAAAGAGAACGGCAGCGGCAGTGACGTCCCGGATGCATGCGCAGCAGAGGCGGCGAGGGCCCCCGGTGCCTCATCCCGGCCGGTCCCTTTTCTGAGGTTGGCCCGATCGACCACAAATTAAGGACAGCGACATGCAGGATCAGACTGCTACAGGAATAAACCACGTACACGTACGGGCTGCCATCTTCTTGATCATATTTGCTTGGTGGGGGAAGGAAGAACGTAAGTTGGTGCTTATCAACACGGCGTCATGCAGAGAGGGGGAGGAGGCCCTCCTTGCTCCTCCCCTCCCATATCCTCTGCAAGCTAGAGTTGGACTACCCACGGCGTGACCCCTGGGGACAACAAGAAGAGCCTATCCAGAGGCTTCCATGGGTACAAGGTGGGAGGGGGACGTGGAGCTGAGGTGCGTGGGGTCGCAGTCGGGGTTTTATCGCGCGGGGTCGATGTGGAAGGCTTGTCTCGAGTGGGGATTAGTGGTCAAACTTTTCTTGTCGACGAGGCGCGGAGGTGGACGGATCCTTCTACTTATCCGCTGGAATCCGAGTGCAGACGGCTCCCGGCCCTGGGGGGGCGGGGGGCAGGTCCACATGCATTAATAAGGTGGGGTGGGTGGGGTTATTAAGGTGGAAAGGATGAACGGGGAACCTAGCCATGATGAGGTTAGAAGGTTTTGCACGATGAGTGTCTGCAAGTGGCCGGGTTTTTTGCTACATTCTCGAGACGGTGAGGAGGAAGGAAGTAGTTAGTCTTTGAGGCGGACATGCAGTACTAGCTAGCTAGCTAGGTGCCAACGTGAAGACGTGCGTTGGGTTCCAACTTCCGACAACCAGTTGGGAAGCAAGCATGGATACTTCGATAAAAGCTCCATTTGAACCAACAACACTTCAGACATGGCCGATCAAGCTCCTGTCAATTATCTAGGCATGTAAACGAGCTAGATCATAGTACGTAAAGACGGTGCCGATCACTAGTGAAATATGTATCTGTCATCGCTTCGATCCCTTAAGTAACGCCTCTATCAAATTAAGCCCAGTAGTCCATTTAATCAGCCAATAAGTTACATATGTTGACTGTTAGATTGTCGAGTCATATATCAGTTGTCAATAACATATATAATTCCTACTGCCCATGTCAATTCCACGGTCGGACTTGAAAGCTGTAACAAGGGTTTTCCAATTGGGGAACTATAATTTTGTAACACCAAAGTAAAAGCTAATTATAACCCACTTAACTTTTGACACTCATGAAGATAAAAAGGACATGGTATGTGTTGAGTGGATGTGTAATCTATTGCAATTGAAGTGGAGGGGGGGAGGCTATTATTGACATTTAGAAAGTGTTCTACATATATGTGTTAAAACCTACTGTTACTGAACCATTGTGCTTTTGCTTATTATATATCAGCATGTGGTGGGTTTTATTATTATTCTCACTGTTTACACAAGAGAATCGAGAGAACCAATGGGCCAGTGCCCCACGTCTCTCTCGAGGGCCTTGTTTAAGGATCCAAATCTGTACTAGGTGGGAGGAGGATCGATTTAGCCCCCTTAGACTTGGACTGTATTCCTTGTTTGCTCTTCAAAAGAGCACTGGAACCTGCGGGGTCACCCCCACTATCACGTGATGAAAGCAAATTATATATAAGAAATATCCAAGAACCATGTACAATTATTGAACTAATATATATATATATTGTGACCATGCACTTTGTCGGAATGTGGGTACTGCGTCAAATTATAACCTTAATTAACCAACTCCAATGCACTGCCCTTTCCAAATTTTTGGCAAGTCAGCTATTTATACCAAGAGCCACAGCACCATATATGCCAAATTGTCAGGTTTGGAAAATTTTGGAGCAGCAATTAGCAAGCCACAAAAATTACTTAAACGTGATGCTTCTTGTGTCAAGAATCCCTCCTCACGAAAGGGACCTCTAACTAATTAATTAAGAGGATGTGTAAGTCGTTTTTTTAAACTATTATTACCTATTTTCGCGTGCCACTACTCCGCATTCTAATTAAAATTTTGCACTATTATTAGTTATTTCATATGCCACTGATCAGTCACTCACACTCTAAACATTCTTAATTAATTACCAGAATATATATCCTTAAGAATTAAAGGAAGGAGAGGTGAAAACACCTATATATCCTCCCTTCCCTCTTCCTTGCCACCCTCCCCTCACAATGGTCCCAATTCCCCTTTCCTCATCCTCCTTCCAACTGCTTCCTCCAGGTTCCTTGGAGGCCTTCCCACTCTCCTCCTTCCCATCTCTTCCTCCAGACATCTTGGAAGTACTATTGAAATTTAGGTTATCCCAACCAGAAGATCAGAATGACATTGAAAGGTAATGATTTGTTTGATGGACACTTGCATAAACTATCTCTCAGCTAAGTTCTTTGGTAAACTGTTGCAGATACAGCAGAAAGTTAGGTATGTGATTCAGCGACATTTGTATCATTAATTTGCATTGGGATTGCTAACGTCTTGCTGAATGTTATTCTGTTTATTTCACCACGATCAGTGGCTGTTGGACAACTAGCTTCACAGCTCCATACAAAACAAGTCACGGTTCCTCTGATAATGTGGCAGATAATTAGCAATGATGATCTTCCTCTAGCTCGAGAAACTTGATTAGTTGTGTCATGACTCTCTTTTTTTTGTCCAAGTTACCTCTTTTGAAAAAAAATAAAACCATCTATGATTCATGTGTAAACTCATGCTTTGCAGGTAACAGGATGCGGCTTAAGACGGATTCAATATATTGTAAGGGTTTACTAGCTAGAGATCAGGCACTCAAAAGGGATTTTGAAGCAGATGCTAAAGAAAGAAAATTTCATCTGTGATTCATGTGCAAATTTATGGTTTGCACATAACACAGATTCAACTTTCAGGGCCGGTTTACGAGCGATCGATCAGGCACTCAGAGGGGAAATTGGAGGACATGCATGCTCAAATAAGGCACGAATTTCTCGATGTATACATATATGTTCATCTCTATGCTCTAAAGAATATATATGATAAGTAACTATTCTAGCTAGTTCCCCTCACCTTAGCCCATTGTTCTTTGGAAAAAGGGAAGAAAAATTGATCACTCTAATGATCTAGAGTAATGCCATCTTCTGTTGCTGACATATCCTCTGAGTCTTAATTATATGTTGTGTACGTGTGAGTGGGTTTTTGTGTATATTTGAAAATTAATGCACCTCCCTGCTCATTGTTAATTAGGTTTAGGTCAGATGTTTTAGCACAATATTGGGTCTATTTCATATTATTTTACGTGTTCTTGCTTTCATCTTGCTCCAAACCATTTCCGTCTTGTGTTGATGTACAGAGTACACCACAATCTTGGTCTGGACATGCATGGGGGGGGGGGGGGGGGGAAGCACAGGGGGGTGTTCATGTTGAGTTTGAAAGCTCAACGATCAAAAGGTTTCTGGGATCATGTCAAGATAAAGCATGTAATTAGAGACTAAAAATTAAGTTGGATGACAGCTTCCCTGCAAATCATGATGCCCAACTTTCCCCACATGTTTTCCCATAGTAAGAGAATCAACAGACAAGCTCCAAGTCCTCCGCCAGTCGTGCATAGGTAAATTATGAATTTGTACGAAAGTGTTACTACCAGTATTATCAGAATCGGACCGGACCGATTCTGTTCGACCATGAATCGGTCCAGGAACCGGTCCGATTAGGCCCGGTTCACGGTCGGACTGGTTCGACCGTGAACCGGTCCGGTCAAATGGTAAAAAATCGTCCGAACCGCCCGAACCGCGGTTCAACCGTTGAACCGGTTCGACCCTATTCCCCCGCAAAAAAAAATAAAAAATAATAATAAATGGTTCGGTACACTCGGCCCGTAAAGCCCACATCCTATGTCCCTTGGGTCAGGACCAAGGGTGAGCTCTTCAACATATAATGCCAAGTAAGTCTTTCTAACTTCCAATATTGGACTAAACATAAAGACTCTATTTCCAACATATAAATGAAGATATTTGAATCAACATAAAGACTCTATTTCCAACAAGTAGTTACAAGTTATTCTCTATATACATGTATGTTTATTTATTTTGATCATTATATCTTATTCGAGTTATTTCTTATTGTATTAGGTTATAGAATCGGGTCGGACCATATATCAATATTATAATGACATCACGGTTCAAACCGGTTCGAACCAACGATCAAACCGGTTCGAATCGAACCAGCTCATTGTCCGGTTCAGACACCGGTCCAGTTCTGATAACATTAGTTACTACTCATCAATTGCCAACGTGATTTTGGATATATAGGATGCTCTAATTAAGAAGCGAGCTCAGTACTCTTTCTTAATTATGTTCATAGTTTGGCATGTTCTTAATTAATTTTCTCTTTTAGTGCGGTACGCATTCTTATGATTGTAGTGTAACATCACTTAATTCTCTCTTTGATTATTGCAGTCAGATGCCCTCGAGTTGAAGGAAAGGCTCTTCCTTTGCCATTAAAAATGCCGAAACAGAAGCAAAAGCTCACGGAGAGCTCAAAACCAGCAGGATGTGACCCGGTCCAACAAAAACATGGCGGCCATGGAATAGGGATCCAGCCAAGGAAAGAGCAGGCCGGCTCATCGAGGAGTCTTCTTCTCAATAAGGTCTCAGGACAAATTCTTCTTGAGCTTCCAGCTCTCTGGGGATCGATAGCGTAACATCCGCTGAGATAATGAGGGATAAGTGTCCAACTACGAGGAATTTGTCCTGGCTCATTGAGGAGTCTTGATGACGAGTTGATCCATAAAAGATAAGAGATATCTCCTCCCTACGTAGGGAGTCCGAGACTTGGGCATTCATTGAGGGAGCATCTATCCACCCTATGATGGCTCGATTTGGCTGGCTGTTGGGCTTTTTCATAGCATTAGAGAGACCTTCGTTCGGGTGACCGAGCCAAGGCTCAGTGAGCCATGTTGATCCGCTTAATCGAGGTCTCGTAATAAGTGAGTCATGTTGGAACTGTCACTTATTGAACTGCGCAGATCTTGGTGGGTCATTGGGCTGTGTAAATATTAGGCCGCAAATCTTCTCTTCTCCCGATGCTATGCTATCCAGGTGCAAAGTCTCCTCTCATTAACTCTCGGACTCTAAGCTTCACGCAAGCATTGTTAGGGCCTGAGACGCTCTTGTGCCATTTCAGACATAATCACAAAGGATCAAGAAACCGTACGTGGAGAAGAAGGGGATCAATCACTTCAGAACAGAAGCATTTTTACATTTGGTTCGGAAAGGATGTTGCCTACGTACGTACGGCTGCGCATTCTACTGGACATCAGAAAGATACATACAAGTGACGGGGTTTGCAAACCTCTTCATTCTCTCCCATGAGGAGATGCAAACCTCTTCGAGCAAAACAGCCGATCACTCAAACAGACACCAATCACGCTTTCACAAATCATGCACAGCCAAAGAATCATGCTCATCTGGCCGTGCACAATCGCCACGCGCAAGGCTGCTGCAAGTCTCACACGCAGAACCAATCATCATATATAGCCGCACACCGCCGGGCCAGCACCATTCTCGACGTCGATCGGCAGCTTCTTGTGCTGCTGTACATAGAATACGTACACTGCGCCAACCAGTGCCATTACTTCTAACCACCGTAGGATTAATTAGGGTACCTCACCGAAGAGCAATGCAGCATGCGGGAGCCATTCAAAACGCATGCTTCGCTGAGGTCACGGTAGATATACATACCGAGAGCTCTAGTGCTGTTTCTTGATATTTATACTACACAAGCAATAGCAAAACAAAAACAAAGAAAAAAACTGCTCTTTTCTCTAAGAAAAATCTGTCAACGCACAACACCACAGAACGGCCTTCTCCAAGGAGGATCAGAGTGCACACCACAGAATGGCTGGCTCGAAGGAGCATCATCGTGACCTTCAAAGGTATATGTACAAAATTCAGATTTTCTCTTGCTTTCGTATATAGCTGTACAAATAAAAAATCTAACCAAACCGAAATATTTAGTTGCGACGGCTGAAAGGACTTTCCAGAACGAGCGTCGATAATGTTAGTTTAATTGTCATTTAAACTTGACGTTCAGATGTTTAAAGTTTAAACTCTCCCAAATAAGATCCAGGAAGATGATGAAAATAGATGTTATCATCCTTCAAGCCACTTCGAACTTTGGTCTCAAGGTCTGTTTGTTGCCTAAAATCTTCTCATGCTGCTAATGGGCTTGGATTCACAAGTGACTTTCTTCGTGCCAATTTGTTCGCCCACCACCGGCCCACTTAAGAACCCAGCTAGGAATTTTGGGTGGACAAGAAAGACAGTTGGGCAATGTCTTGGCCGAGTTTGGCTTGCTGCACATCCTGATTGTGCAGAGTGTTTAATTTTTTAAAAAAATTAAAGTGGCCCCTTAAGTACTTTAATTTAAAGTGAAGGTCACATCATTATCCGATTATCTAAATAAAATAAAATATATCGATTTTTAAAAGAATGTGTCTAACATTATTTATTTGATCTTATTTATTTTTTTATTTTTTAGATAATCGGATGGTGACGTGACATGCACACTAAATTATGATATCTTGAGGACTACTTTAAAATTTTTTTAAAAATAAAAAAAATAAAAATCCTGCACACCCAGAGTGTGCGGCACCCAGATATGCAGTGAGCCTTACTCTTCTTGGCCATATCAAAGTTTATGGAATATTGGATGTCCATGTTTCACATTCTCTTTCATCTTAGCGATGCATTGTTAATTATTTGGAGAATGCAAACATAATAATGAACTTGGTTGGAGGTTTGTGATAAAAAAAATTAATGTTTTATGTGACTCAGATAGATATAATCAAGGCAACCAACAAGATGTCCGAACCCGCCATTGACATTGTAAGCTCATATATATGCTCTAGTGGAATTATTTCATTTTTTTTAGTCTTGCATTTGCATAAAGATAAAAAAAAACTCTGTCATGTTATATTTATGATAGCCTAGAAGGTGACCCAAAATCCACAGTTTGGGCCCATTTGTGAATAAAGGTAGTGAGTGATCATTAACTAAATAATCCCGTGACACTATTCCACAGAACTTTGGTGGTATCCTATTTTATTATTAGGCCTTCTGCTTTCAGTACTGCTCAAGGTTTGCCGACCCGGCCGACCCGGTCGACCCGGTCATGGCGCGGGACGGGTCGGCCGGGTCGCACAGCGACCCGGTCCGCTCTCTCGGACTCTCGGCGCGTGATTTTTTAATTTTTTTTTAAAATTTTTTAATAATTTTTTTGAAAGATTAAATGTTATATATATTTAAAAATATTAGAATGTAGAACTTTTTTATGATAATAGATCCATACTAAATTATACATAATTAATTATATAAAAATTACATATTACACCGCTTAATTAAACATCCTATTATATATAATACATAAAAATTTATTTAAATTACTTAATATGTTAAAGTAAACAATGACATAATAATGACATTCATTCATGAAGTATAAAATATAAAAACTCACTAATCCTCGTCATATGTGAAGCCTGGATCCCAAAACTCACTAATCCTCGTCATCGGTGAAGGCCGAATCCCAAAACTCACTAATCCTCGTCATCAGTGAAGCCTGAATCCCAAAACTCATCGTCAGATACATGAGACTGATCACCCGTATAATCTAACTCTATCCTAGTGGGTGGAGGTACATGTAGGTGGGACTGAAAATATGTAACCATCTGCACAAATGATGGGTCGTGTGCTGCGGTGGAGGATACATGAAAATCTGTAAAAAAAAGTCATCACTACATCTATACCTTCAATTCTATCATGTGCGACTGGTGCAGGTGCTGGTGCTGCTCGAACTCTAGACGTGGAGGAAGATTCTGCTTCGCCCTGTGCTCGTGGTGGAGGTACCTGGGACATAGAAGAAGATGTCCTGGATGTGCTACGAGAACCGTATCTATCCTGTAACTGTGTCCGAAAGGAATGTCGGACATCTCTCGGAACTCGGTCGCATGCACGAACATCGCGTCCCACTCCCGCAAGGTGCTCCGCAAACCTGTGTATGCCGGTGACGCGATGTTCGCAGTATCTACAGTGCACATGTCCATCACCATCAACAAAGTATCCATGCTCCCACGCAGGGTGACGCCGTCCGTCCATGATGACCTGCAAATGATGTAAAAGTTTACATTAGTGATTTCAATGATAAGTACAGAACTCTATATATGAAGAAATCTACAATTAATTATTAGTTAGTTATAAATATAACCAAATGATACATACTAATTAAGAGTATGGACTCAAACTGGGCCAGTGCCCATCTCCAAACAATTTGACATTAAATGTGGTCCGCAGATAGGACAGATAGTCTTCATAGCGCATTGAACATGAATAGTTCTCCCAGTACATGCGTACGCAGTATTCATACTGCTGCGAACCTTGTGCGTACACGACCTCTACTGGCGCAGCTGCGGCATAAGGATATAGATACGATGGGAAAAATGAACTACTGTTATCTGAGTCGCCATGATACATCGGCTGCTGCGGCCATGACCGTCCATACGAGCTTCCAGATCCCTGGGAGTCATGTGTGCTCATGCTCTCAAAATCAGACAACATGCCTTAATAGCTGGTACTGTCTGTAACCGAACTTCCATAGTAGGGATCCCAATGATCAGCTGCCCGTCTCGTCCCTGCCGGTGGAGCACCGTGGTCCTCATCTTACGTGGCATGTGTGACGAGGATCGTTAAACCGCATGGGTCAATATCAAATTATATGTGTTATAAGTGTTTTATGTTAATTGGCAATATAGTGAGCCTTTATGTGTATGTTTCTTTTAAGATGTCACCATCTTGGAATAGTCTTGAGTGTCATTAGTCTTCCACCGAAAGTTATGTGTTAGGTGTTAGTCATAAAAGATTAGGTGTTAGGTGTTGAAGATTAAGTCTTAGGTGTTGATATTTTGAACATGTTGTCTGTCGGGTGATGTCTATAAAAGGGTCTTGTAACTCCACTCTCAAAAAATAATGAAGTTAAGATGAGTTTATTGGAAAGTTATGAGGTGTGATGCCTCTTTGTTTGTTTTCTTTCTCCGAGAAGGAGATGGGTGTGATGCCCATGGGGGTGTGAAGCCTCACCCTATCCCACTATCCCACCATCTCTTCTCTTCCCCTCCACTTAGCCATTAATTCTTATTTTATTCTCATTTTCCACCCACCATACCACACCCCATCTCCATCCGTGCTCCCTTGCCCCCCCACTACACCAAGCTGCTGCAACTCCCTCTCTATCTCTAACTTCTCTCTCTCAACATCAGCCATGGCCGATAACCGCCGGGTCCTCCGAGTCCTTCCCACCCACCGCTCATCCCACCCAGCTCGGCAGCAACATGGATGAGCTCGCACCACTGCCCCCAGCCATGCAGGTGAGCCGCTGGTCAGCACCCGCCATCGATCCCTCTGTCTAAAATAGATCCGCCGCTGGCCCACGCCACTGCCCAGCCACCGTTCTCTCTCCTCCCTCCACTCCCTCTCTCTCTCTCTCTCTCTTCGTGACACACACACACACACTCTCTCTCTCTATCTGGTTTTCTCTCGCTCACTCACTCTTTCTCTCTAGTTCGTAAGGTGTAAAAAAAGGAATGGTGAAAGAAAGAAAAAGGTTTTTAAAAAAATGGTTCGGGAAAGAAAATAAAAAGGAGAATTTATTGGGAAAAAATAATAATAAAAGGAAATAGCAAATATTTTGATAAAAATAAAAAAATTCATAAGATACGGGATTTTTTGTCCCGCATCAAGTGGTATCAGAGCGGTTCCCACTTGTTCTCACAAGTCGGGTCCTTGGGCAAATTCGCTCCGTCAGGAAGGCAAGATTTGAAACTTCGGATGTGTCGTCCTTGAGATGGGGACGGGTGCGAAGCCCCATTAAAAGCTCCAGATCTGCTCTCCTCCTCTCCACCACGAAGGAAGAATTTGAAGCTTCGGATGCATCGCCCTTGAGATGGGGAAGGGTGCGAGGCCCCATTCGAAGCTCCAGGTCCGTCCTACTCCGCTCCGCCAAGAAGGGCGAATTTGAAGCTTTTTGTGCATCATCCTTGAGATGGGGACGGGTGAGAGACCCCACTTGAAGCTCCAAGTCCGTCCACCTCTGTCGTCCGTCTTCGCCTCCACCGATGCCGCTACCACAAGGGTCCTGCAATTCGAGGTTCGAGGTCGAATCTCCTCCAAGCGGAGGGGTTTGACGAGGATCGTTAAACAGCATGGGTCAATATCAAATTATATGTGTTATAAGTGTTTTATGTTAATTGGCCATATAGTGAGCCTTTATGCGTATGTTTCTTTTAAGATGTCACCATCTTGGAATAGTCTTGAGTGTCATTAGTCTTCCACCGAAAGTTATGTGTTAGGTGTTAGTCATAAAAGATTAGGTGTTAGGTGTTGAGATTAAGTCTTAGGTGCTGATATTTTGAACATGTTGTCTGTCGGGTGATGTCTATAAAAGGGTCTTGTAACTCCACTCTCAAAAAATAATGAAGTTAAGATGAGTTTATTGGAAAGTTATGAGGTGTGATGCCTCTTTGCTTGTTTTCTTTCTCCGAGAAGGAGATGGGTGTGATGCCCAAGGGGGTGTGAAGCCCCACCCTATCCCACTATCCCACCATCTCTTCTCTTCCCCTCCACTTAGCCATTAATTCTTGTTTTATTCTCCTTTTCCACCCACCATACCACACCCCATCTCCATCCGTGCTCCCTTGCCCCCCCACTACACCAAGCTGCTGCAACTCCCTCTCTATCTCTAACTTCTCTCTCTCAACAGCAGCCATGGCCGATAACCACCGGGTCCTCCGAGTCCTTGCCACCCACCGCTCATCCCACCCAGCTCGACAGCAACATGTATGAGCTCGCACCACTGCCCCCAGCCATGCAGGTGAGCCGCTGGTCAGCACTCGCCATCGATCCCTCTATCTAAAATAGAGCCGCCGCTGGCCCACGCCACTGCCCAGCCACCGTTTTCTCTCCTCCCTCCACTCCCTCTCTCTCTCTTCGTGACACACACACTCTCTCTCTATCTGGTTTTCTCTCACTCTCTCACTCTTTCTCTCTAGTTCATAAGGTGTAAAAAAAAGGAATGGTGAAAGAAAGAAAAAGGTTTAAAAAAAATGGTTCGGGAAAGAAAATAAAAATGAGAATTTATTGGGAAAAAATAATAAAAAGGAAATAGCAAATATTTTGATAAAAATAAAAAAAATTCATAAGATACGGGATTTTTTTGTCCCGCATCAATGTGTGAAGTGCTGCTCCTCTGTCCATGCGGCATGTTGACGGCCCCCATGACCTCTACTATGACCACTGTTGTACTCTCTGCCACCAGCACTAGTATCCTCACCACGACTCCGTTGACCACCTTCACCACCGCCACCTCCATGGGATGAAGACCCTGTCGGTGTACTATCATCATCGGAGTCATGACTCCCACTGATGCGGGGCTCAACAGAGGGCTCGGGAGTGTCGTCATCTACATTGGGATCTAATGTCTCCATGTCTGCAATATCTATCGGATTTAATGGTGGTCCCTTGTCCTTCTTGCTGGTGAATAATGTGGTCTATGATGATTTTTTCTTCTGTGGAACAGGGGGTGGCTTACCTGCTGCATGTTGTGTCCCTCTAGATGCCTGAGAAGCAGAAGCCTGGTTAGATAATTTTTCAACTTACTTTCTATTGTGTAAGTCTATACGTATACCTGAGACGACTGATTGTGTGCCTTAGATGTTGAGCGTCGTGGCGCAGCAGACTGAGATGGTTGTTTCGATGCTACCGAAGACTACACAATTGAAAGAATAATATATTCAATTACCAATGAAATACAACATATAAATGTAGAAATGACAATATAATTTCACCTCTCTAAATGAGGAGCTCCCCCTAGCCTCTCTTGAAGTGGATAACCTTCTTGGTTCCGCAGATATTGAATGTCGCGGTGCAGCAACTCGGGACCACTGTTCTCCCGTAATGTTGTCATTTGTCGGACCGACCTGCAATATATTTCTTACATCATCATACATCAATATATGACTACGCTATCTAATGAAATTTACGATTCGATTTTCATGTATTAATTCACCTGAGGTGGTTCTTGACGCTCAATTGATGGAGGTTGCATCAAGTGCTCCCATGCTGTATCATCGTACGCATACGATGTGTCTCCACCCCCAATGACGAGGTCTTCATCTAAATTAACTTCATCATCACGTCCCGTTGCTGACTCGTCACCACCCAACTGCACATGGATGTCATCTCCCTCCCCCACTGCCTCTTGTACAGCTGATGCGAGAAAAGTATTAGGCCGTGGTGTCTCGCCAGGTTCTTCAGCCTCCTCGTCCAATTCTACCTCACCACGCTCGGTTGTGGCTCTTGCAACCCATGCTACCATAGGGTCATCATCGTCTCGCAAGTACACAGCATCCGTTGGGTCGTAATCTCCCTCTCCTCTCCTTGTATCTATTTGCACATGCCGTACCTTTAGCCTCATGTTGTAATGAACATACACCATTTTGTCTAGCCTGCGGTGTATCAGCCTATTCCTCAGCTTAGTATGCAAGAAGGAGAACGTCGACTAATTCCGCTCACACCCACTCGACGAGGATATTTGCGATAGAACTCTCATTGCGATCTTCCTTAATACCGGTGCACTTGTGCCGTAATTTAGCCACCACTCAGCTGTGTTTAAGATATATCACGTACAATATAATAATTAGATGTAAAAATTACTTCTCGAGATATAGAAGGTACATTGTGAAGACACATTACCTGGGTCGAGTCTGTCACGACTGGCCACTGCATTAGGTGTCGCAAATGAACCAATTGTCTCTCTAAATGTTTTCATCTACATTATCAAAAAATATTAAGTGTATATTTCATTTCATATTCTCAATGCTAAAATATCCAAGTATACCTCATTCAACGCATCAGCAACATCTGTTGGGGTGAAAGATAATCGGTCTACCACAATGTTGACCGATTCTATCAACGTATCGTCATAAGTAAGGCCCCGAGCATATTGGAAGGCCAGATGTAGATAGTACGCTGCAATCATAAGACAATGAATTACATATTAGTATCAACTGAAAATCACATCTCATTTATTGGACGAGAATGTAAGTGTTTACCTGCCATGTGAAGATCGCGGCTCATTTGTCTGTCCCATCTGTCCTCCACAATCTCTAGAATGGTGGGTCCATATTTTTTGGACGATGTAAGGATCTTCCGCTTGGCAGCTTCTATTTTGCTGTACACCAACCCCATGGTTGGTATTTTATCCCCATCCACATATCGCAGTACCTCATACGGTGGCTCTATCAATGACACTAATACCTTCACTCTATCCCAAAAATTTGAGGTGTTGACAATCCCCTCGACCTCCGCCCCTTCACGTGAAGCAGCAAAAGAGGAACTCGGCCAGGTCTCACCTCTAAACATTTGCTTCAACCCATCCTTATGCTTCAGTAGGCTCTGCAATGCGATGTAGTTGGTGGCAAATCGTGTGATGCCAGGCCTCAACAGTTCGCCGCCACAATGCTCCCTCATCCATGCCAATACAAGTGTGTGGTTGTAGATATATTTCGTGATTTTTTGTGCCACCTCGACCACAGATTTGACCATCCGAAGCTGCCCAATCTCCTTCAGCATCAGATCTATACAATGTGCTGCACAGGGGGTCCAGAAAATGTGCCGTTTTTTCTTCATTAGCTCCTCCCCAGCCTTCTTATAGTTTGACCCATTGTCAGTCACCACTTGCACAATGTACTCCTCCCCAATCTCAGTTACCACTTGCGTCATCAATGACAAAATGTATTGGTGACTGTGAATTTGACCAGATGCATCCACTGATTTGTGAAAAAATACATGTCTGTCACAATAAACAAGGAAGTTGATCAAGCTAGATTTTGTGGTACCTGACCTTCCATCACACATCAGTGTGACTCCGTACTTTGTCCATTTCTGCTTGAATGAGTCAATGTAACTCTTGATCTCAGCAACTTGTTCATCAAGATATACGCCAGCCAATTCTCTCGTTGTAGGTGGCTGCACGTGTAGCCCAAGGACCTGTGCTTCCTGAAATATTGGCTTGTAGTAAGGGCTATTGGCTGCATTGAAAGACAGACTCGCGTGGTGCCACCATTTTGCAACAGCCTGACCAAGTTTCCATTTAGGTCCCTTCTGGCCATATGCATCGTCCATCCTCGTTTGCTTGCCATGCTCTCGGGATAGTGCACCGGGCTCCACATCTTTAATGTTGATCGATTGTGTCATTTTTCTTTGTGTCCCCGAGTCACCAGTCAATAAACTCCTTATGCCTCGTGGTTGTCGAGTCGTAGATGAACCACCACTCCCTGATGCTCTGGTCCTCGCCGCCTCGCGACTACGGACTCTCGTCTCCTCGGGATGTCTTGACTCTTCCCTGCTCTGACGTATTGTCTCACGAAACTCGACTTCGTATGGATCGTTCACAGTGACATACACATTAGCCTGCTCAGTACGTGCTTGTTCGTCTTCGTCACTGGGTGTCCATGCACATTCCTCCTCGTTGCTGCCGCTTGCTATTCCGCTCACTGCCGCTTGATCCATTTTCTTCTTTTTTTCCTTTTCTTGCATCTCAGCTCTCTTCTCCTGCAGGTGCCTAGCCATTGCAAGTTTCACATCTCTAGGCACATCGGTACACCCAGCAACCTCAGAGTATCCTGCCCCGGCTCCTCCTGCCAAATGCTTCTTCAACCGAGACACCCCTCCTCCCCGGTGTTCTATTTTACAATAGTTACAACGCCAACACCTACGGTTGCCATCCAACAAAACTCCGTGTGACCACCCAATATCATTTGTTCGTTCCTTAGGAGCCATAGAGTGCTATCTCCTAAAATTAAGAAATATAAATTATAAAAATATATTATTTCCCATCTACAACTAACAATGAAAATAATTTCATTATTTGCCTACCATGCAAGACTAAATTCAATATTTAATACATCTTAATATAATTTAGTTCTAAATAATATCATTATTTCTAAAACATATATATAAGGTTAATATTTATAATTAATACATATAGATTAACTTTAAAATTATTTATCACTAATTATATATTTAAAATTACATCTCTAATTAAATTACATTATACATATAAATTATAAACATCTCTAAGTAATTTACATTATACATATAAATGAACTTTAAAATTATTTATAAAATATTCAATACTAAATTTATATTTACATTAAAAATATGTCTACTTAAATTACATTATGCAATTAAATTAACTAATATACATTATGCATTTAAAAATATTTTACATCTACAACTAATAATGATATTAATATCAGTAATTCTACAACATGCAAGACTAAATTTAAAATTTAATACATCTCAATTTAATCTAATATTTAAACATGAATTAAATAACACATCAAAAAATAAATTTATTTCTACAACATGAATTAAATATTATTTATATTATTTCTACAAAATGAATTAAATAATACATCATAAAAATGATATTTCTACAACATAAATTAAACAAAAATTATATTATTTATATAATATGAATTAAATAATACATTAAAAATAATATTAAATAATCTAATAAAATTTTTTCCTACATTTTTTAGATTAAGAATAAACTAAAAAATATTTTTTATTTTATTCCCCCCCCCCCTCGCCCCTGACCGGGCATGGCCGAGCCCCCCATCCCCCCCCCACCCTCCCCCAACCCCCCCGGTGGCAGACGCCCCCCCCTCCACCCCTCACCCTCCCCCCCACCTCCCTCCCCGCCCCCCCACCGGCGGTGGTGCAGACGCCCCCCCACCCTCCCCCACCCCCTCGGTGGCAGACGCTATCCAGCCCCCCCACCGGCGGCGGCGGTGGTGCAGACGCCCCCGCCCTCCACCCCTCACCCTCCCCCCCACCTCCCTCCCCGCCCCCCCATCGGCGACGGGATCCACCTGGCAGACACCCCCCTCACTCCCCCACCTCCCCCACCCCCACCGGCGCCCCACCTTCGGCCAGATCCGGCTGGCAGACGCCCCCCTCCCTCACCCCCACCCGCACCGGCGATGGGATCCGGTTGGCAGACGACCCCCTCTCCCTCACCCCCCCACCGGCGGTGGACGACCCCCTCCGGCCAGATCCAGCCCCCTCTCCCTCCCCAATTAATTCAAAAAAAAAATTTAGGGCACCTACCTCTGATCGCCGGTCGTCGCCGCCGTCCGCCGCCGCTCTGCACCGCCCACACCCGCTGACCACCACCTTCAGCCCACTGCGGATGCCAGAGACGCCCACACCCCGGCCCGCTAAATGGGCGGCCCGGCACGTTCGCACCGTCCCGCACGTACCACGCCTCGACCCGCTCCGGTACGCTGCGGGACGCACGGGACCATGCGGTCCAGTGTGTCCCGACTACGACCCACAGCCCGTGCGACCCGGCGCCTGCCTGGGTTGGGTCGGGTCGTGCGGGTCGGGGCGGGACGGCAAACCATAGTACTGCTTCAATAATTCACCTCACTTTTGTTTCTATTGTAACAAAGTACCCTTCTTTCATCTGAAAAAAAAAAGGATTATGTCGATAAGTTTTATCATACATACAAAAATAAAATAAAATCTACGGTATCTTGTTCATTCATAATGAAGTTTTCGTTTCCGCATCAATAAAGATAAAAGAGAGATTGTTTTGAGAAAATTAATTTGTGGCGTCAAACTCCCTTAAATATTAATTACTTTCTCTTCCTGATTAGAATGCGATGAATCTCTTACCTTTGCAGGGGATTTATTTTTCAGATCTTACTATTAACCACCTCTCTCAGTAAGTGAAGCAAGAACTCACCAACTAATTTTCCATTTTATTTTATTTTTTGGGCGGGGGATATGAGAGTTTAAATTCGTGACCCATCCGGACCCAAAATGGCACACCCAATACATCTTTTGGGTACATACATAAGCGGATCAAATTTCGAGTTTATTCCTTATTTGCTTGATGATTTATACGAGTCTAAGAAATATTTTTTTACTTGAAATTATAACTGATTCGATAAATGGGTTCGATTTTAGCCAAAATTCATAACAATCAGATAGTATTTTTTTAATAATACTCTGTGCAACACCTCTGGTAATCACGTACGGGAGGTGTTGCACGTGCAACATTTTTTTTGAATTTTTTTTTAAGTGATCTTATAGTAAACTAGTTTGATATGTCGACTACGTCACTAAGTGACGTGACTTGTGAGTCGGGAAAAAAATTACCCTATAAATAGTGAAAATAAGTTTTCACTATTCATAGAGTTAGGATTTTATTTTTGTGTGACTCTAATGTCACGTCTTTTGATGACGTGGTCGACACACTGAGTTAACTTGATACGAAAGTTATTCCAAATAATTAAAAAATTGAGTGTTACACGGATAATAACACTCCGTGTGTAATTTTGGAAGATGTTGCATAAAATATTATTACTATTTAATCTTTACGCGAACTGACGAATGTCTTGTTTGGGTAAAATGACTTTGTTCGTATTCAGACCTTGGATTCCGAGAGTTCCCCGTAACTGGGCCAGGCCCATTTTGACAGCTCCCTGAAAGCAAGAACTCGCTCCGGTGTGTTCACGAGTAGGGGTGAGTATTATTCGGGTTCAACCCGAAAATTAAACCGAACCGAACGATTTGGTTCGATTTGGTTTGAGTTGAAATTTAAAAATTTTTGGTTTGGGTTCAAACCGAACCGTATTAAAAAATTTGGTTTGGTTTGGTTTTGAAGTTCAAGAAACCGAACAAAACTAAATCGAACCGAATAACCCGAATTTAAGAATATTTTTATCAAATTAATATAAATGTATTTGTAACTATAAATCCGAATTTAAAAAGTCCAATTCTCACTATTCTAATGGGGTTTCCGACTTTATGAAATAGGTTTCAAATCACCTTCTATTTTACTGTAACCGAACTTCTTAATTTCTTATGTGAAAATATTATGGAGCTTGTTCTTACAAGTTACAACTTTATATGTTATTTTTTTAATATTTACTTTATTTGGTAGAAATTCTTTTACCATATCTTTCTCTAATGTTGTTTGAATCCAATCTAATTTATAAAATGGGAGATGAATATGGTTCAAATCGAACCAAACTGAACCAAATCGAATTAATTCGGTTTGGTTTGGTTTAATTTTTTACTAGTTTGATTTGGTTTGATTCGAGTTAAAGCCTTAATTCGATTTGATTTGGTTTGAGAAAAATTCTCTTCAAACCAAATCAAACCGTGCCCACCCCTATTCACGAGTGCGTTGAGAACAGGAGAGAGAGAGAGAGAGAGGTGGAGGGGGCGGCGGCCATGGATCTGGGCAGCAGGGTGATAAGCTTCCTTGGGAAGAAGGACAACGTGGTGCACCTGTTCCTGGCGGGGGCGTTCGTGGCGCTGGGGGTGCGCTCCTCCGGGCAGCAGGACGAGATCGACGCCCTGGAGGTGGAGAAGGACTCTCTCCGACGCAGCAACAAGGCCATGCAGAAGGCCATGTGGGACTGGCCACACGCGCTCTTCCACCTCGCCGAGTCCGATCCCTCCGGCTTCCCCATCTCCCTTTCCAAGCTCCGAGCTGTATACGGCGAGGAGGACGCGGCGGGTGTTTCCACGTCGCCGGCGGGGGCGACCGCCGCCGTCACGCCTCCACCTGCTCCTCAGAGTAGAGGTATCTGTTTGCTAAACCCTACCCTTAATAGTGGAGTCTTGTTTCACTGCTTTGTGTTGCTGCTGTTATTGTTGGTCAAATTGCTTCAAAACCTGTATGCAATCCTCCTCATCATGGAATTAGGGGGAGAGCCCTTGGCGTTTCCAAGTCTTTCCTTCTGCTTCTGCCAATCCCTTATTCATTTTGTTTTTAGCAGTAACCTGAATTGCGAATTATACTACTTGTCACCGGTTTGATTCCACCTAATTGTAGGATGCATGCCTTATTACATCCGCTCTAGCAGTTTTATTAAACAAGACAATGAATTCTTTGTCACATTTGGGAATTGGGGTCAAAGTCAGTGTTAGAATTTGGACGGGTAATAGTCCCGTATTAGTTATTTGAGTTGTGGTTCATGTGCTTATGACCCTGGGCCTTTGTATCTCAACACTGCGGTTTTGTGGATTCAACATGGTATCGGAGCATGCTCTTGGCCCAACTATATATATTTCTTATCTTGTTACTCCACCCAATTATTGTCCACGGCCCATGTTGGCCGTGAGGGGGAGTGTTAGAATTTGGACGGATCATAGTCCCGTATTGGTTATTTGAGTTGTGGTTCATGTGCTTATGACCTTGGGCCTTTGTATCTCAACACCGCGGTTTTGTGGATTCAACAGTCAGGAAGTGGCAAATGGAGTGCCAGATGTTTTATGCTCCGATGACTGCCATTTGTGCTTATCAAAGCCATTAGACGGAGTGGAGGAGATGGGAGAAGAAGCACTAAGTGGTGCTACTTCAGGCATTTACTATGCCATGGAAGCATGATCATGAGCTCATGTTACTACGTTCAAACTTTTGAGTCTTTAGATTGGCTGATAAATGCCATCATGTTACTCGCTTGTTTTAGTTTTGTTAAATATGTGTATAGTATCAGTGGATCAACTCAAAGTGACATGGTCCTCCTTGTCTGTCTTGTCCATGGGTGTTGTTCTTAACTGGTATAGTTTTCAGGTGAACCTGTTCTTCCTGGAGAAGAAAAGATAATTCACTTTGTAACAACTTTTAGAAAGCAAGATATTTTACAGTGTGAGTGGTGATTTGGACCTTCCATCATTTAGAAGCGTAGCATTTGCTAGAAAACAAACACACAGAATTCTCTTCCTTGTGCACATTGCTGTAGCCGTACTTGAGACATTCTCAATTAAGTGCTCCGTTGCAGTTTGTCTCTTTCTAGATTCAGGACTTCTAAAAAAAAAAACTCTGAAATCATCAATCATCTTAACATAATTATTATTTCCAACCCATTTTAGAGCCTCCAGTGTCCATGGACTAGCAGTTTTGGTTTAATCTGTAGACTTCCACTGTTAACTGATTCTTCTCCCCCCTGAGTCTCTGACATGTGAACTCTATAGATGATCTTCTTTGAACCCACAAACTGATTGCCAAAATGTGGGCAGAATTTGAAGGCGAGATATTCTCATGCTCCATACTAGCCAATTGCTGGAATGTGCTTCCATCCAGTTGTCAAAATGTTCATGTTTGGGTTAATATATATTATTTCTTGGTTTAGGTGCTAGGGTTATATGCTGTTTATAGAAATCAAGGACTTTCAGCTTCGTTGTTTTTTATTGTTGATGACCGTGGAAGACTATCATTGATGCTTTATCTCATTGCCTGTTAAGTCATTGGATTAGGGCTTTTCTATAATATTTTGTGCAACTAAATCAACTCTAGTATTCCCTCATCTATTTTTTCTCTGCTTGGAGATTAATGTCACTCTTGCAATGTTCACTGTTGCTGTTCTTCTTAGTGGCCAGCGACCACCAAAGAGCTTATGAGTCCCTCTTCTTTTGACCATGGTTTGCAATATCAGGCCAAACCAGTTTTCCTAGGTCTGCTCCCTGCCAGGGAACATATGCATGGCAAAAACAATTTACACTGCAGAAAAGTTAGTCTATCTTCATTTTAAAAGTTTCTAATTGTTCAAGGAACATTTGAGGGTAGTGCTCTTGCATGAGATTATCAACAAAGAAGGTAGTTTTCTACTCAGTAACTGATTTCACGGAACTCCTGATGGACCAGTTTCTACTAAAAATTTCTTTGCCGAGTATTTGATCCAATCTTATAGAAGGTTGATATTGGGTAGGCACCCAGTCACAAAACTTTCCCAAGTCCTTGATCTTTAACAGGACTTGCATGATCATGAATTTGGTGGAATAGGGTGTATGGTCACACGAAGAGTGTGGATACATGTTGATTCGAACTTTATACATGAACCCATTCTTGTATATCCATGTTACACAATGTATTAGTAAAAGAGACTGTTTGACCAGAACATGAAAAGAATTAGACGAATTCCTACCGGAAGATATGCTAGCTTCGTATTATCAACTATTGACATGATGATGGGTATGAAATCTGTGGATGGTATACACTTTTTGTCTTTTTTCCCTCAAATCATCTGCATACTTGGACATTTTGAGAACACCAACCGACGTCAATGCATGTATCCATTTCAAATTAAGATGTAGACGCCCGATTCCGCTTTTGAATCAGCCAAGAGAGAGGCATCGGTCAGATTGATTCCACATTTGCAAACATTGCCTCTATAAACTCGATCTCCAAGTGAGCTCACTTATGACTGCATTTATTGAACTTCAATTTTCTCATGGTCGATCTGTATCCTGCTGCAATGCTGGCAAGTATAGTCTTTGAGACACTGATAGTTCTTTTGTCATTATAATGTCCTTAAGAATGGTCAAAATTGTGGTGGGATTTGTAGGACACCGGTAAAAGATGGGCTATTCGGCTGTCTAGGTCCTCGCTAACATTTTTCCTCAACTGCTTCTGCAGATACAACAGGAGAGACAACAACACAAAATCCGACCACGCCTCCAAGGTTTACAGTCTGAAGGAAGGGCCTTTTGTTTCGTTTCGTTTGTAGGTGGGTAGAACGCAGGAGGGAATTTGTGGACAAGCAATCATGGAAGTGATATTTTCCTGATGAACAGAAGCCGTCCTCGTCGAAGTGTTCTTTTTACCCGAAACTTCACAATCTCGAGCAGTGTCACCTGTTTATTGATTCCCCTGTTCAGCAGAGGAGAAACCAGAACCCTCATTGAAGTTATCACCGACCAAAATGTTTTGTATTGTGGATTTGCGAGTCATGGAAGACTCGTAAGTCAGGTTTAGCCATGATTTTAGTTAGAAGTTTTTCTTGGAAGTTTTGACGTGAAATATTAGATTGGAGAAGCTCCAATGAGCCTTTATCAGTTACAATGCCCAAGTTTTCCCCTAATAATTTCATTATTTCTCTAATTTGTAAGTTCAGAGTTATTTCAAATGGAAAATTGTGCCAAACATGACTTAAAATTGACCACACTTGATGACATTGTACTCAGTAGTTCTCAAGGCAGTTGGTTGTCTAGAGGACCTTTGCACCCCCCCCCCTCCCAAAAAAAAAAAAAAAAAAAACAAAAGATGAGCAAGGGGCTCGCCTAAGTGTCCGCCAGGCAAGTCAGGTGGGTCAAGGTGCTCAGCGGAGGTGTTTTAGGCTGTTTAGTTCTCTCTCTCTCTCTCTCTCTCTCACATATTAAAATGTATGACTTTTTATGTACCTTATTCTTAATTTTTGTAGTGGTACCTTATTCTTAATTTATATATTGAAGATATATATTTTTTAAATAGATGTTAAAGTGTCTCTTAAATTGATATTTTATCGTCTAAGTGCTTGCGCTCCCCGTAAATACCTTGGTCGTCTGTCACCTTGTCAACTATGATTGCACGTGGTGTATTTGGCTGGATCAATAAGGAAATATCGGGATAGACTTATAATAGTGATGTAACTAAGGTTTGTCGACTTGATAATTTGTATTGGATTAGGTGTTCCTTGATTTGGTGATCTGGTATGATATGTTGAGTCGCTTCCGACTCGGTTTAACTTGGGCTAAGTTGTTTCAGTACTGAAGAGGTAAGATCTCGCGTCAAGTCCTGAGCTGTCCGATCTAGGGCGATCATAAGGTGCGATCACTCCAGCCTAGAATTTTGCAAAGAGGGAAGAAGACGATCAGGGAGTCCAGAGTTGTAATCCCGAGGAAAATTCTCTGATGTTTAAGTCAGCGACCGGTAGAAGCGAGGTGCGAAGGGAGACAGGAGAGAAGAGATGCACGAGATTACTCTCCACTAGTTGAAGTGGCTGAGAGTAGACTTACCTTGCTAGAGGGATTCCCTGAATTTATATAGCAGTGGGCTTCCTCGCCTTGGTAGGAGAGGGATGGGGCCTAGAGGACACTGCGTCCATGTGCGGGACTCTTCCCGGTCAAGGACTCTCCCCTTCTCCTTATCTTCGTTCCCATATATTAGCGTAATCTCTACTTAGATAGGCGCTAGCAGTGAGGACTTAGCCCTAGACTATTAAGGAGTCCTGAGGCCGAGCTAATTCATAAAGGATAAGCGAGGGCACTCCTCCCCTTCTCCGGGGGGCATCCATCTTACCTTGGGATCGCTCGGTATGATCTAGGCTTTCATCAGTTGCGAGGGAGACCGATCGATCGGCCTCCGAGCTAAAGCTCGATGGGTGACGCAGGTCTTGGGCAAATGAGGCCTCAGAGTAAGTGGGTCCTACGGGGGCTGTCACTTGTTGGGCTAGGCAGATCTCTCGATGGGCCACTTGGACTGTGCATCTAGTGGGCCACTAATCTCCTCCTCTCCAAGTATCTCTCACCTGCTTGCTTTCTCTGTAGTGTCCAAGTCTCCAAGGTAACCATTGAGGACTTCCTCCCCGCCATTGGCCTGGTGGGATCCCGCTGGAGATGCAAGAAAATACTATAAAAAAGATACCATCGTTTCGCCAGTGCAATTACCTGGAGGGAGTCCCCAACATTGACGAAGGAGACTTGATCGAGGGGGGCGGGGTGCCATCACCGAGGGATATTTGTAGGCAGTTGATGTCGTTCGACCAAAGGAGAGAGCCAATCTGCGGGTCGGTGTGCTTGCTAAAGCTGGTGACCCCATAGCTCGGCATCCCCCGTAGTTGAGGGCACGGCAGGTAATGGTTGATGCGAGACGGACAGCGGACTTGACTCCAAGTTGATATGCGATCCTTGGACTCTAGACAAGCTCGCGATCGTCCCTTAGCGAGGGAAGCGTACGTACGTGCGCAGTTGAGAAACCGACAGTGAGCTAGGGTGGTTGGCTCTCTCTCGTGCCCAGATCGGGTCACGGGACAGGTCTCGCTCTCTCTCTCGCAGTGGCGATATAAAAATATAACGAGCTAGCATCCTAACATGCTCTCTAGCAACGGTATATAAAAGTAAATACGAGTAAAATAAAATGTCGAGAGAGGAGTGGACACGATATCTCCACGCTCCGGGCGTGGGGAGGGCGATCCCGGCCAAGTACGGTAACTCCCGGTACAAACAATTTCAATAATTTATAGAAATACTTTCTACTATCCACTCCACGCAGGGAGGTAACGGGCTACAAGTGGGGCCTGGGAGGACCGATCTTGGGTTGACGGGTGTAGATATATTTTTCTCCTCCTACTAAAGATCAATATGCGTCATGAATGGAACAATATGCGATGAGCAAATAATGACGTTCAGAGGAGAATAGAAAATAAAAGACCGTGATCGCCACCAGGGTGCCGTACGTGATGGACACGACGTACCTTAGAAAGAGGGGGAGTACTCGCCTAAGTTGCAGCGCTGGAGAGATGAACGGCTCCTGAAGAACCGCCTTACGATGTACGGTCTTACGATAGACCGCCTAAGTGCGTTGCAGAAGGTGCGGGAGGAACTACTGCCGAGAGATGAACGGCTTTATGCTGACCGCACTAACAGGAAGAACGGCGATAACGAAACCGCACAAGTCTACCACGCAGTAAGTTTCAAGGGGTCCAACCTCCACCCTCTCCGGCTAGCCAGAGGGGATGGGCCTCGTGCTGATGATTGCTGACCTGTGAAATAACGTAAGAAACACACAGAAAAGACATAGATTAGAACTAAACAGTGTAGTAAATGCCAAAATGATAAGAGATGAACATTAACGAATGGAAAGGAGGGTACCTGGGGGGTTTTAAACCCCTAGGGTGACAAAACGTGGGTGGATGTGTGCATGGTAATGAGGAAGAAGGGAACGCAAAGAAGAAGTGATGCATGCAATGAAGGGAAAGTGATGAAAACTATAAACGAAAAAACTCAAAACCAAACTACTCCTTGAACCGGAGGCTTGTATGGACGTAGAAAGTCTCCCTCGTTGGTGCTAGGTCGCTCAAGAATGCGGCAGGGCTTCGTTGTCGACCAAAATCTCCCCCCCCCCTTTCAAGTCCGGCCATTAGGGTATATTTATAGAGTCTAGAAAGCAAGCCCCGAAACTAGGGTTTAGAGCTATTTTCAGGTCGAGATTATAAAAGATAAATCGTAGATATTATCATTATCTCTCATCCAGTCGAAACGGCATCAAAAATGGTTGATTATCCACGGAGATATCGATAAAAGAAGTTGGGGATAAAACCATGCATGAAAGGGATAAAAAACTGTTAAAAATCACCAACCGAAAGGATGAACGGTCTTACGATAGACCGCTCAAAAGCATGGGCGGTTAAATTTGGACCGTCCAAACCCGTCGGTGGAAATTCAAATAATCAAAAAATTAGCCCAATTATCGCTCGAACTGACCGAAACGTCCGCCGTTGGACCCTCAAAGATGCACGGTTCCAATAAGACCGTTCAAATGTAGAGCGGCCAACCAGCGACCATTCTAACCCTGTCGGTGATAATTCAAATAATTGGATAATTATCTGAGAAAATTGGCACGCGTAGGACTCTGAGATATAGGCGGTTGGAATTCGCCCGTCCATTGGTTTGAACGGGCCAGATAGGGCCGCACAAAAGCCTGTCGGTGAATATTCAGAAAATCCTCAGAAATTAGCCAAAATGTATGAACGGTCTGGGGTCAACCGCCCCAGTCTTGAACGGCTGATGTTGGACCGTTCATGCTCTTGGATACTTGACTTTCATAAAACACGTTCAATTAATCAAAGACAAGGTCCAATAAGCCCTGAATTGATATGGACTTTACCAAGGAGGGAGGCTACCCATAAAATGGGCCCAAGACGTGCCACAAAAAAATGGCCCAATGAATGATGGACAACTTAGGGCATCAACTAATGGGAGTAAGAGAAACGACTCAGCTTATCGGCATAAAACGGGTGTCAACAGATGTCCCTCCTTAACGTCCTCTTTGCAGGGGAGTGAGCGGAGGTGAAGCGGAGGTGACATGGAACATGAAGGTGGAGCGGAAATACAGCGGAGTGGACCGAAAAAGCGGGCGTTAAGGTAAAACGACACCCGTTTCTACCAACAAGTGTTGAGAATCTTTCGAAAAACTCTGAACCGAATGTAAGGAACGATTAGACCAAAAGTGACGCCAACCTGGAGGAACTAAACTAAAAATGAAACAAATCGACAAGACCAACCTCATGGGGGACACAATCCCGCGGTCCAATGAGGGGGCCACAAAAGAAAATAGGCTAAAGCTTCAGACGGGGACCCTTCAATCAACCAAACCAAACGAATCGACCAAAGAAAACCTTCCAATTCGGAGTGGAATTAGTCCTTCTTACTCAAGCATTCGAACATACAGCTGACCATCATTGATGGGACATTCTTCAAGCAAACCATGGGGCATGAAAGCTCAAAAGATGCGTATGATGCATGCTGGGCTAAAATAAAAGAAATCGTAAAAATAAATGCGAAGAAAGATTAAAATATAAAATACTCGAGAATAATATTGCTAAGCTGGGAATATCAGAGTCAAGATACCATCCGCAACCACAGTGTGCAGGATAGAACCATCCTCCCCGTGACATCCCCACCTAACGGCCTATCCGAAGATTAAATACGTGAACCTGGATCATCATCGTTTTTGTTGAAGGGGAACATCAGATCCTGGAACACGTAGATAACCGACTGGTTCTCGAGATGATATATTATAGTATCCTATAGTAATGCAGTAAAGGATATAGGGATAGAAGGCCATACCTGACTTACATGTGCAGGCAAAACGGCACGTGAAAGCTTGGATTGCTGTACGTGAAATTGTTAGCAAGCTTTACAAAAAATATCAAAATCCATCAATTGAAGTGCAACTGACATTAAAGAATGCACGGTTAAGAACAAACCGCTCCAAGTAGAACGGTTACGGGTTAGCCGCATATATCAGGGAATTTGAACCGACTTAAGATGCTTACCGTTGAGTATAAACGGTCGGTGGAGAACCGCACAAATCCATGGACGGTCTATCGCTAGACCGCGCAACGTCTGTAACTTCGAAAAAAAACAAACCCTTCATCTCCCTCCACCGTAACCGACGGTGGAGGGAACGAAGGCCAACCCAGGGCCATTCTACCCTTCTCAACCCCTCTCTCTACCTCTCATTCTCCCTTTCGTTCCCTTTCACCCTCTCCATGCGCCAGAAGCACCAAGCGAGACGCTCTGGGATGGCCGGGGAAGAGACAACCACGCCGCCGCCGTCGACGACCGCCGCCGCGACACACACCGAAGAACGGCTGCCGGAGAGGGTCACACCGCCGGCTGTGGCCGAGGGAGAAGCCGGTGCGATCGTGGCCGTGGAGGAGGTCCCCGCCGCGGACGAGGACGCCGGAGAAGAAGCACCGCCGGAGAAACCGGCCAAAAAACCACGGGACCCCGAGGTAGGTCAAAAAAACTAAACACCCTCCCCATTTCCATTTTTCCTTTATTATGGAGGTTTTAGATACCTAGGGGCCGGTTAGGGAGGCCATGGCGGCCTCTTTGCCGGCCGGGGGACGCCCACCGTCGTCGGGGAAGACGATGGTGGGGCGGTTAAACAGAAACTGCACAAACCAAGACACGCGGCCCACATAGGACCGCTCAAACCAATACGGCCTTGGAAGGACCGTTCATAATCACACAGCAAACGAACCGAACCAAAACAGGACGGTTAAGGGGTCACTGCACAAACAGTGAACGGGCCACATTGGTCCGTTCAGCAACCAAACAATGCAAAACTAAACGGTCCCCATAGGACCGTGCACAATTCACACGGCCGAGGAGTGGCCGTTCTACCCTAGGGAGATGGAAAGACGGACGGCGCAGGATGGCCCGTCCAAGTCTAGGACGGTGGGCATGGGACCGTTCAATAGATGATTTTATTGAAAATGAGACAAAATGCAAACTAAATTACTAAAAATGCATCTAATAATGAATGACATGAATGCAGGGGAAGCGTAGGACCCGCACCTCATGGCTGCAGGTCCGCGCAGTGTACTTGGCACTGCCAGACTTCCAGAGGGAGCGGTTGGCTGCCATGGGGTTCGCCCCCTTCCTGAGCATTGAGGTGTGTCGCTTCGACGCAGCTCTGCTTTACGCCCTTCACGACCGCTGGGACCCAATGAGTCGGACGTTCCTTTTCCCGTGGGGGCATATGGTCCCCACGCTAGAGGACGTGGCCAGGCTCACTGGCCCTCGCGTGCACGGGTCACCGGTTAGCGGGACTACTTTTCCCGACTACCGGGGGTTGGCTCGGGAGTTGCTGGGCTTACAGCTACGACGCCACGAGAGGCAGTCGACCCTCCTACCCCGGGCTGCTCTCCAGGACAGCCTGGGGTTACGACGGGCGGGAGTTGCAGTTGGCGAGCAGCCGGAGGAGCACCTGGAGCGGCTGATAGGACTGGCAAGGCCGAGAGTTGCGGCAGGGCCGGGAGCAGAGGCGGACCGAGTGCTGAGGCGGTTCTTGATGCTGATGTTCGGGCGATTTCTCTTCTCCACGCGAGCGGACGTGATGAGCTGCCGGTTCCTTCCCTTCCTCCAGGAGATTGAGCACGTGGGTGACTACGCCTGGGGAGCGGCAGTTCTTGTAATATCCCGGACCTTTCGGATCCTTCTTCGTGGGTCCCGGATCTAGTTTTCGGAGCGTCCGGCTCCGTTGTGTCCGAAATTTCGTTTCGGACATCTTTCGTGTTCGGATCGGCGCGATCCGGAGTCGTTTCGGAGGCCCGGAGGCGTTCCGTGGCTTTTTCCGCGCGTGTTTTCCGATTTCCGGTGTGTGTTTCGGCTTTTTCTTCGGACGCTCGCTGCGGGCGAACCGGGCAGTTCCCCGAGGCACGAGTGGTACCGTTGCGATCGGTGCGTTCCGAGGATTCCGGAAATGTATTTTTCTAATTTTCGGTATTTTTCCGAAAAATCGGATTTTCTATATATTCCCATTTTCTTTTCTTTTCTTTTTCTTCTTTTCTCTTTTCTTCTTCTTCCTTCCTCTCTCTCCCTCACGCGACCGTGGCCGGCTCTCTCCCTCCTTCTCTCCCGTTCGACCGTGCCGACCCCCGTTCCGGCTGCAGACGGCGGCGGTGCGACGGCGCGAGGACGTGGGTGACGTGGTGGCGATCGTGCGGGCATACGGCGAGCGTGGGAGGCGTGGAGAGGCGAGATTCTAGCGGCGTTCTTCGCGACTTCGAGCTCGGATCGGAGCGTTTCGTCGCGGACCGGAGGTAGGGTGACGTTCCTTAGCCTCATGTCTTCCGTCCCCGTGAGTTTCAGCTCGAGACGAGGTCGAGAGGGGTTTATTTTGAGCCGGGAAGGGTCGATCATGCCGCGGGGTGAGTTCGTCCGATCCATCGTTTTGAGCCCCGATTTCACGGTTTAAGGGCGTAGGAGCATGCTAGGGGGCTTGGGGGTTCTTCTCTCGCCATTTCCCCCTCCGTGGGGTTTGTTTTGAGGCCGATTGGGCGATTCCGGTGAGGTTCGCCGTTTTCTCGCCGGTGAGCGATGTGCGGTCGAACCAGTGGCCGCACAACCCCTATGCGGTTCCGTTCGGACCGTTCATCGGCTCGGCGCGCTTTGGGTGAGGCTTGGCGCGCAGTGGGCTTGGGCGGTCCATCGTGGGACCGCATATCCTAATGTGCGGCCCCACAGCTACCGCCCAACCCCAAGGGTTTTGACCGTTGGTTGTGACCGTTGTGCAGTGCTCTGGGATGTGCGGCCAGGAGCTGACCGCATAACCCCTTGCACGGCCAGGTGCTGGCCGTACATCCCCTAGCGCTATGGTTGGATGTGCGGTCTGGCCCTGACCGCACAACACCTGAACGGCTAAGCCGTAGCCGCCCTTCCCCAAGTGCGGCTAAGGACTAACCGTCCAGGATTTTTACCGTTGGGAGACGAGCGGCCAGGAGGTGACCGTTCTTCACCCACGTGCGGTCAAGAGTTGGCCGCACATCTGTTTGAACGGTCCTGTGCTGACCGTTTATCCGTCGTTTGGACCCTGGGTGGAACGGTCCTGATATGACCGTTCTAATCCTTGTGCGGTCCCTGTGTGACCGCACATCCCTGAGCGGCCCAGTGTGGACCGTTCAAGGGTACGGGTTGCGTCGGTGTGTCTCTCGTCGTACAGAGTGTACCGGGAGATGTTGTTGTCAGCTGGTCACCGTGCGTCGGTGTTGGTACAAGGAGCGTTCCTCGTACCTGCAGTTGCACCGTTGTTTTCCGAGACTTGAGAGTCTACTCCTTCTGTGACCCTCCACTAGTCGTAGCCTACTAGTACGCGTGTGCTAGTCGCACCAGGGAGTGGTGTACGGGCTGACCTTTAGAGACGGTTTGTGGACCGGTTACCGTTGGGCCCCACGTCTTGCAGCCAGAGTCCGGCTGAGGGGAAAACCGGTCAGAGGGCCAGACCAGGGACGCGCGGTCTGTGTGTGCACACGTGGTTGGGGGCGGTTGGACCCACGTCGACGGGCGTGACCCCAGCTAGTCACTTGTTGTAGTTACTTGTACGGTGTTTGCGCCTCGGGTAGGACCTACCATGTCAGGCGGTTCACCTGCGGTGCGGTGTAAGACGTCAGGGGACGCTACCGGCTGTGCTTCTAGTGGGTGGTACTCCTGTTGAGTACGGAGTGTCAGACTGTCAGTCGTGTGTTTCCGACCTTCGGGTTTTGACGGTTCGACCGTTGAGTTTCGGTCTTCTCGTACCGTGGCACGTGTGTCGGTTTGCGTGCCGTTAGGGTCTAGTTCTGTAGAGTACAGGGCTTTCCTTTCCGAGGTACCTTTCTACCGCTAGAGTAGTGGTTTCTCGTTTTTCGAGGTAGGGTTCGAGTGATCCCTACTGAGTCTTGTTCCGAGACTCATTCCCTGCGTGTTTTCACCGTGTTTCAGGTGAGGCGCCACCTTCGGGGAGCGCGTCAGGAGCGCAGCGTGGTGCGGGTGCCCAGAGGTAGTGCCAGAGGTCAGAGCCGGGGGATGCCCCGTGTAGCTGTACTTTTCTTTCTTGTCACTGTACTAGTCGTGGACTACTGTTGCTGTTGTTGTTATTTTATTGTGGACCATGTAAAATGTTAATTCATTTCCTGCTTAATATCATAACTGTTTAATTTCTGCAATTATTTGTGATGCTTGTGTAGTTTCCACACCATCCTTTTAACCCTTCCGAGTCTTCGGGCTCGTGGGTGGCGGTGCGAGTCTCGGGTTATCGGGCCTTCCCGGTAATCGGATTCTCGGGTCGTTACAGCTGGTATCAGAGCGCGGTTGTGGAATTACATGAGAATCATAGGTAATTGTAGTGGTCCACTAGTCCATGACGATGATGTGCAGGTGACGCTGGCATTGGGCACCGCGTGTTTTATTCTGACCTTCCGTTTCTGAGTTTTCTGTCTTGTGCTTAAGGAGCGAGGATGGCGCCGAGGAGGAGTTCTCGCTCTCAGCAGGGGCAGTCGGCTGGAGGCCAGGAGATCCAGCAGGGGGTCCAGAGGGACCAGGAGGAGCATAGCAGAGTTCCGGGAGCTACCGAGGCCGCGGATGCTGCGAAGGCTCCGGGGGCCGAGGGTTTTCTCCGTGGCATGTACCATCTCATGGCTCAGCAGTTCGGCGGAGAGGCCGGTGAGGGCTCGTCAGTCAGGGGTGGGCCAGGCCGAGCAGTGAGGGATTTCATGCAGTTTCATCCACCTTACTTTAGCGGCCAGGCAGACCCTGATGCGGCTCGTGATTGGCTTGATGAGATGGAGCGGGTGTTCAGTTCTGCGAAGAGTGCTGTCGAGGACAGAGTAGTGTTGGCCTACAACCAGTTGCAGGGTACGGCTCGGAGGTGGTGGTCTTCCGAGTGGAAGACGTCCTTTCAGCTTCGTCCGCTTGAGCAGATCGAGTGGGATGACTTTGTCAGTGCTTTCGAGCGTACGTACTGTCCAGATATTGTTGCTACGCAGCGGATGCGGGAGTTTCTGGAGCTGGTGCAGGGTGACATGTCCGTGTTGCAGTACAGGGCCCGATTTGTCGAGCTGGGTCGGTACGCACCTCATATCATGGAGCATGAGAGGGTGAGGACGACGCAGTTTGTGCAGGGCTTGAGGCTGGAGCTGAGGCACCATCTGATCGCGAATGGGGCCACTGATCTCGAGACGGCGTCTCGTGTTGCGATTTCCTTGGAGATGGATATGCAGAGGACTCGAGGACCGATCAGCCAGGGGCAGTCTGTGTCAGGTCGCAGCCAGCAGTCGGCTACTCAGCAGCAGGGTTTCTTTCAGTCTGCGTCGGGTGGTTCAGGAGTACCGGCATCGGCAGCTTCGGTGACAGGATCTGCGTCCTTCGGCTCGAAGGTCAAAAAGTTCTTCAAGAAGGGGTTCGGCAAGAAGAAGTCCAGAGATCAGGGGCAGGCTTCATCGGGCAGTGTGCTGCAGCCGTTTCCTTTGCAGCGACAGGGATCGGTGGGTGGATCGCGAGGACCTTGTCCACGGTGTAGTGGGACCCACCCAGGCAGGCAGTGCACGGCGCCGATTATCTGTTTTCGGTGTGACCAGCCAGGGCACATGGCGCGTGACTGTCCTCAGAGGCCGCCGCAGCAGCAGGTTTCCCAGCAGCAGCAGCAGCAGGGACAGTATCCGCCGCTACCCAGGTCAGCTAGTGTGGGAGGCAGGCAGAGAGCTCGTGGCCAGATCACGCACTTGACCAGGGCAGAGGCAGTAGCGTCGCAGCTCGTGGAAGGTACCGTTCAGATTTTGGGTTGTGCGGCTCGGGTTTTATTTGATTCTGGCGCGTCTCATTCGTTCATTTCGGAGGATTTCGCGTCGAGCGTCGAGGAGCCGGTGACCCAGTTGTCCTGTGATTTGGCTGTGGAGTTGCCTTCGGGTGACTTTATGGTCACTCCGTATTGCTTCGACCAGGTTCCGGTGTGGATCGATGGGCGGAGTATGCCAGGCAGGTTGTATGCGTTGCAGCTTCGGGATTACGACGTGATTCTAGGCATGGATTGGCTCGAGACTCATGGAGCGGTGGTGGATTGTGGGATGAAGAGGGTCTACTTCCAACATCCGAGCAAGAGGACCTTCTATTTCCAAGGTATCCGTTCCGCCTCTTCTCGATTTCTTATCTCTGCTATTCGAGCCCGTCGATTGCTTGATTCAGGTTGCCAGGGTTTTCTCGCGTCAGTGGTTGTGTCTGACCGGATGGAGCCGAATGTCGAGGACATTGCGGTGGTGTGCGAGTTTCCCGATGTTTTTCCTGAGGAGTTGCCTGGATTACCTCCCCAGCGGGAGATCGATTTCGTGATCGAGGTTGTACCTGGTACGGGACCTTTGGCGAAGGCTCCCTACCGTATGGCCCCCGCTGAGTTGAGGGAGTTGAGGGCGCAGTTGCAGGAGCTGTTGGCCAAGGGGTACATTCGTCCGAGCTTTTCCCCTTGGGGTGCGCCCGTGTTGTTCGTGAAGAAGAAGGACGGTAGTCTGCGGCTATGCATTGACTATCGGCAGCTGAATGACGTGACCATTAAGAACAAGTATCCGTTGCCGCGGATTGATGATTTATTCGACCAGCTTCAGTCTGCGCGAGTGTTCTCGCGGATTGATTTGCGGTCCGGTTACTATCAGCTGAGAATTCGCGAGTCCGATGTGGAGAAGACTGCGTTCAGTACGAGGTACGGGCATTATGAGTTTCTGGTGATGCCGTTTGGGCTCACCAATGCCCCAGCAGCCTTCATGGACTTGATGCAGAGGGTGTTTCATCCGTATTTGGACCAGTTCGTGGTCATTTTCGTGGATGACATCCTTGTTTATTCGCGGTCTGCTGAGGAGCATGCGTACCATTTGGGTGTGGTGCTGCAGACGTTGCGAGATCACCAGTTGTATGCGAAGCTCAGCAAGTGCGAGTTTTGGCTCAGCGAGGTGCACTTTCTGGGGCACGTGATTTCTGGTGATGGCATTTCCGTGGATCCCGCCAAGGTCGAGGCTGTGATGCAGTGGCCGAGGCCGAGGTCGGTGACGGAGATCCGGAGTTTCTTGGGGCTTGCGGGTTATTATCGCCGGTTTATCCAGGATTTTTCCCGCATTGCGACCCCGATGACGAGGCTCACGCGGAAGGATGTGCCTTTCGTCTGGTCCGAGGAGTGTGAGCAGAGCTTTAGGGAACTGAAGAGATTGCTCACCTCGGCTCCGGTGTTGGTTTTGCCTTCTGGATCGGGAGGTTTTGTGGTGTGTACAGATGCTTCCGGCGTCGGATTGGGTGCTGTTCTGATGCAGCATGGTAGAGTGGTGGCTTATGCATCTCGGCAGCTAAAGCCCCATGAGGAGAACTACCCTACCCATGACCTTGAGTTGGCGGCAGTGATCTTCGCGCTGAAGATCTGGAGGCATTATCTGTACGGTGAGAAGTTCGAGGTGTTCACTGACCATCAGAGTCTGAGGTATGTGTTCTCGCAGAGAGATCTGAACCTCAGACAAAGGCGTTGGATGGAGTTCATGAAGGACTATGACTTCACCCTGTCTTATCAGCCGGGCAGGATGAATGTCGTCGCCGATGCCTTGAGTAGGAAGGTCGTGATCAGTACCTTGATGCTGAGGAAGTGGAGGCTCTGGGAACAGGTGCCCGAAGTATCTTTCAGGCTCAAGATTCCCCAGGAGCCAGGGTTGGCAGTGCTTGCGAGTCTGACTGTCACTCCTGCTATTCGTCGTCAGGTGACAGAGGCTCAGCATGCGGACCCTGAGTTGCCCCGGATTCTTGCGATGGCTGATGTGGAGCTCGGCGAGGACGGTGCTGCGAGGTTTCGTGGCAGGCTGTACGTCCCAGCGGAGGAGCAGGTTCGTCGTGCGGTGTTACGCGAGGCTCATGGGAGCAGGTACACTGTGCACCCGGGTGCGACGAAGATGTATCGGAACTTGCGGAGGCAGTTCTGGTGGCCTGGCATGAAGAGAGATGTGGCCGAATTTGTGGCCAGGTGCCTGATCTGTCAGCAGGTGAAGGCGGAGCATCAGCGACCAGGCGGTACTCTCCAGCCCTTGGATGTTCCTGCTTGGAAGTGGGACCATGTGACCACGGATTTTGTGGTGGGGTTGCCCAGAACCCCGACTGGGCAGGACAGTATTTGGTTGCTGGTGGATCGGCTGACGAAGGTGACGCGGTTGCTACCGGTCAAAGTCAGCTGGAGCGTGCCTAAGTTGGCTCGTCTTTATGTGGAGCGGATCGTTCCGTTGCATGGGGTTCCCATTTCGATCGTGTCGGATCGGGATCCGCGCTTCACTTCTGGATTCTGGAGGAGTTTCCAGCGAGCTCTTGGCACGGAGTTGGCATTTAGCTCGGCGTATCATCCGCAGTCAGATGGTCAGTCTGAGAGGACCATTCAGACTTTGGAGGACATGCTGAGATCCTGCTGCCTGGAGTGGCAGGGGAGTTGGATTCATCACCTACCGTTAGTGGAGTTTGCCTATAACAACAGCTTTCATTCGAGCATCGGCATGGCTCCTTATGAGGCATTGTATGGGCGTCCTTGTCGGACTCCACTTGATTGGTTTGAGGTGGGTGAGCGTGTTTTGACGGGACCGGAATTGGTGCAGCAATGTGTGGATGTTGTGCACCTGGTTCGTCAGAACATGTTGGCGGCCCAGAGTCGGCAGAAGAGCTATGCTGACCGTAGGCGGCAGCCCCTCGAGTTCGCCGTGGGCGATCATGTGTTCTTGAGAGTTTCTCCGATGAAGG